>NC_069453.1:7935098-7954211 GCF_026875155.1 Cherax quadricarinatus
CTTGGAAATTTCTCTTCTATGTTTGTAAGCTGTATTACCTAATATAGGTTCACACTCACTTTTTCTTCTAATCTCATTCTTGTGCTACTGCGATCGACACTGATGGTTCTAAATCTTCTGAAGATGTTGGATATTCATCAGTTATACAGGGTCATTTATTAAACTAGTATTTACACAGCTGAGTTGTATGCAATTCTCATGGCCCTCAATAAGTATGGCATCAATGCCTACCTCAATATTTGTAATAATTTTAGACAGTGCATTACAAGCTATCCAGAAATTTGATTCCCCTTATCCCATTTCTAGTAAATGTAGACATCTTTGTGTACTGGATATGTAAAAGTTTGGGCAGACTCCACTGTTCAGTCTGCAGTTCATGACCTCATTTCATATAGGGATATTTTTCAGTTTCACAACCACTGGAGGTCTGAATTAGTCTACAGTATATTGCATTCTGTCAAGTCATATTTAGGTTTCTGGTGATTGTCTTAAGGAGACCACTCACAGGTTATTGTGGAAAAATGTTTGGCACCACTTTGAGACTTCCCAAGTTATCAGTTTGCCATCTCTTAGATTGTCCCGTGTCAACAGACATGCAGAATTTACCTCCAATGTCTTCACTGTTCTAATTTACTCTACCTAACCTCTTCACTGTATGTCCAACCTTTGACTTTTTATCATACTTTTCCCTCACTACCCTTACATTATAACTACCTATTGCACACTCCTTCCACAAATTAAACTGTATAGCCCTTGTGGCTTAGCGCTTCTTTTTGATTATAATAATAATAATTCCACAAATTAGTCTCTGACCTTTTCATATTCCTGAATAGTATATGTGAGAACTTACTCAACCCTGTCAGATCTTAGGTAAATATTTAGCAGGGCTGGCTCCTCCTCATGTCAAGAAATAATGGAAAATATAACAATATAAAAGATAAACATTTTATTATAAGAATTCATGTAAAATAATAAATCATAAGAATTAATAATACTTGAAAGAAAAATGAAATTCAATAGATTGTCATTTGGCACGATTGAAGAATTGCGGCACAATTTTATGCAACACTAAAATTAATTTAACACATTCAGTTTGCAGCTGGGTGGGGGGGGGTAGGATCCCCTTTTCGTCAGGCGGCGACTTCCCTTCATTTGTGTCCAAATTTTCTTCTCTGCTACAAGCTAGCTGTGTTTGTGAATTGTGTTTTGATCTTTTAATTACCATACCCTGTATCTGCCAAGCAATCATTACACTCGGTAGGCATACCAGTGTTGTTGAAAGTGACAAGAAAAGGTATAAGCATTTAAGTCTTAGAATTTATGAAGAAAATAGATATTAGACGAAAGATAACCTGTGGCCATAATGAAGCTCGCTTTGTGCACATGAAATGAGGTAAATGTGAGTTTGTGAGATTGAATGACTTAAAGTTAGACTTTTTCACTGAAGAGGACCCTGAAATGGTGTCTAGAGCATCTGATGCCTTACTGTCAATTGTATATTAATGTACTGAAGGGTAACATAGAACAGAAATCCATTACAGAATTTATGCACACTCTAGTACAACCATCAACTTTAGTACCAGAACCTCTACCATCCACCTCAGCCCACAGCATAACTCTTCACAATCATACACCAGTACCCACAACTTTTGTTATTTAAGGTAAGAAATATTATTTCTGTTGCATTTGTAATCTTAAGCAGTAAAGACAACATAATACATCACTACAGTTACATATTCACTTATTTTTGCAAGATGTGGAGGCCTAAAAAAAATTGTTTGAGGCTCCCAGGAATGTAACCCTATTCTTCCATAAGTTCTCCAGTTCATCTAACACGGCATTTTCAGGAACGTAACTACCCTGTTAAATGATGGTCAAGACTCTCAAACAACTGTTCCCACAATACAATTCTGCCAAGAGGTGACCTTATCCTCTGATCACTTAAGTGTTGAAGACGTTGGATAGCCACTTTTATCACCACAGTGTTGTAGACTGCGAGTAGCCCGACAAGACACCAGGAACACTGGGTAGCTGGTTGGGGTGATCGGTTGTGTCTATTGGTGGGGACGTACTCTGGTAGATAATTCGGTCTCGTTCAATGCTCTGGATCTTTGCCCGATACCTGTTGTCCTTATCGTAACCTCGCCCGAGTCGGATGACCCACGCCGACACAACAAGGCTAAAATGAATAAATAAATACAGTTACAACCTGCTTGCTGAATCACTCACATGATAGGCGTATAGCCTTTAAAGAAATGGAGAGGATTGAAAAATGACTAAATTCAAAGGCAGGAGGAATAAACACAAGTGTACAGCCCTAAATAAGAGTGAAGCTCTTATTAAGAGAGATTCAAAATAGAATAAAAATACAGGAGTGGAACGCATAAATTACAGGTTTGATGGAAGCAGCCAGTCAAGTGATTTCTCCACTGGTTGGAGGTGTATACATCACATCTCACCGGGTGTAGAAAAGGGAAGGGGATAGCAGGAGCTAGACTAGCATACTGCCAAACAAACTACCATCACCGTACATTCATACTTTCCCTACTCCTATATATTGAACTTTTCCCTCACAGTATACAATACTACCAACAGATGAAAATTAGACACGTGCAACATCCGGGTATCTTTAAAGTAGATGTTTTTGCCATCCAGTGACTATAAATACAAATTTTAGGACAAAATTTGAACAGTAAATTATATACAAAAGATGAGGCAATCAGTCCCTCAGCCTTAGAGTTGGTGTAAAGACCACTGTAGTCGTGTTCTTCACACCAACTACTACTACTAATAGTTATAATACAGCCTCTCCTCACTTAACAACGGAGATAGGGACCTACGACCCCGTCAGTAGACCTCTGTGCCAGCCTTCACCCGAGTATCAGTGACAAATTTCCCGTTCTCTCTGGGACGCTTGTCCTCATCTATTTTGCCCGCCGGGGGCACTACAGAAGGGGCACCTGTTCATCGGCTCACTTTAGCCAGCTCCATTTTTTTTCGTTCTGCGGAAAATTCTTTTAACGGTCTTTGGTGGGAAGCCGGTTACTTAACTCAGGCGAGTGTGGGCGTCCCTCTCTGCTGGGCTTGGCAAGGGGGTCCACCGGATCTAATTGGAAACTTCAAGTTTCTATCTCTATTTACAAAGGAACTTTTGTTCCTTTTCTCTCATCGCCCAGCCTTGGGCAACAATTTTTTCTTGTACCATCGAGAAACCGGGCTTGATACGGCTTATGCTGTCAGTGGCCCTGATAAACCCAACAAAGAAAGAAAGACCCCGTCGGTAAATGAATTCATCGCCAAACGAGGAGCATACTATAATGCTAGTGGATTTGTGTCAACAATCTTTGATATTGTTTTAATATCACCTTTACACCATTTATAACATTTCTGGTATATTTTTAAATGTTTATACAGCAGTGTATATTGTAATAAACAGAATTGAGGAAATCAGTTCTAATATGCATTATTTAGATACAAATACTGGTCAGAGAGCCCATCGTAAGTCTGAGGCGTCGGTAAACAAAGTACGTCGCTAAGTGAGGAGAGGCTGTATCTATTTTACTAAGTACATGATACAACTGCAACAAACTTAGTTGATATTATTGGAATACTTTATGGAAAACCCTGGGTTAAGTGCTTAGTTTTGATTATAATAATAATAATAATAATATAGAAAGGTCCTGGGACTCTGAAGATCATGTTGAGAGAAATAAAGTTCAATATATGTTGTAGGCATTTTCTTCATACATTATATAAAAATAAAACATTACCGAAAAGCTAAGCAAATGTTACAAAATTCAGTAATTTTATTCCAAACATTTTGGAAACTGGTTATGCAGAACGTTTCGAGCAGTAACCTGATATTAAAATATGCACTGATAACTTATATTATTTGTGGATCAATGTGTGTCCCAACCTTATATGCAATTGTTTTATCACTGGTAGAATACACTGATAAGTATGTTAATAAGACAATATACAATTTATAACATTTTATTTAAAAGACATTTGGCCCACCAGAAACTTTTATTGCTCCCTGATGGAAGGAAAGTTTTCTCAATGTAATACAATAAAGAGTATATTGTGCTTTATTAATATAAACAACTAATTTGCTAGTCAAATAACTTTCTACAAATACTGCAGGAATGTAACTGCTATGTATGCATGGAACATGCAAATTTATGGGACACGATAATTACGAAGACAACAGAAGTCACTTGAGCAAGTTAGAGTATGTGTACTCACCTAGTGGTTACAGGGGTTGAGTCATAACTCCTGGCCCCACCTCTTCACTGGCTGCTACTAGGTCTCACTCCCTGAACCACGAGCTTTATCATACCTCTGCTGAAAGCTATGAATGGATCCTGCCCTCACTACATCGCTTCTCAAACTATTCCACTTCCTGACTACCCTGTGACTGAAGAAATACTTCCTAACATCCCTGTGATTCATCTAAGTCGTCAACTTCCAACTGTGTCCCATCTCTGGAACATTCAGTCTCTGTCCACCTTGTCAATTTCTTGCAGTATTTTATATGTCGTTATCATGTCCCCCCTCTCTCTCCTGTCGTCAGGTCGATTTCCCTTAGCCTCTCCTCGTAGGACATACCCCCTAGCTCTGGGACTAGTCTTATTGCAAACCTTTGCACTTTCTCTAGTTTCTTTACATGTTTGACTAGATGTGGGTTCCAAACTGGTGCCACATACTCCAATACAGTGGACCCTCGGCTAACGATATTAATCCATTCCTGAAAGCTCATCATTAGACAAAATTATCGTTAGCTGAATTAATTTTCCACATAAGAAATAATGGAAATCAAATTAATCCATTCCTGACACCTCAAAGTATGAAAAACAAATTTTTTTATACATGACACTTACCTTTATTGAAGATCTGGTGATGATTGATGGGATGGGAGGAGGGGAAATTGTGGAAGTTATTGTTTGGAAGGGAAATCCCCTTCCTGAGGACTTGAGGTAGCAAGTTCTTTTCCGGGGTTACTTCCCTTCTTTTAATGCCACTAGGACCAGCTTGAGAGTCACTGGACCTCTGTCGCACAACAAATCTGTCCATAGAGCTCTGTACCTCGCGTTCCTTTAAGATTTGCCTAAAATGGGCCACAACATTGTCACTGTAATAGTCATCAGCATGGCCTGCAATAGCTGTGTTAGGGTGATTTTCATCCATAAAGGTTTGCAGTTCAACCCACTTTGCACACATTTCCTTAATCTTTGAAGCAGGCAACTTCTTCAATTTCTCTCTCCCCTCTTCTGAAGCAGTTTCCTCAGGTGTGGCCTCTTGCTGTTGAAGATGCTCTTGCAGCTCATCAGTGGTTAGTTCTTCATTGTCCTCCTCCACATCCCCCCACTAACCTCCAACCCCAAAGACTTTCCCAATGCCACAATAGTTTCCACAACTGGCATAGGCTTCTCAGGGTTAGCCCCAAACCCTTCAAAATCCCTCTCTTCTACATATTCTGGCCACAATTTCCTGCAAGCAGAGTTCAAGGTCCTCTTAGTCACTCCCTCCCAAGCCTTACCTATAAGGTTTACACAACTGAGGATACTAAAGTGATCTTTCCAAAACTCTCTTAGGGTCAATCGAGTGTCTGAGGTCACTTCAAAGCACTTTTGAAACAGCTTTTGTGTAGAGTTTTTTGAAGTTTGAAATGACCTGCTGGTCCATGGGCTGCAGGAGAGGAGTGGTATTAGGAGGCAAAAACTTCACTTTGATATAACTCATGTCCCCAGAAATTCGCTCTGCCAAGTCTGAAGGATGACCAGAAGCATTGTCTAATACCAGGAGGCACTTAAGGTCCAATTTATTTTCCAGGAGGTAATTTTTCACAGTGGGGGCAAACACATGGTGAAACCAGTCAAAGAAAAAATCCCTAGTGACCCATGCCTAACTGTTTGCCCTCCACAGCACACACAAATTAGCCTTGAGGACATTGTTTTTCCTGAACACTCTGAGAGTTTCAGAGTGATACACCAATAAAGGCTTCACTTTGCAATCTCCACTAGCATTACCACACAACAAAAGAGTAAGCCCTGGTGTTCCTTTTCCTTCTGAGTAATGTAGGTCCTGTTTGGCATTTTTCTTCCAAAACAGGCCTGTTTCGTCACAATTGTTGGGGTTTCAATCCTTCAGCCTCTATGTACTCCTTGAATTCCTGCACATATTTTTCAGCCGCTTTTTGGTCCGAACTGGAGGCCTCACCATGCCTTATCACACTATGTATGCCACTATGATTCTTAAATCTCTCAAACTAACCTTTGCTGGCCTTAAATTCACTCACATCGCCACTAGTTACAGGCATTTTTTTAATTAAATCGTCATGCAACTTCCTAGCCTTTTCACATATGATCGCTTGAGAGATGCTATCTCCTGCTATCTGTTTTTCGTTTATCCACACCAATAACAGTCTCTCAACATATTCGAGTACTTGCAATCTCTGTTTTGAAAACAAACTTGCACCTTTTGCAAGAACAGCTTCCTTGATTGCCATTTTGTTGGTCAAGATAGTAGGGATGGTTGATTGAGGTTTGGTATACAACCTGGCCAGTTTCCGAGTCACGCACTCAACTTTCGTACTTTGCAATTATCTCTCTTCATTTCCATACTAATTCTCACCCTTTTTACCACAGGGTTGGCACTAGAAGCTTTCTTGGCACCCATGACTTACTTTGCAGTTACAAGCACTAAAAAACACTGTGATAATATGAAATGTACCGAATGTATGCATAGATGCGACTGCACTGGCTGGCTTGTAAACACTGGCACACACGGGGCAGCTGAGGTGTGCTCAGGCCACACGTGGATGCGTACCGGACGATCACGTTTGGGCGAGTTTTTTTTATATTGGCCAGGCCAAAATTTTTATGCTCAAACACTTCATTGGGCGGATTTAATATTATGCGATGCGTTCATTAGCCGAGGGTTCACTGTATAGCCCTAACGTACGTGGTGTACAGGGTCTTGAACGATTCCTTATAAAGATGGCGGAATGCTGTTCTTAGGTTGCTAGGCGCCATGTGCTGCAGCAGTAATTTGGTTGATGTGCGCCTCAGGAGATGTGCCTTGTGTTATTCACCCCAAGATCTTTTTCCTCGAGTGAGGGTTGTAGGCTCTGGCCCTCTAGACTGTACTCCTTCCCCAATCTTCATGACTTTGCATTTGGTGGGGTTGAACTCTAGGAGCCAATTGCTGGGCCAGGCCTGCAGCCTGTCCAGATTCCTTTGTAGTTCTGCCTGGTGCTCCCAACTGAATTTTTCTCATCAACTTCACATCATCTGCAAACAGGGACACTTCAGAGTCTATTCCTTCCATCATGTCGTTCACAAATACCAGAAACAACACAGTCCTAGAACTGACCCCGTGGAACCCCACTCGTCACAGGTGCCCCTGTGTGGTGCGCATGTGTACGTACTCGCCTAATTGTGGTTGCAGGGGTTGAAACTCAGCTCCTGGCCCTGCCTCTTCACTGAGTGCTACTAGGTTCTCTCTCTTTCCCTCCTCCATGAGCTTTATCATACCTCATCTTAAAGCTATGTATGGTTCCTGCCTCCACTACCTCACTTGTTAGGCTATTCCACTTCCTGACTACTCTAAGACTGAAGAAATACTTCCTAACATCCCTTTGACTCATCTGGGTCTTCAACTTCCAATTGTGACCCTTGTTTCTGTGTCCCCTCTCTGGAACATCCTGTCTCTGTCCACCTTGTCTATTCCATGCAGTATTTTGTATGTCATTATCATGTCTCCCCTAACCCTCCTGTTCTCCAGTGTCGTCAGGCCGATTTCCCTTAACTTTTCTTCATAGAACATTCCCCTTAGCTCTGGAACTAGCCTTGTTGCAAACCTTTGCACTTTCTCTAATTTCTTGGCATGCTTGATCAAGTGTGGGTTCCAAACAGGTGCTGCATACTCCAGTATGGGCCTGACGTACACGGTGTACAGTGTCTTGAATGATTCCTTACTAAGGTATCGGAACGCTATTCTCAGGTTTGCCAGGTGTCCATATGCTGCAGCAGTTATCTGGTTGATGTGTGCTTCCGGAGACATGTTCTGTGTTATACTCACCCCAAGATCTTTCTCCTTGAGGGAGGTTTGCAGTCTTTGGCCACCTATCCTACACTCCATCTGCGGTCTTCTTTGCCCTTCCCGGATCTTCATGACTTTGCATTTGGCAGGGTTAAATTCGAGAAGCCAGTTGCTGGACCAGGTGTCCATCCTGTCCAGGTCTCTCTATGTGTATGTACTCACCTAGTTGTGGTTGCAGGGGTCGAGTCACAGCTCCTGGACCTGCCTTTTCACTGGTCGCTACTAGATCACTCTTCCTGCTCCATGAGCTTTATCATACCTCTTCTTAAAGCTATGTATGGATCCTGCCTCCACTACATCATGTCCCAGGTCATTCCACTTCCTGACAACTGACTGAAGAAATACTATCTAACATCCCTGTGATTCATCCAAGTCTTCAACTTCCAACTGTGACCCCTTGTTGCTGAGTCCCATCTCTGAAACATCCTGTCTCTGTCCACCTTGTCAATTCCTCTCAGTATTTTATATGTCGTTATCATATCTGCCCTCTCTCTCTCCTGTCCTCCAGTGTTGTTAGGTCGATTTCCCTTGTAGGACATGCCCCTTAGCTCCAGGACTCGTCTTGTTGTAAACCTTTGCACTTTCTCTAGTTTCCTTACGTGCCTGGCTAGATGTGGGTTCAAAACTGGTGCTGCATACTCCAATATAGTCCTAACGTACACGGTGTACAAGGTCCTGAATGATTCCTTATTAAGATGTCGGAATGCTGTTCTGAGGTTTGCTAGGCGCCCATATGCTGCAGCAGTTATTTGGTTGATGTGCGCTTCAGGAGATGTGCCTGGTGTTATACTCACCCCAAGATCCTTTTCCTTGAGTGAGGTTTGTAGTGTCTGGCCCCCTACACTGTACTCCATCTGCAGTCTTCTTTGACCTTCCCCAATCTTCATGACTTAGCACTTGGTGGGGTTGAACTCCAGGAGCCAGTTGCTGGACCAGGCCTGCAGCCTGTCCAGATCCCTTTGTAGTTCTGCCTGGTCCTCGTCTGATTGAATTATTCCCATCACCTACAAACAGGGACACTTCTGAGTCTATTCCTTGTCATGTCGTTCACAAATCCAGTAACAGCACTGGTCCTAGGACTCACCCCTGTGGAACCCCACTCATCACAGGTGCCACTCTGACACCTCGCCACATACCATGACTCGCTGTTGTCTTCCTGACAGGTTTTCCCTAACCCAAATAGCAGGTTTTCCCCCCTCCCGATCCCCCAAAAGCTTTTGCACTAATCTCAGGGGAAAACATTGCAAATCCCTTACGTCCAAAAAAACCGCAATTTTAACCACCCTCTCTCTCGCCTTTTGCTGTCCCCCTTTAAATGGGAAATTCCTTTAGGTTTGGGACAGGTTTTCCTGCCCCTAAAACCCATGCGGCTGTCGTTGTTTAAGCTCATTCCTTTCTGGGTTGCTCCCCCAAACTCTTCTGAAAATTTTTTTCCCCAAAAGACTTTGCTTACTATTAATGTTTCGTGTCTGTCCTTTTTTTAAAATTGGGACTACTTTGGGCCGTCTTCCAAAACCCCCGGTGGGTTTTCCTCTCTCAGAAACCCAGGTAGGGATGTTATCCCCCCCTTCACCTTTAGGTATGTAGCCCCTTTTAACCCGCCTCTTCACTTTTCCCTCGGCTGTTTGTATTGTGTCCAACAGATGATGGTGCCCCACCTCTTTTTCCCGGGGCCCCCTTTCTGTCCCCCTTTTGTAAACCTTCTCAACCTCATGTTGAGCTCCTACATATTTTGCAGTCATTTTTTTTGTGATCTTCCTCCTTCTTCCTCAGCCTGATTACGTGGGTTCCTTGACTGTTTTTTTCCTCCTGATGTGGGGTTTACAGCGGGGCTTCGGGTCAGTTGGGTCTCCCTTTTTACCTGGGGCATATTCATTTCTAGCTCTACGATGTTCTCCTGGGCCCTTTTCCCTTCTCACTTTTTCCCCATTCTCTATTTTTAAATTAAAAATCAAAAAGAAGCGCTAAGCCACAAGGGCTATACAGCGCTGCAGGGTTTAAGGGGAAGGAAAAAAGGGGAAATTGGAGGGGCGAAGGGAGGGGGGATGATCAGCAGGTTAAAAAAACGGGGGGCAGGGGTAGAAAAGGGGGTAGAGGGTAAAAGGATCCCAAGTAAAAGGGGCTGAAAGTACAGAATTTGTGAAGTAAGTCAGTCTTTTGTCAAAAAGTCAATGAGGGGAGTCCGATGAAAGGTGGGTCCATCAGCGAAAAGGGAAAGGTAAAGAGAGAGCAGCGGGGCAAAAGACAAAGACAGAGGTAAATTCTGCGTGTTTTTTTGATAAATGGGCAGTCCAACAGAATTGGTTTAAACTAAATAATGGACCCTTGGCAATTTCACAAGGGGAAAGCAAAAACGCCTCCCCATGAGATACCATGAGAAAGGGACGATATGGCCAATGGAAAGGGGGGGAGTATTTCCCCCCCAACCTCGAAAAATTTGGTGATAAGAAAAAAGGGCCAGAAAACTATACTGGGTTTTAATAGATGAATTTTTGTTGCCGAGCATAGTAGCCCAAAAGTTGTTGCCAAGGGGTGTGAAGGGGGGAAATTTTTTCAGCAAAAATGTCCGTAAAAGGGAAAAACCTTTTTAAGAAATTTGGGGGTCATTACTGCTAAACCGCCGCAGCGTGCCCTGCCTGTTCATTGCCCTGTGGGTAAACATGCCGGGGACCCAAAAAAAAACCAATATTTTTAAATTGTTTAGTAAAGATGCGGCGTAGCCAAATTGGATACGGGGGATTTAAGGGGTGAGGTGTTTCAAATTTTTGTATAGCCTGTAAACCCACTAAGGGGTTAAAGACAACCACAAATGATCCCACAGGCTAGATGCAATACGGAAAAGTGTTTGTAAGGAGGCATTTTTAAATTCAGCATTTAAAAAATACTAGCTGAAAAGTAAATCCCCTTGTACGACGCTGCCCGGGGAAACATTTGTTTGCAAATTTCCTTTACCCGTCAGAAGTTTTTGGCCCCATCTGTGTACACAGCAATGGCATGGAATGAGAGTGAAATTTGGTAAAGGGAAAAAAAAAGAGCGGGAAGCGGCCCCGTGGGCCCAGTTGGGCTTTCGAGAAAGGGAAAAGGGAAAAAAGAACAGACTCGAACAGCGGGAAACCCCCCCAGGGGGGTAGGGAAAAGGGAGATGCAAAAGTACAAAAAAGGGGTAGTTAAAGAGAAGACAAAGGGGAATGAAGGCGAAGAAGAAGGGACGGAGTAAGCAGGGGGCGGCGAAACAAATAAAGAATGTCTACAAAATATCAGTGACCTTTCTATAAATGGAAGGATTGGGGAATTTCATGAGAGCGTACATAGTGCGCGGGCCAAGGGGGCATCACGGCGATCGGATAAGGAGGGAAAACTTTCCCGCTTCTGCAAAGGGCTTTCGAAAGGGGAAAGAGCAAAAAAGACCAAGGCATAAAGTAATCCTTGGTGATAAAAGGGGGTTTAAAGGTTGGAGAGAGTAGCGGGAATGCCGCTAAATTAGATCTGGTAACCAAAAATCAAGTTTCGTTTAAAAATAAGGGGGAATGAAAGGGGGAAGGGAGGGTTCGACGATCACTCCCAGGAAAGAGGAGCAAGGGTTTTAAAAAGGGCCCACCCGGTGTGACAATTGCTTCAGAGAGGTAATGTGGGGTTTTCCCAGGAAAACCCTACGATCAAAGGGGGCCCCGGGAAAATTGGGCTGTATAAACTTTCGGGGTACGTGAGCCATAGAGGTAAAAAAAGGATGACCCAGAGATAAACAGAGCGTCTAGTGAAAGTGTTTTGGTGGGTTTTAGTGCGGGAAAAATTTAAAAACCCATTTTTTGGGTTGGGGGGCCCCAAATTTGGGAAACACGGTCGACTGCTGCTGGAAGAAACGAAAGGAGGTGACAGTCAGCGCCTGCCCGGCAAATAGGGGAAGCATAAAACATAGATTGATGCCCAAAATATTTGTTTGGAAGTTTAGGGGGCCAAAATCATTAAAAAAAAGGGGGGAAAAAAAGTGTTGTGCTCAGAACACACCCGGGGGGAACCCCTTTCCGTTTGGGACAAAGCCCGGGGAGAGCACATTTTTAAACCCCGAACACAAAATTCCCTGTCATTTAAAAAAGTTCTTAAGGGAAGGTTTGGTTTGTTTGCCGAAGGGCCAAAGGGAGGGGGATTGGGGCAAAAATTATTATCCCTCCAATTTGTTTTCATATGCCTTTCAAGGCAAAAAATATGGCAATAACTGAGGGGTTTTATTCGAAAAACCCATTACAACATATTTACCCAAGCCCCAGAAAGGGGTCTATGGTAGAACGCCCCTTTTCGAAACCCATATTCCCGAGTGGAGAGACTTTTGGGTGTCTCTAAATCCCACACAAAAAGTTATTTCTAGACTTTCCCATTATTTTGGGAAAAAACTGCACGGGTAAAAAGAAAATGGGACATAGTGGGGGGTTTTCATGCCCCGTAGTGCCTGGTTTTGCGGAAAGGGGAGAAAATGGGGGGGTTTTTCCACAGGTGGAAAAAACTCCTTGTGCCCAAATAAATTGTAAAGGGTAATAGGACTAAAAGGGCTGACGGGATGTAAAGTTGTACATACGAATTTGAATGTGGGTGGGCCCCCAGTGCCGATGATCGACAAGTGAAGTGTTGCCCCCCCAGGGGGGGGAAGGGGGGGGTAAAAGGCACATTATACTGTTCTTTTTCTGAGAAAAGAAAAGTCCAAGGGTGCACTTCCTGGAGACTTTGAGGAAAGAAATGGGGGGCCATAGATGGAGTCCCGGGAAAATTTAGGGACCAATGTTTCCCCAAATTTCATTGGAAAACATCTAGTGGGTTTGCTATATCAACAGGGGAAACTCGCAGAACGGGAGCCGGGCCCAGGAGAATATTTCCACTCGTTTTGTATTTTTTTCCCCGACTGCACCATAGAGGAAGCAGAGGTGATGGGGGGAGCCCAATAATCTCCCCAGCAAGTGCTTTTTAGCGTACGGATGAAAACGGCGACCCGATCGCACGTTTTTGTTTAAAATAAAGGGAAGTCCTTGTGGTTCTATTGTACCGGTCCCCTGCCCCATGCGCGCGTTTCAAACGTACTGCACGAGCCCCAAGCAGGAGGCCCCCAAAGGGCACGCATTTCTGGAATGCCTGCCCGAAAGTTTGGGGTATAAAATTAAAGAAGCTGGGGTTTAAAAAACGGAAGGACGAGAAGAGGTGAAAAGCTAACCCCGATGGAGGACGAAGAAGGAACCTTTTTAAAAAACAGTCAGGTGTGGGAAAAGGGTTTCCCAAATTTGCCCGAAATTTAAAATTTGGGCCCGCGTGGGGTGGAAGAGGGGCGGGAAAATGAAAAGGGGGAAAAAAGAATGATTGGGAAAAAGATTTACTGTCATGTAAGTCCCCCGGGGAACAGACCAAGTAAAGGTTTTTTTTTTTTTTAATGGGGGGCGGAGGAACGAAAACTGAGAGATCGATGCAAGAGGAGTATGGTCCCAGGATCAAAAAGGGGGTGAGTACCCGTAAATTTTAAAAAAGGGGGGGGGTGGGTGGCAAGGGAAAAAACCCCTAAAATGAAAATTCCCAAGGGGAAACACGTGAGACCCTCCCCCGAGGAAAATTGGGGGGGCATTAAAATCAAAGTAACAGAATCGGGGGCGGTAATGACGAAACAAGGAAGGGGAAAAACCGGAATAGTAATGGCCCCAGAAGGAGAAGATATAAAGAACAGAGGTTACCAAACCCATGTAAGTGGTACGGGCTGCTGTTTAATGCAGCGAAGTATGAAAAAATAGTTATGGTACGGAAATCAGGGGGGGGGGGGCGGAGAAAAGGGCACTTTCATTTTTAAAAGGGCCCATCAGGAAAAGGATCTGGAATACAACAAATTTTAGCCTGGATGGAGAAATAACAACGGGGTGTAAATTTTTGGTTTTTGTAAGCAAACACCAACGGGGCCCAAAATGGGAGAGTAACATCTGAAGCCCACCGATTACCCCCGAGGCCGGTATTTTTTCCCCTGTTTAAAAAAGGGCCCTGATTGGCCCCTGTTAAAAAATACTTTAATTTCCCCAGGTAAGGGGTTCCCACGGACTAGAAGGTTAGAAAAGGGCCCCATGCGGGGGCAGTGGGAAAAAGGGTTTAAGCAGCGAAGGAACGGGGGCTGTGAAAAAAGGAGTTGCGCAGATGGAGCAGAGGGAGAGAAAAAGCTAAGGGGGATCAGGTTCCCCTTGATGGGTTTTGGGCTCTTTCAAAAATATTCAAAATTGCTTTAAGTGTTTCGGAATTCAGAGATGGGCCCTATGGGGGACAATATTGGGAATTTGGAAAGGGGGGGGATATAAAAATTGGAAAATGTAATTTGGGCTGTACCAAGGTAGGGGGGGGGGGAAAAGGGGGGAGGGAACTGGAGAAAACGTGGGAGGGGGCGAAGAGACAGGAAAACCCGGGAGGTGGGAGAAGGGAAAAGGGAAAAAACTTGGGGGAAAAAAGGGGAGGAAGGTTTAACTTTTAAAAAGAGGAGGGGGGGGTGAAACCCTTTTGAAATTGTAACCGAGCCCGGGGAGGGGGGAAGAACTAGGGACGAGACAGGGGGGTAAAATGAAGGGGGTTTGGGAAAAAGGGTAGGAGGGGTTAAAGGACCTTTTTTTTTACTTTTTAGAAGTAGAGGGACGATTGGGAAGAGGGGTTTGTAAAGAGGTCCCGTCGATAATTAGGCTTGTAAAAAGAGAAATCGAAGAAGCGAGATTTGACTTTAGGCGTTGAAGTAGGGACGTTTTGAGCCGAGGACAGCAAAAGGAAAAATTTGATACAGGAGTGATTATGGGGGGAGGTAACACAGAGGTGGGTTAGGGGAAAATGGGTTCCCGAATGGGGGGGCGTTTTTTAAACAAAGGGAATAAGAAAAAACGTGGGGGTCTCCCCTTTGGGGGCGGGGATGGAAACTGCCCCTGGCATAAGGGAGACCTTCGTCTTTTTTAGGTAACGGAAATTCCCCCGCTCGTTAAAAAGACCCGACCAAAAGGCGAGAAGTACGAAGGGGGGAGCCTCAGACAGTTAAGGCAAGAGGGAGATCGATTTTCAAAAACTTTTTAGAATGGTCATCCCGGGACCACAGAATGGGCATTCGGCGATAGATCTGCCCAATTTTTTGTGGATGGCCAAATCGCCAGCAATTTCCCACAAGTTGTGGTTTTAGGGATCACCTTTCGAACTTGTAACCGTTTTCCTGCTATATAAACGGAGGGTGGAGTTCTCGGGGTCAAAAATTTAAAAGAGCCCCATTGGGTAGGGTATCGCTCCGCCCCGGGGGAGGAAAAACGTAAGTGGGCCCACCCCTTTAGGGTTGGGAGTCTTGGAGTTCCAGCTGTTCGGAATGTCGGGCCCCATGTCTGGAAAATTTTTTTGAACTATGGTATGGGGGAAATAACGGTACCACTACAAGAATTGAGGGAATGATGTTTTTCAAGGGGGCAGAACATTTTCTATATGGGAAAGACGAGAGAGGGTCCGAGCCCGGGTTTGCTTCTGTACGGTTTAAAGATGCGCGTACCGCTCTTAAGAGCATGAAAAGGAAAAATCTTTACCCAAAATGGGGTAGGAAAATGCCTTGCCAATTCTATGGTCAGGAAAAAATTTGGCGTTGAGGAAGTTGGCGGAAAGGAAGAATTTTGTCCACGTTTAGTTAACTGGGGGGTTTGGAAAAGGTAGTGAAGGACGTGGGGCGATCGTTTCTGAGAAAAAACGAGAAGGTGGAGAAGGATCATCGCAGGTATTGTTTCCCTTGACGTTTAGGGGGTGGGGGCCAGATTTTTCCGACGTGGAAAGGTCCCGGCGATTTGAAAATTGGGTGCACCCCTAGAGGGAGAAAGGGCCGGGGGAAACATAGTCAGGGAGAGCGAAAGGTTCCCGATAAATCGAAAGGGGTCAGTCCCAGGGCCCCAGTTTCCTGAAAGGGGTTTAGGAAAAAGCACCGGAAAAAGTACAGAGGCATGAGGAATGTCTGAAAGAGTGGCCAAAGGCGAGGGGGGGGGTCAGAAAAGGGGGGGCGGGAACAAAAAAGGGGCCCGGGGGGTACTAAAGGGTTTAGGAAATTTTTGGGGGGTTTCCATGGTTAGGGTTTCTTTTTTCTTTTTGTTTTTTTAAAAAAAAAAAAAGAAAGAAGAAAAAAAAATAAAAAAAAAAAAAAGAAAAAAAAAAGGGGGGACCCGGGGAAAGGGGTAGTTTCCCAGGAGGAATGAAAGGGCCCGAAAAACTTCCCCCCGGGGCCCAAAAGGAACTCGACACCCCAAATAGCGCAGTTTCAGCAAAGGGAACCCCTGCCATACCCTACCCTTTTTGCCAGTAAAACCCGCAATCTGGGATGGGGAAACCCCCCCCTCTGCCGGGGCTACCTCGGGGGGCAAAAGAGGGGGGCGGCCGGAAAATCCGCCACAAAGCATACCTTTCCCTTTAGCCCCCACCCCCCGGAAACCCCAAAGGGGGCTTCCATTTTACACCCCTCGCCCAAAAAACAAACCCCAAAACTAATCCCGGGGGACCGGAGAGGGGGTCGGGGAAACCCTAGGCAATCCCGATTCCACGGCCCAAAATAAAAGCCACCGGGCCCAAAAAAACCCAACGGAATGGGATGGACCCCCTTTTCCTTTTCCCCTACCTAGGAAAGGGGCCCCCTGTGGGAGAAATCACGAAGGCTTAAAAAAAGGAAGGGCAAAAAAGGGGGGGGGTGAGGAGGAGGAGGGGGAATGGAAAAAGGGGAGGATGGGGGGGATGGGTAGGGGAGGGGAAAAATGGGGGGTTTAATTTTGGTTTTGGTTGGGAAGAAACCCACAGGGCTAATTCCCCAGACCAAGAGCCCCCTTTCCCCCCCCCCAAGGGGCCCCCCTTGAAAAAGGGTTTTGACTGGGAATCACCCTTTAAATTTGCAGCTTTGCCCCGCTCGAATGAACCCTTCCCGCCCCTTCAAACCCGTGTGTCCTTTATTGCTCCCTTTTTCTCCCCATCATACTCAAGCCCCTTGGGCCTTTTGTTTTTCTGGGGGGTGGGGTTTATTTCAACTTGCAATTAAACCCCCTTGGGACCTTTCCCGACTGAAGGGGTTCCTATTATTTTTATTTTTTCTTTCCTCTCTCCCCCCTCACAAAATCCCATTGGGGTTTTGAAGAAACAGTTGCCACTCCTCCGCCCCGTCTTTCCCCCAGGATCCCGTATCCCCTTGGGAAAAATTTGGGATCTTTTCATTTCCCGAGCCTGGTTTCTGAGAGAACTAGATGTCGGGTTTATGCCCCACTCATTTTTTTTCCGTTTTTTTGGGCCCCCCCTCCCACTTATTCGTTATTCCTCAGGTTGGTGTACCAAACCCTTTAGTTTCCTCTCCAACACTGTGTTTGGGGGGGGGGGGTCTGTGATGGTGGGGAATTTGGGATGTGCCCTTTGATTTTTACAGTGTGGGGTGGGGGGCTGTAAGCTTTGGGTTGTGGTTTGTTTTGGGAAAAGGTGTTGGTTGTGGGGTTTGGGGGTGGTTTTGGGTGCGCATTTCACTTGCTGCTCTCCCCTGCCCCTGGCTTCCTTGTGACTTTTTTGTTTCTTTCCTAGCCCCTTTTTTTTTTGTGTCCCCCTCCCTTAGCTGCTGTCCCTTCTGTTCTTGTTCTGTCCCCTGCCTAGGAGCACCCCTCGTGTGTGTTTGGGTGTGTGTTGTGTGGGGTGTGTGTGTGTGTGTGTGTTTGGGGTGGGTGTGGTGTTGTGGTGTGGTGTGTTGGGGGTGTGTGTGTGTGTGTAGGGCCAATTTGACCTTTGGGGGATCCGGGGGACTTTAGGGTTTGGGGGGGGTCTCAACTTTGGGCATTTAATTTTCAGTTTTCGAGAAAAAAAAAAGTTAGGTTTCGAAGAAGACTTCTCATTTTATTTTTCTTAATGTTATTGACTAAGAATAACAATAATTTTCAGTTTGTAATATATTTCATTTACAGTATATAATAATTACTGATGTGTATTTATTTACATGTTTGGTGTCACACTTTCGGTATCTACATATATGGTGGCAGTTGACCAAAAGTACACATGGTTTTCTCTGACAGGAAACCACATGTCTGGGTCTGAATCACATGGTGGAACTTTACTGTCCATGTCTACACAAGTATCTAGAATGTGGTTGTGGTGATTCATCACTTTACTATCTTGATTTGGTAAGTTCTTTTTATTTTCCGCAGATGTTCTTGGGTATGTTGGTGGGTCCTCAGAAGAATCATCTGGTAGTGGTACTGGTTCTTCATTAGTAGCTTCTATGTTTTTTTTATTACTGAAGCAGATAAACATTCTGTAAGGTGTTTTGTCTTTGCCAAGACCACAGTAACATTTCTTTCACTTGATTCTTTGGAAATATTTCTCTTCTGAGCTCTGACAACTGAATTATCCGTGGCATAATGGGTCTTCTGAAAAAAAAAAATATTCAGGTATTTCGACATTTAATCACACACACTGTGTGTCATTAACTATATTGTCATTAAATGTCAAAAAAATTGAATATTTTTTTTTCAGAAGACCCATTATGCCACGGATAATTCAGTTGTCAGAGCTCAGAAGAGAAAGATTTCCAAAGAATCAAGTGAAAGAAATGTTGCTGTGGTCTTGGCAAAGACAAAACACCTTACAGAATGTTTATCTGCTTCAGTAATGAAAAAAAACATAGAAGCTACTAATGAAGAACCAGTACCACTACCAGATGATTCTTCTGAGGACCCACCAACATACCCAAGAACATCTGCGGAAAATAAAAAGAACTTACCAAATCAAGATAGTAAAGTGATGAATCACCACAACCACATTCTAGATACTTGTGTAGACATGGACAGTAAAGTTCCACCATGTGATTCAGACCCAGACATGTGGTTTCCTGTCAGAGAAAACCATGTGTACTTTTAGTCAACTGCCACCATATATGTAGATACCGAAAGTGTGACACCAAACATGTAAATAAATACACATCAGTAATTATTATATACTGTAAATGAAATATATTACAAACGAAAAATTTTGTTTTCTTAG
>NC_069453.1:7954711-7964711 GCF_026875155.1 Cherax quadricarinatus
ACTGTACTGGGCTACAACCAGTAAGAAAGTGTACTAGGCTATCAACCAAGTAAACAAGTGTACTAGGCCATCAACCAAGTAAGCCAGTGTACTAGGCTATCAACCAAGTAAGCCAGTGTACTAGGCTATCAACCAACTAAACAAGTGTACTAGGCTATCAACCAAGTAAGCACGTGTACTAGGCTATCAATCAACTAAGCAAGTGTACTAGGCTATCAACCACGTAAACAAGTGTACTAAACTATCAACCAAGTAAACCTATGTTCAAAGATATTTACACAGCAATATATGCACTTGCAGTCTAGAATACACTGGCACAACTTGAATAATCAAGCTAACACCGGGACCACAGTTCGATTCCTCGTCCCTCCACCTGTTTAATGACTACGAGTCGTTCATTGCGACTTGAATTTACGGTAAGACAGCTTTACAAATTGGTTGAGGAATATACGAGTGAAAATGGCTGGGTTCAGAAAGGCCAACGCGATCCAGCTGAACTAATGCAGATTTTTCCCAATTCTTTGGAACAATATTCTTAGGCTCTTGGATAGAGAGATTTTGTATGGGAAGAATGGAAAGGCTCACTATGTGGAAGAGAAGAAACGATAGACATTTCCGGTCATCCTGGACCATTACACTATGTAACACAATTTTTGTTCCTGGCAAGTAATCGTTATTTTCCAACTCCTTTTATTGCAAAACAATAGATAATGCCCATTATTCCTTTTAAACTTTGCGTTTGTGGCTTACTGGATGAATTTTGGGCAAAAAATGGCTAAATTTCAAATTTTTTTTGCTAGTTTTGAATGTAAAACAAAAACATACAATAAATTTAATAAAATTTACATAAATTAAAATTTACACAAATTTTATTTTAAATTTTTGAAACATATTTACAAAGTTAAAAATGAGCAGTTTTTTTTTAGATTTGCCAGCAGCAACAAATCACTTTCCCGTTTAAGCCCCCAAATGTAGTTTCCCATCATGCTTTCATTACAAATCTCTGATATCTGGGTTGAAAGTTCATTATATCTTGGTGGAAGCGCTCCCCTTGCTCCTCTGAGTATGTTCCCATATTATCCTTGAAATTGTCAAGATAAGCATCAAGGATCATACAGTCCATCTGACCATAGCTTTTTAACGAGGTCTCAACAGGTTACACATAACTGTCAGCCTTGTTGCCCAGAAAGTCCTGTGCTACAGCAACAAAACTCTCCCAGGCTTCCTTTTCCTTCTCCGTGAGCTTTGCAAATTCTGAGCAATCCATGATTTTCCTGACTTGTGGTCCAGTGAAGATGCCAGCCTTAACCTTTGCCTCTGATAGCTTGGGAAAGTCTTGAAGACCATTGAAGGCTGCAGACTCTTTGTCTAGAGCTTTAACAGACTGTTTCACTAGCTCTAGTTTGAAGTGTAATGGAGGGAACAGAACCTTTTCAGGATCCACCAGTGGTTTATGTTTGATATTAAAGCTTCTTACTGAGAACTCAGTCCTTTGAGGCCAGTGCTTCCTCTGGTAATGTGCTGCTTTGTCTCTACTATCCCAGTGACAGAGATGACAGGAAAATTTTGTAAAACCTCCTTTGAGTCCCACCAAAAATGCCACCATTTTGAAGTCTCCAATAACCTCCCAGCCATACTTATCATAGTTCAAAGCTTCCAGTAGAAGTTTGACACTGTTGTAGTCCTCCTTAAGATGTACTGAATGAGCCAAGGGAAGAGATGGATACTTGTTCTCATTGTGCAGAAGTACAGGTTTTTGACTTCTGGAGGAGCTGTCAATGAAGAGTCTCCACTCATCTGGATTGCATGCAATTCCAAGTGCATCAAACAAGCTTGATACATCATTCCAGTAGCACAACCTGCCTTCATTAGTGAAGAAGCTTGAGAAATGTTGGTGACGTTTTCTTTGGCATGTCACTTGCACACTTTCATCCACCAAGTACCACTCCTTGAGCCTTGAAATCAAAATCTCAGCATTTGACTTTGTCAAACCAAGATCTCTGATAAGGACATTGAGGTCTGTTTGGTTTGGGTAGTAAGTATTCCTCCCAACAGCTGCATCTGTGAGATTAGTCTTGTTCACTGTGCTCTTCTGATTTTCTGCTTTCTTCTTCTGACGGTTGACTTCTTTCTGGAGGTGTAGGTACAGGAAGTTCAGCACTGTGTGGTACTGGTGCAATAGAAGAGGGAAGGTCTGGATAAGAAATATCAGGTTCATTTTTCCTAGTTCAGTGTTTGGAAGGATCCACCAGACAGAAGTAGCAGTTGGTTGAGTGATCAGTGGGTTTACGCCTTATTCTAGGAGCACCAAACTTTGTGGCTCTTACCTTACCTTTCTTAACTTCCAATGGTTTTTTAAAATTTTCCCAAAAGCAACATGAGGCCCCCCGGGTTTCTTGTTTTGGGCCCACAACGGCAGGGACGAAATATCCCTTTTGTAAACACCCACATTTTTTTTTGTGTTGTTACAGAAAACCCTTCTTTTTTTTGTCATAAGGGAATTGCCCACATATGTACCCAGAATACATTGGGGGTTTGACTCCCACCCTCTTCATCCCAAATTTCACTTCTTTTCCAGGTTTACTGAATGCGGGTTTTGGTGAACCCTTTTGGTTTTTATTTTTCCCGCAAAACCTTTAAAAATTAATAGTTTTACATTAAGTTTTTGAAGCAAAATTTTGGGGAAATAAAAACGTTTTCTTAAATTTTGTTTTTAAAAAAAAAATTTGGGGAAAATATTTTTTTCCCAGGAACACGACAAAAAAAAAATATTGTTCCCATAGTTTTAAATTTTGGCCCAAAGGGGGAGGGGAAACGTCGTTGATGTTTCCCTTTGAAAATTTTGTGGGGGTTATTTTTCAAAAATTATCCCCCCACGTTCAATTTTGTTACGTAAAATTTTTCCAGAAGGGGGTTTACCATGTGACTGCGTGATATCGGACTTAAATGAGCAGTTTGTTTGATTGCCAGCAATTTCAACAAGAGGAGTGTTGCCCCCCTTTTAATGGGTTACAATGATTATTTTGTTTATATGTAAGGGATATTCCCTTTTTCATAAAATTTTATATTGTTATTTTTGCGATAATGGGCAAAATCGAAATGTATGACTTTATATTATTATTTGACTTTTAATATTGTTATTTAGTTTTTTTTTGGGGGTTGTATATAAAATGTCCCCTAGTTAGGCTTGTTTGTCCAACTACTGAATTATCGCTTGTCGCTCGTTTAATCCCGGGTTCTGAGCTGCATTTGGTCCTCTTTGTATCCGTGATGGGGGGGGGGGTGTCTTCACCTCTCGGGGAAATTGCAGTCTGTGGAGATCGCTTGGTGGTTGGAAGATTGTCTGTCTGACAGTTGCTGGAGCTCGTTTGGGGGTTTGGGACAGATTGTTGTTTCAGTCTGTGGGACTCGCTTGCGGGTTGGACGATTGCCCTGTTGACAGTCTGCTGGAAAACTCGCTTGTGGTTGGACAGTTTGGGTCTGTTTTAAATTTTTTCTTGTTAGTTCTGTAGAATTTGTTCACAAAACATTGAAAAAGACTTGGGATTTTCGACGTTGTACTGGGTTTTTGTGTCCCCATAGCCCATTTGAACATCTCGGGCCCCTTTGCTTTACCCTTCTGACCTAATTTTTTTTATGGTTTCTGTGTTTTGTCACAGTTCGTGTTTTTCCCTTGTTGAACAAAGATTAAGTATTATGGGATTTTTTGAAACTTTAGTGGGGATTGCGGGTTTGGCCCCCTACTTAGTGCTTTTATATTTTCCCATTTCCCTGATTTTTTGCGCAGTCGTTGATATTGCATTGCTTTTTGGGTTTAGCATTCTTTTTTTGTTAAAAGAGACTTTTTGGGGTTGCCAGTCGGTCAAGGGGGTTAGTTTATTTGGGGACTTTGCCCCGTCACTTTTTTAAGTCTAATTCGGGGCTTGAGACCGCAAACCCTTTTTAAAGAGCACTTCCCACGCATCAACACTTGTATTATTTGTAATATTTTTTAAATGTTAATGTCCCTGACGGTACTTAAAAATTTTAAAAAATGTGTTATGGCTTCGCACTTAATATTGAACTCGAGAGATTGATTTTTTTTTTGATTGTTGAAATTTAAATTTTAATTTGTTTAAAAATACCTTAGACAACAACTACTTAAAAAAAATTTTTTAAAATTTTTTTAATTTTCAAATTTTAGTAGCCTTCCGGGTTGTAATCCTGAAGAAATTTTGGGAATAAAAACAAAATTTTTAATGGTTTAATTTGGAAAAGGGGATACTGATACTTTTTACAAAAACCCAGTAACAGGTGGATGCTAAAAGGGGCATTTCCTTTTTCTAGTTTTTCACTGGAAAAATCTTAAGCTTTTAGAATCGCCTTTTTTTTTAAACCCAAATGGGGGCCTGTCCGGGGGCTTTTGTTTCCAAGGTTTTGGAGTTTTTGGGTTCAGTTTGACATACTAGTAAAACTTATGATCAAAAAATTGGAGTATTTTTCCAAATTTCTGTGACTTTGATTTTTGTTTTTTACAACTTAAAAGGTGGATGTATGTTACCTGACTAAAGGTTCTTAAATCCCAAGGAAAGAGGAAAAAATACTGTTTAGAGTTTAACTCTAAGAACCCAACACAAAAATTTTCCTATTAGGATTTATTTTCCCATAATCACTTCTCGTTAGTAAATTTTTTGGTGATGTTGCCAAAGTAAAAAACATTTAAAATTGATACTTGACTTTGTCTGAGTTAAGAAACTTTAAAAATTCAGAGGGTTGTTGGCAAGAAACCCAAAATTATCTGGGTTTTGGACGTAAACAGGAATTACCGCTGAAATGTCAGAGCTTTAAATAAAGATAATTTTTCCTGCTGTAAGAGATGTTGATTATGTTTCAGTTCAGAAAAACCCTAGTGTCACAATTAGGAAGAAATGTTTCTATTTGAAGTTGAAAAAAGGCAACTAGAGCAGAAGGGCCCATGTGGTGACCTAGTGTAGCTCATTTCTCGTTTCACCCCCTTCCCCCCTTCATGAACATTATTACAGAGTTTTTAGCGGGTTAGAATGAGCACCCTAATACTAGTTTACAGTGTATACTAAAACTGTTTTTTTTATTATCCTGGGACCAGATCTAGATCTCTAGAGACGGTGGGCCCAAAAAGGTCCGCCCAAAGGGGCCCCGTCCAGAAAATTTTAAATTTTCCCTACTCTCCATTACCCCGGGTTTTTTTCCCCTCTCGGGAAACAGTTTGCGAGGTTTGATGGGGAAAAAATACTGAAAAGTTGTCAGCTGATAGTGTTTCTACCACAGTCAAAAATTTATTTGTTTTCCCAGTTACATTTCGTGAACAAGCCATTGTTTTTGCTCAAAAATAGCCCCTTAGGGGGACTTTTGGGTGCAATTAAGAACATCGGTAAAAACTGGCAAAACATTTTTTTTGGGGAAAAGATGAAGGAAACAGTAGCTGCATGTGCGACTTTGGGAAAACGTGGTCAAGTGACGGCAAGCCAGGGGCCACGCCTCCACCTGTACCTTCTTTCCCTTTAACCCGTGCATGGTAAAACCATTTCTCGTCTTATTATTGATTGTGTTGGCCCTTTCCCTTGGAACCAAACTGGGGAAACCAATACTTTTTTACTATTATGGACGCTGAACACGCTTTTCCCAAAAGCTTTTTCCTAAAAAAAAAATTTAATGCTGTGCTTTTGTGAGAGGCGATAAAATTTTTTCCCAGGTTGGATTCCCACGAGAGATACAATCAAAATCAAAATTTTTCTAAACTTCATTTAAGATCTTTCGGAAGTTTTTATCCCCCTAGGAAAAAAGTCTGTACTTTAAACCAGTTATCATCCACAGTCCAAGGGGCTCTAGAAAAGATTTCTTTCCAAATGAAGCCCATGTTTTGAGAGCTTATTGTAAAACATTTTTTTGGGGACTGGGATGGGGGTAACCTTTTTTTCTGTTCGCTAATGGGAAAGGGGGAGAAAGGGAAAGTCTCGGTTTTAGTCCGTTTGAATTTAATTTTCGGACCCAAGTGGGGGGTTTCCTCTGCAGTTTTAAAAAAGGAACGTGTGGCGGGAAAAAATTAAAAAATCCTTCTTTGTGTTACTTCCCCTTTCCCTTAAATCTGGAACTTTTTTGACAGCCGCTAGAGAGTGCTTCAAAAAAACCTATTTTCACCCCAACCCCAAAATTTGAAGCAACATTATGACAAGCGTGCTGTCTCTCTTTTTTAAAGAGGAGATAAGGTGATGGCTGGGAAATTATTTTCCAGGTCTTTGCTCTACAACCCAGGTATGAGGGCCCCCTGGAAGTAGTGAAAAGCTTAGGGACGAAAATTTTTTGGGAAAGTACGCCGGGGGAAAAGAAATTTAATCATGTTTTCCGGGAAAACCAGCTTAGGCATACTAGGGCGGGGTCCTCTCCCTACTACTTCTTTTCTTCCTAGGAAGAGGAAGGAAAAACGTCAGTCTACTGAACCCTTTAGAGGTAAGAGGTTCGTTTAGAAAATTCTGGGGCTTTTCAATACTAGACAAATTTTTTAGAAACCCTTGGGGATTGATAAAGCTGGTGATGTTAAAAAAATGTTTGGGGGCTTTTCCCCTGAATTGTTGGGGTGTTTTTCCCAAAAACTTTGGTATTTGGGGGTGTACATGACTTTGGTGTACAGGGAAGCATCCCCCTTTAAGAATCCCATAAGGTTGAGTCCAAAAAAGCAAAAAGCATTGAGGAAAGGGGTTGATTTTTTGTTAGTCACGGACTTATTAAAACGCGGGAAAAGCCCATGGGAAAAACCCCCTTTTATTTTAGTGCCAAAACCCTGGGGGTTTTTTCAGGTTGTGCATAAATTAAAAGGAAAAGTAAAACTTGTCCCCTTGCCTGATGGTTATCCCTCCCTCGCATTGACGCCCTTATTGATCGTGTGTCAGGACCCCGTTTCAGCCGTTTAGATCTCTTACGAGGCTTTTATCAAAATCCCGCTTACTGAAAAGTGCTCAAGAAATATTGCTTTTCGTTCAAAATGGATTGTTTAATACTCGTTCCCCCTTGGGTATGTAAAGGGGCTTTTCATTCCGCGTTTAATGAACGAGTTGCCCCCAACTTTTGGAAAAAGTAGAAAACCTACCTTGACGACTTTGTGGTGTTTAGTGGGGCGAGTGGGGAAAAAGCACTTTACCCCGTCTAAAAAGCATTTTTTGAGAGGGTTGGGGCACTACAAAATTAATGTTTTTCCTTTGCTAAATTTTAGTTTTTGGGCAAAACCAAAATTACCTATCTAGGGTTTTTTATCGGGGCCCAAGGGGAGGTTTTTCTATGAGGGTAAGGTTCGTGCAATTTCTGAATTTCCCGTGCCCCAGGATAGGAAAGGGGTACAGAGATTCCTGGGTTTTTGGCCCGGATATTTCGCAGGTTTGTCCAAAATTTTTTCAGATTGCAGTCCCCTTTCTGAGGCTTTCTATACCAAAGTTCGTTCACCTGGGACTAGGATTGTTAGGACTCGTTCTAAGGGTTTAAGCGTTGCTATCCCCTGCCCCCTGTGTTGAAAAAAGGGGGGGGCCTTTAAAAATTTTAATCTTCCCTTCTTTTTACCCTATAGATGCGAGTGGCTAGGGGTGGGTTTCTGTGTGCTCCAACAGTCAAAAACCCCTGATATTTTTCCCCCTCCTATATGTTACTATTTAAAATTTAAAACTTAAAACGGCCCCCAAAAAAAATTATTTCCCCTTTTTAGAAAGAGGGTTAGGGTCTTGTGGTGTCCTTGGAAATTTTTTCGTGTATTTGGGCACTTTCCCCTTTTAAAAATTTTTGTTTTTTTTGGGCCCCAATCCAAATACTTTTTAAATTTCCATGAAAAAAATAAAAATGCTAGGATATGGGTGGGCCCTCAGAATCCCACATATTTTTTTTTGCATAAAAAAAACATAAATGGTCATTGTAAATTTTAATTGCTGACGCTCTGTCTTGTCCTTAATTTTTTATCCCAAATTTCATTAAAATTAAAAGTAATTTTTTTTGCCCAATTAAATTTTTTTTATTGCTATGTCAAATTCGTAAAGTAACTTAAACCCTCCCAGCCCATATTAATATATATATCATGTCAGGGCTAATTATTATATTTTTATTACAGGATTGATGTGTGTGGTAAAGGGGACAAAAACTGAGTGTTTTAGTGGGTAGTGTCGTGTGGGGGATGGTTTCTGCGTGAAGCAACCCCTGTCCTGCGCAGCCCCCCCCCTTCACTTTCAAACCCTTTTGCTGTTTCATACTAGATGGGTTTTTACTGCCCCCGCATTCCACAACCAAATCTTAAGAGTTTGGAAGCTGTCTCCCCCCTACTAAAGATCGAGCCCCAACGTGCCCCCCTTGTCGCGTTTCCCGTCTTACAGGAAAGTATATAACCAGTTATGCAGAAATAAAAAACTGTGTACTGCCCTAGTTAGGGGCATAAAACCTTGTGGACGGACGTGTGAAAAATTTTTGAAGTGGGTTGGCACCCCAAAAGACTCGGATTAATATTTTATTGATTTGAGTAATAAAAAATAATTTTAGACCCTTCATTCAAAATCCTTTGTGCGACCCCCTGTCGTGTTGGGGGGGGTGTTGCAACCCCTTTAATGGGTTACAATGATTTTTATGTAAATAAGTAAAAGTATATTACCTTTTTTATATAATTTTTATTGCTTATATTTGCCCAAATAGCTAAATTTGTTTAAAAGTAGGGCTTTTTTATTATTATTTGGGGCTGTTTTTTTGTTTTTGTTATGTTGTTAGGTGTATATAAAAATGTGCTCGGGTTTGGCTTGGGTTGTCCAACTCTGTAATTTTCGCTTTTTCGCTTTGTTATACTGCCCGGGTTTGAGTGCAGTTGTCCCGTAAAATATCACGTGATGGAGGGGGGGGTGTCTTCACCTCTCGTGAAAAATTTAAGTCTGCTGGAGGGCTCGCTTTGGGGGTTGGGCAGAAATTGGGCTGTTGCAGTTTGCTGGGATCGTTGGTGGTTGGACAGATTGTCTGTCTGACGTCTGCTGGGGGGGACTCGCTTTTTGGGTTTGGGCGATTGTCTGTCTGGGGCAGTTGTGGAGGGCTCGTTGTGGTTGGGACAGATTGGCTGTTTTCATTATTCTTGTTAGTTCTGTAGAAAATTTTTTTCACAGAACATTGTAAAGACTTAGTGATTTTTGACGGTTTTATGAGGTTGTGTGTCAAATAGACCCCCTCTAAAAATCTCAGGTCCTTTGCTTTGTTTTGACCTAATTTTGTTTCTGGTTTCTGTGTATTGTCACAGTCGGGGTTTTTCCTATGCTGAACGAAAAATTCGTATTATGGGGGTTTTTAACTTTAGTGGGAGGGGTCTGCTGATGGGCCCTACCCTTTGTGTCTTATATTTTTTCCCCGTTTTCCCGATTCTGTTTTTCGGGGTCGCTTGGGTATTGCATTGCTATTGGGGGTTTGCATTCTTTGGTTTTTCAAACAGAATGTTTTGGGTTCCCAAATGGTAAAAAAGTTTTTTTTTTTTGAGGACTTTGTCAAATACTTGTTTAAGTCTAATTCGGGTCTTGAGACACAGCTAAAATACTTAAGGGCATTAAAACCCCCTTTCACACACTTGGAATTTTTTGTAATTTCTTATTAAATTTTTAATTTTACCCGCGGTACTTAAGAATTTTTTAAAAAGTTTATATGTTTCTTTCAGCACAAAAATATTGAACTCGAGGTTTATTTTATTTTGATTTTTTGTATTTAATTTTAAATTTTATAAAATTTTCCCCTTTGACAAACTTACTACTTAATAAATTTATTTAAATTTTTTTTTCTCATTGTAGCCCCAACCCGTTGTAATTCTGAAGCACTATTGGGTTAAAACAGAAATTTTTAAAGGGGTAATTGGACAAGGATTTCTGACTACTTGTTACGAAAACCCCGTAACAGGCTGGATGCTGAAGGGCAGTCCCTTTTTAGTATTCAATGGAGATCTCTAAAACTTTTAGAACGCGTTTTTTTAACAAGGAGGCATGACTCGCTT
>NC_069453.1:7969711-8015383 GCF_026875155.1 Cherax quadricarinatus
CAAGATAACATGGATATCTTGCTACACTTCCTACTTACTCTTGGTCAGCAACTTCACAGCCGCACATGCATTTTATATCTATACATATATCATAGGTTTTCCTCCTTTTTCTAAATAGCTCTTGTTCTTCTTATATCTTCTATTGTTCCCTGGGGAAGTGGAAAAGAAAATCTGTCCTCCGTAAGCCATGCGTGTCGTATGAGGCTACTTAAATGCCGGGACATGGGCTAGTAACAACCCTTCTCCTGTAACATTAACTAAAAAAGAGAAGAAAAACTTTATAAAACTGGGATGCTTAAATGTGCTGGATGTAGTGCGGATGACAAGAAACAGATGATTCTGAGTTATGAATGAAAAGAAGTTGATGTCCTGGCCCTAAGCGAAACAAAGCTGAAGGGGTAAGGGGAGTTTTCAGTGGTGGGAAATAAATGGATAAATCTGGAGTATCTAGAGGGTAGAGCAAAGGAAGGGTAGCAGTAATGGTTGAATAATCATTTATGGAAGGAGAAAAGATAATAATGAATGTGAAATCAATGAATTATTGGATTAAAGTAAAGGTTTGCAGGCGAGAATGGGTCAAATAAGCGTGAAATGCCACCTGGAGAAGAGAGAATGCAAGAGGAGAAGAGAGATATTTGGAGAAATGTAAGTTAATGTATAGGACCTTTTGAACCAAGTGAGAGAGTAAATGTGTAGGGGACCTGAATGCTAAAGTAGGAGAAACTTTTAGAAGGTTGTGGTTAGGTAAGGTTTGGGGTGCCAGTTAAATGATAATGGGAGCCCTTTGATTGAACTGTGTATAGAAAGGGGTTTAGTTATAGGTAATAACATATTTTTAAGAAAAGAAGGAAAATAATATACCAGATATATGTAGGGCGAAATTACAGTAGTTTGTTGTGATTATGTATTGTAGATAAAAGACTGCCGAGTAGACTTCAGATGTTCAATTTATAGAGGGGCCACAGATATATCCATTCTGACACACATTCTAGTTCAGCTACACTGAGAGTAAAAGGTAGATGGGATACAAGGAGAATAGATGCATCAGGGAAGAGAGAGGTGAAAGGTTATAAACTAAAAGAGAGGCAGTTAGGTAAGAACTAAACAGCTATGGAGGATAGATGGCTAATGAGAGCATAGCCAATGATCGAAGAGGTTATGGGGTAATTTAAAAATGTATGTTAGAGTGTCAGCAGAAGTTTGTGGTTACAGGAAAAGTGGGTGCGGGGAGGAAGAGGAGGCGATTGGTGGAATGATGATGTAAAGAGAGTCTAAGGGAGAAAAAGTAAGCTAGATGAGAAGTTTTTACAAAGTGGAAGTGATGCAAGGAGGGAAGAGTATCTGGAGAAAAAGAGAGAGGTTAAGAAGTGTGAAGCAATGTAAAACGAGCAAATGAGAGAGTAGGTGAGATGTTATCAACAAATTTTGTTGAAAAATAAGAAAAAAAGTTTTGAGTGAATTAACGAAGTTAAGAAAGCCTAAGAACAAATGGATTTGTCAGTTAAAAATCGGAGAGGAGAAGTTATAAATGGAGCGTAAGAGGTATTGGGAAGATGGAGGGAATATTTTGAGGAAATGTTAAATGTTGATGAAAGATAGGGAGCTGTGATTTCCCGTTTTGCATAGGACAGGAGGAATAACATCTTGTAGGAGTGATGAAGAGCCAGTTGTGAGTGTGGGGGAAGTTCGTGAGGCAGTAGTAAAATGAAAGGGGTAGGCAGCCGGATTGATTGATAAAGATAGAAATGTAAAAGCCGGTGGGGATTCTAGTTTGGAGTGTGTGCAATTTATTAATAAATGTATGAAGGGTAAGGTACCTAGGATTTGGAAGAGAGCATGCATAGTTCCTTTGTATAAAGCAAAGGGGATAAAATAGAGTGCAGAAATATAGGGGGATAAGTCTGAGTATACCTGGAAAAGTTGTATGGTAGAGTTATTATTGAAAGATTAAGAGTAAGACGAGAATAGGATAGCAATGAACAAGGAGGCTTTAGAAAGGTAGGGGGTGTGTGGACCAGGTTTTACAGTTGAAACATATAAGTGAACATTTATTTAGATACGGTCTAAAGAGGTCTTTGTTGGAATTCATGGATTTGAAAAGGCGTATGACAGGGTGGATAGGGGGCAATGTTTCAGATGTTAGCAAGTGTAATGGTGTAGGAGGTAAGTTCCTGAAAGCAGTGAAGGTTTTTACGAGGAATATGGAGGCACAAGTTAAGTATGTGGAAAGAGGGAAATTATTTCCCAGTAAAAGTGGGCCTTAGACAAGGATTGTGATGTCACGCGTGGTTGTTTAATAAATATTTATAGATGGGTTTGTAAGAGAAAGTAAATGCGAGATCTTGCAAGAGCGTGGAGTTAAAAGATAAAAGAATCACACACAAAGTGTGAGATGTCACAGCTTCTCTTTGCTGATGACGACACTCTGCTCTTGGAGATTCTGAGAGAAGTTGCAGAGAGTGGTGGATGAATTTTGGTAGGTGTGCAAAAGAAGAAACTTAAAGGTGAATACAGGAAAGAGTAAGTATGAAGGATAACAAAAAGATAGGTTGATGAAAGATTGAATAATCAAGATTGGAGGGAAGAGTAGGAGGATGTGAATGTATTTCAGATATTAATTTGGGAGTGGACGTGTCACAGATGGGTCTTGAAAGATGAGGTGAATCATAGAATTGATGAGGGAAAAGAGTAATGGTCACTTAAGGATCTGTGGATCAAAGAACTTATATCCTTGGAGGCAAGAGGGGAATGTAATGGAAGTATATGTTTTAACCAACACACTTATATGGGTGTAAAGCATGTGTGATGAATGTTTGCAGCCGAGGAGAGAAGGCCTGGAGGCAATGGAGATGTCAGCTGAGGGCAATGTGTGGAGTGAATATAATGCAGAGAATTCGTATTTGGAAGTTAGGAAAGAGAGCGGTATTACCAAACTGTTGTCCAGAGGGCTGAGGAAGGGTTGTTTTTTGAGGTGGTTTCGACGAGTAAAGAGAATGGAGCGAACAGAATGACTTCAAGAGTGTTCAGTCTGTAGTGGTAAGGAAGCGGGGTAGGGTTGCCTAGGAAGGTTGGAGAGAGGGGTAAAGAGTTTTGTGGCGAGGGTTGACTTCCAGCAGCCATGCGTACGTGTTTGATAGGAGTGAAGGAGACAAAGGTTTTTAATACTTGACGTGGCTGTGGAGTGTGAGCAAAGTTAACATTTATGAAGGGGTTCAGGGAAACTCGGCAGCCGGACTTGGAGTCCCTGGAGATGGGAAGTACAGTGCCTGCACTCAGGTGAGGGGTGTTAATGTTGCAGTTTAAAAACTGTAGTGTAAAGCACCGGTTCTGGAAAGAAGTGATGAGTGAATGATGGTGAAAGTTTTTCTTTTTCGGCCACCCTGCTTGTGGGAATCGCCATGTGATACTATATAGTATATATGAATATATATATATATATATATATACTATATATATATATAATATATATATTACATACCTAATACAACACAAACACACACACACACACACACACAACTTTCTACCTACCACATTTATAGAAAAGAAAGTTGAAGGTTTGGTACACGAACGAGGAATGAATAAGGAAAATATATGAGATGGCATGAATAATCAAGGAGGTTGTCACCAGAACATCGTAGCGGTTACAGAAACAAAAACTCACTGGGATAATAATGCAATCTATACACCGGGTATCAATCCTGAGGAAGAATAGAAGAGCAGAAGGGGGAGGAGGGGTTGCACTGCTAATTAAAACCGATGGGTTTATCAAGAAATGGAAAGAATACATGATTGGAGAAAGGGATTACATAGTAGGTACAGTTTAGTCAGGGAAACGCGAGGTAGTCATTGCAGTGATGTATAATCCACCACAGAACTGCAGGAGGCCAAGAGAGGAATATGATGAGTGCAACAGAGCAATGGTGAACACACTAGCTGAGGTGGCAAGGACTCGCTCGAGTAGAGCGAAGTTATTGGTCATGGGCGACTTCAATCACAGGGAAATTGATTGGGAAAACTTGGAGCCACATGGGGGTCCCGAAACATAAAGAGCCAAGATGATGGATGTGGTGCAGGCAAATCTCATGCACTAACATGTTAGGGACACTACCAGAGAGAGAGGGGAGGATAAGCCAGCAGGACTGGGCCTTGTGTTCACCCTGAGTAGTTCAGACATTGGAGCTAATGACCATGTGGTTATGAGCTTTGAATACATCGTGGAGCTTAAAGTGGAGAGGGTAACAGGAGTAGAAAGGGAAAAGCCAAACTATAAAAGAGGGGACTACACAGGAATGAGGACCTTCCTGTAGGAGGTTCAGTGGGAACAGGAGTTGGTAGGAAAATCAGTAAACGAAATGATGGGCTTCGTAACAACAAAATGCAAGGAGGCAGAGGAAACGTTTGTTCCCAAGGGCAACAGAAATAATGGGGAAGGACAGAACAGCCCTTGGTTTACCCGAAGATGTAGGGAGGCAAAACCTAAGTGCTCTAGAGAATGGAAAAAGTACAGAAGGCAAAGGATTCACGAAAATAAAGAGAATAGTCGACGACCCAGAAACGAGTATTCACAGATAAGAAGGGAGGCGCAGCAGTTGTATGAAAACGACATAGCATCAAAAGTCAAGTCTGACCCGAAACTGCTTTACAGCCACGTCAGGAGGAAGACAACAGTCAAGGACAGGTAATCAGGCTGAGGAAAGAAGGTGGGGATGAATTACACACAACTGAGGAGGAAGTGGAGAAGCTCCTAAGTGACCTTGATACCTCAAAGGCGGTGGGACCAGACATCTCTCCGTGGGTCCTTAGAGAGGGAGCAGAGACACTATACGTGCCACTAACCAAAATCTTCAACACTTCCCTTGAAACTGGACAACTACTTGAAGTATGGAAGAAGGCAAATGTAGTCCCCATCTTTAAGAAGGGAGACAGAAATGAAGCACTAAACTATAGACCAGTGTCAGTGACGTGTACAGCATGCAAAGTCATTAGTACAGGCACACATAACAAGAAGGGCACTGCAGTGGATCAGAGAATACCTAACAGGGAGGCAACAGCGAGTCATGGTCCATGATGAGGTATCACAGTGGGCGCCAGTGACGAGCGGGGTCCCACAGGGTCAGTCCTGGGACCAGTGCTATTCTAGGTATATGTGAACGACATGACGGAAGGGATAGACTCAGAAGCATCCCTGTTTCCAGATGATGTGAAGTTAATGAGAATTAAATCAGATACGGACCAGACAGGTCTACAAAGAGACCTGGACAGGCTGGATGCGTGGTCCAGCAACTGGCTCCTAGAATTTAACCCCGCCAAATGCCAAGTCATGAAGATTGGAGAAGGGCAAAGAAGACCGCAGACAAAGTATAGGGTAGGAGGCCAAAGACTGCAAACCTCACTCAAGGAGAAAGATCTTGGAGTCAGTATAATACCGAGTACATCGCCAGAAGCACACATTAACCAGATAACTGCTATGGCATATGGGCGCCTGGAAAACCTGAGAACAACGTTCCGGTATCTCAGTAAGGAATCGATCAAGACTTTATACACTTTGTACGTCAGGCCCATACTGGAGTACGCAGCACCAGTTTGGAACCCACACCTGGTCAAACACGTCAAGAAATTAGAGAAAGTGCAAAGGTTTGCAAGAAGGCTGGTTCCAGAGATAAGGAGAATGTCCTATGAAGAAAGGTTTAGGGAAATCGGTCTGACGACACTGGAGGACAGGAGAGTCAGGGGAGACATGATAACGACATACAAAATACTGCGTGCAATAGACAAGGTGGACAGAGACAGGATGTTCCAGAGATGGGACACAGAAACAATGGGTCACAATTGGAAGCTGAAGACCCAGATGAGTCAAAGGATGTTAGGAAGTATTTCCTCGGCCACAGAGTTGTTAGGAAGTGGAATAGTCTGGCAAGCGATGTAGTGGAGGCAGGAACTATACATAGGTTTAAGACGAGGTATGATAAAGCTCATGGAGCAGGGAGAGGGAGGACCCAGTAGCGGTCAGTGAAGAGGCGGGGCCAGGAGCTGAATCTCGACCCCTGCAACCACAATTAGGTGAGTATACACACACACTAACACACACACACAATTCTACATAGGTTAAGCAGAGGTATGATAAAGCTCACGGTTCAGGGAGAGTGACCTAGTAGCGACCAGTGAAGAGGCGGGGCCAGGAGCTTGGACTCGACCCCTTCAACCTCAACTAGGTGAGTACACACACACACACACACACACTAACACACACACACACACACACACACACACACACACACACCACACACACACACACACACACAGTCAACTTATGATAGATGGGGGCTCAGTTTAGATAGCATTATGCCTTTAGCGAGAGTATATCACTCCAATCATTCCACCCCATCACTCCACTGATATACTGACCTTTCAAATACCTCAGGGAAAGTGTCAGGACACAAGGGCCTTGAAATTTAATCCATTGTTGGTAGCTATAGCGTTGCTACCCTTCCCCTTCCCCTTCCCCTTCCCCTTCCCCTTGACTATAATATACTACACATGCCTGTCATCCACCCCCCCCCCCCTTCCTGTCATTCAAAATTTTGAATTTTATTTGGAAAAACTGAAAAATTTCATTTAATATATGAAAATTTGCCTGGGATAAACTGTCTGACGGGAGAGTTATTACTTGGCGAGCATAATCGCTCAGTGTCGAGGCTGGTTGCTGGAGGAGCTTTCACTCAGACAACGTTTCGCTCAGTGCAGAGCTTAACCGTCGTCTGTAGTTTTATCAAGTCATGTTTCCCTCTGGGTAGAGCTGGATTAACTCCGGCAAAAGACAACGTCTTGCCCACACACTGTTCCTACCAAGTCACTTAATAAAGGCCATCCATGGGCGAAACATCACTAATAAAAGTTCCTCATAACTACATGTGCGTCACTTTCTTCCATCCAAAGACTTGATCAATTATTTATCAAGGCCTACGGTCAGAAAATTCCTCATTAATGCCCAATCACAACATTTTAACGACGAGAATAATATATAAACCCGAGACCTGGTACACAGTACCGGGTCACCATCTGGAGAAGACCCGGGCCGGAAGTACTGGCAAATCTCTAATGAATGAATGAACATCCAAATGACTGTACCACTAAACTATACTGACCCCTTGTTGCAACCCCTGAATGGGTTACAATGTATATGATGTATGTAATGTGTATGTATATAATTATTACCTTTTCATATAATTTTATACTGCTTATATTTGCGATAATAGCTAAATCGTGAATATATTGCTTTATATTATTATTTGACTTAGTTAAATTTTGTTAGGTAGGAAGTAAAACATATATTACTTGCTCAAAGTTCAAGTCTTGATTGTCTAACTACTGTAATTATCGCTCTTTGCTCGTTACTCTGTCGGCTTCTGTTGCTAGGCAGCAACCGTCCATGGAGCTATCACGTGATCGAGGGGGGGGTGTCCTCACCTCGCCTGAAGTATTCAGTCTGGTCTAGACTCACTTGGTGGTTGGACGTATTCCAGACAAGAAGTGCCTAAATCTCCCTTATTGGCTCTTGTTGGAATATCGTCTCTGTCTTATTATTGTTAGTTCTGGAGACTCTGTTCACAGAACATTGTATAGACTTAGTGATTTTCGACGTTGTACTAAGGTTGTGTGTCGTCTAGACACTGAGCAACTCAGGTCCTGAGCTGTAGCTTCTGACCTAACTTGTACTGGTATCTGTGTATTATCACAGTCGGGGATTTTCTTATGTTGAACTTAGATTCAGTAGTATGGGAGTTTTGTGACTTTTTGTGGAGGATCTGCCCATGGTCCCTACTTAGTGTCGTTATATTATATCCTTGATCCTGATTATGTCGCAGTTGCTTGTTATATTGCTATTGGGCTTAGCATTCTTTTATTGTTCAAGCAGACTGTTCTGATTGCCGGTCGGTCAAGAACTTATTTGATGAGAGGACTTTGTCAGTCACTGGTTTAAGTCTAGTCGAGTCCTGAGACATAGCGAACTACTTAGAGCACTTACACACATACACTTAAACTTATTTGTATATATATTATTAAATGTTAATGTACCAGACGGTACTTAAGACTTATAAATGTGATATGTGCTTTCAGCACAATAATACTGTACACGAGAGAAGTGATTAATATTATTATGATTATTGTGGTTAATTTAATTTGTTATACCCCTCAAGGGAGGTTCCTTGACGCTAGTGAGGGGCTCTTGATCTAGGGAATTGGATTTGTGCTCCGGTTCCCTGAACTGAGTCTGAATACCTTCTATCCCCCCACATGCGCTGTATAATCCTACGGGTTTAGCGCTCCCCCCGTGATTATAATAATAATTAATTTGTTATACGCCTAGACAACTTAATTAATAAATTTATTAAATTTTAATTTCTCTAGTTAGCCTACCAGTTGTAATCCTGAAGCACTAATAATTCTTATTGAATTCTAATGGATAATTGGACCAGGATACTGACTACTTGTTACGAAAACCCAGTAACAGGCTGGATGCTAGAAGGGCAGTCCTTTCTAGTATTCACTGGAGATCTCTAAGCTTTTAGAATCGCGTTTTTTGTAACACCCCTCCCCCTCACTAACTGTATGCCTACTTTAATGACATTTGGGCTTCGAAAAAAACCCTTTTACATGTGCTTTTTTTCGCCCCCATGCCATTAAAAAAAAAAGTGCATCGAAACCCGCTAGCGGTGTTTAAAAGGCCGGCCCTTTGCTATTCAATTAGGGGAGTACCTCTTCAGTCGCAGGGGGGGAAAACGTTCTACTATACAGGGGAGCTTCACGAAGTGCTGTTTGTATTTAAATTATCCTAACCCAATCCTCCAATAAACCTCCGTTTCAAAACCCGTCTTGGGGATCGAGTCATTCGGATTGGGTTTGGGTGGGGGTCCCGGAGGACTGTAAAGGGTCTGCCGGTGACTGACTGCGTTTAAGTTAAATATTTTTTGGCGAAAATACCCTTTTTGAAAAAACACCCTTGAAAAACACCACATGTAAAGATAACAACATAGTGAAAAAAAACCCACATATGAAGATAACACACAAGTAAAAAAAACCCCACTATGAAGATAACACAATAGGAAAATAAACCCCCCTAGTGAAGAAAACCCTACATAGTGAAAAAACCCACAATTGAAGAAAAACCCTACATAGGAAAAAGTAAAAGCTAAACTACATACGAAGTACATCATAGGAAGAAAACAGTGAGAAAACATTCATAGTGAGATAAATGCAGATAACTTTAATAGTAAAGATTACATAATGGGAAAAAACAGGAAGAAAAAAACACACATACTGAAGATAACAGACATATGAAGAAAAACGTACAAGTAAGTAACACTACATGGGGGAAATGACTACGGGAAAGATAAAGTAATAGTGAAAACAGTGAAGATACAATATTTGAAGATACAACGTGAAGATCAACAGTGAAAACACAACAGGAAGATCAACATGAATTTTAAAAAACAGTGAAGTACCACGTGAAGATACAACAGTAAAGATATACATGAAATACACATAAAGTCACTTTAAGTTTAACCCACGTAAAAGAAAAAACAGTAAAGATACCATGAAGATACAACAGTGAATTTTACTACAGTGAAGATACTACAGTGAAGATAAAACAGTGAAGATAATAAACAGTGAAAAACCCACAGTGAAGATAAAAACAGTGAAGAACAACAGTGAAGATCAACAGTGAAGATACACAGTAAAGATACAACATGAAATACAACAGTAAAGATACAAAGTGAAGATAAAACAGTGAAGAACAACAGTGAAGATAAAAACGTGAAGATACAAAGCGAAGAACTACAGTGAGATACCCAGTAAAAGATACAACATTTAAAAAAAAACTACTGAAGAAAAAACAGTGAAGATATACAGTGAAGAACCCAGGAAGATACAACGTGAAGATACAACAGTGAAATACAATTTGGATACAACGTGAAAAAAACAAACAGTAAAATAAAACAGTGAAGTAAACAGTGAAGATAAAAACAGTAAAGATAAAAACAGTGAAAATACCAAGTGAGTCCCACATGAAGAAACAACAGTGAAGTAAAACATGAAGATACACAGTGAAGATACAAAGGGGGAAGATACAACAGTGAAGAACAACAGTGAAGATACAAATAAAAGATACAACATTTAAGATACTACAGTAAATTTTCCACAGGAAGATAAAAAACAGTGAAGAACTACAGTGAAGATCTACAGTGAAATACCCAGTGAAGATACAACAGTGAAAATACAACATGAGATATAAGTGAAGTTTCCACAGGAAGATAAAACGTGAAGATACAATGTGAAGATACTACTGAAGAAAACCACAGTGAAGATCAACATGAAGATAAACTGAAGATAACAGTGAAATACCACAGTGAAGATAAACAGTGAAATAAACAGTGAAGATACAACAGTGAAAAACCAAGGAAGAAAAACGTGAAGGAAAAAACAGTGAAGATAAAACAGTGAAGATACAACATGAAGACAAAAACAGTGAAGACACAAAAGTAAAGATACAACAGTAAAATACAAATTGAAGTCCCACAGTAAGCCCCCAAAACAGTGAAGAACAACATGAAGAAACAACAGTGAAGGCACAAAAGTAAAGATACCAAGTGAAGATACCACAGGAAAAACAAAGTGAAGATAAACAGTGAAACGCAACAGTGAAGACAAAACAGTGAAGAAAACAGTGAGTTTAAAAACAGTGAAGACACAACAGTGAAGAACAACAGTAAAAGATCCCACATGAAGACCAACAGTGAAGAGCAACAGGAAATCAAAGTGAAGCCCAACGTAAAGATCACATAAAGACAAAACAGTGAAGACAAAACAGTGAAGACACAAAGTGAAGATAAAAAACAGTGAAGAACAACAGTGAAGATCCCAAAGTGAAATCCCACAGTGAAGAAAAAAAGGAAGATAAAACGTGAAGACGCAACATTGAAGATACAACAGGAAGACAAACAGGAAGATCCCCACAGTGAAAAAGGAACCACAGTTGGAAAAACACAAAACCCGTGAAAAACCCTAGTAAAGTCCCACAGTAAGACAAAACAGTAAAGATAAAAAAATGAAGCCAACATTGAAGCCTCCACAGTGAAGAAAAAACAGTAAAAGACAAAAAACAGTGAATATAAAAAAGTGAAAAAAAATTTAAAAAAAAGTGAAATACCACAGTGAAGATCCCACAGTAAGAAAAAACAGTGAAGACAGTGAAGATACCCAGTGAAGAACCACAGTGAAGATACAACAGTGAAGATAACAGTGAAGAACAAACAGTGAAGATACAACAGTGAGACCAACAGTGAAGATAAACAGTAAAACCCCAAACGGAAGAACAAAGTAAAGACACAACAGTAAAGACACAACATGAAAGATACAACAGTGAAGAAAAAAACAGTGAAGACACCATGAAGAAAAAACGTGAAGCCAACAGTGGATTTTAAAAAGGGAATAAACATGAAGATAAAAACATGAAGGAACAACGTGGAAAACAACAGGAAGATAGCACAGGTGGTGTGACAAGTTCTTGATAAATTCAATTTTGCTAAAAAATACGAGCAAGAAAAGAGAATTTACAAGTTACAAAAAATAATATTGCTATTTTTTCAATAAAAAAAAGGGGGACTGGGTATTGACACAGCCAGAACAATTGACACCTTACTACAAAGCCCTGCAGAGCATTTTCAAAGTTTTCCCGTGACACCAATATCCTAAAGTCACTAGCAACAATTTTAAAAAGCCGCTCAATTGCATCAGTTAAAATGTTAAAGGGAAAGTGTACGACAAGTCAGTGTGTGTTTTCTCTAATCGATTCGATTAGAGAAAAACGGATGGGTGGGTTTAAAATTGGAGGAGGGGGGTTTGGTGGGAAGTGGGGAGGGGGGTAGGGGGGTTGAGGAGGGGGGGGTGGTGGGATTGGGGAAAAAGGGGGGGGTAGCTGGGTACGATGAGAAGGGGTTTTGGGGGGGTGATAGAAGGGGGGGGGGTGTAGAGGGGAAGGTGAGGGTGTCAGGGGGGGTAGTTGGGCGTGAGCAAAGGAGGTGTTGGGGGTGATGGACGGGGTAGGTGGCGGTGATGAGAGGGGGTGGGTAGGGGTGATGGGGGGGGGTTTGGGGGGGGGTGATGAGAAGGGTAGGTGGGGGTGTGGGAGGTGGTAGGTAGGGGTGATAAAGGGAGTAGGGGGGGGGGGTGAGAGGGGGGGTGGTGGGTGATTCAGAGGGGGTGGTGGGGGTGATGGAGGGGGTAGGGGGGGGGGTGATGGAGGGGTAGGTGGGGTGATCAGAAGGGGTAGGTGGGGGTGATCAGGGGGGAAAAGTGAGCTTGATCGGGGGGTAGGTGGGGGGTGATCAAGGGGGGGGTTTAGGGTGATCAGAGGGGTTTTGGGGCTGGCGAGGGGGTATTTGGGGGTGATAGACGGGGTGGTGGCGGTGATGGAGGGGTAGGTGGGGGTGATCGGAAGGGGGAGTGGGGGTGATGAGGGGGGTTTGGTGGGGATGAGGGGGGTAGGTGGGGGGTGATGGGGGGGGTGGTGGGGGGATGGGGGGGGAGGGGGTGGGTGGGGGTGAGAGGGGGTAGGTGGGGGTGAAGAGGGGGTAGGGGGGGGTGTAAAGGGGGGGGGAGGTGGGGTTGAAGAGAGGGGTAGGTGGGGGTGATGGGGGGTAGGTGGGGGAGAGAGGGAAGGTGGGGGTGATGAGAGGGGTGGTGGGGGTGAGAGGAGGTGGTGGGGGTAAAAGAGGGGGGGTGGTGGAGGTGTGAGAGGGGGTGGGGGAGGTGAGGGAGGGGGGGGTAGGGAATTTGAGAGGGGGTAGGGGGGGGTGATGGGGGGGGTGGGGGGGGGTGATGAGGGGGGTATGTGGGGTGATGGGGGGGGTGTGAGAGGGGGGGGGGGGGTTGAGAAGGGGTGGTGGGTGTGATGAGGGATGGGGTGGTGGGGGGGCGAGAGGGGGTAGGTGGGGTGTGAAAAAAAGGGAGGTGGGGGTGTTAAAAAAAAGGGGGTGGGGGTGAGAGGGGGGTAGGTGGGGGTTTTTAGAGGGGTTGGTGGTGGTGATGAGAGGGGGTAGGTGGGGGTGAGAGGGGGGTAGGGGGGGGTGTGGGGGGGGTAGTTGGGAGTGATGAGAGGGGGTAGGTGGGGGAAATGGAGGGGGTAGGTGGGGGTGATGAGAGGGGTAGGGGGGGGGTGATGAGGGGGGGTTTTAGGTTGGGTGATGGAGGGGGTAGGTGGGGGTGATGGGGGGTAGGTGGGGGTGATGAGAGGGGGTAGGGGGGGGGGTGATGAGAGGGGTAGGTGGGGGTGATGAAGGGGTAGGGGGGGGGTGATGAGAGGAGGTAGGGGGGGGGTGATGAGAGGGGGGGAGGTGGGGGTGATGAGAGGGGTGGGGGGGGGATGGAAGGGGTAGGTGGGGTGTGGGGGGGTGGTAGGGTGGGGGGGGGGGGGTGTGGAGGTAGGTGGGGGTGATGAGAGGGGTAGGGGGGGGTTGAGAGGGGGGGGGGGGTTGGGGGGGAGATGGGGGGTGATGAGGGGGGTAGGTGGGGGGATGAGAGGGGTAGATGGGGGTGATGAGGGGGGGGTTGGGGGGGTGATGAGAGGGTGGGGGGGGGGGTGATGAGGGGTTTGGGGGGGGGTTGATGAGGGGGGTGGGGGGGGGTGTGAGGGGGAGGTGGGGGGGGATGAAAAGGGTAGGTGGGGGTGATGAGAGGGAGGTAGGTGGAGGTGATGAGAGGGGAGGTGGGGGTGGAGAGGGCAGGGGGGGTGTGAGAGGGGGTGGGGGGGGTGATGAGAGGGGTAGGTGGGGGTGATGGGGGGGGTGATGAGAGGGGGTAGGGGGGATGATCGGGGGGGTAGGGGGGGTGATGAAGGGGGTAGGTGGGGGGGGGATGGGGGAAGGGTAGGGGGGGGATGATCAGAAGGGGTAGGTGGGGGTGTCAGAGGGAGTATGTGGTTTGATCAGGGGGGTAGGTGGGGGTGATCAGGGGGGGGGAAGGTGAGGGTGATCAAGGGGTAGTTGGGCGTGAGAGAGGAGGTGTTGGGGGGTGATGGAGGGGGGTAGGTGGGGGTGATGAGAGGGGGTAGGTGGGGGTGATCGGAGGGGGTGCGGGGGGTGATGAAAAGGGGTAGGGGGGATGAGAGGGGGTGGGTGGGGGTGATGGGGGGGGTTTGGTGGGGGTGGAGAGGGGGGAAAAGGGGGGGGGTGATGAGAGGGGTAGGTGGGGTGATGAGGGGGGGTAGGTGGGGTGATGAGGGGGGAGGTGGGGGTGAAGAGAGGGGTAGGTAGGGGTGAGAGGGGGGGTAGGGGGGTGTGAGGGGGGAAGGGGGGGGGTGATGAGAGGGGTAGGTGGGGGTTGATGGGGAGGTAGGTGGGGGTGGAGGGGGGTAGGTGGAGGTGATGAGAGGGGGTGGGGGGTGATGAGGGGGGGGGGTGGAGTAGGGAGAGGGGGTGGGTGGGGGGGGGGTGAGAGAGGGGGGGTGGGGGTGATGGAGGGGTATGTGGGGGGGTGGGGGGTGATGGGGGGGGTGGTGGGGGTGTGAGAAAGGGGAGGGGGTGTGAGAGAGAGGGGGGGTGGGGTGGCGAGGGGGGGTTAGGGGGGGTGATGAAAAAGGGGGGGGGGGGGTGATGGGGAAAAAGGGGGGTGGGGTGATGGGGGGGGTAGGTGGGGGTGATAAGAGGGATGGTGGTGATGAGAGGGGGTAGGGGGGGGGTGATGGGGGGGGATTTGGGGGGGGTGATGAGGGGGGTGTTGGGAGTGATGAGAGGGGGTAGGTGGGGGTAATGAGAGGGGGTGGTGGGGGTGATGGAGGGGTGGGGGGGGTGATGAGAGGGGTAGGTGGGTGATGGAGGGGGTAGGTGGGGGTGATGGAGGGGTTTAGGTGGGGGGTGATGAGAGGGGGTAGGTGGGGGTTGGAGGGGGAGGGGGGGGGAGGGGGGGTATGGGGGGTTGGGGGTGATGAGGGAGGAGGGGGGGGGTGATGAGAGGGGTGGGGTGGGGGGAGAAGAGGGGTAGGTGGGGGTGTTTTGAGGGGTTGGTGGAGGTGATGAGAGGGGTAGGTTTGGGGGTGATGAGAGGAGGAGGTGGGGGTGATGAGAGGGTAGGTGGGGGTGAGAGAGGGGTAGGTGGGGGTGTGGGGGGGTTGGGGGGGGTTGTGAAGGGGGGTGGGGGGGGATGAGGGGGGGTAGTGGGGGGTTGAGGGGGGGTAGGTGGGGGTTTTGAGAGGGGTAGGTGGGGGGATGAGGAGGTGGGTGGGGGTGGAGGGGGGGTAGGTGGGGGTGTGAGGGGAAAAGTAGGTGGGGGGGGATGAGAAGGGAGGGGGGGGGTGAGGGGAGAGGTAGGTGGAGGTGAGAGGGGGAGGTTTGGGGGGTGTGAGAGGGGCAGGTGGGGGTGATGAGGGGGGTGGGGGGGGTGATGAGGGGGTAGGTGGGGGGGATGAGGGGGGTGATGAGGGGGGGGTAGGTGGGGGTGATGAAAAAGGGGAGGGGGGGTGATGAGAGGGGGAGGTGGTGGTGGCGAGAGGGGGTTAGGTGGGGTGTGAGAAAAGGGGGTGGGGTGTGAGGAAAAGGGGGGAGGTGGGGGTGATGAGAGGGGGTGGTGGGGGTGATGAGGGGGGAGGTGGGGGTGATGAGGGGGTAGGGGGGGGGTGATGAGAGGAGGTAGGTGGGGGGATGAGGGGGTAGGTGGGGGGGGGTGATAGAGGAGGTGGTGGGGGTGATGAGGGGGGTGGTGGGGGTGATGAGGGGGAGGGGGGGTTGAGGGGGGTAGGGGGGGGGTGATGAAGGGGGTAGGTGGGGTATGAGAGGGGGTAGGTGGGGGTGTGGAGGGGGGTTTGGGGGGTGATGGAGGAGGTAGGTGGGGGTGGGAGGGGTAGGTGGGGGTGATGAGAGGGGGTGGGTGGGGGTGATCAGAGGGGTAGGTGGGGTGATGGGGGGGGTAGGTGGGGGTGATGGAGGGGAGGTGGGGGGATGAGAGGGGTAGATGGGGGTGATGGGGGGGGGTAGGTGGGGGTGATGGGGAGGAGGTGGGGGGTGATTGGGGGTGGTGGGGGTGAGGAGGAGGAGAGGGGGGGTGATGAGAGGGGGAGGTGGGGGTGATGGAGGGGTAGGTGGGGGGTGAGGGGGGTGGGGTGGGGGGGTGTGAGGGGGTAGGTGGGGGTGATGAGAGGAGTGAGGGGGGGTGATGAGAGGGGGTAGGTGGGGGTGTTTTTGGGGGGGGGGGAGAGGAGGTAGGTGGGGGGGGATGAGAGGGGTAGGGGGGGGTGATGAGAGGGGGTAATAAAGTAAGGGCGAAATTTACTTTGGGCATATTAAAAAGGGTGTGTGTTTTAAATTAAAACCCTAGGATTTAAAAGGGCCCTTTGTTACCAGGTTTTAAGGGGGAGCAAAAAAAACCCCATAAAAAAAATTTTAAAGACTTTTTTTACCCTTCCCCAAATTTTTTAACAGAAATTTTGTACACTATGTACAGGGGAAAATAAAAATAGTCCCCACCCCAGGGAAAAGAAGGCAAAAAATAGAAGCCACAAGATAGCAGCCCCCCCTTTTGCTTCAACCAGTCTAGAAAGGGGAAAAGGGGCAAGGGCAGCAGGGAGAGGGGTTTATCCATAACCTCTGCGATTGTCAATCCCCCTTTTTATTGGCTAAAACCTGGCCCAAATTAGTTAAAAACGATGGGGGCCCCATCATAAACTCTTAGAAAACCTGGTTCGCTGGTTGGGGGGAGATAGCGGGTAAATGGGGGGTGTGTCATGCCCCCAAATTTAAAAGGTTACGTCCCTTTTTTTGCATGCCAAAACCCCCACCCCAAAGAAGGTTTCAGGATTAGGCGGGCCACCTCCCAGGGGGGAAAACCGTGCCGCCGGGCCCCAAAAAAGGGGGACCCCCCTACCCTCCCACCACCCAAAACTCTTAGAAAAGAGCTCGCTTTCCTAGTGCCCAAAAAAGCCAAACCCAAAAAACTAGGTGAGCCCAGCAGTCAGATGGGGCCAAATAGGTCCAAGTAAAAAGGGGGCCCGGTGGGCCCGTATCCCTCACAAAAAAAAACCCCCACATCAGGGGAAAAAAAAAAAGAGGGGGGAAAGGGGGGTTACCCCAAATAAAAATCCTAACCTAAATAAAATTTTTAAAAAACTGGGGACTTTTGGGGACAAAGAGTCTCCCAAAACCCCTTTTTTCTTTGCCGGCAATTTTTAAAATTTTTTTTTTTGGTTTTTAGGGCCCCAACCCCTGAGCGCCCAAAGGGCTTTAAGCCTTGTGTTGTGATTTTAAATTGGCCCTTGGGGGATGGGAAAAAGGGGTTTTGGGGTCACTGTGGGGGGGACTGGGGCCCCACCGGGCGTGTTGGCCCACATAAAAATCGAAATTTTCCAAAAGCCATTCCCAGCGCGAGGCTTTTTTTTAAAAGGGTTTGGAAAAGCTCTTAAATGTGGGCGGGAAAAACTTAGCTGAAAATTTATGCGATTGGCTGCAGCCCCTTGTTCCCGATTTGAAATTTGTACCCCCCCCAACCCCGACTCACAAGCATAAAACCTGAAAAGGGAAAAAAGGGTTTTGGAGAAGTTGGAGACAGGGAGAATGGGTGCAGAGACAATAATTTTTTTTTGTTTTAAATTAAAAAACCCAGTTTTTTCCCAATCTGGGACGCCCAAAAAAAAGGGGGAAACTTTATAAATTGGAAAGAGAGGAAAAGAGGGCTACAATTTTCGGGAGAAATTCTTACGAATTTTGAAAAATTTTCCTTTTACCCCCTGGGAAAACGTTAAAGGGAGATTTCCTTTTCTGGGGGAAAAACTGGATTTTTTTTTTAAAATGAAAAAAAAACTTTAGAAAATTTTTTTTTAAAGGTGCAAAAATTCCCCCCCAAAGGACAACCCTTGGGATGTTGCCCGAGTTAGGGGCCAAAAAACTGGGGGAAGCCTTTAAAAATCATTTTGGGTTTCGGGCCCAAAAATTTAACAGTTGTAATGTTTTTTAAAACCCCAGTAATAACATGGCTTTTTTTAGGGGAAATCCTTTTGAGATACCTACAGTCAAGTACCCGTGTATATTTGCACTGTACAAAAATTTTTTTGAAAAGGGAAACCAAAATATTTTTGCTCCCCCTTAGGCTTCCAAAAAAAAAACTAAAGGGAATTAAAGGGAAAAAGTATTTTTAAAAAAGGGGAAATTTTCCCTTTCCCTTGAAAAGTGAGAAATATGCTCCGGGGTTTCCCCAAAAAGGTATTTACTTAGTTGGTTCTAAATTTTTCCCTAAAGGGGAAAAAATAAGATTTTCCCGCAAAAATTTAAGGGGGCCCAATAACTTTTTCTACTTCTTTTGGGGAATGTTACTGGGGATTTGGAGTTTTTCCGATGGGTTGAGGTTTTTGGGGGAGTTGGAATGATTTTGGACCTACTTTATTGACACCGGGAAGCAGACGCCCCAGGTTTTCCCCCTTTATTTCCCCTGATGAGGGTTGAAAGGGTGGTTGCGTTCTGGCGGGTTTTCCCTCTTGGATATTGTTGTCGAGATGCTCCTAAGAGTTTGCCTCTCCGGGGGGGGGACCATATTTTGGAAAAGGGCGGGCTAACCAGGTAAATTGGGTTGGATAAAGTGGGACGCTCTCCCCCCCGGGCTGGCACTTCATTCTCCAATTTTTGGGCCCCGTTTCTCTGCTCCCCCAGATGTTAAAAAAGAGGGGGAGGGCCCCCGCTGGGGAAAGGAGGGGTTTTCTTTTTCGAAGGTTTCGGGCCAACCCCCCCGGGCCTTCCAATTTCGGGGTTTAAAGTCACGACCCTTTGCAGAAAGACACAAACCCTTGGGTTCCCACGGGTTCCAGCGGTTATCAACGGGAATAGTGCACCGGTTCCCCCAAATTTTAGGGGAAAACATCGCTTTATACCAGGCTGGTAAAAGTTTTGGGGTTTGCTGTCTCACAAAAATCACCAGGGGGGGTTTTACCAAGCTGCCGGGCCCGTTTTAAAATTTTAAGGTCTTACGGGTATTTTGCTGGGATTAACCCTGTATATGCTCCCCCCAAAACTGTGGTCTTCACTACTTGAAATCAGAGGGGAATTTTAGCGTCAGTTTTAAAACCGGGCCCTAAAATTCCTGTTTCCTTACCCAATAAAAAGCTGTATGGGAAAAAAACGCTTTCCCAGTGCTGTTCCGGCCCCCCTAAAAGGTCGGGGCCCGATTTTCGAAAAACTTTCGAAAAAAAATTTCCCCGGTTCGGGCCTCATTTTAAGGGGGGGGAAACAAGCTGTTCTGCTTTTTGTAAATGAAATGTTTACAGGGAAAGCGGGGAAAAATGCCCCTTTCTTTTTTCCCTATCAAAAAATTTTTCCCTTGCGAAAAGCTTTTCTGTTCCCTAGTTTGCCCCCAAAACGTGTTTTTTTCCCGGGTCAAAATGCCAACGGGCGCTGATTCCCTCGGGGGCAAAAACCCCGCGCACCATTTTCTGGGGCCATTTTTTTTTCCGTTTGGTTTTATCATCTTCCTTTATTTCCCAGAAATAAGAGGTTTTTTTTCCCCGCTCCCGTTTGAGGGGGGGAGTTTGATGTGCCATCCCCTTCTTCAAAAAGTATGTCAGCAATAATGAACGATTTGCGAAACTGTGGGAGTGCGTTTTAGGGAATTGGGCCCAAAGGAAAAGGGGCCAAATTTTCCAACAACGCCCGTAGGGGACCAAATTTTGGTTTGGTTATCCCAAAAATAGGCCCACCAAACCCGGCGTCTACTCGTTAAAGGGGGCATTAAGTTATTCGCTGTGAAAAGTACGGAATTTTCCCCAAAAAGTAAAAAAAAGTTAATTTTTCAGAAAAACGCTTAGTATGCACAGTAAAGATTGCAGAATTTTCGCAAAACAAGCAAAGCCCGGGCTGCAAACAATTTACCGTTTGCGAAAAACGGGCCCCCTGAACAAGCTAGTAGCAGCTGTTTAAAAGATTAAACCCCAATTTTTCCCAAAAAATGATATAAGCAAAATGACACGCAAATTTTGGGAAAAGGGGAAACGAAAAAAGGAAAAATACCCCAAGGGTTCTGCTACAAGTTCACCCTAAGGCTAAACCGGTTTTTTCTAAAGGGCCATCTCGGGGGAAAGGGTACCCATATTACAACCTAGGAATTTTAAATGGGGCCCGTTATCCCAGGGGTAATGGGAGCAAATAAACCCCAGTAGAAAAAAAAGTTTAGTTTTTTTTATCCTTTTACCAATTTATAAAAAAGGGAATATTTTTCACCTTGTACAGTTTATAAAAAAATTTTGTGCACTCCACGGAAACAAGGCAGAAAAAGAAAACCCCAAGATAGCGACCCCGGCTTAAACCCGCTTTTAGGGAAAGGGGGGAAAGACAAGGGCAGCCCGGGGGAGCGGGATCCACATAAAACCCCGGCGATTGTCAATCCCCCCCTTTTTTGGTTGAACCCGGTCACTAGGGTTTTAAAACGATGGGGCCCCATCTCCCAAATTTTTGCAACCTGGTTCGTGGTTTGGGGGGGGTTTGCCTTTTAAATGGGGTGGTCCATGGCCGCCGAAAAAAGGTTAAAGTACTTTTTGCTGCCCAGTGTGTGTGTACTCACTGTTGGGACTCGGCCCCAGTTGAGATTGCAAGGGGGCGAGGGCCAAGCTCCTGGCCCCGCCTTTCCCCTGGTCGCTACTAGGGCATTCCCTGAAAAATGAGCCTTTTTTCCCTACTTTTGCTTTTAAAATATGTATGGTTTTGCTTTCCCCTACAATTTGCTTCCCCAAAAATATTCCAATTACTGGAAATACTTGTTACTGTGTCCAAAACTTGGAAATTTTGTCTTTGGCCCCCTTTAAAATTTCCCCTCAGTATTTTTTTATGTCGTTATCTGCCCCCCCCCCATCTCTCCCGTTTCCCCCAGTGTTTGTAAAGGGTTTATTTTTCCCCTTAAACCCCTCCTTTTTCAAATTTCTCTGTTTCTTTACGTGTTGGTAGGTTTTGGGTTCCCAAAAAAGGTGCCGGGGAATTTTCCCCCTTTGGGGGCCCAACGTACCGGTTTTTACAGGGGTTTTTGAAAAGTATTCCCTTATTAAGATGTCGGAATGGTTCTGAGGTTTTTCTTTGGCGCCCCTAAAGCCCCTATGGCCCGCAGCAGTTATTTGGGGTTTATTTGCGCTTCAAAGGGGATGTGGGCCCGGTTTTTATTTCTCACCCCAAGAAACTTTTTTTTGGTTTATGTTTGTAGTCTCTGGCCCCCTAGGGGAGTATTTTTTTCTGCGGTCTTCTTTTTCCCTTCCCCCCAATTTTTCATGACTTTTTTCATTTTTGGGGGGGTTGAAAATCAAAGGGCCAAAATTTCTGGCCAAGGGGTTTCAGGGTTTGGGCCCGATTTCCCCTTTTTATTTTTGCCTGGTCCTTTGATCGAAAAAAATTTTTTTCATAACTTTTAAAGTCATTTGCAAACCGGGGGAAAAACGGAGGGCTATTCCTTCCGTTTATGGGTTCCCTTCCCCAAAAAAACCCGAAACAAACACTGGTCCTAGGACTGGGCCCCTGTGGGACCCCGCTGGTCACAGGTGCCCACTCCGAAACCTCGCTGCTGTCTTCCTGACAAGTATTTCCCCGAAACCATTGTATTGCCTTCCCTGTTATCCCTGCTTGGTCCTCCAGTTTTTGCACTAATCTCTTGTGTGGAACTGTGTCAAACGCCTTCTTGCAGTGCAAGAAGATGCAATCCACCCACCCCTCTCTCTTGTCTTACTGCTGTCACCATGTCATAGAACTCCAGTAGGTTTGTGACACAGGATTTCCCGTCCCTGAACCATGTTGGCTGCTGTTGATGAAATCATTCCTTTCTAGGTGTTCCACCACTCTTCTCCTGATAATCTTCTCCATGACTTTGCATACTATACATTTCAGCGACACTGGTCTGTAGCTTGGTGCTTCATGTCTATCTCCTTTTTTAAAGATTGGGACTACATTTGCTGTCTTCCATGCCTCAGGCAATCTCCCTGTTTCGATAGATGTATTGAATATTTTTGTTAGGGGTACACATAGCGCCTCTGTTCCCTCTCTCAGGACCTACGGAGGGATGTTATCCGGCCCCATTGCCTTTGAGGCATCTAGCTCACTCAGAGGCCTCTTCACTTCTTCCTCGGTTGCGTGTGCTGTGTCCAGCACTTGGTAGTGTACCTCACCTCTCCGTCTTTCTGGAGCCCCTTCTGTCTCCTATGTGAACACTTCTTTGAATCTCTTGTTGAGTTTATCACATACCTCACGGTCATTTCTTGTTGTCCTTCCTCCTTCCTTCCTTAGCCTGATTATTTGGTCCTTGACTGTTGTTTTCCTCCTGATGTGGCTGTATAACAGCATCGGATAAGATTTGGCTTTCGCTGCTATTTCGTTTTCATATTGTCGTTGGGCCTTCCTTCTTATCTGTGCATATTCATTTCTGGCTCTACGACTGCTCTCCTTATTCTCCTGGGTCCTTTGCCTTCTACATTTCTTCCATTCCCTAGCACACTTGGTTTTTGCCTCCCTGCACCTTAGGGTGAACCATGGGCTCACCCTGGCTTTTCATTTTCCTGTTCCCCTTTGGGGTTTACAAACCTCTCCTCAGCCTCCTTGCACATTGTTGTTACATATTCCATTATCTCATTAACTGGCTTCCCTGCCAGTTCTCTGTCCCACTGAACCCCGTTCAGGAAGTTCCTCATTCCCGTGTAATCCCCTTTCTTGTAGTTTGGCTTCATTCGCCTTGGCCTTCCTGCTTCCCCTCCACTTGTAGTTCTAGTGTGTATTCGAAGCTTGAAATCACATGATCGCTGGCCCCAAGGGGTCTTTCGTATGTGATGTCCTCAATATCTGCACTACTCAAGGTGAATATTAGGGCCAGTCTTGCAGGTTCATCCTCTCCTTTCTCTCTTGTAGTGTCCCTTACGTGTTGGTACTTGAAGTTTTCCAGTACCACCTCCATCATCTTAGCCCTCAATGTATCTTGGCTACTATGTAGCTCCAAGTTCTCCCAATCGATTTCCTTGAGGCTAAAGTCACCCATGATCAGGAGCTTTGCCCTGCATGCATGAGCTCTTCTGGCCACTGCAGCCAGTGTGTCAACCATCGCTCTATTGCTCTCATCATACTCTTGCCTTGGCCTCCTGCTGTTCTGTGGTGGGTTATACATCACTGCAATTACCACTTTGGGACCTCCAGAGTGAAGCGTTCCTATGTAATCGCTTGCTTCTCCGCTGTCTCCTCCTGTGTGTGTATCTGTGTGGTGTGTGTGGTTTTGGTGTGGTGTGTGGTGTGTGTGTGTGTGTGTGTGTGTTGTGTGTGTGTGTGAAATCACCTAATTGTAACTCACCTAATTGGGGGTTGCAGGGGTCGAGACTCAGCTCCTGGCCCCGCCTCTTCACTGATCGCTACTGGATCCTCTCTCTCTCTGCTTCCTGAGCTTTGTCATACCTCTTCTTAAAACTATGAAATGGTTCCTCCCTCCACTATTCACTTGCTAGGCTATTCCACTTGCGGGACAACTCTGGGGACTGAAGAAATTTCTTCCTAACGTCCCTGTGGACTCGTCTGAGTCTTCAGCTTCCAGTTGTGACCCCTTGTCCCTGTGTCCCCTCTCTGGAACATCCTATCTCTGTCCACCCTTTTCTATTCCCCCCAGTATTTTTGTATGTCGTTATCATGTCTCCCCTGACCCTTCTGTCCTCAGTGTCGTCAGTCCGATTTCCCTTAACCTTTCCTCGTACGACATTCCCTTGAGCTTGGGACTAGCCTTGTTGCAAACCCTTTTTACTTTCTCTAACTTCTTGACGTTTCTTGACCAGGTGTGGGTTCCAGACTGGTGCTGCATACTCCAGTATGGGCCTAACAAAACACCGTTTTACAGTGTCTTGAACGATTCCTTATTAAGGTATCGGAACGCTATTTTCAGGTTTTCCAGGCGCCCGTATGCTGCAGCGGTTATTTGGTTGATGGTGTGCTCCGGTGATGTGCTCGGTGTTATGGTCACCCAAAAGGGCTTTTTTCCTGGGAGGTCTGTAGTCTTTGTCCACCTGCCATTTTCTTTTCTGCGGGCTTCTTTTTCCCTTTCCCCAAACTTCTGACTTTGCATTTTGGGTGGATTGAATGAGAAGCCGTTATGGACCACATACCGCCTTCCAGGTCTCTTTGCCGTCTGCCTCATCCTCTTCCCATTTTAAATTTTTCTCATCAAAATTCACGTCATTTGCGAACAGGGCACTTGGTTATTCCTTCCTCATGTCGTTCAATTATCAAAAATAGCACTGGTCCTAGAAAATGACCCCTGTGGGACCCCCCTCGTAACAGGCCCCACTGTGATACCCCTTCACGTACATGATCGTTTCTGCCTCCCTGTCAGGGTATTCCCTTACCATTTGCCAGTGCCCTTCCTTTTACGTGTGCCTGGATCCTCCTGCTTCTGCACTAATTCTTGTGGGGAAACTGTGTCAAAGGCCTTCCTGCAGTCTAGGAAAACGCAATCTACCCACCCCTCTCTCTCGTGTCTTACTTCTGTTTCCTTGTCATAAACTCCAGAGGTTTGTGATACAAGATTTGCCTTCCATGAAACCCATTGCTGGTTTTCATTTTAATTCTTGTCCTTTCCAGGTGTTCGACCACTCTTCCCTCCTGATATTATTCTCATGACTGTGCACACAATTACATGTCAGGAGACACAGCGTCTGTAGTTTTGTGCTCGTTTCTGTTTCTTTCGTAAAATGGGGACTACATTAGCTGTCTTCATTTCTCAGGTAGTTGCCAGTTTCAAGGTAAGTGTGAAGATTGTGGTTAGAGGCAACACAGCATCTCTGCTCCTTCTCTAAGGACCCATGGGGGAGATGTTGTGGTTCCATCGCCTTTGAGGTGTCAAGGTCACTTTTGTGCTTTTCACCTCCTCCTCAGTTGTTCGTATGTCATCCAACACTTGTTGGTATATCCCTCTTGATGTTCCTTCTGTGCTGTCTTCCCACAGCCCCATCCTGTCTGTACTGTAAAAACTTCCTTAAATTCTGTTCAGGCTCCTCATACCTCCTGATCATTTTTGTGAGGTCTCCACTTCTGTCCTTAATCTGATCACCTGGGTCTTTGACTGTGTCTTCCTCCTGATGTGGCTATACTACAGATTCGGTCGTTCTTGTTTTCGCTGCTATGTCATGTTCTCTGTCGCTGGGCCTCCCTCCTTACCTGTGCGTAATCATTTCCTGGCTTCTGCGACTGATCTCCCTATTTTCGGGTGTGTTCTCTGCCTTCTGTACTTTTTACATTCTCTATGCTCTTTGTTTTTGCCTCTTACACCTCGCGGTGAAACCGGGCTTGGTCTGGTCTTCCCGTTGTTACTGTTTGCCCTTGGGTAGGGAATGAACTTTCCACTGCCTCCTTGCATTTTGTTGCTACATATTCCCATATTTCATTACCTGGCTTTCCTGCCAGTTCTCTGTCCACTGGACTCCAGCGGCAAGTTATCAACCCTAATGTAGTCCCTCTTTTATAGTCAGGCTTTTCCATTCTACTCGTGTTATTCTCTCCACTTGAGCTCTACTTGTATTCAAAGCACAGAACCACGTGGATCGCTAGGACTTCATAGGGGAACTCTCATACTTGAGTCCTCAATGTCTGAGCTGCCAGGGTGAACACAATGTCCAATCTTGCTCGTTCATCCTCCCCTCTTCACTCGGGTAGTTTGATTTCCTTACATGTTGGTTGCATGAGTTTTCCCAGCCACCACGTTCCAACATCCTGGCTCTTCATGTTTCGGACACCCATGGTGGCTCCAGGTTTTCCCATGGTCAAATCTCCCTGTGATTGAAATCCCCCATAACAGAAACCTTTGCTCTGTTGGTGTGAGTTCTTTCTTGCCACTCAGACAAGTGTGTCCAACATTGCTCTGTTGCTCTCTTCATATCCTCTCTTGGCCTCTGCAGTTCTGTGGTGGATTATAACATCACGGCAATGACCAATTTGTGTTCCAGATGAAGTGTACCTGCTATGTAGTCTCTTTCTCCCGTCTCATCTATTCCTTCCCATTTTCTCGAATTTCATTTTTTTTACGAGGCAGAGCACCCACCTCCCCCCCTGCCCCTTCTATCTTTCCTCTTGAATCTGGTATCCTGGGTGGGAAGATTGCATCTGTTATTGTTCCATGAGTTTTGTTTCTGTAAACTGCTATGATGTTCTGGGGGACTTCTCATGATTCTTTCTTGCCATTCCTCATGTTTATTCGTTTAATCCATTGCTTTTGTTGTACCAACCTTCAACTTCTGTTCTAATTCTGTAACTGTGGTGCGGGGGGAAACAGGAGAAGATCGGTGTGTGATGGTTGTTTGGATTGGTCGTTGCCTTGGGGTGTCGTGGCTGGACCAGGGGCGGGGTAAGTTCCTTCTGCAGGTGTTTCTGTGGGTGCGCTTGTCCTTCCATTTTGTTCCTGGGTTATTCTGCTCTCTTTTTCATTTCCTCCCATTTTCTCCTTTCGTTTTTGAAACTCTCTCTATCTTTGTCTTCCCTTTCGTCTGTGTTCTGTCTCGGTCGAGGTACACACTCCGAAACTCCTGCATGCCTCTCAGCCGTGCTTTTCTCCTGCAGGATCATGGTTCGGGTTGATTCTGCCTTGAAATTACTTTGAGATGCCGATTCCTTTTCTTTGTTGAAACACCCAATTCTCCGGAAAAATTTTGCCACCAGGGTCATATCCCCCTCGCCTATTCACCTTCATGATGTTCTTCAATCGCTTTATTCTCCTCCTGCTTTCTTTCATCATAAGTTTTCCCCTTTAGCTCGTCCTAGCCCATAGATAAACCACGTGATCTCTCCCTTTCTCACCTCCCACTGTGAATCCCCTTGCATCCTCTGATGTGTTTTAGTTCCTTCCCGTGTGAGTTGTTCCTTCCTTCAGTCCCCTTCCCTCGTTATGGCCCCTATGCTTCTTGGTTATCTTACTGCTCACTGCTCCAGGCCCCACAGTATCTGGTAAGGTCCTTGCCATGTTCCTAGTTCCTTCATGTCTTCCAATCTCTCTTTCTGTCCTAGAGTGCTCCCTGTCTTTGTTTTGGCCCCATGTGGGTTTGGCAGGACCTCTGCATACAGGTTTAGTTTCCATGCTTCCGTCGGACTGTTGTCTGTTGTTCGATGAAGCCATTGCCGATTGCTACTTCTGTATATCTTTGTCTCTGTGTGTTTCAGATGTCTCAGGCTCCTCTTCTAATCTCTATATATTGATTTCTGCTTCTGTGGCCTGTTGCTCCCCTTCTGCATTCTGCTGCTATCCTCTCTTCCATCTTCCTTTCCAGCTCACCTAGAACCTTCCCCAGTCTTCCTCTTTTTTTTTTGAGCTCCTATCTCCCATTCCTACCTCTCAGTTCGTCCTTGGAACCCCTTGTCCATGTGTGGGTGTGTGTGTGTGTGTGCATTCCTTAACAAAGACAAACACCAACGCGTGGTCAAAGGTAATGCAAACTATTTTCTAAGTAACTAACAGAGTTTAAGATTTATAAGTAATTCGACTTTTCGGATGCCATATCTTATTTGTAGTGATGTGTAAGGCACATAGTCGCTAATGGCATATAGTTGCTATTGAACATAGTCGCTTATAGGGCACATAGTTGTATAGGCACACAGTTGCTATAGGCAATAGTCGCTATCGCACATTTTTGCTATAGGCCACATAGTCGCTATAGGCACACACGTTGATATAGGCCACGACATTGTTTGCTCTAGGCGCATAGTTGCTATAGGCACATAGTTGATATAGGAACATCGTTGCTATAGGACATAGTCGCTATAGGCACATAGTTGCGACAGGTACAATAGTTGCTATGCACCATAGTTGCTAGAGGCACACAGTTGCTATAGGCAACATGTCGCTATAGGCACATAGTGCTATAGGACATAGTCGCTATAGGCACATAGTTGCTATAGGCACATAGTTGCTCCTAGGTGCATAGGTCGCTATAGGCACATAGTTTGGGCTTAGGAACATAGTTGACTATAGGCGCATAGGTCGCTATAGGCACTAGTTGCTATAGGCACATAGTCGTATAGGACATAGTTGCTATAGGCAAATGTCGCTATAGGCACATAGTTGCTATATGGCTCATAGTTGCTCTGCGCATAGTAGTATAGGCAACATAGGTTGCTCTAGGCGCATAGTCGCTATAGGCACTAGTTGCTATAGGACATGTTGTTCCAGGCGCATAGTCGCTATAGGCACATATGTTGCTTTTGACATAGTTGCTATGGCAATACTCGACTATAGGCATGTTACAAAAACGCGATTTCTAATAAGCATAGAAAATCTCCAGTGAATACTAAGAAAGGATGCCCTTCTAGATCCAGCAGTTACTGGGTTTTGTAACAAGATAGTCAGTATCCTGGTCCAATTATCCATTAGTATTCTCAATAAGAATATTAGTGCTTCAGGATTACAACTGGTAGGAGGGGGTGGTAGGTGGGGGTGAGGAGAGGGGGTAGGTGGGAGTGAGGAGGGGGGGTAGCTGGTACGATGAGAGAAGGGGCGGTAGGTGGGGTGATTAGTAGGGGTAGGTTGAGGGTGATCAGAGGGGGAAGGTGAGGGTGATCAGTGGGGGTAGTGGCGCTGAGAGCAGAGGAGTTAGTGGGGGGTGATGAGACGGGGATGGGGCGGTGTGAGGAGGGGGTAGGTAGGGGTGATGAGGAGGGGGTAGCGGGGGTGATGGACTGGGTAGGTGGGCAGGGTGATGGGTGGTGGTAAGGTAGGGGTGATGAGAGGGTGTAGGTGGGGGTGAGAGACGGGGGGTAGGTGGGGAGATGATCAGAGGGGTAGGTGGGGGTGATGTGAGGGGGTAGGTTGGGTGTGATGAGACGAGGGGTAGGTGGGGCATGATTCAGAAGGGGTAGGTGGGGGTGATCAGAGGGAGATGTGAGCTTGATCAGAGGGGTAGGGTGGGGGTTTGATCAGAGGGGGAGGTGAGGGTGATCAGAGGGGTGTTGGCGTGAGCAGAGAGGTAGTTGGGGGTTGATGAGGGACGGGGAGTTAGGGTAGGTGGCTGGTGTGATGAGAGGAGGTAGGTGGGGGTGATCGCGAGGGGGTAGCTGGGGGGTGATGAGACGGGGTGGTGGGGATGAGAGGGGGTAGGTGGGGGTGTTGAGAGGGGGTAGGTGGGGGTGTGAGAAGGGGGTAGGTGGGGGTGATGTGGGGGTGATGAGAGGGGTAGGTAGGGGGTGATGAGAGGGGGTAGGTTGGGGTGGATGAGAGGGGCGAGGTCTGGGGGTGAAGAGTGGGGTAGGTTGGGGGGTGTGATGAGAGGGGGTAGGTTGGGGTGATGAGAGAGAAGGTGGGGGTGATGAGAGGGGGTAGGTGGGTGTGAGTGAGAGGAGGTAGGTGGGGGTGTGAATAGAGGATGGGGGGGGTAGGTGGAGGTGATGAGAGGGGGTAGGTGTGAGGTGATGAGAGGGGGTAGGAGAGAGTGATGAAGAGTGGCGTAGGTGGGGTGTGATGAGAGGGGTGGGTAGGTGGGGGTGATGAGAGGGGGTATGTGGGGGTGATGCGGGGTGGTGATGAGAGGGGGTAGGTGGGGGTGATGAGAAAGGGGTGGGTGGGTGTGAAGAGAGTGGAGGTGGTGGTGGCGAGTGGGGGTAGGCTGTGTGGTGGTGATGAGAAAAGGGAGGTGGGGAGTGATGAGAAAAGGGGGTGGGGGTGATGAGAGGGGGTAGGTGGGAGGTGATATGTGGGGATGGTGGTGGTGATGAGAGGGGGTAGGTGGGGGGTGAAGAGAGGGGGGTAGTTGGGGGGTGGATGAGAGGGGGTAGTTGGGACGTGATGAGAGGGGGTAGGTGGGGGTACGAGGGTAATGAGAGGGGTAGGTGGGGGTGATAGTGAGGGGTAGGTGGGGGTGATGAGAGGGGTAGGTTGGGTGATGAGAGGGGGTAGGTGGGGGTGGGTGATGAGAGGGGTAGGTCGGGGGTGATGAGAGGGGGTTAGGTGATGGGGGTGTTGAGAGCGCGGGTAGGTGGGGGGGATGAGAGGAGAGTAGGTGGGTGTTGATGAGAGGTGGTAGGTGGGAGAGTGATGACAGGAGGTAGGTGGAGGTGAATAGAGAGGGTAGGTGGAGTGATGAGAGGGGTTGGTGGGGGTGTATGAGAGGAGGTTGGTGGGGCGGTGATGAGGGTGATAGGTGGGGGTCGGTGTGATGAGAGGGGTAGGTGGGTGGTGGGGTAGGATGAGACGGGGGTAGTAGGGGGGGTGATGAGAGGGGGTAGGTGGGGGTGATGAAGGGGGTAGTGATGGGGGTGATGAGAGGGGGTTAGGTGGGGGGGGGTGATGAGAGAGGTTGGTGGGGCGGTGTTGATTGAGAGGTAGGTGGGGGTGGATGGAGGGGTAGGTGGGAGGTTTGATGAGAGGAGGAAGGTGGGGGTGATGAGAAGGGTAGGTGGGGGTGTGAGAGGAGGTAGGTGGAGGTGATGAGAGGAGGTATGTGGGGGTGATGAGAGGGGCAGGTGGGGGTGATGAGAGGGGGTGGGTGGGGTTGATAGAGAGGGGTAGGGGGGGGTGATGAGGGGGTGATGAGAGGGGGTAGGTTGGGATGATCTGAGGGGTAGGTGGGGGTGATGAGAGGGGTAGGTGGGGGTGATGAGTGATGGTAAGGTGGGATGATCAGAAGGGGTTCAGGTGGGGGTGAGCAGAGGGAGTTATTGTGGAGCTTGATCGGCGGGGGTAGGTGGGGGTGAATCAGAGGGGGAAGGTGAGGGTGTTCAGAGGGTAGTTGGGGCTGAGCAGAGGAGGTAGTTGGGGGTGATGAGACGGGGTAGGTGTCGGTGATGAGGGAGGTAGGTGGGGGTGATCGGAGGGGTAGCTCGGGGGTGATGAGGAAGGGTAGGTGGGGGGATGAGAGGGGGTAGGTGGGGGTGATGAGAGGGGGTAGGTGGGGGTGATGAGTGGGGTTAGGTGGGGGGTGATGAGAGGGGTAGGTAGGGGTTGATGAGAGGGGGTAGGATGGGGTGAATGTGAGGGGGGAGGTGGGGGTGAAAAGAGAGGGGTAGGTAAGGGGTGATGAGAGGGGGTAGGTGGGGTGATGAGAGGGAAGGTGGGGTGTGATGAGAAGGGGGTATGGTGGGGGTGATGAGAGGAGGTAGGTGGGGTGAAGAGAGGGGTAGGTGGAGGTGATAGAGGGGTAGGTGGATGGTGATGAGAGGGGGTAGGTTGGAGTGAATGAGGAGTGGGTAAGTGGGGAGATGAGAGGGGGTAGGTGGGGGTGATGTGGAGGGGGTTTTGTGGGGGATGATGAGGGGGTGATGAGAGGGGTAGGATGGGGGTTGATGAGAAAGGGGAGGTGGGTGTGGTGAGGATGGGAAGGTGGTGGTGGCGAGTGGGGGGTAGTGGTAGGTGGGGTGATGAGAAAAGGGAGGTGGGGGTGATGTAGGAAAAGGGAGGTGGTCGCGGTGCATGAGAGGGGGTTGGTGGGGTGGATAATGAGGGTGAGAGGTGGTGATGAAGAGGGGGAGGTGGGGGTGATGAGAGGGGGTAGTTGGGGGGTGATGAGAGGGCGGTTGTCGGATGTGATGAGAGGGGGTAGGTGGGGGTAATGAGAGGGGTAGGTGGGGGGGTGATGAGAGGGGTAGGTGGGGGTGAATGAGAGGGTAGGTTGGGTGATGAGAGGGGGTAGGTGGGGGTGATGTGAGGGGTAGATGGGGGTGACTGAGAGGGGGTAGGTGGGGGTGATGAGGGGGGTAGGTGGGGTGGGTGATGAGAGGAGGTAGGTGGGGTGTTGAGAGGATGGTAGGTGGGGTGATGAGAGGGGTAGGTGGGGGAGATGATGAGGAGGTAGGTGGGAAGGTGATGAGAGTGGGTAGGTGGAGGTGAGGATGGGGTAGGTGGGGTGTGATGAGAGGAGGTAGGTGGGAGGGTGATGAGAGGGGTAGGTGGGGGAGATGTGAGGGGTTAGGTGGGGGTGATGAGAAGCGGGGTAGATGGGTGATGAGAGGGGTAGGTGGGGGTTGATGAGAGGGGGTAGATGGGGGTGATTGAGAGGGGGGTTAGGTGGGGGTGATGAGAGGGGTAGGTGGGGTGATGAGAGTATACGGTGGGGGTGATGATGAAGGGGTGGTGGGGGTTGATGAGAGGAGGTAGGTGGGGGTGATGAGAAGGATAGGTGGGGGTGATGAGTGGGAGGTAGGTGGAGGGATGTGGAGGAGTAGGTGGGGGTGATGAGAGGGGCAGGTGGGGGTGATGATGAGGGGCTGTGGTGGGTGATGAGAGGGGTAGGTGGGGGTGTGAGGGGTGGTGGGGTGATGAGAGGGGGTAGGTGGGGGTTGATGAGAAAGGGGAGGTGGGGGTGATGAGAGAGGGAGGTATGGTGGTGGCGGAGGGGGTAGGTGGGGTGATGAGAAAAGGCGGTGGTGGGGGGGTGATGAGAAAGGGAGGTGGGGGTGATGAGAGGGGTAGAGGTGGGTTGATGAGAGGGGAAGGATGGGGGGGGATGAGAGGGGTAGGTTGGGGGTGATGAGAGGAGGTAGGTGGGGGTGATGAGAGGGGTGGAGGTGGGGGTGGGTGATGACAGGAGGAGGTGGGGTGATGAGGGGGTAGGTGGAGGTGATGAGAGGGGTAGGTGGGGGTGATGAGAGGGTAGGTGGGGGGGTGATGAGAGGGGGTAGGTGGGTGTGATGAGAGGGGGTAGGTGGGGTGTGTGAGAGGGTAGGTGAGGGGTGATGATGAGGAGGTAGGTGGGGGTGATGAGAGCGGGTAGGTGGGGGTGATGAGGAGGAGGTAGGTGGGGGTGATCAGGAGGGGTAGGTGGGGGTGTGATGAGAGGTGTAGGTGGGGGTGATGAGAGGGGTAGGTGGGGGTGATGAGAGGTGGTAGATGGGGGTGATGAGTGGGGGGTAGGTGGGGCGGTGATGAGAGGAGGAGTGGTGGGGTGATGAGAGGGGTAGGTGGGGGTGATGCATGATGAGAGGAGGTAGATGGGGGTGATGAGAGGGGGTAGGTGGGGGTTGATGAGAGGGGTAGGGTGGGGATGATGAGAGGGGTAGGTGGGGGTGATGAAGGGGGTAGGTGGAGGTGATGAGAGAGAGGTAGATGGGGGTGATGAGAGGGGTAGGTGGGGGTGGTGATGAGAGGAAGGTAGGTGTGGGGTGGATGAGAGGGGTAGGTGGGGGTGATGAGAGGGGGTAATAAAGATAAGTGGCGCAATTACTTTGGCGCATATTAATAAGTGTGTGTGTATTACAACCTAGGATTTCAAATGGCCTGTTATCCCAGGTGTAATGGGAGCAAATAAACACAGTAGAAAATGTTTAGACTTATATTATCCTTCACCAATTTATAACAGCAATATGTACACTATGTACAGTGATAAATATAGTGCACTCCACGGTAAGCAAGGCAGAAATAGAAGCCACAAGATAGCAGACCGTGCTTCAACCAGGCTCTAGTATATGGAATGACAAGGGCAGACAGAGGGAGAGCGGTATCCACATAAACCTCTGCGATTGTCATCCCACCTTAGTATTGGCTAGAACCTGGTCACTAGTTGAACGATGGGGGCCCCATCATCAACTCTTTGCAACCTGGTTCGATGGTTGGGGGAGAGAGTGTAAATGAGGGTGTGTCCATGCGCCGAATAAAGGTTACGTACTCTTTGCATGCCACACCCCCACCCCCGAAGAGCTCAGGATTAGGCTGCCACCTCCAGGGGTATAACGTGCCGCCATGGCACCAAATAAGGGGACCGCCTATCCTTCTCCACCATCCCAACTTCTTTGATAGAGCCTCAGCTTTCCTAGTGACCAAAAGCCAAACCTAAAATCAGAGTGGAGACAGCAGTCAGGATAGGCCAACATAGGTTCCAAGATACAAGCGGACGGTTTAGGCCGTATCCCCTCACTAAAAAAACCCCCACATATGGGATAAAAAAAAGTGCTTGAAAGGGGGGTTAACACAAATACAATCCTAACCTAAATTAAAATATTAAACTAGGGGAGGAACTATTGACAAAGAGTTGCCAACACATATTCTTTGCCGGCTATATAATTTATTTTTAGGTTGTAGGGCTGCAGCCTGAGCGTCAAACGCATAAGCTTGTGTTGTGATTCTTCATGGCTTGGAGATGACTACGGGTTGTGATCATGTAGAATGTGTCCACCTGCGATGTATGGCCCACATAAAACATCAAATGTTCCAAGGCCTTACCTCGCGCGAGGGCTTTTTTTCAATGGTAGAGTAAGCTCTCTGATGTGGCTGGAACTTAGCTGAAAAGTATGCGATGGCTGCAGCTCATTGTTCCCGATTTGTATATGAGTACCGCCCCAACCCCCCCAGACTCACAAGCATCAACCCTGAATGAAAAGGTTTGGGAAAGTTGGAGACAGGAGAAATGGGTGCAGGGCACAATAATCTTTTGGCTTTATTAAAAGCAGTGTTACAATCTGGGAGTCAATTAAAGGGAACTTTATGACTGGTTAAGAGAGGTAAGAGGGCTACAATTATCTGTGAAATTCTTACAGAATCTTCTGTAAAATCCTATCTGCCTAGGAAAAGTTTGAAGAGATTTCAGCATGCTGGTATGGATATTCTTTAATCGAAAGATCCTTTAGCAAGTTTAGGTGCCAACAATTCTCCCAGACAACCTTGGATGTTGCCGAGTTATGGCCAACATGGAGAAGCATTAATCATTATAGGTTCAGGACACGAAGTAACAGGTAGTAATCGTTTATTCCCAGTAATAACATGGGCATTTTTCATGGGAAATCTTTTGAGATACCTACAGTCAAGTACAGTGTAATATTTGCAATGTACATAAATTTTATGCAAAGGAACTGAATATATAGCTCCTCCATAGGCTTCCAATAAAAACTGAGGAATTCAAGGAAGGTATTCTATGAACAGGGGTAATATATCCTTCTCATACAAGTGTGCAATATGCTCCAGTATCTCTCTAAGGTATTTACTTTCGTTGGTTCTGAATTTCCTGTAGGGAATAAGACTTTCGCAATAATAGGGGCCATAATTTTTTCCTATTCTCTAGGGGACATGTTATAGGGTATTAGAGATTTTCCCGATGGGTTGAGGTTTTGGGGGCGTTGGAACTGTTGTGACCTACGTTATTGTCACCTGAAGCAGACGACAGGCTTGCCTTTACTCCTGATGACGTTGCAAGTGGTGTCGTTCTGGCTGTGACTCTCTTGGATTTTGTAGTCGAGATGCTCCATAAGTAGTTTGCCTCTCCGCAGGGGGACCATATGTTGAGAAGCGTGGCTCAAGGTGAATTGGTTGGATGACGTAGACGCTCTCCTCCGGCTGGCACTTCATTCTCCAATGTTGTCTATCTCTGCTCACGCCAGACTGTTGAAACGAGAGAAGGCGACAGCTCGGAAAAGGCAGCGGTTGTTTCGAAGGTATCAGCCTACTGGCGCCTCCAATGCAAGTCGGTTAAGTCACGATCCTGCAGAAAGACACGAAACTTGGTCCCACGACTCCAGCAGGTTATCAATCAGAATAACGCTGCACCAGTTCCTCAAAGTTAGGAGACCACCACTGCTTTATACCAGCTGGTAAAAGCTTTGGTTTGCTTGTCTCACAAAGTCACAGGGATTGACAAGCTGCCGCTGTTCAATTTGAAGGTCTTACGGATATTTAGCTGGGATCATGTATATGCTCCCTACACTGTGGTCTTATACTACTTGATAATCAGACGAAATCAAGCGTCAGTTAATTACCGACTTAAATTCCTGTGCTTACCAATAATGCTGTTTGAACCAACGCTGCCCAGTGCTGTTCCGGCCACCTCATGGTCGAGCCTGATTTTCGAAGGCTTTCGAAAAAAAATTGCTCTGGTTCGGCTCATTGAAGCGGGGAACAAGCTGTACTGCTTTTCGTAAACTGAAATCGTTTACAGGAATGCTGGAAAACTGCCCTCCTTTCTCTTTCCTATCAAATTCTTCCTTTGCGATGCTCTCTGTTTCCCTAGTTTGCTCCAGCGTGAATTTTGGCCAGCTCAAGTGCCAAACGTCGCTGATTCACTCGAGACAACCCTGCTGCCACCATTACTGACCATTTTTGCTCGTAGGTGTATCATCTTCCTCATGCGAGAACATTAAGGTTTTTTCCCTAGACTACCGTAGAGGGAGGAGTTTGATGTGCAATCTCTTCTGCAATAAGTATGGTCAGCAATAATGAACGCAGTTTGCGCAGCTGTGAGAGTGCGTTTTTAGGAAGGCCAATGGAAGAGCATTTGCCAAAACGCTGTAGGGACATTTAGGAGGTTATGCAAAGTATATGCCGAACCAGGCGTCTGACGCGTCTAGGTCGGGCATAAGTTATTCGCTGTGCATACAGTTACGACTACCCCAACGTATCACGTTAATTTGCAGAACACGCTTAGCTATGCACAGTTACGATTGCCAGAATACGATACAAGCAAAAGCCGTCTGCACACAAAGAGGACCGTAGCGAAGCGGCACACTGAACTGACAGCTAGTAGCGAGCTTGTTGAACGATCACCCAATAGCAAGGTGATCATAAGCAACTGACACGCAAAATTTGTTAAAGCGAAGCGAAACAGCAAGCTACACAATTGTTCTGCTACAAGCTTCACCCTAAGCTCAACCGTTTCTCTAAGTCCAGCTCTCGGACAGGCTACCCTTATTACAACCTAGGATTTAAAAATGGCCTGTTATCCAGGTGTATGGGAGCAATAAAAACACAGTAGGATTAAGTTTTTAGACTTATATTATCCTTCACCATTTAGAACAGAAATTTGTACACTATGTACATTGTAATCTATAGTGCACTCCACGGTAAGCAAGGGCAGGAAATAGAAGCCACAAGGATAGAAGACGTGCTTCAACAGCCTAGAATGGGCAAATGTACAAGGGCAGACAGGAGAAGCGGTATTCCAATAACCTTGCGATTGTCTATCCCACCTGTCTTATGCTAGAAATCCTGAGTCACTAGTTGAAACGTTGGGGCCCCATCATCAACTCTTCTTAGCTAACTGTTCGATGGTTGGGGGAGATAGCCTGGTAATGAGGGTGTGTCCATGCGGCCGAATAATGGTTACGTACATCTTTGCATGCCAAGTGTGTGTGTTTACTCCTGTTGTACTCGCACTAGTTGAGATTGCTGGGTCGAGTCCAAGCTCCTGGCCCCGCCTCTTCATGGTCGCTACTAGGTCACTCTCCCTGAACGTGAGCTTTATCATACCTCTGCTTAAAGCTATGTATGGATCCGTGCTTCCACGACTTCGCTTCCCAAACTATTCCACATACTGACTACTTGTTACTGTTGTCCTATTCTGGAAAAATCCCTGGTCTTTGTCCCTTCTCAATTCCTTCAGTATTTTGGTATGTCGTTATCATGCCCCCCCTATCTCTCCTGTCCTCCAGTGTCGTCAGGTTGATTTCCCTTAACCTCTCCTTTGCACTTTCTCTAGTTTCTTTACGTGCTTGGCTAGGTGTGGGTTTCCAAATGGTGCCGCATTCATCCAAATATGGGCCTTAAACGTACACGGGTACAGGGTCCTGAAACGTATTCTTTATTAAGATGTCGGAATGCTGTTCTGAGGTTTGCCTAGGGCCATTGCCCATATTGCAGCCAGTTATTTGGTTGATGTGCGCTTCAGGAGAATGTGCCTGGTGTCTATACTCACCCCAAGTTCTTTTTTCCTTGAGGTGATGTTGGTAGTCTTGGCCCACTAGACAGTATTCCGTCTGCGGTCTTCTTTGCCCTTCCCAATCTTCATGACTTTGCACTGGGTTGGGGTTGATCTCCAGGAGCCAATTGTGGACCAGGTCTGACAGTCCTGCCAGATCCCTTTGTTTTTGTGACTGAGTCTTCGATGAAAGAATTTTCTCATCAACTTCACGTCATTTGCAAACAGGGACACCTCGGAGTCTATTCTTCCGTCATGTCGTTCACAAATACCAGAGAAACAGCCCACTGGTTCTCAGATCTGACCCCTGTGGGACCCCGCTGAGTCACAGGTGCCCCACTTCCGACACCTCGCTGGCTGTCTTCCTGAAAGTAAAGTATTCCCGGATCCATAGTATTGCCTTCCCTGTTATCCCTGCTTGGTCCTCAGTTTTTGCACTAATCTCTTGTGTGGAACTGTGTCAAATCGCTCTTGCACAGTGCAAGAAGATGCATCCACCACCCCTCTCTCTTGTTTACTGCTGTCACCATGTCATAGAACTCCAGTAGGTTTTGTGACCACTGGATTTCCCGTCCGACCATGTTGGCTGATGTTGATGAATCATTCCTTTCTAGGTGTTCCACCACTTCTTCTCCTGATAATCTTCTTCCATGACTTGATACTTACATTTCGCGACACTGGTCTGTAGGCTTGGTGCTTGATGTCATCTCCTTTTTTAAAGATTGGGACTACATTTGCTGTTTCCATGCTCAGGCATCTCCCTGTTTCGCGATAGATTATTGAATATTTTTGTTAGGGGTACACATAGCGCCTCTGTTCCCTTCTCAGGAACTACGGAGGATGTTTATCCGGCCCCAGTGCCTTTGAGGGCATCTAGCTACTCAGAGGCCTCTTCACTTCTTCCTCGGTTGCGTTTGTGCTGTGTCCTGCACTTGGTAGTGTACCTCACCTCTCCGTCTTTCTGGAGCCCCTTCTGTCTCTATGTGAACACTTCTTTGAATCTCTTGTTGAGTTTATCAATACTCACGGTCATTTTTGTTGTCCTTCTCCTTCCTTCCTTAGCCTGATTATTTTGGTCCTTGACCTGTGTTTTCCGCCTGATGTGGCTGTATAACAGCATCGGATAAGATTTGGGCTTTTCGCTGCCTATTACGTTTCATATTGTCGTTGGGCCTTCCTTCTTATCTGTGCATATTTCATTTCTGCTCTACGATGCTCTCCTTATTTCTCCGGGGTCTTTGCCTTCTTACATTTCTTCCATTCACTAGCAAACTTGGTTTTTGCCTCCCTGCACCTTTGGTGTGAACCATGTGGCTCATCCTGCTTTTTCATTATTCTGATTACCCTTGGGTACATACCTTCTCCTCTGCCTCCTTGCAATTGTTGTTACATTATTCCATTATTCTCATTAACATTGGCTTCCCTGCCAGTCTCTTGTCCCACTGACCCCGTCAGGATGTTCCTCATTCCGTGTAAACCTTCTTGTTGTTTGGCTTCATTCGCCTTGCCTTCTGCTTCCCCTCACTTGTAGTTCTATAGTGGTGTATTCGGAGTTGAATCACATGATCGCTGGCCCAAGGTGGTCTTTCGTATGTGATGTCTCAATATCTGCACTACTCAAGGGTGATATTAGAGGGCCAGTCTTGCAGGTTCATCTCTCCTTTCTCTCTTGTAGGTTCCCTTACGTGTTGAGTACTTGAAGTTTTCCAGTACCACCTCCATTATCTTAGCCCTCATGTATTTGGCTTCTATGTAGCTCCAAGTTCTCCCAATCGATTTCCTTGAGGCTATAGTCACCCAATGATCAGGAGCTTTGCCCCTGCATGCATGAGCCTTCTGGCCACTGCAGCCAGTGTGTCAACCATCGCCCTATTGGTCTTCATCATACTCTTGCTTGGCCTCCTGCTGTTCTGTGGTGGGTTAATACATCACTGCATTTACACTTTGGGTCAGAGTGAAGCGTTCTATGTAATCGCTTGCTTCTCCGCTGTCTCTCTGTGTGTGTTATCTGTGTTGTGTGTTGTGTGTAGTGTGTGTGTGTGTCGTGGGTGTGTGTGTGTGTGGGTGTGGTGTGTGTACTCACCTAATTGTAACTCACCTTTTGTGGTTGCATGGGTCGAGGATCAGCTCCTGGCCCCACGCATCTTCACTGATCGCTACTGGATCCTCTCTCTCTCTCTGCTTCCTGAGCTTTGTCATCCTCTTCTATTAAACTATGTATGGTTCCTGCCATCCTCTACTTCACTTGCTAGGTATATTCCACTTGCTGACACTCTGTGACTGAAGAAATACTTCCTAACGTCCCTGTGACTCGTTCTGAGTATTCAGCTTCCAGTTGTGACCCTTGTCCCTGTGTTCTCCTTCTCTGGAAATCCATTTGTCCAACTTGTCTTTCCCGCAGTATTTGTATGTCGTTATCATGTCTCCCCTGACCCCTTCTGTCCTCCAGTGTCGTCCAGTCCGATTCCTTACCTTTCCTCGTACGACATTCCTTGAGCTCTGGACTAGCCTTGTTGCAAAACCTTTGTACTTTCTCTAAACTTCTTGACGTGCTTGACCACGGTGTGGTTCCAGACTGGTGCTTGCATACTCCAAGCTATGGGCCTCTAATACACCGTGTACAGTGTCTTGAAACGATTCCTTATTAAGGATCGGAAGATATTCTCTGGTTGCAAGGCGCCCGTATGCTGCAGACGGTTATTTGGTTGAGTGTGCCTCCGGTGATGTGCTCGGTGTATGGTCAACCCCAGGTCTTTCTCCCTGAGTGAGGTCTGTGTCTGTGATCCACCTAGCCTATACTCTGTCTGCGGTCTTCTTTGCTTTCCCCATCTTCATGACTTGGCATTTGGCTGGATTGAATTCGAGAAGCCGTTACTGGACACATATCAGCCTCTCCAGGTCTCTTTGCAGTCCTGCCTCATCCTCTTCCGATTTAATTTTCTCATCACTTCACGTCATCTGCGAACTGGGACACTTTCATGAGTCTATTCCTTCCATCATGTCGTTCACATATATCAAAAATAGCACTGGCCTAGAAAATGACCCCTGTGAGACCCCGCTCGTAACAGGCGCCCACTGTGATCCTCTTCACGGTTCATGAATCGTTTCTGCCTCCCTGTCAGGGTATTCCCTTACCATTTGCCAGTGCCCTTCCTTTTACGTGTGCCTGGATCCTCCTGCTTCTGCACTAATTCTTGTGGGGAAACTGTGTCAAAGGCCTTCCTGCAGTCTAGGAAAACGCAATCTACCCACCCCTCTCTCTCGTGTCTTACTTCTGTTTCCTTGTCATAAACTCCAGAGGTTTGTGATACAAGATTTGCCTTCCATGAAACCCATTGCTGGTTTTCATTTTAATTCTTGTCCTTTCCAGGTGTTCGACCACTCTTCCCTCCTGATATTATTCTCATGACTGTGCACACAATTACATGTCAGGAGACACAGCGTCTGTAGTTTTGTGCTCGTTTCTGTTTCTTTCGTAAAATGGGGACTACATTAGCTGTCTTCATTTCTCAGGTAGTTGCCAGTTTCAAGGTAAGTGTGAAGATTGTGGTTAGAGGCAACACAGCATCTCTGCTCCTTCTCTAAGGACCCATGGGGGAGATGTTGTGGTTCCATCGCCTTTGAGGTGTCAAGGTCACTTTTGTGCTTTTCACCTCCTCCTCAGTTGTTCGTATGTCATCCAACACTTGTTGGTATATCCCTCTTGATGTTCCTTCTGTGCTGTCTTCCCACAGCCCCATCCTGTCTGTACTGTAAAAACTTCCTTAAATTCTGTTCAGGCTCCTCATACCTCCTGATCATTTTTGTGAGGTCTCCACTTCTGTCCTTAATCTGATCACCTGGGTCTTTGACTGTGTCTTCCTCCTGATGTGGCTATACTACAGATTCGGTCGTTCTTGTTTTCGCTGCTATGTCATGTTCTCTGTCGCTGGGCCTCCCTCCTTACCTGTGCGTAATCATTTCCTGGCTTCTGCGACTGATCTCCCTATTTTCGGGTGTGTTCTCTGCCTTCTGTACTTTTTACATTCTCTATGCTCTTTGTTTTTGCCTCTTACACCTCGCGGTGAAACCGGGCTTGGTCTGGTCTTCCCGTTGTTACTGTTTGCCCTTGGGTAGGGAATGAACTTTCCACTGCCTCCTTGCATTTTGTTGCTACATATTCCCATATTTCATTACCTGGCTTTCCTGCCAGTTCTCTGTCCACTGGACTCCAGCGGCAAGTTATCAACCCTAATGTAGTCCCTCTTTTATAGTCAGGCTTTTCCATTCTACTCGTGTTATTCTCTCCACTTGAGCTCTACTTGTATTCAAAGCACAGAACCACGTGGATCGCTAGGACTTCATAGGGGAACTCTCATACTTGAGTCCTCAATGTCTGAGCTGCCAGGGTGAACACAATGTCCAATCTTGCTCGTTCATCCTCCCCTCTTCACTCGGGTAGTTTGATTTCCTTACATGTTGGTTGCATGAGTTTTCCCAGCCACCACGTTCCAACATCCTGGCTCTTCATGTTTCGGACACCCATGGTGGCTCCAGGTTTTCCCATGGTCAAATCTCCCTGTGATTGAAATCCCCCATAACAGAAACCTTTGCTCTGTTGGTGTGAGTTCTTTCTTGCCACTCAGACAAGTGTGTCCAACATTGCTCTGTTGCTCTCTTCATATCCTCTCTTGGCCTCTGCAGTTCTGTGGTGGATTATAACATCACGGCAATGACCAATTTGTGTTCCAGATGAAGTGTACCTGCTATGTAGTCTCTTTCTCCCGTCTCATCTATTCCTTCCCATTTTCTCGAATTTCATTTTTTTTACGAGGCAGAGCACCCACCTCCCCCCCTGCCCCTTCTATCTTTCCTCTTGAATCTGGTATCCTGGGTGGGAAGATTGCATCTGTTATTGTTCCATGAGTTTTGTTTCTGTAAACTGCTATGATGTTCTGGGGGACTTCTCATGATTCTTTCTTGCCATTCCTCATGTTTATTCGTTTAATCCATTGCTTTTGTTGTACCAACCTTCAACTTCTGTTCTAATTCTGTAACTGTGGTGCGGGGGGAAACAGGAGAAGATCGGTGTGTGATGGTTGTTTGGATTGGTCGTTGCCTTGGGGTGTCGTGGCTGGACCAGGGGCGGGGTAAGTTCCTTCTGCAGGTGTTTCTGTGGGTGCGCTTGTCCTTCCATTTTGTTCCTGGGTTATTCTGCTCTCTTTTTCATTTCCTCCCATTTTCTCCTTTCGTTTTTGAAACTCTCTCTATCTTTGTCTTCCCTTTCGTCTGTGTTCTGTCTCGGTCGAGGTACACACTCCGAAACTCCTGCATGCCTCTCAGCCGTGCTTTTCTCCTGCAGGATCATGGTTCGGGTTGATTCTGCCTTGAAATTACTTTGAGATGCCGATTCCTTTTCTTTGTTGAAACACCCAATTCTCCGGAAAAATTTTGCCACCAGGGTCATATCCCCCTCGCCTATTCACCTTCATGATGTTCTTCAATCGCTTTATTCTCCTCCTGCTTTCTTTCATCATAAGTTTTCCCCTTTAGCTCGTCCTAGCCCATAGATAAACCACGTGATCTCTCCCTTTCTCACCTCCCACTGTGAATCCCCTTGCATCCTCTGATGTGTTTTAGTTCCTTCCCGTGTGAGTTGTTCCTTCCTTCAGTCCCCTTCCCTCGTTATGGCCCCTATGCTTCTTGGTTATCTTACTGCTCACTGCTCCAGGCCCCACAGTATCTGGTAAGGTCCTTGCCATGTTCCTAGTTCCTTCATGTCTTCCAATCTCTCTTTCTGTCCTAGAGTGCTCCCTGTCTTTGTTTTGGCCCCATGTGGGTTTGGCAGGACCTCTGCATACAGGTTTAGTTTCCATGCTTCCGTCGGACTGTTGTCTGTTGTTCGATGAAGCCATTGCCGATTGCTACTTCTGTATATCTTTGTCTCTGTGTGTTTCAGATGTCTCAGGCTCCTCTTCTAATCTCTATATCTTGATTTCTGCTTCTGTGGCCTGTTGCTTCCACCTTCTGCATTCTGCTGCTAACCTCTCTTCCATCTTCCTTTCCAGCTCATCTAGTACCTTCCCCAGTCTTCCTCCCTTTTTTTGAGCTCTATCTCCCATTCCTCCCTCTCAGATTCGTCCTTGGAACCCCTTGTCCATGTGTGTGTGTGTGTGTGTGTGGCATTCCTTAAACAAAGACAAACACCAACGCGTGTCAAAGGTAATGCAAACTATTTTCTAAGTAAAACTAACCAGAGTTTAAGATTTATAAGTAATTCGCTTTCGGATGCATATCTTCTTTGAAGTGATCTTGAAGGCACATAGTCGCTATAGGCATATAGTTGCTATAGACACATAGTCGCTATAGGCACATAGTTGCTATAGGCACACAGTTGCTATAGGCACATAGTCGCTATAGGCACATTTTTGCTATAGGCACATAGTCGCTATAGGCACACAGTTGCTATAGGCACATAGTTGCTCTAGGCGCATAGTTGCTATAGGCACATAGTTGCTATAGGAACATAGTTGCTATAGGCACATAGTCGCTATAGGCACATAGTTGCTACAGGTACATAGTTGCTATAGGCACATAGTTGCTATAGGCACACAGTTGCTATAGGCACATAGTCGCTATAGGCACATAGTTGCTATAGGCACATAGTCGCTATAGGCACATAGTTGCTATAGGCACATAGTTGCTCTAGGTGCATAGTCGCTATAGGCACATAGTTGCTATAGGAACATAGTTGCTATAGGCGCATAGTCGCTATAGGCACTAGTTGCTATGGCACATAGTCGCTATAGGACATAGTTGCTATAGGCACATAGTCGCTATAGGCACATAGTTGCTATAGGCACATAGTTGCTCTAGGCGCATAGTCGCTATAGGCACATAGTTGCTCTAGGCGCATAGTCGCTATAGGCACATAGTTGCTATAGGAACATAGTTGTTCCAGGCGCATAGTCGCTATAGGCACATAGTTGCTATAGGAACATAGTTGCTATAGGCACATACTCGCTATAGGCACTGTTACAAAAAACGCGATTTCTAATAAGCATAGAAATCTCCAGTGAATACTAGAAAGGACTGCCCTTCTAGCATCCAGCCTGTTACTGGGTTTTTGTAACAAGTAGTCAGTATCCTGGTCCAATTATCCATTAGAATTCAATAAGAATTATTAGTGCTTCAGGATTACAACTGGTAGGCTACCAACTAAAGAAATTAAAATTTAATAAGTTTATTAATAAAGATGTCTAGGAGTATATTATCAAATTAAATTAAATTAATCAAAGTAATCAAAATAATAATAATCACTTCTCTCGTGTACAGTAATATTGTGCTGAAGGCACATATCACATTTATATGTCTTAAGTACCGTCTGGTACAGTAACATTTAATAATACATATATATACAAATAAGTTTGTGTGTGTGTGTGTAAGTGCTCTAAGTAGTTCGCTATGTCTGAAGAATTGTCTAGACTTAACCAGTGACTGACTAAAAGTCCTCACATATACTAACTTCTTGACCAACTTGGCAATCAGAACAGCTTGCTTGAACAATAAAACGACTGATAAGTCGAACAGCAATATAACAAGCAAAAGTGACACAGAATCAGGAACAAGGAGATAATATAACGACACTAAGTAGGGACCATCTGCAGATCCTCCACAAAAGTCACAAAACTCCCATACTACTGAATCTAAGTTCAGCATTAGAAAATCCCCGACTGTGACAGTACACAGATCCAGTACAAAATTAGGTCAGAAGTTACAGCTCAAAGGGCCTGAGTTTCTCAGGTGTTTTTTGCAAACACACACCTCAGTTTCAACGTCGAAATCACTAAGTTAGGCAATGTTCTGTGAACAGAGTTCCACGAACCCAAAAGGGAAAGCGACAGAAACGATCTTCCAACAAGGGCCACAAGAGAGAGCTAGGGGACGTCTTGTTCAGAGAAACATCCAACCGACAAGAGAGAGCCAGCCCGATGATGCTCCCCGGCGATGTGTGAACACCCCTCCCGTAATCACGTGCGCTCCCTGGACAGTTGTGCCCCCAACACACAAGC
>NC_069453.1:8015883-8100883 GCF_026875155.1 Cherax quadricarinatus
AAAAAAACCCAGTGTGAAAGTGTAAATTCCAAGCGCTTTCGGACATCACATTCCAAAAAACTATAAAGAAAATAAAAGGGAAAGGCAATCAAAGGGCTTAGACTACACCTCGTGGTAAACCCCCACAACAAAGAAACCCCTGCGCCGACAATACCAACTCATAAATAAAAAACTTTCCCTTTTCCTTTGATGTATTACTTTCAAATTTTTCCTGACATGTGAGTATCACGAAACCCTTTGGGAATTTCACTATTTTCACAGGGGTTGTTTTGATAATATGAGGGGTGGGGGTTGTGTGTGTGTGTGTGTGTGTGTGTGTGTGGTGTGTGTTGTGTGTGGTGTGGTGTCATCCAAATAAAAAAGATTTCCCAATTAGAAAGAACTCATTTAAAATTAAGTCCTTTCAAAAATTTTTCTTTTAACTTTTTAAAGATATATTTTTTCATTCACGTTAAGTAAAAAATAAAAATTTTTGTCAAAAAGAACCTTAGAAAACTTCCCAAACCCTTATTATAAAAAGGGCCAATTTAATTTTTGCCTAACCCAACAAATATTTTTTAGTAATTTTACAAATTTTAATAATAAAAAACAAAAAAAAAATTTTTTTTTTCTTAGTTTACAATATTTTTTTGCGAAATTACTACATAAAACAAATTTTCGCTGCCTTTATTCGGCAATGAGGGGGTTGCTTTTAAAAGTCAAAATCACAAGTTTTTGTTATTAGGCACGACATTACATTAATAATATATATTTAAAATTATATATATATAAATATATAATTATTAATTTTAGTCGTGCCGATTGGGCAGAACTTCGTCTTGCTTAAATAGCAACGCTCACTTCCCAAAAGGGACAATGAAAATTTGTGTATGAAAATTTTTTTCCCAAAAACTCTGAACCTAAAAAAAAAATAATTTCACGGTTTTTTTAGTATTAAATTTATTGTAAAAAAATCTAAATAATTCATTGGGGTTAGGCTAAAATAAATTATTTTTTTATAATAATTGGGTAATTTTTTCTAATTTCCTTTTTGGGAAAAATTATAATTTTTTACATCAAATTAATAAAAAAAAATATCTTTAAACGATAAGAGAAAATTTTAAAAAGGGATTTTAATTTTTAAATGATTCTTTAATTGCCCATTTTACATATTCGGCACGCCCAATATAATATATATATATATATATATATAAATTAATATATATCTTTTCAACTTCCCAGGGGGGAAAGTTGAATGATAGCTTGGGCCTTTCTCTGCCACAACCCCTGAGCCTCACTATCCTGAAAAAAAACGTTTCACTGACTTCAATAATTGTTCTTATGTGGCTATTATTCTTTACGACAAGTTTAAAAAAATTTTTGTATTCTTGCAAAGTTTTGAAAACTTGCGTATTTGCAGCCTAAAGTTCATACATGAAGAAATTTTGAAGATTTATTAAACAGCTAAATCTTTTAAAATTGCTAGAAATACTTCTTACAGATAAAAAAAAAAATAACCTTATTAAGCCAAAAATATGTTGGTCTTCCCTGACCATGAAAACTTTCTTGATATACCTTCTTTACTTAAGAATTTTAATATAAAATTATTTAAGAATCTTAAAAGAGTAAAAAAAAATTTGGGTAAAAAATTCCCCAAAAAAAAGCTGACGGCTGAAACTACAAAATCCCTTGTAAAACATGTGATAAAGTTTATTACGGTCAAACTGGGAAATTCTTGCACTAAGATTCCAACATAAATACAGCATTAAAACTGGACAAGAATCTAATGCTCTGTTTACTCATGTGAGAGATTTTAACCATCTAATTAATATTCAAAATGCTGAGAAAGTTATATCAGGCAAATCCCTGTTTGAAAGAAATATAAAAAATTAGTTTTGAAATTAATATGAATATTGTTTTAGGATTATACGAATTGGGTTCACATATAATTAATAAAATTGAGGAAGAATTTAAGATATATTCCACAAGTTAAAATCTTAAAGCTTGGGCAGAATATAAGCTGTGTCTGATAAGTCCTTGATTACCTACCTACATCATAAAGTGTCAGGTGTTGTAAGATGACCGCGAGGTGTAATCTCGTCCTTATTTGCCTTCTGCTAATCTTTAATTTTTACAGCTCCTTGATGTGAGAAATCACGAAAGCGATTGGAAGTTCACTATTTTTTCAGCGGTTGTCCTGCATATTGTGATATCACCTGTTCATTGTGATCTTAATGCATATATATATAATATATATATATATATATATATATATATATATATATATAATATATATATAATATATAATGGAATTGGGAAGTACAATGCCTGCACTCTAAAGGAGGGGTTCGGGATATCAGCAGTTTGGAGGGATATGTTGTATATCTTTATAACGTACATGCTTCTAAACTGTTTGTGTTCTGAGCACCTCGGGCAGAAACAGTGATTATGTGTGAGTGAGTGAAAGTGTTTGAATGATGATGAAAGCATTATTCTTTTTGGGGATTTTCTTTTCGGGTCACTCTGCCTCGGTGGGAGACGGCCGACTAGTTAAAAAAAAAATATATATATATATATAAATATATACATACGCATATATACATATTATATATATATAATTATTAATATATATATATATATATAATATATATATATATACATATATATAATATATATATATATATATGTATATATACATACGCATATATACATGTATATAGTTAGGTTGTAAACAGCAACCACCCAGGAAGTCTACTACCGTCCTGCCAGATGACTGTGAAACAGAAACCTGTAACTGTTTTACATGATGGTAGGATTGCTGGTTTCTTTTTCTGTCTCATAAACACGCTAGATAACAGGATATCTTGCTACCCTACTTACACTTTGGTCACACTTCACTGACACGCACATGCAATATATATAATATACATATATCTAGGTTTTTCTCCTTTTTCTAAATAGCTCTTGTTCTTCTTTTATTCTCTTCTATTGTCCATGGGGAAGTGGAAAAGAATCTTTCCTCCGTAACGCCATGCGTGTCGTATGAGGCTACTAAAATGCCGGGAGCAATGGGCTAGTAACCCCTTCTCCTGTAGACATTTACTAAAAAAGAGAAGAAAAACTTTATAAAACTGGATGCTTAAATGTGCGTGGATGTAGTGCGGATGACAAGAAACAGATGATTGCTGATGTTATGAATGAAAAGAAGTTGGATGTCCTGGCCCTAAGCGAAACAAAGCTGAAGGGGTAGGGGAGTTTCAGTGGGGGGGAAATAAATGGGATTAAATCTGGAGTATCTGAGAGAGTTAGAGCAAAGGAAGGGGTAGCAGTAATGTTGAATAATCAGTTATGGAAGGAGAAAAGAGAATATGAATGTGTAAATTCAAGAATTATGTGGATTAAAGTAAAGGTTGGATGCGAGAAGTGGTCATAATAAGCGTGTATGCACCTGGAGAAGAGAGGAATGCAGAGGAGAGAGAGAGATTTTGGGGATGTTAAGTTAATGTATAGGAGCCTTTGAACCAAGTGAGAGAGTAATTGTGGTAGGGGACCTGAAATGCTAAAGTAGGAAAACTTTTAGAGAGGGTGTGGTAGGTAATTGGGGTGCCAGGTGTAAATGATAATGGGAGCCCTTTTTGATTGAACTTTGTATAAAAAGGGGGTTTAGTTATAGGTAATACATATTTTAAGAAAAAGGGGATAAAAAAAGTATACAAAAATATGATTAGGGCGAAATGACAGTAGTTTTTTGGGATTATGTATTGGTAATAAAAGACTGCCGAGTAACTTCAGGATGTAACAATTTATAGAGGGCCACAGATATATCAGATCACTTTCTAGTTTCTAGCTACACTGAGAGTAAAAGGTAGATGGGATACAAGAGAATAGAAGCATCAGGGAAGAGAGAGGTGAAGGTTTTAAAAACCTAAAAGAGGAGGCAGTTGGGGTAAGATATAAACAGCTTTTGGGAGGATAGATGGGCTAATGAGAGCATAGGCAATGGGATCGAAGAGGTAGGGGGTAGGTTTAAAAATGTAGTTTTAGAGTGTTCAGCAAATTTTGTGGTTACAGGAAAGTGGTGCGGGAGGGAAGAGGAGCGATTGGTGGAATGATGATGTAAAGAGAGTATAAGGGAGAAAAAGTTAGCATATGAGAAGTTTTTACAAAGTGGAAGTGATGCAAGGAGGGAAAGTATATGGAGAAAAAGAGAGAGGTTAAGAGAGTGGTGAAGCAATGTAAAAAGAGAGCAAATGAGAGAGAAAGGTGAGATGTTATCAACAAATTTTGTTGAAAATAAGAAAAAGTTTTGGAGTGAGATTAAACAAGTTAAGAAAGCCTAGAGAACAAATGGATTTGTCAGTTAAAATAGGAAAGAGGAGAGTTATTAAATGGAGAGTTAGAGGTATTGGGAAGATGGAGGGAATATTTTGAGGAATTGTTAAATGTTGATGAAGATAGGGAAGCTGTGATTTCGTGCATAGGACAGGGGGGAATAACATCTTGTAGGATGAGGAAGAGCCAGTTGTGAGTGTGGGGGAAGTTCGTGAGGCAGTAGGTAAAATGAAAGGGGTAAGGCAGCCGGGATTGTTTTGGATAAAGATAGAAATGTTAAAAGCAGGTGGGATATAGTTTTTGGAGGGGTTTGGGTGCAATTATTTAATAAATGTATGGAAGAGGTAAGGACCTAGGGATTGGCAGAGAGCATGCATAGTTCCTTTGTATAAAGGCAAAGGGGATAAAAGAGAGTGCAGAAATTAATAGGGGGATAAGCCCTGAGTATACCTGGTAAAGTGTATGGTAAGAGTTATTATTGAAAGAATTAAGAGAAAGGGACGGAGAATAGGATAGCAGATGAACAAGGAGGGTTTAGGAAAGGTAGGGGTGTGTGGACCAGGTGTTTACAGTGAAACATATAAGTGAACAGTATTTAGATAAGGCCCAAAGAGGTCTTTGGGCATTCATGGATTTGGGGAAAAAGGCGTATGACAGGGTGGATAGGGGGGCAAGTTTCAGATGTTGCAAGTGTATGGTGTAGGAGGTAGGTTCCTGAAAGCAGTGAAGAGTTTTTTTTACGAGGATAGTGAGGGCTCAAGTTAGAGTATGTAGGAAAGAGGGAAATTATTTCCCAGTTAAAAAGTGGGCCTTAGACAAGGAGTGTGATGTCACCGTGGTTGTTTAATATATTTATAGATGGGGTTGTAAGAGAAGTAAATGCGAGGATCTTGGCAAGAGGCGTGGAGTTAAAAGATAAAAAATCACACACAAAGTGGGAGTTGTCACAGCTGCTCTTTGCTGATGACACTCTGCTCTTGGGAGATTCTGAAGAGAAGTTGCAGAGAGTGGTGGATGAATTTGGTAGGGTGTGCAAAAGAAGAAAATTAAAGGTGAAAACAGAAAGAGTAAGGTTATGAGGATAACAAAAAGATTAGGTGATGAAAGATTGAATATCAGATTGGAGGGAGAGAGTAAAGGGGGATGTGAATGTATTCAGATATTTGGGAGTGGACGTGTCAGCAGATGGGTCTATGAAAGATGAGGTTGAATCATAGAATTGATGAGGGGAAAAGAGTAAGTGGTGCCCCTTAGGAGTCTGTGGATACAAAGAACTTTATCCTTGGAGCAAAGAGGGGAATGTATGAGAGTATAGTTTTACCAACACTCTTATATGGGTGTGAAGCATGGGTGATGAATGTTGCAGCGAGGAGAAGGCTGGGGCAATGGAGATGTATGTCTGAGGGCAATGTGTGGTGTGAATATAATGCAGAGAATTCGTAGTTTGGAAGTTAGGAGGAGTGCGGGATTACCAAAACTGTTGTCCAGAGGGCTGAGGAAGGGTTGTTGAGGTGGTTCGGACATGTAGAGAGAATGGAGCGAAACAGAATGACTTCAAGAGTGTATCAGTCTGTAGTGGTAGGAAGGCGGGGTAGGGGTTGGCCTAGGAAAGGTTGGAGAGAGGGGGTAAAGGAGGTTTTGTGTGCGAGGGGTTTGGACTTCCAGCAGGCATGCGTGAGCGTGTTTGATAGGAGTGAATGGAGACAAATGGTTTTTAATACTTGACGTGCTGTTGGAGTGTGAGCAAAGTAACATTTATGAAGGGGTTCAGGGAAACCGGCAGGCCGGACTTGAGTCCTGGAGATGGGAAGTACAGTGCCTGCACTCTGGTGGAGGGGTGTTAATGTTGCAGTTTAAAAACTGTAGTGTAAAGCACCCTTCTGGCAAGACAGTGATGGAGTGAATGATGGTGAAAGTTTTTCTTTTTCGGGCCACCCTGCCTTGGTGGGAATCGGCCAGTGTGATAATATATATATATATATATATAATATATATATATATATATTATATATATATATATATATATATTACATACATAATACACACAAAACACACACACACACACACACAACTTTCTTCCCAGACCACAGTTATAGAAAAGAAGTTGAAGGTTTGGTACACGAACGTGGATGGAATAAGGAATATATATGAGTGGCATGAAATAATCAAGGAGGTGTCACCAGACATCGTAGCGGTTACAGAAACAAAACTCACTGGGATAATAGATGCAATCTTCCCACCGGGTATCAGATCCTGAGGAAGGATAGAAGGAGCAGAAGGGGGAGGAGGGGTTGCACTGCTAATTAAAAACCGATGGGTTTATCAAGAAATGGAAAGAATGAACATGATTGGAGAAAGGGATTACATAGTAGGTACAGTTTAGTCAGGGAAACGCGAGGTAGTCATTGCAGTGATGTATAATCCACCACAGAACTGCAGGAGGCCAAGAGAGGAATATGATGAGTGCAACAGAGCAATGGTGAACACACTAGCTGAGGTGGCAAGGACTCGCTCGAGTAGAGCGAAGTTATTGGTCATGGGCGACTTCAATCACAGGGAAATTGATTGGGAAAACTTGGAGCCACATGGGGGTCCCGAAACATAAAGAGCCAAGATGATGGATGTGGTGCAGGCAAATCTCATGCACTAACATGTTAGGGACACTACCAGAGAGAGAGGGGAGGATAAGCCAGCAGGACTGGGCCTTGTGTTCACCCTGAGTAGTTCAGACATTGGAGCTAATGACCATGTGGTTATGAGCTTTGAATACATCGTGGAGCTTAAAGTGGAGAGGGTAACAGGAGTAGAAAGGGAAAAGCCAAACTATAAAAGAGGGGACTACACAGGAATGAGGACCTTCCTGTAGGAGGTTCAGTGGGAACAGGAGTTGGTAGGAAAATCAGTAAACGAAATGATGGGCTTCGTAACAACAAAATGCAAGGAGGCAGAGGAAACGTTTGTTCCCAAGGGCAACAGAAATAATGGGGAAGGACAGAACGAGCCCTTGGTTTACCCGAAGATGTAGGGAGGCAAAACCTAAGTGCTCTAGAGAATGGAAAAAGTACAGAAGGCAAAGGATTCACGAAAATAAAGAGAATAGTCGACGACCCAGAAACGAGTATTCACAGATAAGAAGGGAGGCGCAGCAGTTGTATGAAAACGACATAGCATCAAAAGTCAAGTCTGACCCGAAACTGCTTTACAGCCACGTCAGGAGGAAGACAACAGTCAAGGACAGGTAATCAGGCTGAGGAAAGAAGGTGGGGATGAATTACACACACTGAGGAGGAAGTGGAGAAGCTCCTAAGTGACCTTGATACCTCAAAGGCGGTGGGACCAGACATCTCTCCGTGGGTCCTTAGAGAGGGAGCAGAGACACTATACGTGCCACTAACCAAAATCTTCAACACTTCCCTTGAAACTGGACAACTACTTGAAGTATGGAAGAAGGCAAATGTAGTCCCCATCTTTAAGAAGGGGAGACAGAAATGAAGCACTAAACTATAGACCAGTGTCAGTGACGTGTACAGCATGCAAAGTCATTAGTACAGGCACACATAACAAGAAGGGCACTGCAGTGGATCAGAGAATACCTAACAGGGAGGCAACAGCGAGTCATGGTCCATGATGAGGTATCACAGTGGGCGCCAGTGACGAGCGGGGTCCCACAGGGTCAGTCCTGGGACCAGTGCTATTCTAGGTATATGTGAACGACATGACGGAAGGGATAGACTCAGAAGCATCCCTGTTTCCAGATGATGTGAAGTTAATGAGAATTAAATCAGATACGGACCAGACAGGTCTACAAAGAGACCTGGACAGGCTGGATGCGTGGTCCAGCAACTGGCTCCTAGAATTTAACCCCGCCAAATGCCAAGTCATGAAGATTGGAGAAGGGCAAAGAAGACCGCAGACAAAGTATAGGGTAGGAGGCCAAAGACTGCAAACCTCACTCAAGGAGAAAGATCTTGGAGTCAGTATAATACCGAGTACATCGCCAGAAGCACACATTAACCAGATAACTGCTATGGCATATGGCGCCTGGAAAACCTGAGAACAACGTTCCGGTATCTCAGTAAGGAATCGATCAAGACTTTATACACTTTGTACGTCAGGCCCATACTGGAGTACGCAGCACCAGTTTGGAACCCACACCTGTCAAACACGTCAAGAAATTAGAGAAAGTGCAAAGTTTGCAAGAAGGCTGGTTCCAGAGATAAGGAGAATGTCCTATGAAGAAAGGTTTAGGGAAATCGGTCTGACGACACTGGAGGACAGGAGAGTCAGGGGAGACATGATAACGACATACAAAATACTGCGTGCATAGACAAGGTGGACAGAGACAGGATGTTCCAGAGATGGGACAGCAGAACAATGGTCACAATTGGAAGCTGAAGACCCAGATGAGTCAAAGGATGTTAGGAAGTATTTCCTCGCCACAGAGTTGTTAGGAAGTGGAATAGTCTGGCAAGCGATGTAGTGGAGGCAGGAACTATACATAGTTTAAGACGAGGTATGATAAAGCTCATGGAGCAGGGAGAGGGAGGACCCAGTAGGGGTCATGAAGAGGCGGGCCAGAGCTGAATCTCGACCCCTGCAACCACAATTAGGTGAGTATACACACACACTAACACACACACACAATTCTACATAGGTTAAGCAGAGGTATGATAAAGCTCACGTTCAGGAGAGTGACCTAGTAGCGACCAGTGAAGAGGCGGGGCCAGGAGCTTGGACTCGACCCCTTCAACCTCAACTAGGTGAGTACACACACACACACACACACACTAACACACACACACAACAACACACACACACACACACACACACACACACACACACACACAGTCAACTTATGATAGATGGGGGCTCAGTTTAGATAGCATTATGCCTTTAGCGAGAGTATATCACTCCAATCATTCCACCCCATCACTCCACTGATATACTGACCTTTCAAATACCTCAGGGAAAGTGTCAGGACACAAGGGCCTTGAAATTTAATCCATTGTTGGTAGCTATAGCGTTGCTACCCTTCCCCTTCCCCTTCCCCTTCCCCTTCCCCTTGACTATAATATACTACACATGCCTGTCATCCACCCCCCCCCCCCTTCCCTGTCATTCAAAATTTTGAATTTTATTTGGAAAAACTGAAAAATTTCATTTAATATATGAAAATTTGCCTGGGATAAACTGTCTGACGGGAGAGTTATTACTTGGCGAGCATAATCGCTCAGTGTCGAGGCTGGTTGCTGGAGGAGCTTTCACTCAGACAACGTTTCGCTCAGTGCAGAGCTTAACCGTCGTCTGTAGTTTTATCAAGTCATGTTTCCCTCTGGGTAGAGCTGGATTAACTCCGGCAAAAGACAACGTCTTGCCCACACACTGTTTTCCTACCAAGTCACTTAATAAAGGCCATCCATGGGCGAAACATCACTAATAAAAGTTCCTCATAACTACATGTGCGTCACTTCTTCCATCCAAAGACTTGATCAATTATTTATCAAGGCCTACGGTCAGAAAATTCCTCATTAATGCCCAATCACAACATTTTAACGACGAGAATAATATATAAACCCGAGACCTGGTACACAGTACCGGTCACCATCTGGAGAAGACCCGGGCCGGGGAAATACTGGCAAATCTCTAATGAATGAATGAACATCCAAATGACTGTACCACTAAACTATACTGACCCCTTGTTGCAACCCCTGAATGGTTACAATGTATATGATGTATGTAATGTGTATGTATATAATTATTACCTTTTCATATAATTTTATACTGCTTATATTTGCGATAATAGCTAAATCGTGAATATATTGCTTTATATTATTATTTGACTTAGTTAAATTTTGTTAGGTAGGAAGTAAAACAATATATTACTTGCTCAAAGTTCAAGTCTTGATTGTCTAACTACTGTAATTATCGCTCTTTGCTACGTTTTCTCAAGTCGGCTTTCTGTTGCATTAGGCAGCAACCCGTCCATGGGAGGCATCATCCAAGTGATCGACGGGAGGGGTGTCCTCACCCTCGCCTGAATGGTATTTTCAGTCTGGTCTGGGATATCTTGGTGGTGTTGGGGGAACGTTATTCAGGACAAGAAGTGCCTCCTTCTAAATCTCTTATTGGTGTCTTGTTGGAAATATTTCGTCCTCTGTCTTATTTTTGTTAGTTTACTGGAGGTGACTTCTGTTTTTCCACAGGGAAACATTGTATAGGGGACTTAGTGATTTTTCGGGACGTTGTTACTAAAGGTTGTAGTGTCGTCTAGAACAACACCCCTCCCAATGAGGAAACTCAGGTTCCTGAGCTTGTATGCTTCTGGGACTAACTTGTACTGGTATCTGTGTATATCACTGTCCGGGGATTTTCTTAATGTTGAACTTAGATTCAGGTAGTATGGAGTTTTGTGACTTTTTTGTGGAGGGATCTGGCCCAGAGGTCCTGCTTAGTGTCGTTATATTTATTCCTTGTTCCTGGATTATGTCGCAGTTGCTTGTTTATATTGATATTGGGTTAGGCTCATTTTCTTTATTGTTCATGCCTGGGAACTGTTCTGACTTGCACGGTCGGTCATAAGAAACTTATTTGTTGTTGGAGGGGACATTTGTCTGTCCTATGGTTTAAAGTCTAGTCGAGTCTGAGGGGGCAACATAGCGAACTACTTACCGTGACACTTTACTAATCATTTCACTATAACATTATTTGTATATATATTATTAAAATGTTAATGTACATGACGGTATCTTGTAAAGGGGACTTTAAATTGTGATATTGTGTTTCACAACTATAATACTGTACCACGAGAGACAAGTGATAATATTATATTGATTATGTGGTTAATTTAATTTGTTTTACACTCAAGGAGGCTTTCCTGACGATGATAGTGAGGGGCTCCTTGAATTCTAGGGTATTGCGGATTTTGTGCTCCGGTTGTTTCCTGAAACTGAGTCTGAATACCTTCTATCCCCCACATGCGCTTGTTTATTTCTTTAAGGTTTTTTAGCCGATCCCCCGTGATTATAATAATAAATTAATTTGTTTAATACGCCCTAGGGACATACTTAAGATTATTAATTTTTTAAGATTTTAATCTTCTCTAGGTTAGCCTTACCAGTTTCGTAATCCTGACAAGCCACTAATAAATTCTTATTGAATTCTAAATGGATATTTGGACCAGGATATGAATACTTGTTTACGAAAACACCAGTTGAGTTAGTAACAAGGCTCGAGATCGATAGAAGGGCTAGTCCTTTCTAGATTCATGGTGATCTCTAAAGGCCTTTTTTAGGAATCCGCGTTTTTTGATTAAAAACCCCTACCCCTCAACTAACTGTATGGCCTAACCTTTAAGTACTCTTTGGGCTCTCTTGGATAATAACCTCTTTATACTTATGTGCATTTTTTCGCCAACATGCTCATTAAAAAACAAAAGTGGCATTTCGGAAAAGCCGGACTAGAGGTGCTATAAGGTCCGGTCCATTCGCTATTCAATTACGCGGATTTGTAGTTACCCGTTTCTGTCAGCATGGATAGGAACGTTTTCTACTATGTACCAGGGGCAGCTTCTCGAGAGTTCGTGATTGTATTCAATTATTCATAACACCAAATTCCTCAAAATCCCAATCATTAATCGGTGACTCTAGCTCTTAGGGGAATCGAGTCATTCGGATCTGGGTTGGTGAGGTCGCCGCACTGGAGGGACTGTAAAGGGTCAGTGTGCCCGGTGAGACTGGACTCTGTCTTATGCTTTTAGATATTGTATGGACGAAAAATCCCCTATGACAGATAACAACCCCATAGTGAAATAACACCCACATAGTGAGTTAACACCCACATAGTGAAATAACACCCACATAGTTGAAGTTAAACACTAATAGTGAATGCGAAAATAAACACCACATAGTGAAAGATTTATCACTACATAGTGGAAATTAACGACACACTCAGGAGAAATATAACCCACTACATAGTGAAAAATAAACACAACATTGTGAGCATTATACACTTACATAGTGAAAAAAACAGTGAAGCTAACAATTACAACTGAAGGATAAACAGTAATCTATAGTGAAGATATCAGTGGCATGATAACATTTATCATGTGAAGATAACAGTGGCAGATATCAGTACATAGGTAAAGATTACACTACATAGGTGATAAGACAGTGAAGATAAAACTCTCAGATTACTGAAGATAACAGTACATAGGTGAAGAGATAACAGTACATAGTGAAGATTAACACTACATGCGAAGATGGGGGGATAATAACAGTGAAGATAACAGTACATAGTTGTAAAACAGTGAATGATACAATAGTGAAGATACAAACAGTGAGTATAACAACCAGGTGTGGTGATGACACAACAGTGGAAGAACAACAGTTGAAGTTTACAAACAGTGTGCAAGATTCCACAAGTTGAAGATAACAAACTGGTTAAAAGATTTTTACTACAGTGAAAGATAGACAGTGAAGATACTACAGTGAGATACCTCAGGAAGATACATCAGTAAAGATACTGCACAGTGCAAGATTACAACAGTGAAGATACTACAGTGATGATACTACAGTGTAGATACAACAGTGAAGATAACTACAGTGAAGATGTACCCACAGTGAAGATACAACAGTGTAGTTACAAACAGTGAAGATTACAACATGTGAAAGATTACTTACAGTGAAGAATTCAACAGTGAAGATACAACCGAGTGTGAACGATACAACAGTGGGACGATAACAACAGTGAAGATACAAAACAAAGTAGGAGATACTACAGTGAAAGATACAACCACAGTGAAGATTACAAACAGTTGTAGATACAACAGCAAGATACTTATACCATTGAAAGATTACCACAGTGATTGGAAGATACATCAGTAAAGATACTACAGATGACTGATACAAACAGTGAAGATATACAGTGAGTTACAACTAGTTGACAGATACAACAGTGAAGGAATACGCAACAGTTGAAGGATTACTACTACGTTGGATGGAGACAACAGTATGGAAGATTACCAACCAGTGAAGGAAACCAACAAAAGTGAAGATACACAGTGAAACTCCACAAACAGTGAAGGATTACACAGTGAAGTTACAACAGTGAAGATACAACAGTGAAGAAGATACCACAGTGTAGATTCCACAGTGAGATAATACAGTGAAGGATTACAAAAGTGATGGATTACTACTGTGCAAGATCAACTGTGAGATAAACAAACACAGTGAAGATACAACAGTGGAAGATACAACAGTGAATAGATAAAAGTGAAGATACTACAGTTGAATGATACCACAGTTGAAGATACAACAGTGAAGATACTACGAGTGATAGATACTACTAGTAGAAAAGATTACCACAAGTGAAGATGCAAAAACCTGTGAATATATCAACAGTGTAGATAACTAATCAGTGAAGAAAGAATACCACAGTGACAAGTTACTATACAGTGAAGATACCATCAGCTGGGCAAGATTTATACAGTGACGATTACCACACAGTTGGAAGTACAAACAGTGAAGATTTAAAACAGTTGAAGACTACTTACAGTGAAGATATCTCACAGTGAAAGATACTACGTGAAGATACAATACAGTCGAAGATACAACAGCGTGATAAAATACCACAGTTTGAAGATTACTGAAACAGTGAAAGATACAAACAAGTGAAGTTTCAACAGTGAAAGTTACAAACAGTGAAGACCACAACTGTGAAGACCCAATACAGTGAAGGATACAACAGTAGGATGTTACAACTATTGACAGGATACACGTGAAGACACACAGTTAGAAGGATTTCACAAACAGTGAAGATACATCAGTGAGGGCACAACAGTGAAGATTACCAATAGTGAAGTTACCACAGTTGAAGAACCAATACAGTTGAAGATAACACGTGGAAGACGCAACAGTGGATAAAGACACAACAGTGGAGATACAACTAGTGGAAGATTACAACAGTGAAGACACCATCAGTGGAAGGCCACAACAGTGAAGATACCACAGTGAAGGACACAACAGTGAGAATGAACGCCTAACAGTGAAGATACACAGTGAAGGGACATCAACAGTGAACGATACAACAGTGGGGAAGGACACACACAGTGAAGGACACAACAGTGAAAGACACAACAGTGAAGATACAACAGCTGAAGGCACAACAGTGTAAAGGATTACCCAAGTGAAGATTACACAGTGAGAACACAACAGTGAAGATACCATCAAGATTTGAAGACGAAACAGTGAAGATTTACAACAGTGAAGACACAACAGTCTGAAGATACTCACAGTGAAGCTAGATACCACAGTGAAGATCACACAGATGTGGAGATACCTCAGTGGAAATGAGATTACCCACTGTGAAGTGGGAACACTAACAGGGAAGATTACAACAATGAAGACCACCAACAGTGAAAGACCTCCACAGTGAAGATAAAAAACAGTGTGAAGAGACCACAACAAGTGTAATGTTTCAACAGGTGAAGATTACAAAAACTGTGAAGACTTACACAGTGAAGTACACGTGAAGATACCCAAACAGTGCAAGGACAGTGACAGGATACCACAAGTTGAAGATACCACCGTGAAAAGATACAACAGTGAAGTTTTACCACTGTTGAAGACACCAACATGTTGGTAGTTACAACAGTGGAGACACACAAACATTTGGAAGATAACAAACAGTGGAAGGGACAACAACAGTGAAGATAACACAGTGGATGGACTCAACAGTGGGATAGGACACAATAATCAGTGCAAGATACATAAGTGTAGAAATCTAACAGTGAAAGGGCGACACACAACATTGAAGATTACACTCATGTGAAGACAAACGTGAGATATACAAACAGTGAAGGATACAAACAATGAAGATACAAACAGTGACAGACCACAACAGAGATAGACACAAACAGTGAAGATAGCCCATCAGGCTAGGGGAGTCGTGACAAGTTCGCTTGATACTAATTCTAATTTATATTGCTGAAAATTACGAGTACTTTATCACGACTAGCGGAAATTGATAAGAGAAATTTACAAGTCATCAACATGAAATAAATATTGCGTCTCTTCTTTCCAATAAAAAAATGGCAGGAACTGGGGTATGTTACACAGCCAGCAACTAATTGAAAACCTTCCACTACTACAAGTACCACTGCAGTGGGCATTCTCATAGTTTATCTCAGTAGACACCCAATTATCCTAAAGGTTCACCATAGCACACACGTTTTCAAGCCGCTCAAAACGTTGCAATTCAGTTAAAAAGTGTTGAAGCACTGATGTTACGACAAGATTAAGCTGTGTAGTTTTTCTCTAATCGAATTCGATTAGAGGAAAAGGATGGTGAGGTTGAAATTTGGAGGAGGGGTGGTGGGAAGTTGAAGGAAGGGGTGGTCAGGGTCGGGCCGTGAGGGAGAGGGGGGTTAGGTAGGAGTGAGGAGAGGGGGTAGCTGGGTACGATGAGAAGGGGGTCAGGTGGGGTGATAGGAAGGGGTAGGTTAGGCTGTTCAGAGGGGGAAGGTCGAGGGTGATCTGACGGGGGGTAGTTGGGGGACGTGAAGTCAGAGGGGGAGGTATGTTTGGGGTGGTTGGTGAGGAACCAGGTGGATGAGACGGAGGTGCTGGCGGGGTTGGATGAGAGGGGGGGTGTAGGTAGGGTGAGGATGATAGACGAAGGGGTAGTCTGGGGTGATGAGGGGACAGGGTAGGTGGGGTGCGGTGATGGAGGTGGTAGGTAGGGGTGATGAGAGGGTGTAGGGTGGTGGGTGTTGGGGAACGAGAGGGGGTAGGTGGGGGATGATCTCGAGGGAGGTAGGGTGTGGGGGTGGATGAGCGGTGGGTTGGTTGGGGGATGATGAGAGAGGGGTAGGTGGGGGGATGAATACAGATGGGGTTAGGTTGGGGGTGATCAGAGGGAGAATGATGAGCCTTGATTCAGAGGGGGGGTGGGGTGTTCGATCAGAGGGGAAGGTGTAGGGTGACTCAGAGGGGTAGTTGGGCGTGAGCAACGAGGAAGCGGTAGTTGGGGGTGTGATGTGCGGGGTAGGTCGGCGGTGGAATTGAGGAGGAGGTAGGTTGGAGGAGATCGGAGGGGGTTAGTGGGGGTGATGAGACGGGGGTAGGTGGGGGATGAGAGGGGGTAGGGTTGTTGGGTGAATGAGAGGGGGTAGGGTGGGGGGCGGCAGGGGTCGACGGTGATGAGGAGGGGGTAGGTGGGGGTGAATGAGAGAGGGTAAGGTTTTAGGTAATAGGGGTGATGAGAAGGGGGTAGGTGGGGTGTTGGGAGAGGGGGTAGGTGGGGGTGAAAGAAAGAGAGGGGTAGGTAGGGGGGTGATGAGTAGGGGGGTAGGTGGGTGATGAGAGAGGAAGTGGGGGTTTGATGCTGATGTGAGGGGGTAGGTGGGGTGATGAGAGGAGGTAGGTGGGGGGTCAAGAGAGGGGGGTTAGGTGGGTGAGGTGGAGGAGAGGGTAGGTGGAGGTGATGAGAGGGGTAGGTGAGACCAAGAGTGGATGTGAGTGGTAGGTTGGGGGTGATGAAGAGGGGGTAGGGTGGGGGTGTGAGATGGGTATGCTTGGAGGGTTGATGAGTGGGGGGTGGTGATTTGGAGGGGGGTAGGTGGGGGTGATTGAGGAAAAGGGGGAGGTGGGTGTGATGGAGGAGATGGAGGTGGTGGTGGCGATGAGGGGTTGGTTCTGGTAGGTGATGTGGAAAAGGGGAGGTGGGGGGGGATGGATGGTGATTGGGGGGTGGTTGATGAGAGAAAGGGAGGGTTGGGGGGTGATGAGTAAGGGGGTCTAGGTTGGGGGTTGATAAAGAGGGGGATAGGTTGGTGGGTGATGAGAAGGGGCGGAGGTGGGGGGGATGTGGTTGGAGGGGGTAGTTGGGGTGATGAGAGGGGTAAGGGTTTGGGGGGCGAGTTGGGAAGCTGATGAGAGGGGAGTAGGTTGGGTGGTAATGAGAGGGGGTAGGTGGGGGGTTCGGTGATGAGTGGGGTGGAGGTGGGGGTGATGAGAGGGGTTGGTTGGTGTTGCAGAGGGGGGTAGGTGGGAGTGATGAGAGGGGTAGGTGGGGGTGTAGAGTGGGGGTTGGGTGGGGGAGGTGATGGATGAGGGGGGGTAGGTGGGGTGTTGTGAGGAGGTAGGTGGGGAGTGGTGAATTGAGAGGGAGGTAGGTGGGGGTGATGAGAGGAGGTAGGTGGAGGTGATGAGGGAGGGGTAGGGGTGGAGGTGATGGGAGGGGTAGGTGGGGGTTGATGGGGAGGAGTAGGTGGGCGGGTGATGGGAGGGGTAGGTGTGCGGTGATGAGGGGTGTGTAGGTAGGGGATGCGTGATGAGAGGGCGGTAGTTGAGGGGGTGATGTGGAGGGGGTATTGTGGGGGTGATGAGAGGGTGGTAGATGGGGGGTTGATGAGAGTGAGGCGGGAAGTGTGGGGTGATGAGGAGATGAGAGAGGTAGGTGGGGGTGATGAGAGGGGTTAGGGGTGGGGGTTTGATGAGGGTATGGTTGGGGGCGAGTGATGAGTGGAGGTAGGTGGGGGTGTGAGAAGGGTAGGTGGGGGGTGATGGTGAGGAGGGTAGGTGGAGGTGAATGGAGGGGAGGTAAGGTGGGCGGTGATTGAGAGGGGCAGGTTGGGGGTGGATGAGAGGGAGTGTGGTGGTGTGGATGTAGAGGGTAGCGTGGGGGTGATGAGGGGGTGAAGAGCACGGGGTAGGTGGGAGGATGATCATGGTAGGGGGTAGGTGGGGGTGATGAGAGGGGGTAGGTGGGAAGGTTGATGAGAGGATGGTAGGTGGGGATGATCAGGACAGGGTTGTTGGGGTGATACAGAAGGAGTATGTGAGCCCTTTGATCAAGAGGGGGTTGGTGGGGGTGAATCAAGAGGGGCGAAGGTGAGGATGATCAGAGGGGGTAGTTTGGGCCGCGGCCGTGTGAGAGCCATGAGGAGGTAGTTGGGGGGGTGAGGTGATGGGGGGACGGGGGTAGGTGGCGGCTGATGAGAGGAGGGTAGGTGGGGGTGATTCGGTGGGAGGGCGGGTAGATGGGGTTGATTGGGAGACGGGGTAAGGTGGGGATGAGAGGGGGTAGGTGGGGGTGATGAGTGGGGTGTAGGTGGGGTGATGAGGAGGGGGTAGGTCGGGGGGTTGATGGAGGAGGGGTTGCTTAGGGGTGATGTGATGAAGATGGGGGGGGGTAGGTGGGGTGCATGAGAGGGGGGAGGTGGGGGTGAAGAGAGGGGTAAGGTAGGGGTGATGAGTGAGGGGGTAGGTGGGGTGATGAGAGGGGTGGTGGGGGTGATGAGAGGGGGTAGGTGGGGGCTGATGAGAGGGGTAGGTGGGGGTTGAAGAGAGGGGGGTAGGGTGGTAGGTGATGAGAGGGGGGTAGGTGGCGGGAGGTGGATGAGAGGGGGTTGGTGAGAGTTGTGAGAGTGGGTAAAGTGGGGGGGTGATGGAGGGGGTAGGTGCGGCAGGGGGTGATGAGAAGGGGTTCTGTAGTGGGGTGGATGAGGGGGGGGGGTGATGTGAGGGGATAAGGTGGGTGTTTGATTGGAGATAAAGGGGAGGTGGGGGTGATGAGAGATGGAGGGTGGTGGGTTAGTGGCGGTAGCTGGGGGTAGGTGGGGTGATGAGGAAAAGGGAGGTGGGCGTGATGAGAAAAGGGAAGCGTGGGGTAGATGAGTGGGTGGGTAGGTTGGGGTGTGTTAAGAGGGATTGTGGTGGTGATGAAGAGGGGGTAGCGTGGGAGGTGAGGAGAGGGGGGTAGTTGGCGGGTGTATGTAGACGGGGAGTTGTTGGGAGTGATGGAGAGGGAGGATAAGGTGCGGGGTAAATGAGGAGGGGGTAAGGTGGGGGGTGATGAGGAGGGGTACGGTGGGTGGTTGTTGAGGAGGGGTTCAGGTTTGGATGTTGAGAGCGGGTAGGGAGAGGGGGGTCGTTGAGGAGGGGGTAGGGGGTGGGGCCGGTGATGAGAGGGGGTGTGTAGTGTGGGGTGACTGCAGAGGGGGTGGTAGGTGGCGGGTTTGGATTCGAGGGAGGTTTAGGTCGGGGGGTGGATGAGGAGGAGGTACGGTGGAGCTTCGGTGATGGAGAGGGAAGGGTAGGTGGGGGAGGGGGAGATGAGAGGAGGTTAGGTGGAGGTGATTGATGAGGGTAGGTAGAGGGATTGAGAGGGGTAGGTGAGTGGGTGGATGAGAGGAGTGGGTGGGGGGTGATGAGAGGGGGTAGGTGGGGGTGTGAGAGGGGTAGGGGGGGGTGATTGCGGGGGGTAGATGGGCGGTGATGGAGGTAGGGGGGGGTTAGGTTGGGGGTGTGTGATGGGGGTTTAGGATAGATGGGGGTGATGAAGAGGGGTATGGTGGGGGTGATGAGATGGGGTAGGTGGGGTGATGAGAGTGGGTGGGGAAGTGATGACAGAGGGTGGTAGGTTGGGGGGTGGATTTGTGAGGAGGTAGGTGGGCAGGTTTTGATGAGAATGGGGTTAGGTGGGGGTGATTGAGAGGAGGTAAGGTGGGAGTCCGCCTGGAGTGATGAGAGGGAGGTAGGTGGGAGTACCGGTGATGAGGTGGGGCAGGGTGGGGTGGTGACCTGATGTGGAGGGGTGCAGGTGGGGTGATGAGAGGGTAGGTGGGGGTGGTGATGAGGGGGTGATGAGGAGGGGGTTAGGTGGGGGTGATGAGAAAGGGGAGGTTGGGGGCGGGTGATTAATGAGAGAGGGAGGTGGTTGGTGGCGAGAGGGGGTAGGTGCTGGGGTGATGAGGAAAAGGGTTTTGGTGGCGAAGGTGATGAGAAAAGCGGGAGGTTGGGGGTGATGGAGAGGGGTTAGGTGGGGGTGGTATGTGAGGGAAGGTCGGGTGGCACGGTTGATTTGAGAGGGGAGGTGGGGGTTGATGAGAGCTGAGGTTAGTGGGGGTGATGAGAGGGGTAGGTGGGGGTGATGTGAGGAGGTAGGTGGGGGTGATGAGAGGGGTAGGGTGGAGGTGTTGAGAGGGAGTAGGTGGGGTAGGTGATGAGAGGGGTAGGTGGGGGTGAATGAGTGCGGGGTTAGGTGGGTGATGAGAGGGGGTAGGTGGGAGGATGATTGAGAGGGGTAGGTGGGGCGGGTGATTGAGAGGAGGGTAGTGTGGGGGTGATGAGAGGGGGGGTGGTGGGGGTGATGGAGAGGGAGGGGGTAAGGTGGGGGTGATCAGAGGGGGTAGGTGGGGGTGATTGAGGAGGTCGAGGTGGGGGGTGATGTAAGAGGGTAGGTGGGGGTGTGATGAGAGGAGGTATATGGGGGTGATGAGGTGAGAGGGGGGGGTTAGGGCGTGGTGTTTGAGGAGAGAGGTAGGTGGGGGTGATGAGAGGGTGGGGATAGGTGGGGTGGTGATTGAGAGGCAGTAGATGGGGGTCGAGAGAGGGGGGTCAGGGTGGGGGGTGATGAGAGAGGTAGGTGGGGATGATTGAGTAGGGGGTAAGGTGGGGGGTGATGAGAGGTGGTAGGCTGGGGGGGTGATGAGAGGAGGGTAGTTGGGGAGTGATTGAGACGGGGGTAAGGTGGGGGGCGGGGGCGGGGGGTTTTGTGGAATAAATGTGCATGAGAGGAGGTAGGTTGGGCGGTGATGAGAGGCCGGTAGGTTGGGGGTGATTGAGACGGGGTAATAAAAGTTATAGTGTGCGCAATTACTTTGGCCGGCCATTTATAGAATAAGTGTGTTGTGTATTACAACTAGGATTCTCTAATGGCTGTTATTCCCTGGGGTGTACTAATTGGGAGCAAATAAACTAAAGTAGGAATACTGTTTAGACTTTTATTATCCTTCACCAATTTATTACAGCTCAAATTATTTTACACTTATGTACTGAGATAAATTTTAGTGCACTCCACCGCGTAAGCGGCAGGATATGAGTAGCCACCAAAGGAATTAGCAGACCGGTGGCTTCACCAGCTCTAGATATGGGGATACAGAAATTGGACAAGGGCAGGACAGGGGCAAATAGGCGAGATGCGGTATCCAACATAACCTCTGCCGATTGTTCAATTCCACCTTCTTATTGGCTAGAAACCGGGTCACTAGTTGATATCGATGGGGCACAATCATCTAACTCTTTAGCAAACCTGTGGTTCGCTGGTTGGTGATGAGATGGGCTGTAAATGTAGGGTGTTGGGTCCCGCAATGCGGCCCCGTATAAGGTTTACGTTACTTCTTTTGCTTAGCACACCCCCAACTCCCGGAGAAAGGCTCAGGTTAGCTGCCTCCTCCAGTTGGTTACCGTGCCGCCATGGCTACCAATTTATGGGTATCGAACCCAGCCTGCTGTACCTCCACCATCCAACTCTTAGATTAGCAGTTCAGAGCTTTCTAGTGACAACAAGCCAAAACCTAAAATCAGAGTTTTGAGGGCCACAGGCAAGTCAGAATAGGCTCCAACATAGGTCCAAGATACAAAGGCGGACGGTAGCCCGTATCCCCTCACTAAAAAAAAACCCCCACCACTCAGGGGAAAATAAAAAAAAAGAGCTTGAAAGGGGGGTTTCCACCAAATTCTCCTAATAATCCTAAATAACTAAAATATGTGAAAACTAGCCTCTTGGACAAGAGTTCTTGCCAAACCACATTTTCTTATGTGCCCGGCAGTATTAATTTTCTTTTTTAGGTTGTAAGGGCTGCCAGCCTGAGCGGTCCCACGCCATAAGCCTTGTGTTGTGACTTATCTCATAGGCTTGGAGATTAGGAAAACGGGTTGTGAGCACTGTAAGAATGTGACCACCTGCCGATGTCTGGCTCCACATAAAAATCGAAAATGTTCAAAGCCATTACCAGCGCCGTGGGGCTTTCTTTTTCAATGGATTTAGTGGAAGGCTCTCTGTTTGTGGCTGATACTTAGACTGAGAAAAGTATGGCGAATTGCTGACCTGCGCTCCTTGTTCCCGATTTGTGTAAATTGTAACCCGCCAGAATACCAGTCTCTCAAGACATCAAACTGTAATGAAAAAGGTTATGGAGGATAGTCTGGTGACAGGAGGGAGAATGGGTTGCAGAGGCCACTAATAATCTTTTTGCTTTTTTAAAAGAAGTGTTTACAATTTCTGACGTCCCGCAATTTATAGGGGGAACTTATGGACTGGTAAAGTAGGTTTAAAGAGGGGGCTACATATCTGAGAATTTTTCTTACAGAATTCTTTCTGTTACAAATCCTATTCATGCTAGGACAACGTTGATTGTAAAGAGATTTCACTATCATTTGAGGAACTGGATATTTCTCTTTACTCGATGAAACGAACCTTTAGCAAGGTTTAGGTGCACCCCATATTCTCCCCCAGGCACAACCTCTTGGGATGGTTGCACGAGTTATTGGGCCCAAACACTGGAGAAGCCATTATCATATATAGGTTCAGGACACGAAGTATCAGTAGTAATGTTAATCTACCCAGTAATATAACATGCGCATTTTTTCTTTGGGAAAATCCTTTTGAGGATACCTACAGTCAAAGTACCCACCCTATCCCAACCCAGTGTAATATTTTGCACTGTAACATTAAATTTATGCATAAGGATTACTGATTATATAGCCTCCTACATTTAGGCCTTCACAATAAACAAAATGAGGAGCAAGGGGAAGTTATTCTCTGAAAGGGGTAATATTCTACCTCTGATCAAGTGTGCATTATTGCTCCCGTATCTCTAAAGTTATTTACTTTAGTTGGTTCTGTATTTTTCCTGAAGGCGAAATATGACTTTCGCAATAATAAGGGGCCCATAACTTTTTCTTTTAATTCTCTAGGGGGACATGTTACTTAGGGATATTAGAGATTTTCCCGATGGGTTGTGAGGTTTTTGGGGGCAGTTTGGAACTGGAGGTGACCAACTTTATTGCACCTAAGGCAGACGGACAGGCTTGCCTTTTACTTTCCTGATGACGTTGGCTCAAGTGGTGTCGTTATTTGGCTGGGCCTCTGCTGGATTATTGCTGTGCGCGTTGCTCACATAAGTAGTTTGGCCTCTCCGCAGGGGGGACCAAGGTTGAAGAAAGCGTTGGCTCACCAGGGTGACTTGGTTGGTGACGTGACGCTCTCCCTCCGGCTGGGCACTTTCTCTTCCTCCAAATGTTGTTCGATGTTCTGCGTACGCCCACCCAGACTTGTTTGAAAAGAGGAGCGAGCTTGTTGTGATGAAGGGGGACGGGGAGGGACCCTCGCTCGGACAAAGGAGGGCCTTAGGAGCGGTTCGTTACGAAGGTATCAGCAACCTGGCTCCGCCTCCATGCACGTGGTTTAAGTTCATCGATAATGCAGAAGATAAAGTACACGAACCTCTGGTTCACAGTTCAGCAGGTTATCAATCAGACATCTAACGCACTGCTCCTGGTTCCTCAAAAGTTAGAGAAACCCACATCGCTTGATACCAGTGGTAAAAGCTTTGGTTTAGCTGTCTCACAAAGTCCCACGGGGATTGACAAGCTGCCGCCTGTTCAATTTGAGGTCTTTCGATATATTTAGCTGGGGTACATGTATATGCTCCCAACACAGCTGTGCGACTTCACACTTAATTGTTATGATCACATATCAGCAGATTCACAAGCCGTCAGTTATTTCCCGACGTACGTTAAATTTCCTGTGCCTTACCCCAATAATGCTGTTTGAATCCAACGCGATGCCCAGTTGGCTGCTCCGGCCATCTAATGGCTCGAGCCTCGATTTGCTGTAGCTTTCGAACAAAATTGCTATGCGTTACGGGCCTCATTGAAGCAGGGGAAACAAGACTTTGTACTGCTTTTTGTAAAACTGATATCGTTTAATCAGGAATCGCGAAAAACTTGATCCTTTCTATTTCCCTATGGTCACATTCTTCCATTGTCGAATGCTCCTCTGTTACCATAGTTTGCTTCCAGCGTGATTTTTGCCATGCTCAAGTGCCTACGACCGCTGTTTTTCACCTCGTAGAACAACCCAGCTGCACTCATACTGTACCATTTTGTGCTCCGTAGGTTGTTTCATCTTCTTCATGCGAGAAACATTAAGAGTTTTTTTTCCCTAAGCTCCGTAGTGGGAGGCTAAAGGTTTTTGATGTTGCCAATCTCTTCTTCAATAAGTTATGTCAGGCAAATAATGAAACGCAGTTTGTCGCAGCTGTGCAGAGTGCGTTTTTAGGGAATCGCAATGGAACGAGCACATTTGGCCAACATACGCTGTAGGACAAATTTAGGTAGGTTTTTGTATGGCAAAGAGTATATGCCGACACCAGGCGTCTGGACTCGGTTCTAGGGTGGCATAATTGTTATTCGCTTTGTGCACAGTACGAATACCCCAAACCGTTACACGTTTTAATTAGCTGAACACGCTTAGACTATGCACAGTTACGATTGCAGAATACGCAATACAAGCAAAGCGGGGAGACTGCAAACAAGCATTGACGTAGCGAAGCGACAGCACACTGAACAAGACTAGATAGCGAGCTAGTTTTGAACGGATCACCCTTATAGGCATGGCTGATCATTAAGCAAACTGGACACGACTAGTTATTTGTTTCTTAAAGCGAAGCGAAAAAAAACAGCAAGATTTCCACAATGTTTCCTGCTACAAGCTTCACCCTATAGCTCAAACCGGTTTTCTCTAAGGTCCCAGGCTCTCGGACAGGCTAAACAAGAATTACAAACCTAGGATTTCAAATGGCTGACTGTTATTCCCAGGTTTGTAATGGGAGCAAATAATAACACAGTAGGAAATAATAGTTTCAGACTTATATTATCCATCACCAAAATTATAACAGCAATTATGTACACTTTGTAACGCAGTTGATAAATATAGTGCACTCCACGGTAAAGCACAGGCAGAAATAGAAGCTCCACAGATAGCAGGAACCGTGCTTCAACCAGCTCTAGAATGGGAATCGACAAGCGGCAGTGACAGGAGGAGCGGTATCACATAAACCTCGGCCGATTGTCAATTCCCACTTTTTATTGGCTAGATCCCTGGTCACCTAGTTTGAAACGATGGGGCCCCATATCTAATTCAAACTCTTAGGCAATCCTGGTTCGCCTGGGTTGGGGGGAGGATTTAGCACTGTAAATGTGGGTTGTGGGTCCATGCGCCGAAATAAAGGTTACGTACTCTTTTGCATGGCCACAGTGTGTGTGTACTCTCTAGTTGTACTCGCCTAGTTGAGAATGCAGGGGGTCGAGTCCAAAGTTCTGCCCCGCCTATTCATGGTCGCTACTAGGTCCACTCTCCCTGAACCGATGAGCTTTTATCATTCCTCTGCTTAAAGCTATGTATGGTTACTGCTTTCCACTACATCGCTTCCCAAAACGCTATTCCACTTTCTACTGGACTCTGTACCGGTTACGGTGTCCATTCTCCTGGAAAAACCATCTGTCTTTGTTCCAACTTTCTCAAGTTCCTCTCCAGTATTTTGTATGTCGATGATCATGCCCCCCCCCACCTATCTCTCGTCCTTCAAGTGGGTCGTCAGGTTGGATTTCCCTTAACCTCTTTTTCCTTTGCACTTTCTCTAGATATCTTTTACGTTGCTTGGCTAGGTCGTGGGTTCCAAAACTGGTTGCCGCCCATTATCCAATATGGGGCCTAACGCGTTTACACGGTTTGTGAATACAGGGGGGTCCTGAACCGTTTTCCTTATTAGATGTCGGATTGTCTGTTCTGACGGTGTGCTATGGAGCCAATTTATGGCCATTTGCTGCACGCAAGTTATTCTGGTTTATGTTGCGCTTGTCAGGAGATGTTGGCCTGGCTGTTATAACTCACCCCAAGATCTTTTTTTCTTGAGTGATTGTTTGTAAGTCTCTTGGCTCCCCCCTAGGACAGTCATTTCGTCTGCGGTTCTTCCTTTTTTTGCCCTTCCCAAATTTCAATGGAATTCTTTGCACTATGGTGGGGTGAACTCCAGGGCGCCAATTGGCTGGGTCCCAGGTCATGCTCAGGCCTGACAGATTACCTTTGTTGTTGTGCTTGGTATTCCGGTCGAAAGAAATTTCTTCTCATCAACTTACACCGGTTCCATTTTTTTTTTGCAAACAGGGGGGACTCATCGGAGGGTCTAATTCCTTCCGTCGTGTCGTTCAACAAAATTCCAGAATCGCAACTGGTCTTGGATACTGACCCTGTGGACCCCGCCTTGGTCACAGGTGCCCCTCCGACACCTCGCTTGCTGCTTTCTCTGTAGTCTCTCCACTGATCCATTGTATTGCCTTCACCTTGTCTATTCCTGTCCTTGGTCCTCCAAGTTTTTGCACTAATCTCTTCGTGTGGAAACATGTGTCAAACGCCCTTCTTGCCAGTTGGCACAAGACGAGCAACGGTCTAACTACTGAAATTATCGCTCTTTGCTACGTTTTCTCAAGTCGGCTTTCTGTTGCATTAGGCAGCAACCCGTCCATGGGAGGCATCATCCAAGTGATCGACGGGAGGGGTGTCCTCACCCTCGCCTGAATGGTATTTTCAGTCTGGTCTGGGATATCTTGGTGGTGTTGGGGGAACGTTATTCAGGACAAGAAGTGCCTCCTTCTAAATCTCTTATTGGTGTCTTGTTGGAAATATTTCGTCCTCTGTCTTATTTTTGTTAGTTTACTGGAGGTGACTTCTGTTTTTCCACAGGGAAACATTGTATAGGGGACTTAGTGATTTTTCGGGACGTTGTTACTAAAGGTTGTAGTGTCGTCTAGAACAACACCCCTCCCAATGAGGAAACTCAGGTTCCTGAGCTTGTATGCTTCTGGGACTAACTTGTACTGGTATCTGTGTATATCACTGTCCGGGGATTTTCTTAATGTTGAACTTAGATTCAGGTAGTATGGAGTTTTGTGACTTTTTTGTGGAGGGATCTGGCCCAGAGGTCCTGCTTAGTGTCGTTATATTTATTCCTTGTTCCTGGATTATGTCGCAGTTGCTTGTTTATATTGATATTGGGTTAGGCTCATTTTCTTTATTGTTCATGCCTGGGAACTGTTCTGACTTGCACGGTCGGTCATAAGAAACTTATTTGTTGTTGGAGGGGACATTTGTCTGTCCTATGGTTTAAAGTCTAGTCGAGTCTGAGGGGGCAACATAGCGAACTACTTACCGTGACACTTTACTAATCATTTCACTATAACATTATTTGTATATATATTATTAAAATGTTAATGTACATGACGGTATCTTGTAAAGGGGACTTTAAATTGTGATATTGTGTTTCACAACTATAATACTGTACCACGAGAGACAAGTGATAATATTATATTGATTATGTGGTTAATTTAATTTGTTTTACACTCAAGGAGGCTTTCCTGACGATGATAGTGAGGGGCTCCTTGAATTCTAGGGTATTGCGGATTTTGTGCTCCGGTTGTTTCCTGAAACTGAGTCTGAATACCTTCTATCCCCCACATGCGCTTGTTTATTTCTTTAAGGTTTTTTAGCCGATCCCCCGTGATTATAATAATAAATTAATTTGTTTAATACGCCCTAGGGACATACTTAAGATTATTAATTTTTTAAGATTTTAATCTTCTCTAGGTTAGCCTTACCAGTTTCGTAATCCTGACAAGCCACTAATAAATTCTTATTGAATTCTAAATGGATATTTGGACCAGGATATGAATACTTGTTTACGAAAACACCAGTTGAGTTAGTAACAAGGCTCGAGATCGATAGAAGGGCTAGTCCTTTCTAGATTCATGGTGATCTCTAAAGGCCTTTTTTAGGAATCCGCGTTTTTTGATTAAAAACCCCTACCCCTCAACTAACTGTATGGCCTAACCTTTAAGTACTCTTTGGGCTCTCTTGGATAATAACCTCTTTATACTTATGTGCATTTTTTCGCCAACATGCTCATTAAAAAACAAAAGTGGCATTTCGGAAAAGCCGGACTAGAGGTGCTATAAGGTCCGGTCCATTCGCTATTCAATTACGCGGATTTGTAGTTACCCGTTTCTGTCAGCATGGATAGGAACGTTTTCTACTATGTACCAGGGGCAGCTTCTCGAGAGTTCGTGATTGTATTCAATTATTCATAACACCAAATTCCTCAAAATCCCAATCATTAATCGGTGACTCTAGCTCTTAGGGGAATCGAGTCATTCGGATCTGGGTTGGTGAGGTCGCCGCACTGGAGGGACTGTAAAGGGTCAGTGTGCCCGGTGAGACTGGACTCTGTCTTATGCTTTTAGATATTGTATGGACGAAAAATCCCCTATGACAGATAACAACCCCATAGTGAAATAACACCCACATAGTGAGTTAACACCCACATAGTGAAATAACACCCACATAGTTGAAGTTAAACACTAATAGTGAATGCGAAAATAAACACCACATAGTGAAAGATTTATCACTACATAGTGGAAATTAACGACACACTCAGGAGAAATATAACCCACTACATAGTGAAAAATAAACACAACATTGTGAGCATTATACACTTACATAGTGAAAAAAACAGTGAAGCTAACAATTACAACTGAAGGATAAACAGTAATCTATAGTGAAGATATCAGTGGCATGATAACATTTATCATGTGAAGATAACAGTGGCAGATATCAGTACATAGGTAAAGATTACACTACATAGGTGATAAGACAGTGAAGATAAAACTCTCAGATTACTGAAGATAACAGTACATAGGTGAAGAGATAACAGTACATAGTGAAGATTAACACTACATGCGAAGATGGGGGGATAATAACAGTGAAGATAACAGTACATAGTTGTAAAACAGTGAATGATACAATAGTGAAGATACAAACAGTGAGTATAACAACCAGGTGTGGTGATGACACAACAGTGGAAGAACAACAGTTGAAGTTTACAAACAGTGTGCAAGATTCCACAAGTTGAAGATAACAAACTGGTTAAAAGATTTTTACTACAGTGAAAGATAGACAGTGAAGATACTACAGTGAGATACCTCAGGAAGATACATCAGTAAAGATACTGCACAGTGCAAGATTACAACAGTGAAGATACTACAGTGATGATACTACAGTGTAGATACAACAGTGAAGATAACTACAGTGAAGATGTACCCACAGTGAAGATACAACAGTGTAGTTACAAACAGTGAAGATTACAACATGTGAAAGATTACTTACAGTGAAGAATTCAACAGTGAAGATACAACCGAGTGTGAACGATACAACAGTGGGACGATAACAACAGTGAAGATACAAAACAAAGTAGGAGATACTACAGTGAAAGATACAACCACAGTGAAGATTACAAACAGTTGTAGATACAACAGCAAGATACTTATACCATTGAAAGATTACCACAGTGATTGGAAGATACATCAGTAAAGATACTACAGATGACTGATACAAACAGTGAAGATATACAGTGAGTTACAACTAGTTGACAGATACAACAGTGAAGGAATACGCAACAGTTGAAGGATTACTACTACGTTGGATGGAGACAACAGTATGGAAGATTACCAACCAGTGAAGGAAACCAACAAAAGTGAAGATACACAGTGAAACTCCACAAACAGTGAAGGATTACACAGTGAAGTTACAACAGTGAAGATACAACAGTGAAGAAGATACCACAGTGTAGATTCCACAGTGAGATAATACAGTGAAGGATTACAAAAGTGATGGATTACTACTGTGCAAGATCAACTGTGAGATAAACAAACACAGTGAAGATACAACAGTGGAAGATACAACAGTGAATAGATAAAAGTGAAGATACTACAGTTGAATGATACCACAGTTGAAGATACAACAGTGAAGATACTACGAGTGATAGATACTACTAGTAGAAAAGATTACCACAAGTGAAGATGCAAAAACCTGTGAATATATCAACAGTGTAGATAACTAATCAGTGAAGAAAGAATACCACAGTGACAAGTTACTATACAGTGAAGATACCATCAGCTGGGCAAGATTTATACAGTGACGATTACCACACAGTTGGAAGTACAAACAGTGAAGATTTAAAACAGTTGAAGACTACTTACAGTGAAGATATCTCACAGTGAAAGATACTACGTGAAGATACAATACAGTCGAAGATACAACAGCGTGATAAAATACCACAGTTTGAAGATTACTGAAACAGTGAAAGATACAAACAAGTGAAGTTTCAACAGTGAAAGTTACAAACAGTGAAGACCACAACTGTGAAGACCCAATACAGTGAAGGATACAACAGTAGGATGTTACAACTATTGACAGGATACACGTGAAGACACACAGTTAGAAGGATTTCACAAACAGTGAAGATACATCAGTGAGGGCACAACAGTGAAGATTACCAATAGTGAAGTTACCACAGTTGAAGAACCAATACAGTTGAAGATAACACGTGGAAGACGCAACAGTGGATAAAGACACAACAGTGGAGATACAACTAGTGGAAGATTACAACAGTGAAGACACCATCAGTGGAAGGCCACAACAGTGAAGATACCACAGTGAAGGACACAACAGTGAGAATGAACGCCTAACAGTGAAGATACACAGTGAAGGGACATCAACAGTGAACGATACAACAGTGGGGAAGGACACACACAGTGAAGGACACAACAGTGAAAGACACAACAGTGAAGATACAACAGCTGAAGGCACAACAGTGTAAAGGATTACCCAAGTGAAGATTACACAGTGAGAACACAACAGTGAAGATACCATCAAGATTTGAAGACGAAACAGTGAAGATTTACAACAGTGAAGACACAACAGTCTGAAGATACTCACAGTGAAGCTAGATACCACAGTGAAGATCACACAGATGTGGAGATACCTCAGTGGAAATGAGATTACCCACTGTGAAGTGGGAACACTAACAGGGAAGATTACAACAATGAAGACCACCAACAGTGAAAGACCTCCACAGTGAAGATAAAAAACAGTGTGAAGAGACCACAACAAGTGTAATGTTTCAACAGGTGAAGATTACAAAAACTGTGAAGACTTACACAGTGAAGTACACGTGAAGATACCCAAACAGTGCAAGGACAGTGACAGGATACCACAAGTTGAAGATACCACCGTGAAAAGATACAACAGTGAAGTTTTACCACTGTTGAAGACACCAACATGTTGGTAGTTACAACAGTGGAGACACACAAACATTTGGAAGATAACAAACAGTGGAAGGGACAACAACAGTGAAGATAACACAGTGGATGGACTCAACAGTGGGATAGGACACAATAATCAGTGCAAGATACATAAGTGTAGAAATCTAACAGTGAAAGGGCGACACACAACATTGAAGATTACACTCATGTGAAGACAAACGTGAGATATACAAACAGTGAAGGATACAAACAATGAAGATACAAACAGTGACAGACCACAACAGAGATAGACACAAACAGTGAAGATAGCCCATCAGGCTAGGGGAGTCGTGACAAGTTCGCTTGATACTAATTCTAATTTATATTGCTGAAAATTACGAGTACTTTATCACGACTAGCGGAAATTGATAAGAGAAATTTACAAGTCATCAACATGAAATAAATATTGCGTCTCTTCTTTCCAATAAAAAAATGGCAGGAACTGGGGTATGTTACACAGCCAGCAACTAATTGAAAACCTTCCACTACTACAAGTACCACTGCAGTGGGCATTCTCATAGTTTATCTCAGTAGACACCCAATTATCCTAAAGGTTCACCATAGCACACACGTTTTCAAGCCGCTCAAAACGTTGCAATTCAGTTAAAAAGTGTTGAAGCACTGATGTTACGACAAGATTAAGCTGTGTAGTTTTTCTCTAATCGAATTCGATTAGAGGAAAAGGATGGTGAGGTTGAAATTTGGAGGAGGGGTGGTGGGAAGTTGAAGGAAGGGGTGGTCAGGGTCGGGCCGTGAGGGAGAGGGGGGTTAGGTAGGAGTGAGGAGAGGGGGTAGCTGGGTACGATGAGAAGGGGGTCAGGTGGGGTGATAGGAAGGGGTAGGTTAGGCTGTTCAGAGGGGGAAGGTCGAGGGTGATCTGACGGGGGGTAGTTGGGGGACGTGAAGTCAGAGGGGGAGGTATGTTTGGGGTGGTTGGTGAGGAACCAGGTGGATGAGACGGAGGTGCTGGCGGGGTTGGATGAGAGGGGGGGTGTAGGTAGGGTGAGGATGATAGACGAAGGGGTAGTCTGGGGTGATGAGGGGACAGGGTAGGTGGGGTGCGGTGATGGAGGTGGTAGGTAGGGGTGATGAGAGGGTGTAGGGTGGTGGGTGTTGGGGAACGAGAGGGGGTAGGTGGGGGATGATCTCGAGGGAGGTAGGGTGTGGGGGTGGATGAGCGGTGGGTTGGTTGGGGGATGATGAGAGAGGGGTAGGTGGGGGGATGAATACAGATGGGGTTAGGTTGGGGGTGATCAGAGGGAGAATGATGAGCCTTGATTCAGAGGGGGGGTGGGGTGTTCGATCAGAGGGGAAGGTGTAGGGTGACTCAGAGGGGTAGTTGGGCGTGAGCAACGAGGAAGCGGTAGTTGGGGGTGTGATGTGCGGGGTAGGTCGGTTTGTGAACCCCCCAATTTCTCGAAAATTTTGCCCCCTGGGAAAATCCCCTCGCCTATCCCCTTCATGAGTCTCATCCTTTTTTCTCCTCCTGCTTTCTTTCATCATAAGTTTCCCCTTTAGCTTCGTCTAGCCCATAGATAAACACGGTCTCTCCCTTTCCACCTCCCACTGTGACTCCCATTTGCATCCTCTGATGTGTTTATTTCCCTTCCGTGGAGTGTTCCTTCCTTCAGTCCCTTCCCTCGTTATGGCCCCTATGCTTCTTGGTTTATCCTTCCTGCTCACCTGCTCCTGGCCCCCACAGGTATCTGGTAAGGTCCTTGAATGTCCTAGTTCCTTCAATGTCTTCCAATCTCTCTTTCTGTCCTAGAGTGCTCCCTGTCTTTGTTTTGGCCCCATGTGGGTTTGACAGGACCTCTGCATACAGTTTAGTTTCCATGCTTCCTTCGGACCTGTTGTCTGTGTTCGATGTAGCCATTGCGATGCTACTTCTGTAATATCTTTGTCTCTGTGCTGTTTCAGATGTCTCAGCTCCTCTTCTAATCTCTCTATCTTGATTTCTGCTTCTGTGGCCTGTTGCTTCCACCTTCTGCATTCTGCTGCTAACCTCTCTTCCATCTTCCTTTCCAGCTCATCTAGTCTCCTTCCCCAGTCTTCCTCCCTTTTTTTGAGCTCTATCTCCATTCTCCTCTCAGATTCGCCCTTTGGGAAACCCCCTTTGTCCATGTGTGTGTGTGTGTGTGTGTGTGGCATTCCTTAAACAAAGACAAACACCAACGCGTGTCAAAGGTAATGCAAACTATTTTCTAAGTAAAACTAACCAGAGTTTAAGATTTATAAGTAATTCGCTTTCGGATGCATATCTTCTTTGAAGTGATCTTGAAGGCACATAGTCGCTATAGGCATATAGTTGCTATGGGACACATAGTCGTATAGGCAATAGTTGCATTGGCACACAGTTGCTATAGGCACATAGTCGCTATAGGCACATTTTTGCTATAGGCACATAGTCGCTATAGGCACACAGTTGCTATAGGCACATAGTTGCTCTAGGCGCTATTTTGCTATAGGCACTATTTTGCTATAGGAACATAGTTGCTATAGGCACATAGTCGCTATAGGCACATAGTTGCTACAGGTACATAGTTGCTTTTGGCCATAGTTGCTATAGGCACACAGTTTGCTATATGGCACATAGTCCCCTATAGGCACATAGTTGCTATAGGCAATAGTCGCTATAGGACATAGTTGTTTTAGGCACTTTAGTTGCTCTAGGTGCATAGTCGCTATAGGCACATAGTTGCTATAGGAACATAGTTGCTATAGGGCTAGTCGCTATAGGCACATAGTTGCTATAGGCACATAGTCGCTATAGGCACATAGTTGCTATAGGCACATAGTCGCTATAGGCACATAGTTGCTATAGGCACATAGTTGCTCTAGGCGCATAGTCGCTATAGGCACATAGTTGCTCTAGGCGCATAGTCGCTATAGGCAATAGTGCTATAGGAAATAGTTGTTCCAGGCGCATAGTCGCTATAGGCACATAGTTGTATAGGAACATAGTTGCTATAGGCACATACTCGCTATAGGCACTGTTACAAAAAACGCGATTTCTAATAAGCATAGAAATCTCCAGTGAATACTAGAAAGGACTGCCCTTCTAGCATCCAGCCTGTTACTGGGTTTTTGTAACAGTAGTCAGTATCCTGGTCAATTATCCATTAGAATTCAATAAAAAATTTATTAGTGCTTCAGGATTACAAACTGGTAGGCTACCAACTAAAGAAATTAAAATTTTATAAGTTTATTAAAAAAGATGTCTGGAGTATATTATCAAATTAAATTAAATTAATCAAAGTAATCAAAATAATAATAATCACTTTCTCGTGTACAGTAATATTGTGCTGAAGGCCCACATATCCTTTTTTATGTCTTAAGTACCGTCTGGTACAGTAACTTTTAAATAATACAAAATATACAAATAAGTTTGTGTGTGTGTGTGTAGTGCTCTAAGTAGTTCGCTATGTCTGAAGAATTGTCTGGGACTTAACCAGGGGACTGACTAAAAGTCCTCACATATACTAACTTCTTGACCAACTTGGCAATCAGAACAGCTTGCTTGAACAATAAAACGACTGATAAGTCGAACAGCAATATAACAAGCAAAAGTGACACAGAATCAGGAACAAGGAGATAATATAACGACACTAAGTAGGGACCATCTGCAGATCCTCCACAAAAGTCACAAAACTCCCATACTACTGAATCTAAGTTCAGCATTAGAAAATCCCCGACTGTGACAGTACACAGATACCAGTACAAATTAGGTCAGAAGTTACAGCTCAGGACCTGAGTTTCTCAGAGTGTTTATGCAACACACAACCTCAGTACAACGTCGAAAATCACTAAGTCTAGGCAATGTTCTGTGAACAGAGTTCCACAGAACCAACAAGAAAGCGACAGAAACGATCTTCCAACAAGGGCCCACAAGAGAGAGCTAGGCACGTCTTGTTCAGAGAACATCCAACCGACAAGAGAGAGCCAGCCCAGACTGACTGCTCCAGGCGATGTGTGAACACCCCTCCCGTAATCACGTGACTGCTCCGTGGACAGTTGCTGCCCAGCAACACACAAGCCGGCAGGGAAACGAGCAAGGAGCGATAATTACATGTGGCATGGTTATTTTCCTGTCCAACATTTAAAATTTTGCATTTGTCTATATTAAACTGCATCTGCCACTTCTCCAACCACTGCATCAGTCTATTCAAATCATCCTGGAGTGCTCTTATGTCCTCATTAAAATGAATTGGACGGCCTATTTTGGTGTCATCAGCAAATTTGCTTACGTCGCTATTTATTCCCTCATCTATGTCGTTTATGTAGACTGAACAACAACGGGCCCAACACTGACCCCTGCGAAACACCGCTTGTGACGTGCCCCCATTCTGGTTTCTCCCCATTTATGCAAACTCTCTGCTGCCTATTCGTCAACCATGCCTCTACCCAGGAAAATTTTTTTCCTGCTATTCCGTGTGCCTTAAGTTTCCTCAACAGCCTCTGATGTGGAACTCTAATGAAAGCCTTACTGAAGTCCATATAGTAATAAAGTTAGTAGAATTACCGACAATATGTAAAGTAATAGGACACACGTGACAGCTGTGAGCACGAAGAAGGGTGTCCAAATAACGTCTGCATGAAATGTCCATTATGTTGCGGTGTCCGACAGATTGTAATAATGTTGGTAGAATTACCGACAATATGTAAAGTAAAAGGACACAAGTTGCACTTGTGTCCTTTTACTTTACATGAAGTCCATATACACAATATCATATTCAGTACCATGATCTACCTCCTCAAACACCTTAGTGAAAAAAGTTAGTAAATTCGTAAGACAGGAACGCCTCTTTGTAAAACCGTGCTGAGATTCATTAATCAATCTGTGCCTGTCAAGATGGCTACGAATTGCTTCGGCAATTAGTGATTCCATAAATTTTCTCACTATGGAGGTAAGGTTTATTGGTCTATAGTTCGAAGCTAAGGACCTGTCACCTGACTTGTAAATAGGTATTACATTTGCCATTTCCCGCTTGTCAGGCACTATGCCAGGTTGTAGTGATATGTTGAAAAGATTAGCCAAAGGTATGCTAAGTTCCTCTTTACATTCCTTTAACACCCTTGCAAACAGTTCATCAAGGCCTGGGGATTTGTTAGGTTTTAATTTCTCTATTTGTCTGAGGACCATGTCACTAATTACCCTAATCGTGCAGAGTTTATTATCGTCCTGTTCTACATAATCTATTATTTCTGGAATTTCGCTAGTATCTTCCTGAGTAAAAAACTGAGAGGAAGTAAGAATTGAAAATTTCACACATATCCCTATCACTGTCAGTGATCTGACCAGAGTTACTCTTAAGTGGGCCAATCTTGTCCCTAATCTTACTTCTGTATACCTGAAAGAACCCTTTTGGGTTAGTCTTCGAATCCCTTGCGACCTTAGCCTCATAATCCCTTTTAGTTTTTCTTATTCCTTTTTTTTTATTTCTTAACTGCCCATCCCCTCTTCTGATACGCCTATATATGCCTCTCTTTTGACCAATGAGATGTTTTAATCTATTGTTCATCCATTTGGGATCATTTTTGTTAGATCTAATTTCCTTACTCGGAGCAAAAGTTGTCTGGGCAGCTAGAACTATGCTCTGAAAAACGTCATATTGATAACCAACACCAGCTACCTGACCCATAGTCAACACATCCCAATTTAGCCCACCCAGGTAATTTTTCAGTCCCATGAAATCGGCCAAGCAAAAGTTTGGGACAGAGATTTGATTGCAATTATCTGGGTAATTCCATGATATATTGAAACTAAGTGATTTGTGATCACTTTTCCCTAGCTCATCATTACCCTCAAGATTATTAACTGGTGATTCTTTGTTGGCAAGAACCAAGTCAAGTAGATTGTTTTCTCTAGTTGGTTCTGTCACAAATTGTTTTAAAAAGCAATCCTGAACTGTATCAAGAAAGTCACTAGACTCAAGATTTCCTGTCATATTGATCCAATCAATTTGTCTAAAGTTAAAATCTCCCTTAACACCATTTTCATATTGAGCCTTTTGAATTTTGCCCCCAAAAAGTTACTGCCTCCTATAAAGGTTTGGGGGCTATAAATCACACCCCAAAAATTTAAATTTTTCCCATCTCGGAAACTGTAGCCGATTCTGTGTCTAATCTTATATCTTGTCTACCACAACAATTTAAATTATCTCTGACATAAATCGCCACTCCACCACCCTTCCTGTTGACCCTATCAGTATGGAATAGTTTATAACCCTATATATAGCATTCAAAGGGCATTTCTCTATCTTTCAAGTTGAACCAGGTTTCTGTTATAGCAATAATAGCTATATTACCTGCACTTGCAAGTAATCTTAGCTCATCTATCTTATTTCTTAGACTCCTACTGTTTGTATAGTAAACCTTAAGGAAGCTAGTGACTCATTGCCCTCTATCTCTCTTTGTTTGTTGATCAATTGCGGTGCCTTTACTAGCAACTCTATTTTGAATATTGTCTTTTAAACATATCCCTGAGGTATCCCGGTAATAACTGCTGTTTTCAACAATAATGCTGCAGCCTGATTGTTTCCCACAAACACCCATACCTCTATAATCTATCAGTTTAAATTCCTAGACAAGTCATCAATAACCCCCTCAATCGAAATGGCTAATGCAACCACTCCATCCCCAGAGAGATGAACCCCATCTCTTACATACATATCATGTTTGCCATAGAATATGTCCTAGTTATCAATGAATGGAATTGCAAGTTCCTTGCAGTATCTATCTAGCCAGCAATTTATACCAATTGCCCTAGACATCCATTCATTGCCCACTCCCTTTCTAGGCAAGATGCTACATATGATTGGGATCCCTCCCTTAGACCTGACTACATCTATGGCTGACCTATACATATCCAGCAGCTCCTGTCTCCTGCCATTCCCAATGTCATTTCCACCAGCACTAAGACAGATAATGGGCTTGTTCCCATTACCTGACATAACATTATCCAACCTGCTGACTATGTCACCAACACCAGCTCCTGGGAGACACACCCTCTGTCTAACCTTTCTATCTGTTACAAAAAGCACGGTCCATATATCTTACCTGAGAATCTCCCACAATCAGAATATTCTTACCTTGATATGCAAGGGAGTCAGTGGTACCTTTAATCTCACTAACCACTGAAGTACACTCGTCCTGGAGAACAGAGAATCGATTTCCTACCTTCACATCTTCTCTATTAACCTTCCTTATCATCCTTCTTCCTGAATTGTGGATCACATGCCACTTAAAGCGGCTGCCACTCTCCAAATCATTGCCGGTAACTTTTTTCTTCCCACCAGCTACCACCATCCCACACTCACTCCCGAGAACAAGTCACACAAGTCAGAGTTTGTGTCTGCATGTGGGTTATGACTGAGCACTGACAAGTGTTCACTTACACTTTGGTTATTCTAATTTATTATGTTGACAAGTGTTTTCGCTGACAACCTAAACTTAACAGACACCATCCTGTCCGTAAGCTGCCTCAGCCATACAATGTTGAAGCAATTCATAAGACGCAGTTTCAAATATATTTAAAACGATTTGATAGAAACAAAAACTTAGAACATAAGAATGGAGGAACACTGCAGAAGACTTACTGGGCCATACAAGGCAGGTCTTTATCAAAACCACCCCTACTCAAAATTACCCAAGAATTTACTCCCATACCCACGACACCAATCAAACCCATCCCCTCCCACTCACATATCATTCAGTTTTTTGCATAAAAAATGATCATTAGTGCGATTACACACCTGAGTTTTACTCTTGGCGAATTATGGGAGCCTTTTTCTGAACGTTTTCAGCTATACCGATGAGGTTTTTGCAAGTTATCGAACCCGTTCGAGGATCTTTAGATTTTTTTTTATTACAATTATAGTCATGGAACAATTACATAAATTGTGCCTTAGTTACCGTACACCAGCATTGAAAATGTGAAGCCGATCTGATGAATCATTCTCATGTTCACCAGCGATATAAACAAAGAAACATCGGAGGAAAAACTAAAATAATGCAACCAATAAAAAGTACCCCTCAGGGTATACTTAAAAAAATGTATAGATATTTCCATCTTAGTCAGGTAACCCTCGTCAGGTACCTCTTATCAGGTACCCCTCATCACGTACCTTTCACCAAGTACCCCTCGTCAGGTACCCCTCGTCAGGTACCCCTCATCAAATACCCCTCATCAGGTACCCCTCATCAGGTACCCTCCATAGAACACCAATTAACATTCTTCGGCTACTTCCTTCAGACATATTTTTAATCTACGAGAAAAAATTATTTTTAATTTCTGAGGAATTTTTTTGAGCCATGAGAACAAACTTTTGATGAGGGGTCTGAATCCCTGAAGGGGGTTAACACATGTAACATTTATGTGTGATTAAATAAGTGATTTTTAATAATATTTTTGGATAAGGTTATATTGTGTCCATAAGTTCTGTTGTAGCTGACCAGACAGAATTTAAATTCCCACGAAATATTTCGAAATTATATTAAATGGCTCATGAAACCACAGCAAATATATAATTTAAACAAAATTTTGGAAGACGAAACTCGAAATATGTATAAACTGAAAGTAAATTGTAGGGGCAGCAAGCCTAGCGCCCCCCCTTCCTGACACAATGTTCTAAATGAAATTCCTTGCTGGGATTTTCAAACTATTTTGACAAAATGCTGTGAGGTGCTGTTGCTCCTCTCTTGTGTTTTGACCAACGAGTTAGTTCGTTATTCTCCTTTACGTTGACACACGGCTTGTTTTTTTAACATGTACAAACAGAAGCTGCGATGGATATACGGTCAGTGGACCACCATCAGCAACAGCCTGAATGACCAGACAAGCACCAGACGAGCCTGGGACGTCATCCGGGAGTCGAACTGCTTTCGCAACTCACCAAAGATTTATCGAAGGTATGCAACTGATGTTACTATCGTGCTGTGATGTCACTGTCATCCTGTGATGTCACTGTCATGCTGTGATGCCATTATCTTGCTGTGATGTCACTGTCATGCTGTGATGCCATTATCGTGCTGTGAGATAACAGATGTGCTGTGATGTCACTATCGTACTGTGATATCACTGTCGTGCTGTATTGTCATTGTCCTGCTGTGAGGTCACGGGTGTGTTGTGAGGTCACGTATGTGCTGTGAGGTCACGGATGTACTGTGAGGTCACGGATGTACTGTGAGGTCACGGATGTGCTGTGAGGTCACGGATGTGCTGTGAGGTCACAGATGTGCTGTGAGGTCACAGATGTGCTGTGAGGTCATGGATTTTCTGTGAGGTCACGGATGTGCTGTGAGGTCATGGATGTGTCTTCATAACGCTAGGGTGTTGAGGAGAGGTGTGGGATTGAAAGACAATGAATCAAGTAAGGAGTTGAAGTTGCCAGAGTTGCTTTGTACCCTTAACACAGTTCCTTAGGGAGATTCTGAAGAAAAGTTGCAACAAGGGTGGGAGGGTGTGCAAAAGAATGAAATTAAAAGTGAACATAGGAAATAGCAATGTGATGAGAGTAAGAAAAAAATACTGATAATGAGAACTTCGATGTTAGACTGGAGGGAGGAAGTATAGAGGAAGTTAATGTGTTCAGATATTTGGGAGTGGACTTGTCGGCAGATTGTTCTATGATAGACGAGGTGAACCAAAGAATTAGCAAAGGGAAAAAGATAGGTGGAGCACTGAGGTATCTGCGAAGACAAAGAACTTTATCCATGGAGACAAAACATAGCGGTACTAACAAATGTATAAGTGTGAAACATGGGTTTTAAATGTTGCAGGGAGGAGGAGGCTAGAGGCTGTGGAAATGTATATTGAGGGCGACGTGAGAATTCGGAGTTTGGAGATTAGGTGGTGTGGAATTACTAAGTATTATCTAGAGGGCTGAAGAGGGGTTACTGAGGTGGTCCGGACATTTAAAGAGGCCGGAGAAATGTAGGATAATTTAGAGGGTGAATTAATCGGTGGTTGAGGGAAGGCCTAGGAAAGGTTGGAGGGAAAGGGTAAAGATTTTTTGTGTGAGGGTCTTGGACTTCCAGCAATCTTGCTTAAGTGTGCTAGGAGCAAAATTTTTTTTATAACTTGACGTGCTGTTGGAGTGTTAGCAAGGTAACATTTATGAACCAATTCAGGGAAATCGGTTAACCAGACTTGAGTCCTGGACTATGAAGGAGTGGGAATGTTGTGGCTTAGAGGGTCATCTGAACTGTGATGGTGACGCCTCTCTGGCAGGCAAGACAGTAATGGAATTTGAGACACTGAAAGTAGTTTTGTTCTTTGTCGGGTTCCCCTACCTCAGTGGGAGACGACCGGAGAGTAAATGCAATGAGGTTGAAGAGGTACGAGCTAGATTGTTAGTGTTTTCAATAGAAATTTGTGGATATAGAAGGATGGGTGCAGGAGGGAAGAGGAGTAATTGGTGGAATGATGTAAAGATATGATAGGTTTTTACAATGTACAAGTGGTATAAGGTGGGAGGAGTATATGGAGAGAAAAAGAGAGGTTAAGAGAGTGAAGGAATGCAAAAGGAGAACAAATGAGAGTGGGTGAGATGCTGGCAACAATTTTTGCTGAGAATAAGAAAAAGTTTTGGAGTGAGATTAATAATGGATCTGACAGTTAAAAATACAAGAGGCTGAAGGTATCAGGAAGGAGAGAATATTTTGAGGAACTGTTAAAGGTTGACGAAGATAGGTAAACTGTGATTCCGTGCATTGTCCAGAGAGGTATAACATCTTACAGGAGTGAGGAAGAGCCAGATGTGAGTGTAGGGGAAGATGCACGAGGCTGTGGGTAGAATGAAAGACATTTCTGTCTTGATGGGATCAAGACAGAAATGTTAAAAGCAGGTGCGGATAGAGTTTTTGAAATGGTTGGTGTTTTTATTTAATAAGTGCATGAAAGAGGGGGAAGGTACCTAGGAATTGGTAGAGAGCATGCCTAGTTCCTTTGTGTAAAGGCAAAGGGGATAAAAGAGATTGTAAAAATTATAGGAGAATAAGCCCGTTGAGTATCCCTGGTAAAGTGTATGGTAGAGTTATTATTGAAAGAATTAAGAGGAAGACAGACAGCAGGATCGCAGATGAACAAGGAGGCTTTAGGAAGGGTAGGGGGTGTGTAGAGCAAGTGTTTACAGTGAAACATATAGGTGAACAGTATTTAAATAAGGGTAGAGAGGTTTTCGTTGCATTTATGGATTTGGAAAAGACATATGATAAGGTGGATAGGAGAGCAATGTGGCAGATGTCACAAATGTATGGAACAGGTGGTAGGTTACCGAAAGCAGTTAAGAGTTTTTACCATAGAGTTTTCCCATATTGTAATTTAAATCATTTAATGTTGATATATAAAACCTGTATACCATTTTCAACTTGACCTATTGTAATATTCCCATATTGTAATTTGGGTCAATTTACTGCTTGCTATATATATATAAACAACTGTACAACTTTAACAAACTATGATCTATTTGTTCTAGTATTAAGTAGTCTGTAAATCATACCAAGGCATAATAGTGGCTCTCTCTGCATTGCAAATCATTACTGTAATTACACACTGTAAATTATGTAAACAAGATTCTCGACATGTCAATCACATTGTAATCTTGCAAAGAAATAAAAAATTGTATTTATATTTTTATTTAAGGATAGTGAGGCTCAGGTTAGAGTATGTAGTAGAGAGGAAATTTATTTCCCATTAAAAGTTGGCCTTAGGCAAGGATGTGTGACGTCACCATTTTTGTTCAATATATTTATGGATGGGGTGTTGAGACGTGTGGAATTAAAAGATAGTTAGGTAAGACACATGTGCAACAGTTAGGTATCTTTATTTTGAAACGTTTCGCCTACACAGTAGGCTTCTTCAGTCGAGTACAGAAAAGTTGATAGAAGCAGAAGATACTTGAAGACGATGTAATCAGTCCATCACCCTTAAAGTTTTGAGGTGGTCAGTCCCTCAGTCTGGAGAAGAGCATTGTTCCGTTGTCTGAAACAATATGAAGTTGAAGTGACAGGATGGAGTCTTTTATAGTGCCAGGAGGTGAGACGTAGGTTGCGTTGGGAGGGCAGGTCCCTCTCAAACCCAGCCGTTCTCACTTGTAGAGATTGTCGAAGTTGATGGTCTGTACCAAGATACCCTTGTGTTGCAGTGTCTGACAGAATGAACATTAAAATGGTATAAAATACCGACAGATTGTTAGGTAAGACACATATGCAACAGTTAGGTATCTTTATTTTGAAACGTTTCGCCTACACAGTAGGCTTCTTCAGTCGAGTACAGAAAAGTTGATAGAAGCAGAAGATACTTGAAGACGATGTAATCAGTCCATCACCCTTAAAGTTTTGAGGTGGTCAGTCCCTCAGTCTGGAGAAGAGCATTGTTCCGTTGTCTGAAACAATATGAAGTTGAAGTGACAGGATGGAGTCTTTTATAGTGCCAGGAGGTGAGACTCCATCCTGTCACTTCAACTTCATATTGTTTCAGACAACGGAACAATGCTCTTCTCCAGACTGAGGGACTGACCACCTCAAAACTTTAAGGGTGATGGACTGATTACATCGTCTTCAAGTATCTTCTGCTTCTATCAACTTTTCTGTACTCGACTGAAGAAGCCTACTGTGTAGGCGAAACGTTTCAAAATAAAGATACCTAACTGTTGCATATGTGTCTTACCTAACAATCTGTCGGTATTTTATACCATTTTAATGTTCATTCTGTCAGACACTGCAACACAAGGGTATCTTGGTACAGACCATCAACTTTGACAATCTCTACAAGTGAGAACGGCTGGGTTTGAGAGGGACCTGCCCTCCCAACGCAACCTACGTCTCACCTCCTGGCACTATAAAAGACTCCATCCTGTCACTTCAACTTCATATTGTTTCAGACAACGGAACAATGCTCTTCTCCAGACTGAGGGACTGACCACCTCAAAACTTTAAGGGTGATGGACTGATTACATCGTCTTCAAGTATCTTCTGCTTCTATCAACTTTTCTGTACTCGACTGAAGAAGCCTACTGTGTAGGCGAAACGTTTCAAAATAAAGATACCTAACTGTTGCATATGTGTCTTACCTAACAATCTGTCGGTATTTTATACCATTTTAATGTTCAATTAAAAGATAAAAAATCTAACATGAAGAGGGAATTGTCACAGTTGCTTTTTGCTGATGACACTGTGCTTTTTTGAGATTCTGAAGAGAAGTTGCAGACGTTGGTGGACGAATTTGGGAGGGTATGTAAAAGAAAGTGAAAGTGAGCATAGGAAAGAGTAAGGTTATAAGGATAACAAAAAAAAATAAGTAATGAAAGACTGGATATCAGATTGGAGGGAGGGAGTATGAAGGAAGTGAATGGATTCAAATATCTGGGAGTGGACTTGTCAGCAGATGGGTCTGTGAAAGATAAGGTGAACTATAGAATTGATGCGGGGGAAAAAAGATGAATGGTCCACTGAGGAGTCTGGAGACAAAGAACGTTATCTATGCTCCACAGTCCGCTCAGGGGGAAGGGGGAGTTTAAATGCGAATCCAAAAAGTGGATTTTAAGTGACATGTCACATCCCATGTTCTTGTAAGCCTTGATGAGGTTTTCCACCAATTCTTCATAGTTGCCTTCCCTTCTGTTTCCGAGAAATCCCTTCGTCACTAACATGAATGCTTCCCAAACAGATTTCTTCTCGTCATGAAGGTCTGATTCAAAGTCGCCATCTTAAAGAAGCTTTTGAATCTGAGGACCATTTAAGACTCCCTCTCAGCGTCGCTCAGTCAGGGGAATTTTAATGTTAAATACTTGAATCCCTGACCAGATTTGTCCATAGCTTGTACAAAATTTTTCATGAGCCCCAGTTTTATGTGTAGTGGTGGTAGCAAAGCTTTGCTTCGTTCACACAAGTTGATTGTAACATTTCGACAGCTCCGTTTCGCAGTGGCATTACCTGTTGTAGTGGGTCTCCGGGACATAGCAAACGCAGACTTTTGTATCTGGTGGCTAACCCTCCTTAAAAATCCGAACACACTATCTACTTGTGGACAATGACAAGTGGACGTTGAACATATTTCATCCCAGGCTCCAGTGATTGACGAGGTGGCCAGTCTCTCCTGATGTAGTGGGAACCTCTTGCACGGCTGTCCCATTCACATAGAAAGCAGCAGTACTTTGTGTATCTGCCCTGTTTGGCTAAGAAAATCACCTACCTTTCACCTCAAAATATAAACTTGCACAGCACAACCACGTTCTATGACTGCTGGAACAATAATGAAGGTCAGTGAGACTGTGAGTGTGGTAAGAAATACACTGCCACAAGCCTGTTGGAACCTGTTGTGACACGTAGGTGTATATTGAAAAGTTGAGCTAACAAATTTAGCCTTTTCATTATCAGTGACCTAAAATTAGTTAGAAATTGTTACTCTGGTCTCTGAAGCATTTTGGTTGCTGACCAGTGTTATCCATTTAGGACCATTCCTGATTGATCTAATTTCCCTAATTCGAACATAAGTTTAGCAGCTAGACATGCTCTATGATTATACTGTCTTATCGGCTAACCACAATCTACCTACCTATCTACGTCTGGTCAATTCAATTGCCCCACAGGCCAATTCTCCAGGCTCCATATGAAGGTGGCCAAGCTCGTGATGTAGGGTAGAACTTGCACCTGCCATTGACTATGTAACATGAGTATATTTAAATTGTATCTGTGTTTGGCTAAGAATCTACCTTTTCACCTCAATTAACTCACAGAACCAAGTTACTCTAATTATAGAAGTGTATTGGTCTCTAGTTTGGTTCTGCACCAAGTGTTGAACCTGTTGTAGACACATCATATCTGAAATGTAGTAGAAAATTTAGCTTTTCAATTCAGTGACCAATAGTTAGAAATTGTTACTCTGCTCAACTTTGGTGCTAGACCAGTTATCCATTAGCCAACATTTCTATTGCTAGATTCACCACGAATTCTAGAACATAAGGTTGTACGAGCAGCTGAAACTATCCTAGAACTGTTTGGACCTCATTACCTAACCACATGTACTCAATTCCAATTCATTCCCAGGCAATTTTCTTGAAATATGAGCTTGTCATCAATTGACTGCATTTATTCCTAATGATATATTTAAATTGATGTTAATTCCTTCTAGAGCTCAGCAACGTTAACTCTTCACAGAACCATGTAACCAATCAAGCATGGTTATATCACTAGTGTTGTCACATAACATGTTTAAAAAATTAAAATCCCAACGTATCAAGATAACATGCTTAATAACATTCCATGTAAAATTAGAATTGTTAATATAATCCCATTAACAAATTACATGTACAATACATGTTGAATAAATGTTAAATCATATCAATTGGTTGATTAAAACATTTTTAAATATATCCGAATGTTTAAATAACATTACAAATACACATGTTAAATAACATGTAAATAACATTTAACCATAACGTACACATAACATGTTTAAATAACATGTTAAATAACATGTTAAATAAATGTTTAAATAACATGTAAAATAACATGTTAAATAACATGTAAAATAACATGTTAAATAACATGTAAAATAACATGTTAAATAACATGTTAAATAACATGTTAAATAACATGTTAAATAACATGTAAAATAAATGTTAAATAACATGTAAATAACATGTTAAAACATGTAAAATAACATGTTAAATAACATGTAAAATAACATGTTAAATAACATGTTAAATAACATGTAAAAAATTTAAATAACATGTAAAATAACATGTTAAAATAACATGTTAAATAACATGTTAAATAACATGTAAAATAACATGTTAAATAACATGTTAAATAACATGTTAAATAACATGTAAAATAACATGTAAAATAACATGTTAAATAACATGTTAAAATAACATGTTAAATAACATGTAAAATAACATGTTAAATAACATGTAAAATAACATGTTAAATAACATGTAAAATAACATGTTAAAATAACATGTTAAAATAACATGTTAAATAACATGTAAAATAACATGTTAAATAACATGTTAAATAACATGTAAAATAACATGTAAAATAACATGTAAAATAACATGTAAAATAACATGTAAAATAACATGTAAAATAACATGTTAAATAACATGTAAAATAACATGTAAAATAACATGTAAAATAACATGTTAAATAACATGTAAAATAACATGTTAAATAACATGTAAAATAACATGTAAAATAACATGTTAAATAACATGTAAAAAACATGTAAAATAATCATGTTAAATAACATGTAAAATAACATGTTAAATAATAAACATGTAAAATAACATGTAAAATAACATGTAAAATAACATGTAAAATAACATGTTAAATAACATGTTAAATAACATGTAAAATACATGTTAAATAACATGTTAAAATAACATGTTAAATAACATGTAAAATAACATGTAAATAACATGTTAAAATAACATGTTAAATAACATGTTAAATAACATGTTAAATAACATGTAAAATAACATGTTAAATAACATGTTAAATAACATGTAAAATAACATGTTAAATAACATGTTAAATAACATGTTAAATAACATATTAAATAACATGTTATTTTACATGTTATTTAACATGTTAAAATAACATGTTAATTAATAACATGTTAAATAACATGTTAAATAACATGTTAAATAACATTTAATAAACATTAAATAACATGTTAATAATGTAATAACATGTTAAATAACATGTTAAATAACATGTTAAATAACATGTTAAATAACATGTTAAATAACATGTTAAATAACATGTTAAATAACATGTAAAATAACATGTAAAATAACATGTAAAATAACATGTTAAATAACATGTAAAATAACATGTTAAATATACATGTTAAAAAATGTAAATACATGTTAAATAACATGTTAAATAACATGTTAAATAACATGTTATAATTAACATGTAAAATAACATGTTAAATAACATGTAAAATAACATGTTAAATAACATGTTAAATATGTTAAATAACATGTTAAATAACATGTTAAATAACATGTTAAATAACATGTTAAATATTTAAATAATACAGTAAATACTGTAAATAACATGTTAATACATGTCAAAATAACATGTTAAATTAAGCCATGTTAATATGTTAAATAACAGTTAAATACAATGTTAATAACATTTTTACATAACATGTAAATAAATCATATCATAACACTCTTCAACAACTTTAATTGCGTTCACTTACACTTCATGCGCTTTATATTTCTAACAGAATTACGGTAGATTTGACCATGCACTTATTCTGACTCGTCAACAACACGTACTCCATTTCCTTATTTCTTCCTCACTCTCATCCTCCTCTACCTCCTCCTCTTTATCTTCCTCACTCTCATCCTCCTCTACCTCCTCCTCTTTATCTTCCTCACTCTCATCCTCCTCAACCTCCTCCTCATTCAGCTCTCTATCTTGCGCATTTCCTACGTTAATTTTCTGTCCCTCCTTTCATTTTCCTCTTTCCCTTTCATCCTCTTTTATTTCTTCTCTCCCTTTCTTCTACATCTAATAATCCGTCTCTAGCTCTCTACATTCTTCTCCCTTTCTCATTCTTCCTGTCTTCCTCTTTTTGATTCTTACTTCCCTCCAGGTATCACAAAATATATGAGAGAGAGAGAGAGAGAGAGAGAGAGAGAGAGAGAGAGAGAGAGAGAGAGAGAGAGAGAGAGAGAGAGAGAGAGAGAGACAAAGGTAGAGAGGTAAAGAGAAAGAGGTAGAGAGAGAGAGAGAGACAGACAAAGGCAGAGAGGTAAAGAGAAAGAGGTAGAGAGAGAGAAAGAGGCTGAAGTTACAGGATACAGGGATACCTGTATCAGATCACTGAGGTACAGGAGGCTCAGGTTACAGGAATACTTTCAAGGGTTCTCGTAGCGACTGGAACCTAGTGTTGGACTTATGACAGGGTGGCTATCATGGGAGTACCAGCTACAACCCTAAAACAAGTACCATTATAACCATTTCACTACCACCACCCTCTGAACCACCACCACAACCACCACCACACCCACCATCACACCCACCACCACAACCACACCCACCACCACAACCACCACCACAACCACCACCACAACCACCACCACAACCACCACCACAACACCCACCACCACAACCACCACCACAACCACCACCACAACCACCACCACAACCACCACCACAACCACCATTCAACAAGCATCGTGATCTTCCCATTACGTGGTAACGGAGCAGAAAGATTTCTTGAGAGGTTCACAAACTGGTGTGGAGGGAGAGGTTTATCAGTGCCGGCTGCTTGTTGCTGGACGCTGAGCGATCGCTGTATATCACACTGCCCTAATAACTGTGTGTACTTATACCTCTTTGTGGCTGCACCCACGAGCAGATTAGTACCTTTACAGGCACTAAACACACACACACACACACACACACACACACACAAACACACACACACACACACACACACACACACACACACACACACACACACACACACACACACACACACACACACAACACACACACACACACACACACACACACACACACACACACACACACACACACACACACACACACACACACACACACACACACACACACACATACATATAATATATATATATATATAATATATATATATATATAATATATATACAAAGTATAAATAAACCGTGTACAAGGTCTACAATATGATGGAAAATAATGTTTATTTTTATATACTTCTATTTTACGCTTAAAACGTTTTCTCCAACTTTTTCTAACTACAAAGTATTTGCTCAGATCCTGAAAACTAATCTTACCCAACACATCTACTTGTATACTTACTAGAGATAAGTCATCCAACCTGACTGGTTGTATACTTGTTCTGTTCAGGTTCTTAATACACTTCAACTGAGACAATGAACCCTGAACTCAGCAATTTCTCACCATTAATTAATGCTAAAAATATACGAAAGCAAATATCTACATTAGGAGAGAGACTCAATATTTTCTACAATTATTTCATATAGTTCAGAATGACTGAATGTTTTTTTTACATCTTTTGTTGCACTGAACTTCAGACGTGAACCTTCTGAAGTTCAGCTGGGAACTTAGTGCTCAAGTTCTCTGGGTCAGCATCATTAATCAGCCTTTGACGATACCGAGAGTATCTTTCAGTTCAGTACATGATGAAGTGGCATTATGTGGCATATCGCATAGAAAAGATAATCTCTCTCTCTCTTTTTTTTTTTTAAACAGGGTTTGACATGGTTAGGGATTCCTAGCTTTATTGACAAGTTATTTACAGGCTAAGCTATTTACAAGCTAAGAGATGTTACCTACATCAGCTCATTTAAAAGCATATTTATTGGTATGAGACATACAAGTAGGGAACAGGATGAAGTTGGAACCATCTGTGGGCCAGCATTTTGATTTGTTCAACTAACTTTATCTCATTATCATCATAATGCTGTACGAATGTGTTCCATATTCGAGTCATCCTGTGGATAAATGATCTCAGATGAAGTGATCTTCTGGAGAAGGGTACAACCAGAGTGAAGTTGCTGCTTTCTGCCCGTCTTGTGGTATAGAAGCTTGCTTCTCGCTGTCCTCGAAGTGGACCCAAGTGTGGTACTTTGACAATATTGACCTTGTACATAACAGTAAGGCCACCCACATCCCTCCTGTGTTGAGGCTCTGATGACAGATCTTCCGATGGCAGGCGTGAGCATGAGACGTCTCTGCTCTGGTCTCATCTGTCCAAGTAGTCCAATCCCAGTTTCTAGTTTACCAACAGTTTAAAAGGTGATAGGAAAATTATCCTATCTGGTATCAGTGTTGCCATAGCATGTGCCTGCCATCTGGTATCAGTGTTGCCACAGCATGTGTCTGCCATCTGGTATCAGTGTTGCCACAGCATGTGCCTCCCATCTGGTATCAGTTGCCATAGCATGTGCCTCCCATATATTAGTGTTGCCATAGCATGTGCCTCCCATCTGGTATCAGTGTTGCCATAGCATGTGCCTCCCATCTGGTATCAGTGTTGCCATAGCATGTGCCTCCAATCTGGTATCAGTGTTGTCATAGCATGTGCCTCCCATCTGGTATCAGTGTTGCCATAGCATGTGCCTCCCATCTAGTATCAGTGTTGCCATAGCATGTGTCTCCTATCTGGTATCAGTGTTGCCACAGCACGGGTCTCCTATCTGGTATAAGTGTTGCCATAGCATGTGCCTCCCATCTGGTATCAGTGTTGCCATAGCATGTGCCTCCAATCTGGTATCAGTGTTGCCATAGCATGTGCCTCCAATCTGGTATCAGTGTTGCCATAGCATGTGCCTCCAACCTGGTATCAGTGTTGCCATAGCATGTGCCTCCCATCTGGTATCAGTGTTGCCACAGCATGTGCCTTCCATCTGGTATCAGTGTTGCCATAGCATGTGCCTTCCATCTGGTATAAGTGTTGCCATAGCATGTTCCTTCCATCTGGTATAAGTGTTGCCATAGCATGTGCCTTCCATCTGGTATAAGTGTTGCCATAGCATGTGCCTTCCATCCGGTATCAGTGTTGCCATAGCATGTGCCTCCCATCTGGTATCAGTGTTGCCATAGCATGTGCCTTCCATCTGGTATCAGTGTTGCCATAGCATGTGCCTCCCATCTGGTATCAGTGTTGCCATAGCATGTGCCTCCCATCTGGTATCAGTGTTGCCATAGCATGTGCCTCCCATCTGGTATCAGTGTTGCCATAGCATGTGCCTTCCATCTGGTATCAGTGTTGCCATAGCATGTGCCGCCCATCTGGTATCAGTGTTGCCATAGCATGTGCCTCCCATCTGGTATCAGTGTTGCCATAGCATGTGCCTCCCATCTGGTATCAGTGTTGCCATAGCATGTGCCTTCCATCTGGTATCAGTGTTGCCATAGCATGTGCCTCCCATCTGGTATCAGTGTTTGCCATAGCATGTGCCTTCCATCTGGTATCAGTGTTTGCCATAGCATGTGCCTCCCATCTGGTATCAGTGTTGCCATAGCATGTGCCTCCCATCTGGTATCAGTGTTTGCCATAGCATGTGCCTCCCATCTGGTATCAGTGTTGCCATAGCATGTGCCTCCCATCTGGTATCAGTGTTGCCATAGCATGTGCCTCCCATCTGGTATCAGTGTTGCCATAGCATGTGCCTCCCATCTGGTATCAGTGTTGCCATAGCATGTGCCTCCCATCTGGTATCAGTGTTGCCAAGCATGTGCCTCCCATCTGGTATCAGTGTTGCCATAGCATGTGCCTTCCATCTGGTATCAGTGTTGCCATAGCATGTGCTCCCATTGTATTCAGTGTTGCCATAGCATGTGCCTCCCATCTGGTATCAGTGTTGCCATAGCATGTGCCTCCCATCTGGTATCAGTGTTGCCATAGCATGTGCCTCCATCTGGTATCAGTGTTTGCCATAGCATGTGCCTCCCATCTGGTATCAGTGTTGCCACAGCATGTGCCTCCCATCTGGTATCAGTGTTGCCATAGCATGTGCCTCCCATCTGGTATCAGTGTTGCCACAGCATGTGCCTCCCATCTGGTATCAGTGTTGCCATAGCATGTGCCTCCCATCTGGCATCAGTTGCCATAGCATGTGTCTCCCATATATTAGTGTTGCCATAGCATGTGCCTCCCATCTGGTATCAGTGTTGCCACAGCATGTGCCTCCCATCTGGTATCAGTGTTGCCATAGCATGTGCCTCCAATCTGGTATCAGTGTTGTCATAGCATGTGCCTCCCATCTGGTATCAGTGTTGCCATAGCATGTGCCTCCCATCTAGTATCAGTGTTGCCATAGCATGTGTCTCCTATCTGGTATCAGTGTTGCCACAGCACGGGTCTCCTATCTGGTATAAGTGTTGCCATAGCATGTGCCTCCCATCTGGTATAAGTGTTGCCATAGCATGTGCCTCCCATCTGGTATCAGTGTTGCCACAGCATGTGCCTCCCATCTGGTATCAGTGTTGCCATAGCATGTGCCTCCCATCTGGCATCAGTTGCCATAGCATGTGTCTCCCATATATTAGTGTTGCCATAGCATGTGCCTCCAATCTGGTATCAGTATTGCCATAGCATGTGCCTCCCATCTAGTATCAGTGTTGCCATAGCATGTGTCTCCTATCTGGTATCAGTGTTGCCACAGCACGGGTCTCCTATCTGGTATAAGTGTTGCCATAGCATGTGCCTCCCATCTGGTATCAGTGTTGCCATAGCATGTGCCTCCTATCTGGTATCAGTGCTGCCACAGCATGTGCCTTCCATCTGGTATCAGTGTTGCCATAGCATGTGCCTTCCATCTGGTATAAGTGTTGCCATAGCATGTGCCTCCAATCTGGTATCAGTGTTGCCATAGCATGTGCCTCCAATCTGGTATCAGTGTTGCCATAGCATGTGCCTCCAATCTGGTATCAGTGTTGCCATAGCATGTGCCTCCTATCTGGTATCAGTGTTGCCACAGCATGTGCCTTCCATCTGGTATCAGTGTTGCCATAGCATGTGCCTTCCATCTGGTATAAGTGTTGCCATAGCATGTTCCTTCCATCTGGTATAAGTGTTGCCATAGCATGTGCCTTCCCATCTGGTATAAGTGTTGCCATAGCATGTGCCTCCCATCTGGTATCAGTGTTGCCTATAGCATGTGCCTTCCATCTGGTATCAGTGTTTGCCATAGAATGTGCCTCCCATCTGGTATCAGTGTTGCCATAGCATGTGCCTCCCATCTGGTATCAGTGTTGCCATAGCATGTGCCTCCCATCTGGTATCAGTGTTGCCATAGCATGTGCCTCCCATCTGGTATCAGTGTTGCCATAGCATGTGCCTTCCATCTGGTATCAGTGTTGCCATAGATGTGCCTCCCATCTGGTATCAGTGTTGCCCATAGCATGTGCCTCCCATCTGGTATCAGTGTTGCCATAGCATGTGCCTCCCATCTGGTATCAGTGTTGCCATAGATTGCCTCATTGGTATCAGTGTTGCCAAGCATGTGCCTTCCATCTGGTATCAGTGTTGCCATAGCATGTGCCTCCCATCTGGTATCAGTGTTGCCATAGCATGTGCCTCCCATCTGGTATCAGTGTTGCCATAGCATGTGCCTCCGATCTGGTATCAGTGTTGCCATAGCATGTGCCTCCCATCTGGTATCAGTGTTGCCATAGCATGTGCCTCCCATCTGGTATCAGTGTTGCCACAGCATGTGCCTCCCATCTGGTATCAGTGTTGCCATAGCATGTGCCTCCCATCTGGTATCAGTGTTGCCATAGCATGTGCCTCCCATCTGGTATCAGTGTTTGCCATAGCATGTGCCTCCCATCTGGTATCAGTGTTGCCATAGCATGTGCCTCCCATCTGGTATCAGTGTTGCCATAGCATGTGCCTCCCATCTGGTATCAGTGTTGCCATAGCATGTGCATCCCATCTGGTATCAGTGTTGCCATTAGCATGTGCCTCCCATCTGGTATCAGTGTTGCCATAGCATGTGCCTCCCATCTGGTATCAGTGTTGCTCACAGCTGTGCCTCCCATCTGGTATCAGTGTTGCCATAGCATGTGCCTCCCATCTGGTATCAGTGTTGCCAAGCATGTGCCTTCCCATCTGGTTATCAGTGTTGCCATAGCATGTGCCTCCCATCTGGTATCAGTGTTGCCATAGCATGTGCCTCCCATCTGGTATCAGTGTTGCCATAGCATGTGCCTCCCATCTGGTATCAGTGTTGCCATAGCATGTGCTCCATCTGGTATCAGTGTTGCCACAGCAAGTGCCTCCCATCTGGTATCAGTGTTGCCATAGCATGTGCCTCCCATCTGGTATCAGTGTTGCCATAGCATGTGCCTCCCATCTGGTATCAGTGTTGCCATAGCATGTGCCTTCCATCTGGTATCAGTGTTGCCATAGCATGTGCCTCCATCTGGTATCAGTGTTGCCATAGAATGTGCCTTCCATCTGGTATCAGTGTTGCCATAGCATGTGCCTCCCATCTGGTATCAGTGTTGCCATAGCATGTGCCTCCATCTGGTATCAGTGTTGCCATAGCATGTGCCTCCCATCTGGTATCAGTGTTGCCATAGCATGTGCCTCCCATCTGGTATCAGTGTTGCCATAGCATGTGCCTCCCATCTGGTATCAGTGTTGCCATAGCATGTGCATCCATCTGGTATCAGTGATTGTCATAGCATGTGCCTCCATCTGGTATCAGTGTTGCCATAGCATGTGCCTCCCATCTGGTATCATGTTGCCATAGCATGTGCCTTCCATCTGGTATCAGTGTTGCCATAGCATGTGCCTCCCATCTGGTATCAGTGTTGCCATAGCATGTGCCTCCATCTGGTATCAGTGTTGCCATAGCATGTGCCTCCAATCTGGCATCAGAGAGGGATTTTAAGACTAATTTCCAACACAAATTTTAACTATTTTCCACAAGCTGGTTGAGGCTAAAAAAAAAAATAAGGTAGAGAGCAACTGCGTTGTGGGGAAGAAATTAACAGCATCTTGACACCGGTCAGCAACACTTCGGTCTCCCTGATTTAGTGAACGAGCTGCACAAAGCACATATATGGCAAATTATTTCCTTCTTAAAATTTTTGCTGCATCCCTTTATAACGCCCAGACATATTAGCAGCGTTGTCTTAAGACTGTCTCCTATATTTTGAAAAGTTCAGCTTACAAGCTTCATGTAAATAATGTAACACCTGATTTGACAATTCCTCACTGGTATGGCTTTTCATTTCTAGAAAGGTTAAAAAGCGTTCACTAGGCTGTCCATCTTTTAAGTACCTAAATACAACACTTCCCTGATGGATATGTGATAGATCTGGTGTTGCATCAACTGACAAACTAAAATAACCTGAAGATTTTGCTTCAACAATGAGCAGGTGGAACTTTTGAGCCATTAATTGAATAAGTTCCTCACAGGTGGTTTTGGACAGGTAAGAAGGATTTCCTTTGCCAGAATTTCCATATTTTGAAATGTGACCTGCTAAAAATGGATCAAACTGATTTATGAGCTCAAGCAGCCTTAAAAAAAATCCCTTTCTGCAATGATCCAAATCTTACTTCTGTTCCTGGAAAAGCCAAACCACGTTCAGCTAACTTACGAATACAAGCTATGACACGTCTCAAGACATGTTCCTGATTTTGTGTATATGGTAAGGAGAAATAACATCTTGTAGGAGTGAGGAAGAGCCAGTTGTGAGTGTGTGGAGGTGCGTGAGGCAGTGGGAAGAATGAAAGGGGGTAAAGTACCTAGGATTGACGGGATAAAGATAGAAATGTTAAAAGCAGGTGGAGATATAGTTTTGGAGTGGTTGGTGCTTTTATTTAATAAATGTATGGAAGAGGGTAAGGTACCTAAGGAGTGGCAGAGAGCATGCATAGTTCCTTTGTATAAAGGCAAAGGAACAAAAGGGAGTGTAAAAAATATAGGGGAATGAGTGTGTTGAGTATACCTGGTAAAGTGTATGATAGTTATTATTGAAAGAATTAAGAATAAGACGGAAAGCTAGATGAACAAGGCGGCTTTAGGAAGGGTAGGAGGTGTGTAGACCAAGTGTTTACAGTGAAACATATTAGAGAAGTTAATGCTCGGGTGTTGGCAAGAGGTGTGGGGTTAAAAGATAAAGAATCTAACACAGTAGGAGTTGTCACAGTTGCTCTTTGCTGATGACACTGTGTTTTTAAGAGATTCTGAAGAGAAATTGCAGAGGTTGGTGAATGAGTTTGGTAGGGTATGTAAAAGGAAATTAAAAGTGAATATAGGAAAGAGTAAGGTAGACCTAGAAATCGCCAATAATATTACCTATGAAATCTTCATTAAATTGTTTAGGAGACTTGCTGCCAGGTCACGACAGTGTGTCGAGCTTTGTAGCCGGTTTAGCTTACCTTAGGTGTTGCAGCAAGCAGAGATTTAACAGCCACGCTATTCCTGGTAACACACAACTCATAATTACTAATATTACAAAAATAAGCGCTAAACCCACAAGGGTACATACCTCCCAACGTTCCCTGGCAAAGAGGATTTTATAAGACGCTTAAAGTCGTCATGAAATGGCGACCGAAGGCAACTCTCTACCGCTAAAGGATCAACTTCAAGTAGTGACCGAAGTTGAAAACAGAGTTGATATTCAACCTCCGACTTATGTCAGCGATGATCCGGAGAACTTATAAGTGCTAAGAACTCATCAAAGGTATATCAAAGGTAAGGTTTAATGATGTCTTGAATAATCAAACCTAAATTGAGTCTGACCAAAAAAAGAGGGATGTTCAAGCCTCTTCATAGTGTGAGCACTGGGAGCGTCTGCCATGAGGATTACCTTGCTTCATTAAGAGAACGTTTGTATGGCGTTGAGGCTCTTGATAATAAGTCGTCCATGAAACTAGGGGGCACATTGATAGTGATATTCCGAGGTCCAGATGTCTATTAGGAAAAGGTGTGGTCATACATCCCGTTGCGAGTGATACAGTCAGGATAACTGAGTAAAGACGCTGTTAACACCCAGACAGACTAGAACCACTAGAGTGGGTTCTGACAGACAGACAACGTGGGAGAACTCTCACGAGGCACAGCTATTAGACACCTAGAGGACATAATCTGGGTCAACCAGCCTGAGGCTTGTGAGGACCTGCAGCTCCAGGGCCACCCTAGTTACCAGGTAACCTACCCTAGATTCCCTCCTCACCTCAGCACAACTGGTAGTTACCCCATACTTGAATAGTTAACGCATTCTCACCAGTAATGAACTATCGTTCTTTAAGCTAGTTATTGACAGTCTGCACCGTCATAGTTACACGTGATGCACGTAGAATTTGAAAACACACTCGGCACATGTTACAAATACAATGAGGTTAATGTAGTAAATGTCAGGATGGATTATGGAAACTCTCAAAACAAGAGAAGGTAAGCCAGTGTCTGTACTTCCCCCATTGCCTGTGCTCTCTCAACCTACATATTGTTCTATGCTCACAGTGTGTTGCAAGGCGGGAGAGACAGCACAGCTGGACGATGCATAGAGATGGTATACTTGAGAACATAGAAATAGTTAAACATATAAACTATTAAAAACGTTACAAGACACTAAGACTGTTCTCTCTAGCAGGGAGAAAAGAAAGTTATAGAAAAACGCGCCTCTAGCAAGGCAGTGATGGACTGAATGATGGTGAACGTTTTTCTTTTTCGGGCCACCCTACCTTGGTGGGAGACGGCCGATGTGCTAATAAAAAAATATACAAAATATAATGTATAAAAGATAACATAGATAATATAGGAAATATAGAAGAAAAATGTAAAAGGATAATTAGAAAATAATATATAAGGATATAGAAAAGATGATAATACAGACATTAATGATACATGAGATCCTAGTGGTTAACGTGCACACTGCTATAAAGTAGAAGGTCCAACATGTGTGGACCAAGACTCTTCAACATACCAGCAGACATCAGAAATATTACTGGAACGAAGTTGTTTAGAAAGTTGGAACTTCCAACTGATGGACCAGCCAGGTGGTGATGATTGTGAAACTGCGGGAGGCTAGCACCAACAGCCTGGTCAACCAGGCAGTGTTCGGGACAGCCTGGCCTGAGACCGGGCTTCAGCGGTAGAACCCTCAAAACCACTCACAAGTAAAACAGTGAAAGAAAAGGATATGTTTATAATATGAGAGATGGAGTGAGAGAGTGAGACAGAGAGAGAGAGAGAGAGAGAGAAAGAGAGATATTGACAACTCGGTGAATGCCTTCACTGGACACATCCTTAATCTACAACAAGAACACATCCCTCACCGGCAGTATATGACGAAGCCTACAGATCAGCCTTGGTTCGGCTTTCGTTATAGAGAGGCTGCTACAAGGCTTGGAGAAGGTATAAGAGACATCCCACTACCTACAGCAGGAACCTGCACAAGCAGGTCTGTAGGCATATGGGTGAAATTCAAAAGTGAGCCATTGCTAAATGGGAGGTGGACACAAAAAGGTTATCATCAGGCAGCGTGGGCTCCAAAACCTGGTGGGCCCTGGCCAAGAACAGACAAGGTTATCTGTCTGATGAACTTATTCCACCTCTAAGTAGATAGGATGGGAGCACCTCCTCTACTAGCAGTCAGGAGAAAGCTGACCTCTTTCCCGAACACTTTGCTGCCAAAATGCAGGTTCCTGACCTGATCCAACATGGGAACCCTCCTTGGCTAGCTGGAAGAACTGTTTCAAAGCTGTCAGTGGTAAAAATAAGGCAGAAGGAGGTGCTTCTTCTTAAATCGCTGGACCAAGAAAAGGCTGTGGGCCCAGACAAGTGAGCCCATGATTGCTGAGTAGATGTGCAGACCAGATAGCAGCATCTCTAACTCCCATCTTCCAGCACTGCCTAGTACAGTATAAATGGATTTCTCTGTGGAAAGAGGCAAATGTAGTCCCTGTTCACAAAAAGAAGAGCAGAGCAGAAATAAGCAACTACAGACCAGTGTCACTCCTGTGAATCACCGGCAAGATCCTTGAAACAATAATCTCACGAGAAATGACAGTTTTTTTTTTGACTACCACTCATGTTGCGGCCCCCTGCCAAACTAGCGGTTAAATAGTTAACCTGCCGGCCGGCAGTACCACTGGGTACGTCATCAAACCCAATGTGGGGACTGCTGAGCCGGCCTTAGAGCAGTAAGTTCCTGAGTGCCTCACGGTGCACATCTAAGCAGTAGGTACCTGACCACCTAAGGGTACAGACTACTGGCTTTAGTAACAGTATGTACCTGAGCGCCTCAGGATACGCACCTAAGCAGTAGGTACCTGAACACCTAAGGGTACACGTCTACTGGCTTCAGTACAAGTGATGGTGCGGTGTGTCAACCGGCTTTGGAGAGGATTTACTGGACTACCGGTGATGTCTGTGGACTCACCGTCTACGTTGATCAACTGTGGGCCGGAATCATCAGATGCTGTTTAGTGGGACATTACATGAAGAAAAGGTTGGAGTGTTACACTGAACTGGGCCAGGACCGTAGTGTGACACTTAGGAACGTATGATGGAGTGGAACACTGAGATATGCACAGGACCGTAGTGGAACACTGAGATGAAAAGGGTGTCGTGGGACACTGAAGATGGCCTGGTTGTAGTGTACACTGAATAGTGTCATGTGACTGGTCTCGTGTCGTGAGAAGCAGTTGATTGTAATTTATTATTATACAAATGTTATTTATAATTTATTATTTTAGTATAGATTATATATATATATATATATATATATAAAATATATAAATATATATATATATATATAGTGACACAGTAGTGTCAAGAACGTTGTGCCCTGTGTAGGGTTACGAATTATTTATTTTAGTAAATTGCTAATTATAATTTATTATAGTAACATGTACATATCATATATCATAGTTCAAATACCTCTAGACCAAAGATAGTTGATTTTTATATATTAAAGATTAATTGATTTTAATGTGTGTATTTATGTATCCCGAACTCTTTATTACAAAAGGAGTAAATCTTACCATCTTCTTTTAAAAATTACTTTTTTTTTGTAATAACTCACTACTTTGTGACCGTCAATATGGCTTCATGAAAGGTTACTCTGCTGCTGATCTGTTTTTAAACTTCTCCACCAGTCACTGGATGAATCCAAGGTCAGCTGTGTTAGCACTGGACATTGATGGTGCTTCCGACCGAGTATGGCAACAGGGCCTCTTGGCAAAACTGCAAGCACTATGTCTCCTCAGTGTGGTTCTCAAGGGAACAGAATCAACAAGACATCCTAATGGCGCAAGTGTTCCACCGGGAAGCGTGCTTGGGCCATTGTTATAGAATGTCTACTTCAATGACCTCCTTCATCTCATCACAGAATCCATTGCATATGCAGATGACTGTACTCTGACATTTACTTATCCAAGAGACTAAATGACAGCTACTGTAAGCTACATCAATCACCAGCTAAGAGCTATATCAGCTTGAGGAAACCGATGGCAGGTAACATTTGCTCCTGACAAAACAAAAATGATGGTCTCTAGGCACCATGATGGTAATGCCAGTGCATTACCATCATGGTAATGATGGTAATGCACTGGCATTACCATGGTATTGATACGTGGGGAAGAAGTTGATGTCCTTGAGGCGAAATTCGACTCCAAACCGACCATGAAGAACCACGTTTTAAATTTTGCAAACAAGGCAGCCAGGAAGCTTACAGCACTTCAATGTATCTCGCGTCTGCTCGACAGTAGAAGTTGCAAGATTCTATATGAGGCACAAGTACACTCACACCTTGAGTGTGCTCCACTTTCCTGGGTTGCCTGCCTCCCCTCTCATCTGCGACTGCATGACAGAGTAGAGAACAGAGCAAGACGTCTCATCTCTCGCCTGGATCCATCCTGGCCAGATCTGTCATTTCAGCAGAGCCTTAAATACAGGAGAGATGTGGGTGGCCTTAATGTTATGTACATGACCAACATTGTCAAAGTACCACACTTGGCTCCACTTCGAGGATAGCGAGAAGCAAGGTTCTATACCACAAGACGGGCAGAAAGTAGCAACTTCACTCTGGCTTTACCCTTCTTCAGAAAAGTCTGGAACATGTTTGTACGGCATATTGGCATCAGCGAAATAGTCAGTTGATCAAATGAAATGCTGGTCCACAGATGACTCCAACTTCAACCTGTTCCCTACTTGTATGTCTCATAACACTAAAAATGCTTTCAAATGAGCTGATGTAGGTGACAGCTCTTAGCTTGTCAATAAAGTTGAGAGAGAGAGAGAGAGAGAGAGAGAGAGAATGGCAGTAATTACTGAAGGTTATCTTTATAAAGTGATATTTTAGATTCTCAGAAGAAAAAAAAATTTTTATTCCGTGATGATCCTCTTCCTCTTCATCCTCATTTTCCTCTCCTTCCTCATCATCCTCATCTTCCTCATCCTCCTCCTCTTCCTCCTTCCATTCATTCTTATTCCTAATTTTGCCTCTTCATCATTTATTACTTCTCTTTCATCTTACTTGTATATTCCTCCTCTTCCTCGTCATCCTCCTGTCTTTCTATTTTTCCTACTCTTTTCGTGTTCTCTTTGCAGTTTTCCTTCATCCTCTCCTAGTCCTCATTCTCTTCTAATCTTCTATTCCTCCTTGGATATTCCTCTTAATCACATATTTATTCATGTTCCCCTTCTCACATTCCTCTTCTCCTTTTCCTCTTCCTCCTCTCCTCTACCTCTCCTATTTCTCCTCTCCTATCCCTCTTCCCCCTCTCTTATTGCTCTTCCCCGATTCTTCTATTATTTTCTCCTCTAATATTCCTCTTCTGCTTCTCACATTCCTCCTCTCCTATTCCACATCTCCCATTCTTCCTCATCCTCACCTGTTCCAGTTCCTTTCCTCTGTCCCTTCCACTCCTATTAATTATTAGACAACAGAGAATCCAAGAATGTATCAAATCTATTGCGATAACGACAGACTCTCTCTCTCTCTCTCTCTCTCTCTCTCTCTCTCTCTCTCTCTTTTACACAGGGTTTGACAAGGTTAGGTTAAGGATCCCTAGCTATATTGACAAGTTAAGGATTCCTAACTTTATTGACAAGTTAAGAGCTGTTACCTACATCAGCTCATTTGCAAACATTTTTATTGTTATGAAACATACAAGTAGGGAACAGGATGAAGTTGGAGCCATCTGTGGGCCAGCAATTTCATTTGATCAACTGACTTTATGTCGTTGACATCATAATGCTGTACGAATGTGTTCCATAATCGAGTCATCCTGGGGATAAATTATCTCAGATGGAGTGATGTTCTGGAGAAGGGTACAGCCAGAGTGAAGTTGCTACTTTCTGCCCGTCTTGTGGTATAGAAGCTTGCTTCTCGCTGTCCTCGAAGTGGAGCCAAGTGTGGTACTTTGACAATATTGACCTTGTACACAACAGTAAGGCCACCCACATCCCTCCTGTGTTGAAGGCTCTGATGACAGATGTATCCAGGATGGGTTCAGGCGAGAGATGAGACGTCTTGCTCTGTTCTCTACTCTGTCAAGCAGTCGCAGATGAGAGGAAGGGGGTCAGGCAAATCAAGAAAGTGGAGCATACTCAAGGTGTGAGCGTACTTGTCCCTCATACAGGATCTTGCAACCCCTATTGTCAAGTAGATACGAAATACGTCGAAGTGCTGTAAGCTTCCTGGCTGCCTTGTTTGCAAGATTTACAACGTGGCTCTTCATGGTCAGTTTGGAGTCAAATTTCACCCCAAGGATATCAACTTCTTCCCCAGGTACCAACACTCTTACATTCATACTTACTACTGCTCCGGCATTACCATCATGGTGCCTAGAGACCATTTGTGTTTTCTCAGGTGCAAATCTTACCTACCATCTGTTTCCCCAAGCTGATATAGTTCTTAGCTGGTGATTGACGTAGCTTAGAGCAGCTGGCATTTCTCTTGGATAAGTGAATGTCAGAGTACAGTCTGAATAGACTCTGCACAGACTCTCTCTCTCTCTCTCCTCTCTCTCTCTCTCTCTCTCTCTCTCTCTCTCCCTTTCTCTCTTTGCTTTTGTCTCCCTTTATCTCTCACCCTCTCTCTAACCTATCTTTCACAAACTATTCACAAACTTAATTAAGTCAGCTATAAAAAAAGAATCTAGCAACAAATGAGCATAAAAATTAGCAGTGTCGACGCTGAGGTTTATTATTAAAAACGAAGTCAATCCACTGACGAGTGAGGAAAAGTCTATCAATAGTGTTGATGGCTTATGGTTAAAGAGACAAAATATAGACAATAGCTGTGATAAACACAGACATTTTTGTTCCAAACTGCATAACAGATTGTTTTACGTATATTGTTAATATTACTGGTGTTATAGTATTAATATTACTGGCGTTATAGTGTTAATATTAGTGGTGTTATAGTATGTTAATATTAGTGGTGTTATAGTGTGTTAATATTACTGGTGTTATAGTGTGTTAAAATTACTGGTGTTATAGTATGTTAATATTAGTGGTGTTATAGTGTGTTAATATTACTGGTGTTATAGTATGTTAATATTAGTGGTGTTATAGTGTGTTAATATTACTGGTGTTATAGTGTGTTAAAATTACTGGTGTTATAGTATGTTAATATTAGTGGTGTTATAGTGTGTTAATATTACTGGTGTTATAGTATGTTAATATTAGTGGTGTTATAGTATGTTAATATTAGTGGTGTTATAGTGTGTTAATATTACTGGTGTTATAGTTTTTTAATGTCTCTTGTGTATACGATTTAATTTTACTTAATGTCATAGTTGTATTATTCTGCGCAGGAATGACACTAGTAGAGTAGGTTGTTTTGTTTGGGTGATGTTTGCATTCTGGGTCTGTTTCGCGCTTACGCTTTTCTCTAGGGCCATGGAGGAGGTGTGACCTCCTCACCTGTGACACAGCTGTACGTCATTACGTTTAGCGTTACATGCTGTCTACCGGAATGTTTGTATTCTGTGTGAGAAATGACATTCCCGTTGTTTATGATTCACCAACCGCAGTGTTTCAGAAGCTTCTGTAAGTTTATCTCGCATTTGGCATTACTGTCTTGCCTCTAGAGAAGGAAGAGGTTGACTTTCATCCTGGGTGCACGGGCTGCTGTGACTGCTGGTGTCTTCAGGCTGCTGCTTCTCTTCTGGTGTTTAAGGACACGTCAGTTCCCCCGTCTTCTAATATGTTATTTTTCCTTTGTAATCTACCTTGTCCATAATTACTATCATATTTGCTTTGTCTGCTTTCGTAAGGTGAAGTCCAGGATCTTTCCTTAATTTATGGTATAACTTAACAAATGTTTGAGAATAATTGTGTTGCAGATCTCAGCGAAAATAATTATGGACAAGGTAGATTATAGGGGAAAAATAAACGTGATATTAGAAGACAGGAAAACTTACGCCCCTCTTTACGTCCTTACATATCTCTGGTGGTGAGTGTGTGTGTGTGTGTGTGTGTGTGTGTGTGTGTGTGTGTGTGTGTGTGTGTGTGTGTGTGTGTGTGTGTGTGTGTGTGTGTGTGTGCTGGTGGTGCTGTTCTTGCAGGTGTATCTCACAAGGATGTTATGAAGGATTTGTCTTCTGATTGTTGAAGGACGTTCTTGTCTTAATAGCTTGCTACCCAAAGCGTTGCTTTAGATATCCAACATTGATGACTACCTCTGTACACTCTCACAGACGAGGAACACTATAATCACACATCGTAACATTGCAACTGAGACTTTGCCGTGTGTGGTGGTCACTACTGTGGTTCTATATTTATTCTCGTGTCTGATGATGATAACATCTGTCCCTCAGATTTGTATCGATCTCTGGTTCATGTATTACTTATTTCTTATGTGTACCATTTATATTGCTCACATATTCATGATATGTAAACAAATAACGTAAACTCAAGCAACATATTGGTAGAGAATTGAGTAAGAATATTACGTTTTGTACTCCTCTGAGTACTGTTGACGTATTAAATGCACTCAGGAAATTATTTCATCTAGAGAATAAATTTAGATTACTTGCTGATATTCATTTTTTTCACATTCCTGGACAACTTTTGCGTTGATGATGAGAGTGAAGGTGATAGTTTCATCATTCAAACTTGAGAATGAGTCAGGCATCAGCAGTCATACTACGACCTGTGTCTGGTTGTGTTGTCATTGTGATTCGGACTCTGTCCCTTACAATGACACAGCTACCAAATACATAATATTGTTCCCTCGGGGGGAAAAAGGGGATAATTTCCTTGCTTATTCGAGCAAAAAACAGGAATAATTTTCCCTGTTCACTTAGACAAAAAGAAACAATTATTTCCCTGTTTATTCGAGCAGAAAAAAAAACAATAATTTCCTGGTTCACTTGGGTAAAAAAAAGAAATAATTTCCCTTTTCACTCAAGCAAAAAAAAAATAGGAAATATTTTCATTGTTGTTCTCGATATGTGAACTTCGAGAGCGAGACTTACACGATATTTCTCGCTTGTGTAGCGACATTTCCTTTACTTTCCCACCAGCCTGCAATAAGAGCGCATAAATGTAGACGAAGGGCTCTTCATCTAAGGCATTCCCTTCCCTTCCTCGGATCAAACCCTGTAGAGGTTAGCACCTCTCAAAAAAAATCATAATCTTTTTCTTTTAACCTACATGATTTTTCTTTAATAAATGTTGGACATTATTTAAAATCCTTAAAATAGTTGCCTGATATTTTTCATTCTCTATTTTTAATTCCCTTAACTTTAAATTCTTTCGCTCATAACACTCGAGAACTTCTTATCCTATCGGATTCAAATTTTGTGTACGGTAACGAGGACCAGATTCTAGGAACAATTGGAATGTGCATGTGTCCTGTGACCCATTCCCAGCATCCTGGAATGACTGGGATAACATTCCCAGCATCCTGGAATGGCTGGGATAACATTCACAGCATCCTGGAATGGCTGGGATAACATTCTCAGCATCCTGGAATGGCTGGGATAACATTCACAGCATCCTGGAATGGCTGGGATAACATTCCTAGCATCCTGGAATGGCTGGGATAACATTCCTAGCATCCTGGAATGGCTGGGATAACATTCACAGCATCCTGGAATGGCTGAGGTAACATTCACAGCATCCTGGAATGGCTGAGATAACATTCACAGCATCCTGGAATGGCTGAGATAACACTCACAGCATCCTGGAATGGCTGAGGTAACATTCACAGCATCCTGGAATGGCTGAGATAACATTCACAGCATCCTGGAATGGCTGAGATAACACTCACAGCATCCTGGAATGGCTGAGATAACACTCACAGCATCCTGGAAATGCTGAGATAACACTCACAGCATCCTGGAATGGCTGGGATAACATTCACAGCATCCTGGAATGGCTGAGGTAACATTCACAACATCCTGGAATGGCTGAGATAACACTCACTGCATCCTGGAATGGCTGAGATAACACTCACAGCATCCTGGAATGGCTGAGATAACACTCACAGCATCCTGGAATGGCTGAGATAACACTCACAGCATCCTGGAATGGTTGAGATAACTTGCAAAATCCTCAGCGGTGGAGCTTCAAACAGTTGAAAAAGGTGAGTATTAATTCCAAGATGGAGGAAAAAGCAATTCAAGTGCAGAAATGACCATTTTTTGTGAGTAAAATTGTGAAATTTTTATTCCCATTTAAGTGTCACATTCAAAATACATTCCTTTACCTGTTCTAAATGGCTTCAGTATTAAATGGCAGCTGAGTCATACGTCCAGGATAGTTTAATGTGCGAGTGAGTGAATTGGTGACTGCACTAAAATTTTTTTATAATTTGCAATCTTCGGAATTTTCATTTAACTAGACTACCATTAAAAAAAAATTCCTACATGTTTCTAAAGAATTTTTGAACCTAATACAACCACAAAAAAAGATTTTGAAAAAATATTGAAAACCTGCATTTTTTAAATTTCTGAGTTGAGCGCCCTAGATTATGACGACGTGATGCCAGAGCCGTCCATCGTGGCACAGTTTCCTCACTATGGGTGAAGAGCACATGATTACCTGCTCATTACCATAACCTGTGAACCAGATCAGGTCGTTAATAAACGAAATGTCAATGAATAAAAGAGAGAAGATGCAACAGGAGGCATACAAGTCCCGATATTTAAACAGGCATGTTTAAGCTAAACTCGCTGGGCTGTGGCGAGCGTGCATTTCAGTTGGGTTTACATGGTGCATGGACAGAAACATACAAGGTGCTATCTGAATCTTCCCTATTAAAGCCTTATAGGTTAAAGGCGGTTAATAGGGACCACGGTCGAGCCTCCGGCCATCCTCTGTGTCATAATTTTAACACAAAGTTAGCAAGCTTCGGTGTTTCGGGTGTCACGAAAAAGGGGTAACATTTTATATCAAAACTACACATCACTGTCTTGCCAAAGCGTGATTATACTGTAGTTCAAACACTGCTTAATCGTCAATCACCTCCAGGTCCGAGCACTTCTACTCCCTCTTCAGATCAAGTTCAGCTAACCAACTTCCCTTTCGTTCTTTTTCGGGTGTCCCGAAAAAGACGAAACACTTTTATCATCACTCACTCCATCACTGTCTTGCCAAAGGCGTGATTATACTGTAGTTCAAACACTGCTATCTCCAACCTCTCTCCTTCAGAGTGCCGGCACTTTACTTCCCACCTCCAGGACTCAAGTCCAGCTAACCAATTTCCCTGAATTCCTTCATGAATGTTACCTTGCTCACACTCGAACAGTACGTAAAGTCATCTGCCTCCACTTAATCCTAACACGCTCACGCGCACTTGATGAAAGTCCAAGCTCCTCGCACACAGAACCTCCTTTACTCCCTCCGACCTTTCCTAAGACGACCCCTACCCCACCTTCTACTACAGACTTATACATGTCAAAAAATATAAGTATAATGGAAATCCTAGGATTATACTTTACCTTCATATATCCTTGGTTATACCTCATTTAAATTATACTGCTCAGTTCTGGTCTCCGTATTACAGACTGGACATAAATGCGCTGGCAAACATACAAAGCATAAAAGAGCTGATCCCATGAATCGGAAATAGAATAAAATTCAGATGGGTGTTTATACATAAATGTGTACATGTATATGCAATGTGACCTATGTGTAAGTAGAAGAAACAAGATGTACCTGTTATCCCGAGTGTTTAAAAGACAGACAGGAAAGACACCAGCAATCCTATCATCATGTAAAACAATTACAGGTCTCCGTTTCACACGCATTTGGCAGGACGGTAGTACCTCCCTGGGTGGTTACTGTAACAACCTACTACCTATTAGGTACACCTACTCGTTAATATAAATATTTAATCAGCCAATCACGTGGCAGCACCTCAGCGCCTAAAACAACTTCCAGAGGTTCAGAATGAGGAAGAAATGTGATCTAAGTGACTTTGACTGTGGAATGATGGTTGGTGCAGACAAACGGAAACTGTTGATCTGGGATTTTCACGCACAACATTCTCTAGAGCTTACAGTGAATGGTGTAAATAACACAAAACATCCAGTGAGTGGCAGTTCTGCGGGAGAAAACATGAGAGAGGTCACACGAGAACAGTCCGACTGTTTCAAGTATGACAGGACGGCGGTAGTAACATACGTTACAATAGTGGAATGTAGAAAAGCATCTCTGAACATACAACACATCGAAAATTGAAGTGGATGGGATATATATAGTAGCAGAAAACCATTCTGAGTTCCACTCCTGGGAGATAAGAACAGGAAACCGAGGCTACAGTGGATACTGGCTCAAGAAAACTGTACAATTGAAGATTGGAAAAATGTCGCCTGGTCTGACGAATCACTCTCTGCTGCAACATGCAGATGGTAGTGTCAGAATCTGACATAAACTTATGTGATGCGGTGGAACGGGAGATTGACAGCATGAATGTGCAGCCAACAAATCTATTGCAAATGTTTGATGCTATCATGTCAACATGGACCAGGATCTCTAAGAAAGATTTCCAGCACCTTGTTGAATCAATGACATCAAGGCTGTTCTGGGGGTGAAGGGAAATCCCTACCCAGTATTAAAAAGGTGTACCTAATAAAGTGGCCACTGAATGTGTGTGCTCACCTAATTGTACTCACCTACATGTGGTTGCAGTGGTCGAGTCACAGCTCATGGCCCCGTCTCTTCAGTGGTCGCTACCAGGAGCACACACTCCCTGCTCGAAGAACCTTATTAAACCTCTTCTTAAAGCTATGTATGGATCTTGCTTCTACTACATCACTCTCTAGATTGTTCCACTTCCTGACAACTCAAAGGCTGAAAAAAAAAAAAACTTCCTAACATCCCTAAGACTCAAGTGAGTTTTCAGCTTTCAGTCTTGTTCTCTTCCTGAATCCCATCTCTGGGAAATTCTGCTCCGGTTCACCTGGTGAGGTGTGTGTGTGTACTCACCTAGTTGTACTCACCTAGTTGAGGCTCCAGGGGTCGAGTCTAAGCTCCTGGCCCCGCCTCATCATTGGTCGCTACTAGGTCACTCTCCCTGAACCGTGAGCTTTATCATACCTCTGCTTAAAGCTATGTATGGATCCTACCTCCACTACATCGCTTTCAAAACTATTCCACTTACTGACTACTCTGCGGCTGAAGAAATACTTCCTAACATCCCTGTGATTCATCTGTGTCTTCAACTTCCAACTGTGTCCCCTTGTTGCTGTGTCCCACCTCTGGAACATCCTGTCTTTGTCCACCTTGTCAATGCCTCAGTATTTTGTATGTCGTTATCATGTCCCCCCTATCTCTCCTGTGTGTGTGTGTGTGTGTGTGTGTGTGTGTGTGTGTGTGTGTGTGTGTGTGTCTGTGTGGTGGTGTGTGTGCGCGTGTGCGGCGCATGTGTGTGTGCGGTTTGTGTGTGGTGCGAGCGTGTGTGTTGCGAGCGTTGTGTGCGCGAGCGTGTGTAATCTGTTGGGTTGGGGGGGTGTGTGTGTGTGTGTGCGTTGTGTGCGTGTGTGTGTGTGTGTGTTACAAAAAAAACGCGATTCTAAAAGCTTAGAGTTATCTCGTGAATAATAGAAAGGGATGCCCTTCTAGCATCCACGGGTTTTTTCGTAACAAGTAGTCAGTATATGAGGTCCCAATTATCATTAGAATTCAGTATATGTCAATAGTGCTTCAGGATTACAACTGGTAGGCTACTAACTAGAGAAATTAATATTTAATAAATTTATTAAGTCTAAGAGGTATATTGTCAAATTAAATTAATCACAGCAATGAAATAAAATTCACTCTCTGAGTCAATATTATTGTGCTGAAAGCACCTATCATATTTATATTCTTAAGTACCGTCTGTACATTAACATTTAATAAGTATTACAAATATGTACAAATAAGTTTGGTATGCGTGTAAGTGCTTTAAGTGAATTCAATATGTTCAACGACTGCGACTTGACTTAAACAAGTGGACTGACAAAGTCCTCACATAAACTAACTTTCTTGACCGACTGGCAACCAGAAACAGTCTGCTTGGAACAATGAAAAGAATGCTAAGCCCAACAGGCCAATTTCTCAAGCGACCCAGCGCTCCCCACCTCAGGATCAAGGAGATAATATAACGTACACTAAGCAGGGACCATCAAAGCAGATTCCTCACGAAAAGTGTATATCAAAACTCCCTTACTACTGAATCTAAGTCAGCATAGGAAAAAAAACCCCGACTGATGACAATACACAGGAACCAGTACAAAATTAAGTCAGAAGCTATAGTTCAGGACCTGAAGATGCTCAGGTGTCTATGAGACACACAACCTCAGTACAACGTCGAAAAATCATATGTTATACAATGTTCTGTGAACAGAGTCTACAGAACTAAAAGATAATGAGACAGAACAATCTGTCCAACCACCAAGCGAGTAGTCTAGAGCAGACCTGAATACTTCAGAGAGGTGAGGACACCCCCTCGATCACGTGATGATAGCTACGTGGCAATAACTGAGACTTCAGAAGCCGGCAGTTTAACGAGCGACAGCGATAATCCTACAGTAGTATGACTAATCAAGACTTGAACTGAGCACATTATGTACATTCATACAAACATAGTCAAATAAGAATATAAAGCAATATATTTACGATTTAGTATTATCGCTAAATATAAGCAATATGTAAAATTATCTGAAAAGATAGTTATACATTATATATTTCCATAATATCATTGGAAACCATTCAGGGTTGCAACACCCCCACCCAACAGGACAGACGGTAGCATAGGAGTTGCATTAATGTCTTTTCACATTATTCTGATTACTTAATATCAATACAATTTAATATAAACATTAATCAGGTCTCTCTTGTGCAAGGCACCTCTACAATTTCACAGCGTCCGGTCATAGGATATGCCCCTAGTACTAGGGCATTACACAGTATCGTATCTCATGCATACTCGTGGTTTATTACATCAAGTGTTAGAGACAGGATAGCGCAGATGAGTAGGACGTTGAGGCTGAACTTAGTAGAGGAGACTGCATTTCCACTTTAAGTAGTGTTGTGGAATGCGAGGCAGTATGTACATTGAGTATGAAAACAGCTTAAGGTGTGTTGTGAGGGGGGGGGGGGGGGGGGTCTGCGACAGGACCAGTGTTGCGTCACGCAGTACATTCACCCGCATACACTACCCCACTCAACACTCGCTTGTCTCCTCCTCACACAACAAATACTGTGATTGAATACCCCACCCATAAATATAATATTAGACAGGACTTGAGTTTATATAGTTTTATATGGCTGGAGGGATTAAGTTACTTTACTGAATTGACATAGCAAGTAACAAAAAGGTATTTGGGCTTAAAAATTACGTTAATTTAAGTAATGTTAATTATTAAGGACGTGCACGAGGTCAGCAATACATTTACAATGACCACTTATGTGTTTTATACTAATAGAATAAGGTTGGATTCAGAGGGCCCACATCATGATCCTAGCATTTTTACTCTTCATAGTATTATATATAAGTGAGTGGATTGGGGTCAGAAAAAACGTTTTATTTTAAATGGGGAAGTTGCCCAAATACACGTCAAAATGTTCCAGGACACCACAAGAGCTAGAGACTCTTTCTCTCAATGGTGGCATAAATTTTTCCTGGTATGTCGTTTAAGCTTAGTATGAATTAGTAACATATAGGATGGAGAATGTCAGTGGATGTTGATCTGTTGTGAAAGTAGCACAGCATCCCACTGCATAACACATTGCATTATATGTAAAAAGAAGGGAAGATTGGAAATTTGGGTTTTTCAACACAGGAGCAGAGGATATACAAAGTTTTCAACTTTTGAACGAGTCTGAACAATCTCTAGTCCAGGTGACTGAACTTGCTACTAGTAAGCTCAGTGAGAGGAGCTGCAATATGAGAAAGTTTGGACAGAACGCAAAAACCCAATAATATGCTGCCATACCCAGGAATCTCTGTACTCCTTTCCTATTCTGTGGCACTGGAAATTCAGAAATTGCACGAACCTTAGCCTCATAGGAGCAACATCACCTTGGCCGATACAAGGCCCATAGTTAGGTAATCTTGGCATGGACCAAAACTACATTTAGATTAGTTAACAGTGAAGTTGTAGTGCGCGAGTCTCTCAAACAATGCTCTGAGACGCGTCAGTGCTGTTCTCATTCGTCATGTACACCACTAAGGTCGGTACAAGGTAGGCTTCTACTCCTTCCAAGTTTGTGGGTCAACTCGTTCATTATACGTTGGAATAAGAAGCCGCCGTTACATAGGCCGAAGGGGGTGACGTGTTAGTTTTAAACAATCCATCTTGAACAGTTAAAAGCAGATATTTCTTGAGCACGACGGTTCAGTAAGTGGGGACTTGATAATAGCCTCGTAAGAGTTAAGAGATATCTAAACGGTGACAAACTGGCTCATGACACAACGTTCAATAAGGTCGTTCAAGCGAGGTAGAGGGATAACCATCAGGCAAGGTGACAGAGTTCACTTTCCTGTAATCCTGTGCACATCATGAAAACTACCGTCAGGTTTAGCACTAAAATACTGGAGATGCCATGGACTTTTACTGCGCTCAAAGTCCGTGAGATAACAGAAAATCAACCTCTTCTCTCAATGCTTCTATGCGTTGTTGGGACTCATTCCTATATGGTGATTGCTTAATGGGTGATGCCTCCCTGTACTTCAAGTTCATGTACACCCAGAGTACAACGTTTAGAACATCCAACGAACAATTAGGGAAATGCAAAATCATGTTTTTAATATCACAGCTTTATCAATTCCAAGGTACTAAGAAAATCGTCTAGTGACTGTTGAGTCACAGAATTTTCTAAAGCACCTCTATACTCTAGAGATGTCAGGTAGACTGACGTGTTCTTCCTCTGTCTAGAAGAATAGAAGTAGTAGGTGTTAGAGGTCTAGCGTAGTTATGCCTTGAGCTGGTTAACATGGTAACATGATTAGATTTCTTTTTACAGGCGTACGTACCAAATAATTTACGTCGCTAAGCTTTTTCATACTTCCAGGGGACCATCATACCTGGCTTGTGTAGAGCATGACTGATACTAATTCCGAGCCATCACTTATCTCCTGCTTTAAAGAACGAGGAGACAGCACGCTTGTCATAATGTTGCTTCATTCTAGCTTGGGCTGAAAACTAGGTTTTTTTAAGCTTGCTCTCTAGCGGCTGTCTAATGTTGCTGCTTAATGATGGGTGAAGTGCTCAATATGGATTTGATTTTCCTGTCCACACGTGCTTTTAACACTAGCGACGGGACCACGCACCTTGGTGTCCTCGAATATTAATTGTCCAAAGGGACTAATTCCGAGATTTCTTGCTCACTTTCTCTCATAGCGAAAGAAGAAATGGTTACCCTTATCCCAATGTTCTCTAGAAACAATGTTTCACAAGAAGCTCTCATCATGGATTCAGTGTCTGTGAAATCTCTCTAGAGCCCTTGTGACTGTGGATGATAACTGGTTGAAAGTACAGACTTTATTCCTAGGTGGGATAATGCTTCTCGAAAGATCTGATTGTATCTCTCGTGGCAATCCAACCTGGGAGAAAAATTTCATCAGCGCTCTCACAATAGTACGAGCATTAAGTTTTTCTCATTAGGAATAGCTTCGGGATAGCGTGTTGCAGCGTCCATATAGTAAATAAGTATTGGTTCCTTGTTTGGTTCTAGGCAAAGAACCAAACAATCAATAATAAGACTGGGAATGGTTCACCATGCCGGTGATAGGAATGAGTGGCGAGGTGGTCATGGTATGTGTGCGCTGGCTTGCCTGTCATTGACACACGTGGCTACGTCGCAACATGTCAGGCTACTGTTTTCCTTCATCTTTGGGCCAAGTAATTGTTTTTGTCTGTTTTACCGAGTGGTCTTCTTGGACACCCAAATGTCCTCCTATGGGACTATTGTGAGCAAAATCAATGGCTTGTTCACGAAATGTAAATCGGAAACTCTACGAAATGCTTGACTGTGGTGGAAACACTATCGCTGGACAACTTACATGTATTTTCTCCATCAGTACACCGTTACTATAATAGTAACAATTATCGAGATCCTTTGCTCTCTCTCAGTAACTGTATATCTTCAGTCTTTCCTCAGTGACTGATCAAACAGAAAGGATCCTTGATTTTTAAAATCATCATGAGTTAGAATTTAACGTCTGTTGTGTCCCTGACTAGGTTGATGACCGGGGGGAGTACAGTGTTAATGACCCTGGCGCAGAGCGTCACTAAACACATATTCAAACCCCAAATCATTGTCATAAAACTAACTAAACAGGAGAAGGATGGTTGTTGTATCCTTTGACCATAGCTCTTGTAATTGCGTGCCTGAGAGGAATTAAAATAGTTTTCTATACAAGCTTCAATGGCATAATTAAATTAATCAGTGTTATTATCAATACAAGTGGTCCCTTACATATACCAGCATGAAGGATATCGTTCCCTATCAACAAGTCCACTGACTGAGGGGGAAATACACCACTGGATATACCACTGAAATAATAAACCAGGTAAATAGCTTGTTTACGCAATATAACTTTGGAAGAGGCACTTTTATAACAGCCCTACCATAGGCTTTATAACATACATCTATCTTACAAGTAGGTATCATCAGTTATGGGAGTACATCTTTCTTAATAAACGTGAGATACTGCAGTGTCTCTGAAAGTAATAATCTCAGTCAGATGTGATTCGTCAAAATCCTATTTCTGGGGGGGCCTTTTTTTCTTGAAAAGTAAGGACTCATCGCTGAACGAATCTTGACTCGTCAGATACACTTGTGACGCTACTCATCGATCCTGAGTAACATTATCTAAAACAGTAGGATAAGAGGAATTGCTAGGATTTTGGTGCCTTTGTTGCTCGGAAGAGGATACGACTTGAGTGGGGGCACCAGCCGCACGACTGTTTCTCGTATCTCTTTCTAACTTATAGCAATACTCTCTAGCATGTCCTTTCCTGTTACAATAGGTACATTTAACTTTCTTCTTCTCGATACCAGATTTCTGTCTAGCCACAGAGACAGATTCAGGATTGTGAGTTTTCTTAGAGCTAGAACTCATAAACAGTATATCCATCTCCTTGGATCAAGAGACTCAGTCAGGTACATACATCCACCTGGTATGTTGTACAAGACTAAACTCAAAGTCTTCAGATTAGGAAAGTACTCAAAGTGTTTGATCATAGAAGTACTAGTATGTCAAACTGGACAATTTCTCCAACACCTTGGATCAAGAGACTCCCGGACAGGCCCCCATTTGTTACAAAAAACGCGATTCTAAAAGCTTAGAGATCTCCAGTGAATACTAGAAAGGACTGCCCTTCTAGCATCCAGCCTGTTACTGGGTTTTCGTAACAAGTAGTCAGTATCCTGGTCCAATTATCCATTAGAATTCAGTATAATTCAATAGTGCTTCAGGATTACAACTGGTAGGCTACTAACAGAGAGAATTTAAATTTAATAAATTTATAAGTCTAGAGGTATATTGTCAAATTAATTAATACAGCAATAAAATAAAATCAATCTCTCGAGTTCAATATTATTGTGCTGAAAGCACATGTCACATTTATAATTCTTAAGTACTGTCTGGTACATTAACATTTAATAAGATATTACAAATATGTACAAATAAGTTTGTGTATAGCGTGTAAGTGCTCTAAGTACTTCAATATGTCTCACGACTCGACTAGACTTAAACAAGTGACTGACAAAGTCCTCACATAAACTAACTTCTTGACCGACTGGCAACCAGAACAGTCTGCTTGAACAATGAAAAGAATGCTAAGCCCAATAGCCATATATCAAGCGACAGCGTCACAATCAGGATCAAGGAGATAATATAACGACACTAAGCAGGGACCATCAGCAGATCCTCCACCAAAGTTACAAAACTCCCATATACTGAATCTAAGTTCAGCATAGGAAAAACCCGACTGTGACAAACAGAAACCAGTACAAAATTAAGTCAGAAGCTATAGTTCAGGACCTGAGATGCTCAGAGTGTCTATGAGACACACAACCTCAGTACAACGTCGAAAATCACTAAGTCTATACAATGTTCTGTGAACAGAGTTTACAGAACTAACACGAATACATGAGACAGAACTCTGTCCAAACACCAAGCGAGTCTAGAGCAGACTGAAGACTTCAAAGAGAGGTTGAGGACACCCCTCCCCTCGAATCACGTGATAGTACGTGGCACAACTGCAGCTCAGAGCGGCAGTATAACGAGCGACAAGCGATAATTACAGTAGTTTGCCAATCGCCAGGACTTGAACTGCGTCCATTATGTACTCATAACAACATTCAGTCACCTTTAAAGACTATAAGCAATATCATTTTTACGATTTAGCTATTTCGCACATATACGCACTATAAAAATTATAGATGTGGAAAACGATAATATAATTATATATATACATCATAATCATTGTAACCCATTCAGAGGTTGCAAACAGTGTGTGTGTGGGTGGATGTTGTTGAGTGTGTGTTTTGTGTGTGTGTGGTCAACTAACGAACATAAATATTGAAAATGTGTTCAGGAAGAGCCCCAGAGGCAGTCATCTCTGAAATAGGTTCTTATCACAGCGGATTGACGACGGGTTCTTCATGCAGAGGTTTGTAGGGATTCTCCAGGTGTTATCTAGCGCTTGCTGTACTGTCGTGTGTAGTAGGTGGTGGTGGTGGTGGAGGTGGTGGAGATCGGTGGCCTTGGTGGTGCGTGGTGGTGGTGGCGGTGGTGGTCGGGTGGTGCGGTGCGAGGTGGTGGTGGGTGGTGGTGGTGTGGTGTTGGTGGAGGACGGGTGGTGGTGGTGGTGGTGGAGGTGGGTGGTGGTGGTGGTGTGGTGATGCTGATGGTGGTGGTGGACGGTGGTGGAGGTGGTGCGTGGATGGAGGTGGTGGTGATGGAGTGGTGGTGGAGGTGGTGGTTGGAGGTCGTGTGTTGGTCGTTGGTGGTGGTGGAGTTGGTGGAGGTGGTGGCGGTGGTGGAGGGTTGTGGTGGGTGGTGGAGGTGGTGGTGGTGGTGGTTGGGGTTGGTGGTGTTGGTGGTGGTGGTGGAAGTGGTGGTGGTGGTGGCGGTGGTGGTGGTGGTGATGGGGTGGTGTGTGGTGGTGGTGGTGGTCGTGGTGGTGGTCGTGGTGGGGTGGAGGAGGAGGTGGTGGTGGTGGTGGTGGCGGTTTGGTGGTGGTTAGTGTGTTGGTGGTGGTGGTGGTGGTGGTGGTGGTGGTGGTAGTGGTGGTTTGTGGTGGTGGTGGGTGGGGGGGTGTGCCCCCCCCACCTTGGGGTGAGTGGTGGAGGTTTTGGTGGTGGTGGTGGTGGGGTGGTTGGTGGTGGTTGTGGTGGTGGAGGTGGTGGTGGTGGTGGAGGTAGTTGGTGGTGGGGGGTAGGTGGTGGTGGAGGTGGTGGTGGTGGAGGTGGTGGTGGAGGTGGTGGTGGTGGATGGCGGTGGTGGTGGTGGTGGGGGTGGTTGTGGCGGTGGTGGTGTTGGTGGTGGAGTTTTTGGTGGTGGAGGTGGATGGTGGTGGTGGTGGCGGTGGTGGGTTGTGTGGAGGTGTGGTGTTAGGTGGTGGTGGCTCGGTGGTGGGGTGGAGGTGGTGGTGTTCGTGGAGTAGTGGTGTGGGAGGTGGGTGGAGGTGGTGGTGGTGGTGGTCTGGTAGGCTGGAGGTTGCTGGGGTGGTGGTGGTGGTGGTGGGGAGGGTGGTGGTGGTGGCGTTGGTGGTGGTGGATTTTTCAGGGTGGTGTGGGGAAGGTTGGTGGTTGGTAGTGGAGGTTGGTGTGGTGGGTGGTGGAGGTGGTGGTGGTGGTGGTGGAGGTGGTGGTGGATGTGGTGGGGGATGTGGTGGTGGTGGTGGGAGGTGGTGGTGGTGGTGGTGGAGGTGGTGGTGGTGGTGGGGTGGTGGGTGGTGTGGTGGTGGGGTGGTGGGGAGGTGGTGGTGGAGGTTTTGGGGTTAGTGGTATGGTGGAGGTGGTGGTGGAGGTGATGGTGGAGGTGGTGGTGGAGGTGGTGGTGGTCGTGGAGGTGGTGTTGGTGGTGGTGGAGGGTGGTGGTGTGGTGGTGGTGGTGGGTGGTGGTGGAGGTGGTGGTGGTGGTGGTGAAGTGGTGGTGGAGGGTGGTGTGGTGGTTGGAGTTTCGGTGGTTGGAGGTGGTGGTGGTTGGTGGTGGTGGTGGCGGTGGTGGGGCGGTGGGTGGTGGTGATGGTGGTGGATAGGTGGTGGAGGTCGGTGGAGGTGGTGGTGTTGTGGAGGTGGTGGATGTGGTGGTGAGCGGTGGTGGTGGTGTGGCGGTGGTGGAGGTGGGGGTGGTGGAGGTCTGGTGGTGGTGGTGGAGGTGGTGGGTGGTGGTGGGCGGTGCTGGTGGTGGCGGGTGGTGGAGGTGGTTGGTAGGTGGTGGTGGTGGTGGTGGAAGGTGGTGGAGGTGGTTTTGTAGGTGGTGTGAGGTGGTGGTGGTGAGAAGGTGGTGGTGGTGGTGGAGGTGGTGTGTGGTGGTGAGGTGGAGGTGGTGGCGGGTGATGGATGGTGGCGTGTTGGTGGAGGTGGGGGTGGTGGGTGGTGGTGGAGGTGGTGGTGGAGGTGGTGGTGGTGGATGGTTGGTGTGGTGGGGGGAGGTGGGTGGTGGTGGGAAGAGGTGGTGGTGGTGGTGGCGTGATGGTGGGGGGGTGGTGGGAGAGGGGGTGGTAGTGGGTGGTGGAGGAGGTTGGTGGAGGTGGTGGAGGTGGTAGTGGTGGTGGTGGAGTAGGTGGTGGCGGTGATGGTGGTGGTGGTGGTTGGTGGTGGTGTGGTGGGTGGAGGTGGTGTGGTGCGGTGGGTGGCGGTGTGGGGGTGGTGGTGGTGGGTGGTGGTTGTGGTGGAGGTGGTGGTGGAGAAGGTGGTGGTGGTGGAGGTGGTCGTGGTGGGGGTGGTAGTGGTGGCTGTGGTTGGTGGTGGTGGTACGTGGAGGTGGTGTACGTGTAGTGGAGGTGGTGGTGGTGGTGGCGGTGCTGAGTGAGATTCCGTACCTGGAGAGAGTTCCGGGGGTCACACGCCCCCGCGGCCGGTCTGTGACAGGCCTCCTTAGGACAGTATCCAGGATGCGGACCACACAGACTAACACCCAGGTACCACTTTTACTGATGGGGAACTAGCCTACCAGGTCTTGAAACGAACACGTCCCATGTTTTTACTCTGGGGCTGGGAATCGACCCAGGCCCTCGCCGTGTGAGCGAGAGCGTTACCACCATGGCCACCAGGTGGTGGTGGTGGTGGTGGAGCGTGGTGGTGGTGGAGGAGGAGGGTGGTGGTATGGTGGTGGAGGTGGTGGTGGTGTGGTGGGGGTGGAGGTGGTGGTGGTGGAGTTGGTGGTGGTGGTGGTGGAGAAGGAGGTGGGATGGTGGTGGTGGTGGTGTGTGTGGTGGACGGTGGTGATGGTGGAGGGTGGTGGAGGTGGTGGATGGTGGTGGTGGTGGTGGGTGGTGCGGTGGGGATGGTGGTGGTGGTGGTGGTGGTGGGTGGTGGTGGTGGAGGTGGTGGTGGTGGCCGTGATGGGAGGGAGGTGGTGGTGGTGGTGGTAAGGAGGGAGAGAGGTGGTGCTGGTGGGGAGGGAGGTGGTGATGGTGGTTGGGAAGGAGGGAGGTGGGGTGGGGGTGGTGGGGAGGGAGGTGGTGGTTGTGGGAGGAGGGGGGGGAGGGGGGGGAGAGGGGGGTGGTGGGGAAGGGGGGAGGTGGTGGTGGTTGGGAGGGAGGGTGGTGGTGGTGGTTGGGAGGGAAGGTGGTGGTGGTGGGGAGGGAGAGATGGTGGTGGTGGTAAGCAGGGAGAGAGGTGGTGGGTGGTGTGGGTGAGAGGGTGGTGGTGGTGGTGGGGAGAGAGGGAGGTGGTGGTGGTGGGGAGGGAGGGAGGTGGTGGTGAGGAGAGAGGGAGGTGGTATAGGTGGTGGGGAGGGAGGGAGGGGAGGAAGATGTGGGTGGGGGAAAGTGGGCGAGGGGGAACATATGGTAGGGTGAAAGTGTGGGAGAGGCATAGTGTGGGAGGGGATAGTGTGGGAGGGGGATAGAGAGGGAGGGGAAAGTGTGGGAGGGGGGGTTGTGTGGGGGGGATAGTGGGGAGGGGGAGAGTGTGGGAGGGGGATAGAGAGGGAGGGGAAAGTGTGGGAGGGGGATAGAGAGGGAGGGGAAAGTGTGGGAGGGGGATAGAGAGGGAGGGGAAAGTGTGGGAGGGGGGGATAGTGTGGGGGGGATAGTGGGGAGGGGGGAGAGTGGTGGGGAGGGGGATAGTGGGGAGGGGGGAGAGTGTGGGAGGGGGATAGTTTGGGAGGGAGGAAGAGAAGGTTGAAGACACAGAGGAGACGGAAGGGAACAGTCAAGATCCTTGACTGTGTTTGTGTGTAGGATGATGTGTGCTGAGCCAAGGTCAGTGTAGGAGGCAAGGTCAGTGTAGGAGGCAAGGTCAGTGTAGGAGGGAAGGTCAGTGTAGAAGGTAAGGTCATTGTAGGAGGCAAGGTCATTGTAGGAGGAAAGGTCATTGTAGGAGACAAGGTCATTGTAGGAGGTAAGGTCAGTGTAGGAGGCAAGGTCAGTGCAGGAGGCAAGGTCAGTGTAGGAGGCAAGGTCAGTGTAGGAGGCAAGGTCACTGTAGGAGGCAAGGTCATTGCAGGAGGCAAGGTCACTGTAGGAGGCAAGGTCATTGCAGGAGGCAAGGTCAGTGTAGGAGGGAAGGTCATTGTAGGAGACAAGGTCATTGTAGAATGCAAGGTCATTGTAGGAGGCAAGGTCAGTGTAGGAGGCAAGGTCAGTGTAGGAGGCAAGGTCAGTGTAGGAGACAAGGTCAGTGTAGGAGGCAAGGTCAGTGTAGGAGGCAAGGTCAGTGTAGGAGGCAAGGTCGGTGTAGGAGGGAAGGTCATTGTAGGAGGCAAGGTCATTGCAGGAGGCAAGGTCATTGTAGGAGGCAAGGTCATTGTAGGAGGCAAGGTCATTGTAGGAGGCAAGATCAGTGTAGGAGGCAAGGTCATTGTAGGAGGCAAGGTCAGTGTAGGAGGCCAAGTCATTGTAGGAGGCAAGGTCATTGAAGGAGGCAAGGTCAGTGTAGGAGACAAGGTCATCGTAGGAGGCAAGGTCATTGTAGGAGGCAAGGTTATTGTAGGAGGCAAGGTCAGTGTAGGAGGCAAGGTCATTGTAGGAGGCAACTTCATTGTAGGAGGGAAGGTCAATATAGGAGGCAAGGTCATTGTAGGAGGCAAGGTCATTGTAGGAGGGAAGGTCAGTGTATGAGTTAAGGTCAGTATAGGAGGCAAGGTCAGTGTAGGAGGGAAGGTGGAGGTGGTGGGGAGGGAGGGAGGGGAGGAAGATGTGGGTGGGGGGGAAGTGGGCGAGGGGGAACATATGGTAGGGGTGAAAGTGGGAAGAGGCATAGTGTGGGAAAGGGATAGTGTGGGAGGGGGATTAGAGAGGGAGGGGATAGTGTGGGAGGGGCGATAGTGGGGAGGGGGATAGGGGGAGGGGGATAGTTTGGGAGGAAGAGAAGGTTGAAGACACAGAGGAGACGGAAGGGAACAGTCAAGATACTTGACTGTGTTTGTGTGTAGGATGATGTGTGCTGAGCCAAGGTCAGTGTAGAAGGCAAGGTCAGTGTAGGAGGGAAGGTCAGTGTAGAAGGTAAGGTCATTGTAGGAGGCAAGGTCATTGTAGGAGGCAAGGTCATTGTAGGAGGGAAGTACATTGTAGGAGGGAAGGTCAGTGTAGGAGGCAAGGTCATTGTAGGAAGGAAGGTCATTGTAGGAGGCAAGGTCAGTGTAGGAGGCAAGGTCAGTGTAGAAGGTAAGGTCATTGTAGGAGGCAAGGTCATTGTAGGAGGGAAGTACATTGTAGGAGGGAAGGTCAGTGTAGGAGGCAAGGTCATTGTAGGAAGGAAGGTCATTGTAGGAGGCAAGGTCAGTGTAGGAGGCAAGGTCAGTGTAGAAGGGAAGGTCATTGAAGGGAAGGTCAGTGTAGGAGGCAAGGTCAGTGTAGGAGGCAAGGTCAGTGTAGGAGGCAAGGTCAGTGTAGGAGGCAAGGTCAGTGAAGAAGGCAAGGTCATTGTAGGATGCAAGGTCATAGGAGGCAAGGTCAGTGTAGGAGGCAAGGTCAGTGTAGGAGGGAAGGTCATTGTAGGAGGCAAGGTCATTGTAGGAGGGAAGGTCAGTGTAGGAGGCAAGGTCACTGTAGGAGGCAAGGTCAGTGTAGGAGGGAAGGTCATTGTAGGAGGGAAGGTCAGTGTAGGAGGCAAGGTCAGTGTAGGAGGCAAGGTCATTGTAGGAGGCAAGGTCAGTGTAGGAGGCAAGGTCAGTGTAGGAGGGAAGGTCAGTGTAGGAGGCAAGGTCATTGTAGGAGGCAAGGTCAGTGTAGGAAGCAAGGTCAGTGTAGGAGGCAAGGTCAGTGTAGGAGGGAAGGTCAATGAAGAAGGCAAGGTCATTGTAGGATGCAAGGTCATTGTAGGAGGCAAGGTCAGTGTAGGAGGCAAGGTCAGTGTAGGAGGCAAGGTCAGTGTGGGAGGCAAGGTCATTGTAGGAGGCAAGGTTAGTGTAGGAGGCAAGGTCATTGCAGGAGGCAAGGTTAGTGTAGGAGGTAAGGTCAGTGTAGGAGGCAAGGTCAGTGTAGGAGGCAAGGTCATTGTAGGAGGGAAGGTCAGTGTATGAGTTAAGGTCAGTATAGGAGGCAAGGTCAGTGTAGGAGGGAAGGTCAGTGTACGAGGGAAGGTCAGTGTAGGAGGAAAGGTCAGTGTATGAGGGAAGGTCAGTGTAGGAGGGAAGGTCAGTGTATCAGGGAAGGTCAGAGTATCAGGGAAGGTCGGTGTCGGAGAGAGGGTCAGTGTAGGAGAGGTCAATGTTTGAAAGGTCAGTGTATGAGTGAAGGTTAATGTAGAAGGGAAGGTCAGTGTATGAGGGAAGTTCAGTGTATGAGGGAAGGTCAATGTATGAGGGAAAGTCAGTGTATGAGGGAAGGTCAGTGTATGAGGGAAGGTCAGTGTATGAGGGAAGGTCAGTGTAGGTGCAGTGAGAAAGGAAGGTACACTGAGAGGGAGGTGTACTGAGAGGGGGAAGGTGTACTGAGAGGTGGAAGGTGTACTGAGAGGGGGAAGGTGTACTGAGAGGGGAAGGTGTACTGAGAGGGGAAGGTGTACTGAGAGGGGGAAGGTGTACTGAGAGGGGGAAGGTTTTTACTGAGAGGGGGAAGGTGTATGAGAGGGGAAGGTGTACTGAGAGGGGGAAAGGTGTACTGAGAGGGAGAAGGTGTACTGAGAGGGAGGTGTACTGAAAGGGGAAGGTGTACTGAGAGGGGGAAGGTGTACTGAGAGGGGGAAGGTTGTACTGAGAGGGGGAAGGTGTACCGAGAGGGAAAGGTGTACTGAGAAGGGAAGGTGTACTGAGAGGGGAAGGTGTACTGAGAGGGGAAGGTGTATGAGAGGGGGAAGGTGTGCTGAGAGGGGAAGGTGTACTGAGAAGGGAAGGTGTACTGAGAGGGGAAGGTGTATGAGAGGGGGAAGGTGTGCTGAGAGGGGAAGGTGTACTGAGAGGGGGGAGGTGTGCTGAGAGGGGGAAGGTTGTGCTGAGAGGGGAAGGTGTACTGAGAGGGGGGAGGTGTGCTGAGAGGGGAAGGTGTACTGAGAAGGGGGAGGTGTGCTGAGAGGGGAAGGTGTACTGAGAAGGGGGAGGTGTGCTGAGAGGGGAAGGTGTACTGAGAG
>NC_069453.1:8105883-8138383 GCF_026875155.1 Cherax quadricarinatus
AAGGGGCATGTCCTACGAGGTGAGGTTAAGGGAAATCGACCTGACGACACTGGAAGACAGGAGAGATAAGGGGAACGTGATAACGGCATATAAAATACTGAGAGGAATTGACAAGGTGGACAGAGACAGAATGTTCCAAAGATGGGACACAGCAACAAGGGGTCACAGTTGGAAGCTGAAGACTCTAGATGAATCACAGAGTTGTTAGTATTTCTTCAGTCACAGAGTAGTCAGTAAGTGGAAAAGCTGGGGGGGAAAGTGATGTAGTGGAGGCAGGATCCATTCAAAGCTTTAAGAAGAGGTATGATAAAGCTCATGGTGCAGGAGTAACCCAGTAGCGGTCAGTGAAGAGACGGGGCCAGGAGCTATGACTCGACTCCTTCAACCACAACTAGGTGAGTACACACACACACACACACACACACACACACACACACACACACACACACACACACACAGACACACACACAACACTCACACACACACACACACACAACACACACAACACACTACACACAACACACACACACACAGACACACACACAACACTCACACACACACACACACACACACACACATACACACACACACACACACACACACACACACACACACACACTAAGCTGGTGCTGCCGACATAAGCTCCAGACGCTAGGAGAGATTCTGTAGGCCAGAGTCGCTGCTATGAAAGGCAAGAACAGTGTATGGCGGGAGTGATAGTGAGCTAGTCGGCGGTGAGAGAGTGAACAGTGAGGATAGTGACCTAGCAGCGAGTGGATGGTGACGGAGTGGGCAGTAAGGTTAGTGACCGAGCAGCGAGTGCATGGTGACGGAGTGAACAGTGAGGAACACAGTGAATGAACAGTGAGGAATGGACAGTGAAGAAGACAGGGAGTGAACAGTAAGGGAGACAGGGAATGAACAGTGAGGAAGACTGGGAGTGAACAGTGAGGAAGACAGGGAGGGAACAGTAAAAGAGACAGGAGGAGCAGTAGGGGGCAGGGACTGTGAACAGTGACGAAGACAGGGAGAGAAAAAGTAAGGGAGGACAATGGGTGAATGAGGAAGACAGGGAGACAACAGTGAGGAAGACAAGGAGACAACAGTGAAGAAGACAGAGAGTGGAGGAGGAAGACAGGGAGACAACAGTGAGGAAGGCAATGAGTGAATGAGGAAGCAGGGAGGAAAAACAGTGAAGTAGACAAAGAGCGAACAGTAAGGAAGACAGGTAGTGAACAGTAAGGAAAACAGGGCGTGAACAGTGAGGAAGACAGGGAGTGAACAGTGAGGAAGAAAGGGAGTGAATAGTAAGGAAAAAAAGGGCGTGAAAAGGAAGGGAAAAAGGGAAGTGAACAGTAAGGAAAAAAAAGGGGGGAACGTGAGGGAAAACAGGGAGGAACAGTAAGGAAAACGGGCGTGAAAAAGTGAGGAAGACAGGGGGTGAACAAATTTAAAGGAAAAAAGGGCCCTGAAAATGAGGAAGACGGGAGTGAACAGGAGGAAAAAAAGGGAAATAAAAAAATAAGGGAGAAAAGGGGGTGAACAGTGAGGAAGAGGGGGAGTGGGAAAAGTGAGGAAGAAAGGGAGTGAACAGAAAAGGGGGACAGGGAAATGAAAAGGGGAGGAAAAAAAGGGATTTAACCGTAAGGGAACAGTGAAGGGGAACAGTGAGGGAAAAAAGAGAGTGAACAGTGGGAAGGGCAGGGAGGAACAGTAAGGAAAACAGGGGGAAACATGAGGGGAAAACGGGAAAGTGAAAGTGGGGGAAGAAAGGGATTGGGAATAGTAAGGGAGACAGGAAGAACCCGTGAGGAAAACCCGGGGGTGAAAAGTGGGGGAAGAAAGGGGAGTGAACTTTAAGGGGGGACAGGGGGTGAACAGTGAGGGAAACCAGGGACGAAAAAGTAAGGGAAGGGCAATGGGGGAATGAGGAAAACAGGGGGGACAACAGTGAGGAAGACAAGGGGACAACGTGAAGAAGACAGGATGGGGAGGGAAAACAGGGGACAAAGTGGGAAGGCAAAAAAACACCCGGGGGGGAGACAGGGAAAAGAACAGAGAGGGAAAGGGAGGGAAATTGGGAAAAGTGGGGAAGACGAGTGAACAGTGAGGGAAACAGAGTAAACAAAGAGGAAGAAAAGGGAGTGAACAGTAAGGGGAGACAGGGAGTGAACGAGAGGAAAAAAGGGAGGGGAGCAGTGGGAAGGGGCCGGGAGTGAACAATGAGAAAACAGAGAGGGGAACCGTGAGTGAGGGAAAGGGGGGAACAGTTTAGGAAGCAGGGAGGGAACAGGAGGAACACAGAGATACAAAAAAAGTGAGGGAAAACCCGGGGTAACAGTGAGGAAAGGGCAGTGAGTGAAACAGTGAGGGAGACGGAAAAAGGGAAAGTGAGGAAGACAGGGAGGAACAGTGAGGAAAAGGGGGGGACAACAGTGAGGAAAAACAGAGTGAACAGTGAGGAAGACAGGGAGTGAACAGTGAAGGGGGGAAGGAGTTTAACATTTACGAAGGAACCCGGGAGTGAACAGTGAGGGGACAGGGAGGGCAAAAGGGAGGAAGACAAAGGGGGGTTGGGACAGTAAGGAAAAAAACAGGGGGTTTAGCAGTGAGGGAAAAAAACCGTTAGGAAGACGGGAGTGAAAAAGTTTAGGGAAACAGGGAGACAAAAAGTGGGGAAGACCGTGAAAAAGTAGGGAAGACAGGGAAGGAAAAAGTGAGGAAGACAGGGGGAAATGGGGGAACGTTTTAAAAAAGGAAGACAGGGGGAAGTGAACAGTAAAAGGGAAAACAGGGAAGTGAACTGAAGGGAAAACAGGGAGTGAACAGTGAAGAAGGGCGGGAGTGAAAAATTTAGGAAAAAAGGGAGTGAACAGTAAGGGAGACAGGGGGTTGGGAAAAGTGAGGGGAAAAAGGAGTGGAAAAAGAGGAAGCCAGGGAAACGAAAAAGTAAGGGGGGACAGGGAGAGAACAGTGAGGAAAAAAAAAGGGGGTATTCCCATGCTAAATATTGGGTTTTATTATTATAATATTCTTGGAGGTCCTAAACCATGAAGATCAAGGTCAATATTCTTGGAGGTCCTAAACCATGAAGATCAAGGTCAATATTCTTGGAGGTCCTAAACCATGAAGATCAAGGTCAATATTCTTGGAGGTCTAAACCATGAAGATCAAGGTCAATATTCTTGGAGTCTTAAACCATGAAGATCAAGGTCAATATTCTGGAGGTCCTAAACCATGAAGATCAAGGTCAATATTCTTGGAGGTCCTAAACCATGAAGATCAAGGTCAATATTCTTGGAGGTCCTAAACCATGAAGATCAAGGTCAATATTCTTGGAGGTCTTAAACCATGAAAATCAAGGTCAATATTCTTGGAGGTCTTAAACCATGAAGATCAAGGTCAATATTCTTGGAGGTCTTAAACCATGAAGATCAAGGTCAATATTCTTGGAGGTCTTAAACCATGAAGATCAAGGTCAATATTCTTGGAGGTCTTAAACCATGAAGATCAAGGTCAACATTCTTGGAGGTCTTAAACCATGAAGATCAAGGTCAATATTCTTGGAGGTCTTAAACCATGAAGATCAAGGTCAATATTCTTGGAAGTCATAAACCATGAAGATCAAGGTCAATATTCTTGGAGGCCCTAAACCATGAAGATCAAGGTCAATATTCTTGGAGGTCTTAAACCATGAAGATCAAGGTCAATATTCCTGGAGGTCTTAAACCATGAAGATCAAGGTCAATATTCTTGGAGGCCCTAAACCATGAAGATCAAGGTCAATATTCTTGGAGGTCTTAAACCATGAAGATCAAGGTCAATATTCTTGGAGGTCTCAAATCATGAAGATCAAGGTCAATATTCTTGGAGGCCCTAAACCATGAAGATCAAGGTCAATAGTCTTGGAGGTCTTAAACCATGAAGATCAAGGTCAATATTCTTGGCGGTCTTAAACCATGAAGATCAAGGTCAATATTCTTGGAGGCCCTAAACCATGAAGATCAAGGTCAATATTCTTGGAGGTCCTAAACCATGAAGATCAAGGTCAATATTCTTGAAGGTCCTAAACATGAATATCAGGTCAATTTGAGGCTAAAACCATGAAGATCAAGGTCAATATTCTTGGAGGTCTTAAACCATGAAGATCAAGGTCAATATTCTTGGAGGTCTTAAACCATGAAGATCAAGGTCAATATTCTTGGAGGTCTTAAACCATGAAGATCAAGGTCAATATTCTTGGAGGTCTTAAACCATGAAGATCAAGGTCTATATTCTTGGAGGTCTTAAACCATGAAGATCAAGGTCAATATTCTTGGAGGTCTTAAACCATGAAGATCAAGGTCAATATTCTTGGAGGCCCTAAACCATGAAGATCAAGGTCAATATTCCTGGAGGTCTTAAACCATGAAGATCAAGGTCAATATTCTTGGAGGCCCTAAACCATGAAGATCAAGGTCAATATTCTTGGAGGTCTTAAACCATGAAGATCAAGGTCAATATTCTTGGAGGTCTCAAATCATGAAGATCAAGGCCAATATTCTTGGAGGCCCTAAACCATGAAGATCAAGGTTAATATTCTTGTAGGCCCTTAAACCATGAAGATCAAGGTCAATATTCTTGGAGGCCCTAAACCATGAAGATCAAGGTCAATAGTCTTGGAGGTCTTAAACCATGAAGATCAAAGTCAATATTCTTGGCGGTCTTAAACCATGAAGATCAAGGTCAATATTCTTGGAGGCCCTAAACTATGAAGATCAAGGTCAATATTCTTGGACGCCCTAAACCATGAAGATCAAGGTCAATATTCTTGGACGCCCTAAACCATGAAGATCAAGGTCAATATTCTTGATCTTAAACCATGAAGATCAAGGTCAATATTCTTGGAGGTCTTAAACCATGAAGATCAAGGTCAATATTCTTGGAGGCCCTAAACCATGAAGATCAAGGTTAATATTCTTGGAGGTCTTAAACCATGAAGATCAAGGTCAATATTCTTGGGGGCCCTAAACCATGAAGATCAAGGTCAATATTCTTGGAGGCCCTAAACCATGAAGATCAAGGTCAATATTCTTGGAGGTCTTAAACCATGAAGATCAAGGTCAATGTTCTTGGAGGCCCTAAATCATGAAGATCAAGGTCAATATTCTTGGAGGCCCTAAACCATGAAGATCAAGGTCAATATTCTTGGAGGCCCTAAACCATGAAGATCAAGGTCAATATTTTTGGAGGCCCTAAACCATGAAGATCAAGGTCAATATTCTTGGAGGCCCTAAACCATGAAGATCAAGGTCAATATTCTTAGAGGCCCTAAACCATGAAGATCAAGGTCAATATTCTTGGAGGCCCTAAACCATGAAGATCAAGGTCAATATTCTTGGAGGTCCTAAACCATGAAGATCAAGGTCAATATTCTTAGAGGTCCTAAACCATGAAGATCAAGGTCAATATTCTTGGAGGCCCTAAACCATGAAGATCAAGGTCAATATTCTTGGAGGCCCTAAACCATGAAGATCAAGGTCAATATTCTTAGAGGTCCTAAACCATGAAGATCAAGGTCAATATTCTTAGAGGTCCTAAACCATGAAGATCAAGGTCAATATTCTTGGAGGCCCTAAACCATGAAGATCAAGGTCAATATCTTGACCTAACATGAAGACAGGTCAATATCTGAGGCCCTAAACCATGAAGATCAAGGTCAATATTCTTGGAGGCCCTAAACCATGAAGATCAAGGTCAATATTCTTGGAGGCCCTAAACCATGAAGATCAAGGTCAATACTGAAGCCACTGTGTGGCGAAACGTTTCCTCATTAAAGATACCCAAGTGTTGCACATGTGTCCAATCTAGATAAACATTGGTAACAGGTTGGTAGACGGGTAGGTTAATAGTGACAGCAGGTGGTAGACAGGTGGCAGACAGGTGGTAGACAGGTGGTAGACAGGTGGTAGACAGGTGGCAGACAGGTGGTAGACAGGTGGTAGACAGGTGGTAGACAGGTGGCAGACAGGTGGTAGACAGGTGGTAGACAGGTGGTAGACAGGTGGCAGACAGGTGGTAGACAGGTGGTAGACAAGGAGGCACTACCGTCCTGCCCAATGAGTGTGAAACTGTGTATTATTATTATTATTATAATCAAGGGGAAGCGCTAAACCCGTAGGATTATACAGCGCCGGGGGGATGTGGAAGGCATTCAGGCTTAATTCGGGGAACTGGAACACAGATCCAATTCCCTAAATCAAGAGCCCCTCACCAACTTCAAGGAACCTTCCGTGAGGGGTGTGAAACTGTGTAATTCTTATACACAACAGTAGGATTCCTGGTCTCTTCTTTCTGTCTCATAAACACGCAAGATAACAGGTACATCTTGCTACTTCTACTTACACTTAGGTCACACGACATATACATGTACACGTATATGTATACACACTGACCTGAAATATCTTCTATTTTCTATATTGTTCTTGGTCTTATCTATTTCCTTTCATTTCCATGGGAAAGTCGAAAACAGTCTTTCCTCACTAAGTCATGCGTGTCGTTAGAGGCGACTAAAATGCCGGGAGCAAGGTGTTAGTAACCCCCTTCTCCTGTATACATTATCAAATGTAAAAAGAATATTTTAAAGTTGAGATGTTTGAATGTGAGTGGATGTAGTGGGGATGATTAGAAAGAGATGATTGCCAATGTCCTGGTTCTAAGCAAAACAAAGAGGAAGGGGGGTAGGGGAGTTTCAGTGGGGAGATATAAATGGGATTTTGGTAGGTGTATCTGAGGGAGTTAGTGGTACGGAAGGGGTAGCAATAATGCTGAAGGAACAGTTATGGTAGGAAAAAGTAAGAATTTGAGAGGTTTTTACGAAGAAGAAGTGATATAAAGAGGGAGGAGTATATAGAGAGTGATAGAGAGGTTAAGAGAGTGGTGCGGGAGTGTAAAAGAAGAGCAAATGAGAGTGGGTAAAATTTTGTCGACAAATTTTACTGAGAATAAGATAAGGTTTTGGAGTGAGATTAATAAGATGAGAAAGTTATTAGATGTGAGTTGAAAGTATTCGGAAGATGGAGGAAACATTTTGAGGGCCTGTTAAATGTTGATGACGATAGGGAAGCAGAGGTACAACATCTTCCAGGAGTGAGGAAGTCAGACACGAGTGTGGGGAAAGGTGCGTGAGATTATGGGTAAAATTAAAGGAGACAAAGCAGCTGGGATTTACGAAATCAAGACAGAAATGTTAAAGCAGGTGGGGATAGTGTTTGGGAATGGTTGGTGAATTTTGATAAATGTAGGAAAGAGGAGAAAATACCTAAGAATTGATATAAAAGAAAAGAAGACAAAAGTAGTGTAAGAATTATAGGAGAATAAGCCTGCTGAGAATACCGGGTAAAGAGTATAGTAATTACTGAAAGAATTAAGGTTAAGAATTAAAGATAAGGAGGTTGTAGGAAGGACAGGGGATGTGTAGACCAAGTGTTTACATTGAATCACATAATTAAACAATATTTAAATAAAGATAAGGAAGCTTTTTGGTGCATTTAAAAACTTAGAAAAGGTATAGGATGGGGTGGATAGGAAAGCAATGTGGAAGATGTTGCAAGTGTATGGAATAGGTGGTAGGATATTATAGGCAGCTAAGAGATTTTATGAGGACAGTGAGGCTAGGTTAGGGTGTGTACGAGAGATTATTTATAGTTATTTACCATATTTATAAATGGGGTTGTACCGGCAGTGAATGTAGGGGTATTGGGAAGAGGTGTGGGATTAAAGTCGCAGAATCTATTTCAAAGTGGAAGTTGTCAGTTGTTTTTTACCAATGACACTATGCTTTTTGGGACATTCTGAAGCTGCAAAGGTTGGTGGAAAAATTTGGGAGGATGTGTAAAAGGAAATTAAAAGTGCTAAGTAAGCCGAACTGGGCAGTTAGAGCTAACAAGCATGGGAGTTTTCTTCCGAATAACCAGATTGAAAAAATTCAAACAATAACTCTACTTAAATGAATCTGAACATAACGAAAAATACGTATGTTAAGTAATAATAAATAAATTTTAATTTATCCATTATATATTTAGTAGAATTTAACAAAAGCAATTACGTTAATTAAGGTTAGGTTAGGTGAGGTTTCAAATTTATGTTTGGTCAAATAAAAAAAAAATTATCATTTTGGCTTATTAGGCACGATCATTGTACCCAATAGTTCCGTCGTGGAAAGAAATATAACTGATTCCTCGCTCCTGAAACATGATAGAACTGCCTTGTATAATTCAAGTCTTGGGTTGTACAAACTCGACAGCTATCTAGTGGAATTTTTTGTGCACAGTCTTAAGCAAGAGTGCTATACAAAATCGCAGGATTGCTCATTTTCCAACAGGTCCTACTAAGGATTTGGTGACGTTAGACCAGCGTTCTCTGAGCCTGTCCTGCCATGGGAAAGTGCCCTGCCATTCGGTATCGTCGTATGCGGATAATTCAGGGAAGGTTAGCACACCATGGACAGATAATATGCTCTTGTTGACTCGTAATTTCTATGGTTCCATTCACATAGGTGGCTATCTCACACATAGGTGACTGAAACTTTCACACAACAAACTCTAACCATGCAATAGTGCGAGAAAGTTGTGTGAAAGACCTGGGAGTGATAATATCAGAGGATCTCATCTTCAAGGAAAATGATAGGAAGAATAATGGGAACTTTCAAACTTTCAAAACAGGGGATACCAAGCCAATGATGATCCATTTTAAATCACTTGTTCTCTCTAGGCTGGAATACTACTGTACACTAACAGCCCCATTCAAGGCAGGTGAAACTGCAGATCTAGAGAATGTACAGAGAATCTTCACTACATGTATAAGCTCAGGCAAGCACATTAATTACTGGGAACGTTTGAAGTCTCTTGACTTGTACTCCCTGGAACGCAGGCGAGAAAGATACACTTTTAGCAAGCTCCTGAAGACGGATTGGCGACAGTCCGAAAGATCTAGAGCGGTTTATCCTTCAATCTCATGATTTTCTTCCAAATTTTAAACAAACAAAAAAGACACAAACACAAACGCACAGACGTCAATTAAGTAACTGCTGCAGCATATGGGAGCCTGGCAAACCTTAGAATAACGTTTCGACATCTGAGCAAGAAGTTATTCACGACACTGTACACCGTGTACGTCAGGCTCATACTGAAGTATGCAGCACCAGTATGGAACCCACACCTATAGAAAGTGCAAAGGTTTACAACAAGATTAGTCTCGGAACTGAGGGGATTATCCTACGAGGAAAGGTTAAGAGAAGTCAACTTGACAACACTGAAACACTAAACGGATAGGGGGGGGGGGACATGATAACATATTAAATACTGAGAGGAACTGACAAGGAAGACAGAGACAGGATGTTCCAGAGATGAGACACAGCAACACGAGGTCACAATTGGAAGCTGAAAACTAAGATGAGTCACAGGGATGTTAGTAAGTTCTTCAGTCATAGAGTTGTCAGGAAGTGGAACAATCTGGAGATTGATGTAGGGGAGGCAAGACCCATACATAGCTTTAGGAAAAGGTATGATAAAGCTCATGGAGCAGGGAGAGAGTGGACCTAGTAGCGCGAAGAGACGGTTCCAGGAGCTCTGAATCGACCCCTTCAACCACAATTAGCGAAGTACACACACACACACACACACACAGACACACAGACACACAAACACACACACACACACACACACACACACACACACACACACACACACACACACACACGAGACTCTGGTAGCTGGTACGCTCATGATTTCAGTTTTGTCAGTGGAGACTTTTGCAAACAGTATCCTGCATGATGCATGCACCATGAACCTGCCTTCCAAATACATCCTCTTTTTATTTCCCTGCCATCAAAGATGGAGCTTTGTTTGTGGTGCGTGAGGGATACACATGTTTGTCGTGCGTGAGGGATACACATGATTGTGGTCCTGTGTGGAGATATACATGAGTGTGGTGCTGAGTGGGGATACACATGATTGTGGTGCTGAGGGACACAAATGATTGTGGGATACACATGAATGTGGTGCTTTCTGAGGGATACACATTGTGGTGCTGTGTGGGGATCCACATCACTGTCGTGAGGGATACATGCCACTGGGGTGCTGTGTGAGGAATACACATCACTGCTGTGTTGTGCACGAGATACATATCGCTGTGGTGCTGTGTGAGGGATACACATCACTAGGGTGAGGGGTGCACATCACTGGGGTAAGAGATACACATCACTGGGTGAGGGATACACATCACTGGGGTAAGGGATACACATCACTGGGGTGAGATACACACATCACTGGGGTGAGGGATACACATCACTGGGGTGAGGAATATACATCACTGGGGTGAGGGATACACATCACTGGGGTGAGGGATACACATCACTGGGTGAGGGATACACATCACTGGGTGAGGGATACACATCACTGGGTGAGGGATACACATCACTGGGGTGAGGGATACACATCACTGGGTGAGGGATACACATCACTGGGTGAGGGATACACATCACTGGGTGAGGGATACACATCACTGGGTGAGGGATACACATCACTGGGGTGAGGGATACACATCACTGGGTGAGGGATACACATCACTGGGTGAGGGATACACATCGCTGGGGTGAGGGATACACATCACTGGGGTGAGGGATACACATCATTGGGGTGAGAGATACACATCACTGGGTGAGGGATACACATCACTGGGTGAGGGATACACATCACTGGGTGAGGGATACACATCACTGGGTGAGGGATATACATCACTGGGGTGAGGGATACACATCACTGGGGTGAGGGATACACATCACTGGGTGAGGGATACACATCACTGGGTGAGGGATACACATCACTGGGTGAGGGATATACATCACTGGGGTGAGGGATACACATCACTGGGTGAGGGATACACATCACTGGGTGAGGGATACATATCACTGGGTGAGGGATACACATCACTGGGTGAGGGATACACATCACTGGGGTGAGGGATACACATCACTGGGTGAGGGATACACATCACTGGGTGAGGGATACACATCGCTGGGGTGAGGGATACACATCACTGGGGTGAGGGATACACATCATTGGGGTGAGAGATACACATCACTGGGTGAGGGATACACATCACTGGGTGAGGGATACACATCACTGGGTGAGGGATACACATCACTGGGTGAGGGATATACATCACTGGGGTGAGGGATACACATCACTGGGGTGAGGGATACACATCACTGGGTGAGGGATACACATCACTGGGTGAGGGATACACATCACTGGGTGAGGGATATACATCACTGGGGTGAGGGATACACATCACTGGGTGAGGGATACACATCACTGGGTGAGGGATACATATCACTGGGTGAGGGATACACATCACTGGGTGAGGGATACACATCACTGGGTGAGGGATACACATCACTGGGTGAGGGATACACATCACTGGGTGAGGGATACACATCACTGGGTGAGGGATACACATCACTGGGTGAGGGATACACATCACTGGGTGAGGGATACACATCACTGCGTGTCAGTCACACACAATTTTTGAAAAGCTTCTCTCAACCGTGAAACCAGTTTGTTTTTTTGAGGAAATTGTAAATAAAAAGAAAGAGAGAATTACTTTATATTCAGTGAGATTACATATATATATATATATATATATATATATATATATATATATATATATATATATATATATAAGAGAAGAGAAGAGAGAGAGATAGAAGAGAGAGAGAGAGAGAGAGAGAGAGAGAGAGAGAGAGAGAGAGAGAGAGAGAGAGAATGTTAGTGTCAGAATGAACGAGCCCAGTTTGATGAGCTTTATCATATCTCTTTTTAAAACTGTGTGTGGATCCTGCCTCCACTACATCACTCTCCAGACTGACTGAAGAAAAACTTCCTAATGTCCCTGTGACTCATCTGTGCTTTCAACTTCCAGTTGTGACCCCTTGTTGCTGTCTCTCATCTCTGAAACATTCTGTCCCTATTCACCTTGTCAATTCCTATCAGTATTTTATATGTCGTTATTATGTCTTCCCCTATCCCTCCTGTCCTCTGGTGTCGTTAGGCTGAATTCCTTTAACCTCTCCTCGTAGGGCATACCCATTATTTACGGGACTAGTCTTGTTGCAAACCTCTGCACTTTCTCTAATTTCTTGACGTGTTTGACCAGGTATGGGTTCCAAACTGGTGCTGCATACTCCAGTATGGGCCTGACGTACACGATGTACAAATGTCGAAACGCTATTCTTAAGTTTGCCAGGCGCCCATATGCTGCAGCAGTTATTTGGTTAATGTGCTCCTCAGGAGATATGCTCGGTATTATACTAACCCCAAGAGTGAGCTTTGCAGCCTTAGACCTCATAGGCTGTACTCCGCCGCCAGTCTTTCTTGTCCTTTCCCAAACCTAACGACATTACACTTGATAGGCTTGAACTCCAACAGCCATTTGTCGGACCAGGCTTACAGCCTGTCCAGATCTTTTTGTAGGCTTGCCTGATCCTCCTCCACCTGTATTATTCTCATTAGTTTCACACTGTCTGCAAACAAGGAATCTGAATCTATCCCTTCTCTCATGTCATTCACATATAAAAGAAACAGCACCTGACCTAGAACTGACCCTTGTGGAATCTCACTCGACACATGCACCCACTCTGACACCTCGGCACGTACCAACACACGTTGATACGTGCCGAGGTGTCAGGTATTCCCTAATCCATTGTAGTACTTTCCATGCTATTCCTGCTTGCTCCTCTAGCTTTTCAACCAGTCTTTTGTGTGGTACTGTATCGAAATCCTTCTCACAGTCCAAGAAGATGCAGTCTACCCATCTCCTCCCCCCCCCTATCTTACTTGTTACCTTACCGTAGAACTCAATTAAGCTTTTGATGCAGAATTTCCGTTCCCTGTAGCCGTGTTGGTTGTCATGTATGAACCCATTCCTGTCTAGGTGCTCCACCACTCTTCTGAATATTCTCCATAACTTTACATACTATACATGTTAGCGACACAAGTTTGTAGTTTAGTGCTGCCTGTCTGTCTCCTATCTTAAAAATTATGACTACGTTTGCTGTCTTCCATACCTCAGGTAGTTGTCCAGTTTCCATAGATTTACTGAAGATTATTGTAAGTGGCACACACACAGTGCATCTGCTGCCTCTCTCAGGACCCACTCAGAGAAGTTATCTGAGCCCACCGCCTTCGTGGTATTTACTTTACCTAGCGGTTTCTTCACCTCCTCCTAGGTTGTGTACAGTGTGTCCAGCACTGTACACAATGTAGGTGAACTCTACTCCCTCGGTGTGCTGGAAGCCTCTCTGTCTCCACTATGAATATCTCCATGAATCTTGAGATGAGTTCCTCACATACTTCCTCCTCACATACTTCCCTCCTTTCCTCCTCAGCCTGAGCACCTGGTCTCTGTTGTTTTCCCTCTAATGTGGCTATATAACAGCTTTGAGTCAGATTTGACCTTTGATGCTGTCATTCTCGTATTGCCGCTGAACCTCTCTTCTTATCCATTCATATTCATTTCTGTGTGTGTGTGTGTGTGTGTGTGTGTGTGTGTGTGTGTGTGTGTGTGTGTGTGTGTGTGTGTGTGTGTGTGTGTGTGTGTGTGTGTGTACGCTCTCGCCTATTTGTTCTCACTTATTTGTGGTTGCTGGAGTCATCTCTGTACCTGGTCTTTGCCAGAGTCAATCCCACCTAGCCTTGAGGGCCCTGCCGTACCTTCTCTTAAACCAATGTATGAACTCTGCCACTATCATTTCTTCATCGTTATCATTCCACTTCAAAAGCCTTCTTGAAATCTAAGAAAACTGTAACTCTGTCACAGAACTCCAACAAATTTTTAAGACAAGATTTTTCTCCCTGAACCCATGTTGGTTATTATTTACGAAATCAATTCTCGCCAAGTGTTCTGCCACTCCCCTTCCGATAATTTTCTCCACTATCTTGCATGTTATGTATGCCAGAGAAACTGGTTTGTTGTCCATCACTTCCAGTCTGTCTGCTTTTTTAAATACAGAGACTATATTCACTGTCTTCCAGACCTCTGGCAACTGCTCCATATCTAGTGACTTCTTGTAGGTCATAGATAGAGTCAAACAGTGCTTCTAACACCTTTTCAGGTCTATTACCTTAGATGTATCCAGATGTACAAAAGTTTCTTTACCTCTCCTTGTTGTATGATACCAAGTATCTACTGGTTTACCCTTTAACCTACAGTTCCTTCTGTTGCTTCTGTTTCCTCCGAGAGGAACTCTTCAAATGATCTGATCATTACTTCGCTGACTTCCTTGTCGTTTTTTGTAAGCTCTACTTACTTCCTTACTCAGACGAATCACCTGGTTATCACCTGTGGTCTTTCTTGAGATGTGGTTGCGAAGCTGCTTGATTCAGAACTGGATTTTGTTGAAATATCATTCTCAAATGATGGCATAGCCTCTCCTCTCTCTAACATATTCATTTCTGGATCTTCTGCTGTTTCTCTGGTCTAAATAGTAAAGAATAAAAAGGCACAATACCGTGACGAACAATACACAAATAACCTGCATATAGGAGAGATTAGCTTACGACACCGTTTCGGTCTGACTTGGGCCATTTACAAAGTAACACTAATAGAAAAGAGAGATGGAGCTAGTACATATAGGACAGTTGGCCTATATATACTAGCAGCTAGGTAGTCCATTTCATCCTCTGTCTTCCCTTCCATTTCTCTATCCCGTCGCACTTCATTCAGGAATCCTCCACCTGCCTTACTCTCCCTCTACCTCTTGTTGTTGCACAAGACACTCCAAGTTTAGCACTGTATAATCACTAGGTCTTAGAGGATCGCTCATGCTCTACCTCACCAGTGTTAGATACCTGCAGTAAATACTGACTTGCTTGCTCTCCACCTCTCTCTCTCTCTCTCTCTCTCTCTCTCTCTCTCTCTCTCTCTCTCTCTCTCTCTCTCTCTCTTCGTATCCTTAATAAGCCGACTCAGAAAGTTTTCCCTAATCACCTCCATCAACTTAGCCTCCACGTTTCCGGTTTTCTACATGGGTCCATTTCTCCATTTTTTTCTTTGTGGTTAAGTCACCCATGACATAATAAGTAGCTTTGCTTTAGTTCTGTTCTATGTGCATTTTTAGCTGTTTATTTGCAATAAATTCAACCATCACCTTATCTTCATACCCCTGTCTCAGTCTCCTGTTAGTAGGTGGTGGGTTGTATATCACTGCAACTACTATTCTCTCACCCAATGTGAATTCATGAGCCTCGTATCTATACATCCCTTTCACCGCTTCAAAACTCCACTGATCTTTAACAGTGCCACTTCTCTGCCTCTCTAAATTTCCTGTCGCTCATCACTTGATAACCTGCTGGAAATATGACATCTGACAGCATTTCCCTCAGCTTCGTCTCTCTGATAACTACAATGTCAGGGGTCACCTCGGCTATTCATTCCTTCATAATCCATCTACATTTGTGTACCACACCCTGAACTTGCTTTTCCTAACTACACACTAACTTGTGTGTCTACTCCCTGTTCATGTTGCTCATTCACTAGGATCGGGGGAGGAAGGACTTGTTTCAGTGTGTTATTATAGAACAGAACCTAGGATAACACCTCAGACCAAGAACGTGCTGGTCCTCCCATGTAACCAGAAATTATCTATCCTGCTAAATGCTCTTAAAAGATTTAATATAAAAGAAGCATTTAAAAATTCACGGACTGCTAGAAGCATCCTGATAAAGAATGCACCACAACAACGTGTTGGTGGTGTCTCTAGAGTTGGTTGCAACAGTTACAGTCTCTCCTATTTGGGACAAACTGGAAAATCATTGGAAGTGAGAATGTTCCAGCACCGTTATACGATAAGTATAGCACAGGAGTCGAACGCGATTTTCAACCATATTAGAGCCTGTAATAACCCAATAAGCTGGCAAGTAGCAAGAGTCATCTTTCCTTGTTCCTCTTGGCTTGAAAGGAATATTGTAGAATCGGCAATTATTAAGCATGATAGGCAATCATTATACAATATCAGAGACGGGCTGTTCAGATTAGAGGCGTTTTTAGTAGAGCAAATAGTACACAGTCTAAAACTGGGCGCTTATATGAATGCATTAGACTGTCTTAAATGTAGTGCCACACAGAGGAAATAGGGCTTATGTTTCCTGCAGTTTCTGAAGGTTGAACCAGAGTTTGCTCAGAATTATGTGGGTTGAAAATCTGTGGCTGTCTTTCTTGTTATTGCAGATGCCTTCCCCTTTAAATGAGTATTTTATTGAGCCCTGTTTCCTTTACATAATTTTTTGAAGCTTCTAAATGTTATCGTTCTCGTCAATTTAAATGGACACGCTGTCCCTTGGAAGGCTACCCTGTAACTGCCAGAGACTTCTATATCACTCACAATATATTTATATGTGTAAAATTATTGATGTCACAGCGGAATATCATCCATTTTTTTATTATTGTCACGTTAATTTCGTTTAGGCTATTACAGTATCAGTGCTTGTGGGATTTTTTTTAATGCTATAATATTCATCCTTCTGGCTGTGGGCACTGTTGTGCCTGGGGGCACTTCCTGTACCCTCCTCTCTCCTTCCCTCACTCCAGTGAAGATGGCCCTCTGGGAGCGTACATGCTTGGACATCCTCCTCTTTTCTGCAATTTTGCAAGCTCCTGATGTGTTGATTGCAACACGAAAGGCCTAGAGCTATCATTCTACTCCCCCCGTGGTTATCTATATATATATATATATATATAATATATTATATATATATATATATATATATATATATATATATATATATATAATTGTGACCACGAACGAGTGGTATTGAATCAATAACAACACTGCGACTAGCCAAGCTAGGTGTGTTACTCTTGGTCCGAGGACATACGGTGATGTGGGAGAGACTAAGCTAATTTCATTCTTATCCCTGTTTGGTGTACTAGCCTCCACAAGCAGTATACATATTATTGTGACCACGAACAAGTGGTTCTTGTAGGATTGTGTGGTTCAGTGGGTTAAGGCGTCATGTGATTTTCGCTCACCACGAGGCAGGGCCAAAACTACATGGGTTCGAATCCTCGGCTAGTCGCAATATAATTTATATATATATATATATATATATATTATATATATATATATATTATATATATAATATATATATATAATATATATATAATATATATATAATATTCTAGGTAGTAGTTGGTAGACAGCAACCACCCAGAGAGGTACTACCATCCTGCCAAGTGAGTGTAAAATGAAAGCCTGTAATTGTTTTACATGATGGTAGGATTGCTGGTGTCTTTTGTCTGTCTCATAAAGATGCAAAATTTCAGGTACGTCTTGCTACTTCTACTTACACTTAGGTCACACTACACATACATGTACAAGCATATATATACACACACTTCTCTGGGTTTTCTTCTATTTTCTTACCAGTTCTTGTTCTTGTCTATTTCCTCATATATCCATGGGGAAGTGGAATAGAATTCTTCCTCCGTAACCCATGCGTGTCGTAAGAGACGGCTAAAATACCGGAAGCAAGGGGCTAGTAACCCTTTCTCTTGTATACACTACTAAAGTTAAAAAGAGAAACTTCTGTTTTTTCTTTTTGAGCCACCCTGCCTCGGTGGGATACGGCCAGTTTGTTGAAATTATATATATATATATATATATATATATATATATATATATATATATATATATATATATATATATATATATATATATAGGGATGTACCACCTCTAGAACTGTCATAGGGACCCTCATCCTCAGAGAAAAGAATAAACTTGCTTCAGGGAAAACTTCAGGTTTTCCCTGAAGCTGTTTGAGAATTTTCTCCTACCACCCACTATATTTCAAGTATGTTTTATTTAAAGACAAAAATACATTGGCCAAACATTCACAAAAATACAACAGAAAGTAAAACAACATAGGTAACTCAGAGCTACATCTCGAATACTTCGTCCAGCTCCCCGGCGGTGGGCCGCGTGCCCAGAATGCTGCAGGCATTTCCTCTCTGGATCGCAACACTGAGTCTCTGAAAGAGGAAGCTGGTCACCCTGTGGTCCTTGGTTTCTATGATGAGCTTTTCACCCAGCTCTTTGAGGAACTTTAGAGCACACGTGCCCCATGCTCCAAGGGTCTCCGACCTTATTGGAATGAAGTTATAGCAAGGGTGAAGGTCTTCATATTTTCGGATCATCTGGGTCTCCGTGTGGCTGGCAGCTCCACCCCCTTCCACTACGGAGTATGGCAAGTAGGTGTCTGCCAATGTGGCGGCACAGGTGTAGTCCCAGGCAATCTGCTTTCCATCCTTCCAGGGAAGCATAGTGGCTCCATCAGGACGCTTTTGACTTCCATCAGACCTCTGTACTTGGGGTTCCCGTTGAGCTGGGCAACGGGCTGTGGTGAGGCTTCTCTTTATGATGTCATTGACCTCCTCATGTCTGGCATACTTCCCTTCTGCTGTGTGACACACAAGACCATGAAGTCCGAATTGATCAGCTGTCGCCCTGCCGCAAATACACCTATGTTCGGTGAGGATGGGGGCGGCTAGGCGAAGAGCAACACCAATCCGAATGGCCTGTGGGTCGAGACGGGTGCCCAGGGAGGAATTGGGAATAGCTAACAGGAAATCTCCTGAGTGTGGTGCCTTCACTGCCAGGAGACGAGCTTTGTCCTTTCCTGAAGCATTGGAGAGCATTGTGTTGGCGATTTTTTCCATGATCGGTTTGTCCCAGTGGGACTGTTTGTGCTGTTTGGGAGGAGCTGGTCTACTGGAGGAGTCTGTAAGGGTGTCCCACCGAATCGCTGCTTCAGTAAACCTGGGGTCTTGAGCTCCTACCACGTCTCAAGCGTTCGGGTACTAACTTCTTGACTAATGCACTGGAAGCCAAACACGAAGACAGTAAAGCAACATGCGTTGCTTTACGCACCCCTATACCTCCCAGTCGCACTGGGAGGGTTGCCTGATCCCATTGCTCATCCTCTAGTGACAGGTTCAGTGCCTTCTTAAAAGTTGATCTCAGGTGTGCGTCATATTCATCGAGTGTTGGGTTGTCAAAAGAGGGTGCACACCTCAAGAAGTAAGTGAGTCTTGGCATAGTAAGACACCTTGTGAGGAGATACAGAGCATCATGGGCATCAAGATCGCTTATTCTCTCCTCCATTCTCATCAGGTCATTCAATTTGTCCCTGAGGACAGTGTCGATGGCCTGGTGACCCAGCGGTGCCCCCAAGAGGGTACTGTTGGACGGAGTGGTAGTTGAGACTTACGGGAGGATTCTTCGCACAGCATTGATTATTTCCTGGTTCGCTGTGATGATTTCACACTTGGAGGGATTGAGGATGAGTCCCAAGTCTTCTCCCGGTGTTTTCACCAGTTGTAGGTCCCCCACCAGGGACTCTTCAGTACCTGCCAGAGTGCCGTCATCCAGGTACCAGATATTGAGCTCACTGCGTAGGCTGGAAATTAGTTCTCTTACTGCCAAGCAGAAGAGAAGTGGAGAAAGTGGGTCACCCTGCTGAACACCCTCTGATGATTGAATTTCATGTTCTCCAAACAAAAGAATTGAGAGTTTGCTGTAGCCGGCTGAAATGAAGGGAAAAAAGACTGGGGAACCGATCCCGAACAGCTGGCAAAACAGCATCTCTCGTCACCATATTAAAGGCATTTCTAAAATCAAGTTTGACTATGGCCTTGTCTTCTGGTAGGTCCCTGATGTAGGCCCTTGCGGCAAGAGCATATGCATATGCATATGAGCATATGAGAATATGCAAAACAACCACTGTGAAAGAATAGAGAAATTCCAAGCGCTTTCGTGACTACTTGATAATGTGAGTAGTCACGAAAGCGCTTGCAATTTCTCAATTCTTTCACAGTGGTTGTTTTGCATACATATATATACATACATACATACATACATATTATATATATATATATATATATATATATATATATATAAATATATATTATGTATTATGTATTAATATAATATGTATGTACTGTATGTATCACATTAGCTCACTAGCACATTGTTAGTAGTCGTTAAAAGAAATATTTATAAACAGGGAAGCTCCATGATCCTCCCTCTCCACTTCTGCTGACGTCTTAACCTGAAGGCGAAACCTTGTACACGAGCACTCCAAAACTTAAACAGGCCTCTGATCACTAGGGCTTTACAAGTAAACATGAGAGCACCAAAAACAATAAAATAACCTATGGCATCAACTTCCCCAAACTCATCATCCTTATTCACACAAACACCAAACCGTGACATCTTGCTCCAGCTGCTGTGCTTCTCATACTGACTCAAAACCTCACCTGCTCCTGTCCCGGCCACTCTGACGAGGAATAATACACGTCTGCTTTCAGAACTAATCCTGGAAAATGACATATATGCAGCGTATTTTATACACATTTTATAATATACTGCGTAATAGCGGGAACAATTCACTCATCACCGTGACTGGAACAATTCGCAACTAGCCAACAATTCTTCGAGGTAACTATCACACGCTTCGCTCTGTTCATGCCACTTGATAATAGAATTTCTATCGAGTATTGTGGACCAGTTACCCTTAACACCAGCTACAAAAGATGTCATCTTATGTTGACATGTTCAAAGAGGCTGAACATGTCTACATCGAACCCTTAACACTGGAATGGGTTATATTTGAACCCCAAGTGGCCTGGTGGTTAACGCTCTCGCTTCACACGGCGAGGGCCTGGGTTCGATTCCCAGCCAGAGTAGAAACATTGGGCGTGTTTCTTTCCACCTGTTGTCTATGTTCCCCATCAGTAAAATGGGTACCTGGGTGTTAGTCGACTGGTGTGGGTCGCATCCTGGGACACTGACCTAATTTGCCCGACATGCGGAGCATAACAAGTGGCTTTCTCTATAGTAGTATGTCATTGTTTTCAGCTAGGACTGTATACCATGTACATGTACTTATAGTAAATAAAGATATTACATTATTATATTATTACCTAGAGAGTGTGATAGGATCTTTAGACCCAGCTCACAACAACTCACACCGAACATAGTGTTTGTACTATACCATGTGGAGATGAAATGTCTCACAGCATTCCAACTCGACTCTCAGAGCACAAACATGCTTGTAGAGTACACGATCGTATTAACGTCTTTATCAGCCATTGGATAAACCACCTTATTAACGTCTGTATCAAGCATAGGATACACACGCGTATCAACGCCTGTATTAACTACACAAGTCTGACCACCTCATAACCTGGAATAGAGTGGTACTGGAGAAAGTCTTTGAAAGTGGCTGCTATACGATCCTACGACACCTTGGAACAGAATGAAGGTTAAGTAAAAGGACACAAGTGCAACTAATGTGACATTTATTGTGGCAACGTTTCGCTCTCCACGAGCTTTATCAAGCCATTATAAACAGTACATGGACACAGAGGGTATATAAAGGCTCTGAGTGAGGTGCCTTTATATACCCTCTGTGTCCATGTAGTGTTTATAATGGCTTGATAAAGCTCCTGGAGAGCGAAACGTTGCCACAATAAATGTCACATTAGTTGCACTTGTGTCCTTTTACTTTACATATTGTCGGTAATTCTACCAACTTCATTACAGAATGAAGGTTGCATCTCGACGTATATATTTCCTCTAATCATTATAACCACTACACACACCCTGCCCTATCTACTCGCCACAATGGCACTTTAGTCCAGTAGGCCTATTGCAGGACTCCACGGTTCACTTAATTACTCAGCCTACACATGTTTCTCCTCCTCTCCAGTAATCTGACCATATATGACGTGTGTATATGTGTGTGAAATGAAGGGCGGATGAACTCCAGCTCTCGGGCGACAACTGGACACCAAAATTAACATGTACATCTCACTCCCTTCCCTTCAAAGCTGTCATTGCTGTTAGTAAATCCATGTATTGAACTGTCCTCCAGGAGATCCCTTGCTAATACATTCACTGTTCAACACCCTCGCACTGAACCAATTATTCCCTACGTCTCTCTACATTCACCTCCTAATAACCAGTGGTATATATATATATATATCTTGGTTTCGCTTCCCTCCTCCTCAAATTATCTTTCTCTGTCAACTTGTCTCCAAGTATTCTATACGTTGTGATCATGTCCGCTCTGGTTCTCTCATCAGCTAAAGGTACAAGATGAAGTTCTCTTAACATATCTTCGCATTCCAGCGCTTATAGTTATAGGTCCAGCCTGAGGTTATATACAAAGTTTATATCAACTGTGCGAATAAATGCTTTAGAAAACCGACCAAGTTGATAAATGAGACACTTTTGAAATATTTGGGAATGTTTATTCCGGAAACGCTTCGCCAGCCAGTGGCTTCTTCAGTCCAGAGAAAGGTGGAAGATGAGGAGGAGGATTTTGAGGTAATCAGTCCCTCTGCATGGAGTCGACGTTACACATGTGTCTCGTGGATCATCATATCAGCTTCAAGCATCGATACAACACTTGATGTGCACAAGACATGCGACAACTCTATCTCTACTGTGATATATGTTCCCATATTGCTTCTGAAGGTACCTCCATCATGCCTGAGAGTGAATATAAACACAGGCACCAACCCTTCCTGGGGAAGGGGTTGCTTGATAAAGAGGAAGGGGTTGCTTGATGAAGAGGAAGGGGTTGCTTGAAGGGGAAGGGGCTGCTTGGTGAAGGGGTTGCTTGAAGAGGAAGGGGTTACTTGATGAAGGGGAAGGGGCTGTTTCATGAAGAGGAAGGGGTTGCTTTAAGGGGAAGGGGTTGCTTGAAGAGGAAGGGGTTGCTTGATGAAGGGGAAGGGGCTGTTTGATGAAGAGGAAGGGGTTGCTTTAAGGGAAAGGGGTTGCTTGAAGAGGAAGGGGTTGCTTTAAGGGAAAGAGGTTGCTTGAAGAGGAAGGGGTTGCTTGATGAAAGGGAAAGGGTTGTTTGATGAACAGGAAGGGGTTGCTTTAAGGGGAAGGGGTTACTTGATGAAAGGGAAGGGGTTTGATGAAAGGGAAGGGGTTGTTTGATGAAAGGGAAGGGGTTGTTTGATGAAAGGGAAGGGGTTTTTTAATGAAAAGGAAGGGGTTGTTTGATGAAAGGGAAGGAGTTATGTAATGAAAGGGAAGGGGTTTGATGAAAGGGAAGGGGTTATTTGATGAAAGGGAAGGGGTTGTTTGATGAAAGGGAAGGGGTTTGATGAAGGGAAGGGAGAAGGAAGGGTTGCTTGATGAAAAGGAGGGGGTTGTTTGCAGGGGAAGGGGGTTGCTTGAATGGAAAGGGTTCTTGATCCAAGAAACTGCAGCTACTATCCTTTCTCTCTTTACCACCTTCATTTCTGAAATATTTCGACTCCCATCCATCAAGCATTCGAGGAATTACCAATAAACCCCCTGGCTGCCTTCAACACCCCTGGCTGCCTTCAACACCCCTGGCTGCCTTCAACACCCCTGGCTGCCTTCAACACCCCTGGCTGCCTTCAACACCCCTGGCTGCCTTCCTTCTCAACACCCCTGGCTGCCTTCAACACCCCTGGCTGCCTTCAACACCCCTGGCTGCCTTCAACACCCCTGGCTGCCTTCAACACCCTCTGCTGCCTTCAACACCCCTGGCTGCCTTCAACACCCCTGGCTGCCTTCAACACCCCTGGCTGCCTTCAACACCCCTGGCTGCCTTCAACACCCCTGGCTGCCTTCAAGACCCCTGGCTGCCTTCAACACCCCTGGCTGCCTTCAACACCCCTGGCTGCCTTCAACACCCCTGGCTGCCTTCAACACCCCTGGCTGCCTTCAACACCACTGGCTGCCTTCAACACCCCTGGCTGCCTTCAACACCCCTGGCTGCCTTCAACACCCCTGGCTGCCTTCAACACCCCTGGCTGCCTTCAACACCCCTGGCTGCCTTAAACACCCCTGGCTGCCTTCAACACCCCTGGCTGCCTTCAACACCCCTGGCTGCCTTCAACACCCCTGGCTGCCTTCAACACCCCTGGCTGCCTTCAACACCCCTGGCTGCCTTCAACACCCCTGGCTGCCTTCAACACCCCTGGCTGCCTTCAAAACCCCTGGCTGCCTTCAACACCCCTGGCTGCCTTCAACACCCCTGGCTGCCTTCAACACCCCTGGTTGCCTTCAACACCCCTGGCTGCCTTCAACACCCCTGGCTGCCTTCAACACCCCTGGCTGCCTTCAACACCCCTGGCTGCCTTCAACACCCCTGGCTGCCTTCAACACCCCTGGTTGCCTTCAACACCCCTGGCTGCCTTCAACACCCTGGCTGCTTCAACACCCCTGGATGCCTTCAGCACCCCTGGATGCCTTCAGCACCCCTGGCTGCCTTCAACACCCCTGGCTGTCTTCAACACCCCTGGCTGCCTTCAAGACAGAGCTGGACAGATACCTAAAGTCAGTGCCGGATCAGCCGGGCTGTGGCTCGTACGTTGGACTGCGTGCGGCCAGCAGTAACAGCCTAGTTGATCAGGCCCTGATCCATCGGGAGGCCTGGTCATGGACCGGGCCGCGGGGGCGTTGATCCCCGGAATAACCTCCAGGTAGCAGCACCTTCTTCAGTCACACACAGAACAAACCAACATAATGGACACAGCTGAAGGAGAGAAGAGGGAGATGTTCAGTCCCTCAGTCTTGACAGAAGGTGTTTAGTCCATCAGTCTTGACAGAAGGTGGTCAGTCCCTCAGTCTTGACAGAAGGTGTTTGGTCCATCAGTCTTGACAGAAGGTGGTTAGTCCCTCAGTCTTGACAGAAGGTGTTTAGTCCATCAGTCTTGACAGAAGGTGGTCAGTCCCTCAGTCTTGACAGAAGGTGTTTAGTCCAGTTTTGACAGAAGGTGGTCAGTCCCTCAGTCTTGACAGAAGGTGTTTAGTCCATCAGTCTTGACAGAAGGTGGTCGGTCCCTCAGTCTTGATAGAAGATGTTTAGTCCATCAGTCTTGACAGAAGGTGGTCAGTCCCTCAGTCTTGACAGAAGGTTTTTAGTCCATCAGTCTTGACAGAAGGTGGTCAGCCCCTCAGTCTTGACAGAAGGTGTTCAGTCCATCAGTCTTGACAGAATGTGGTCAGTCCCTCAGTCTTGACAGAAGGTGTTTAGTCCATCAGTCTTGACAGATGGTCAATCCCTCAGTCTTGACAGAAGGTGGTCAGTCCCTCAGTCTTGACAGAAGGTGTTTAGTCCATCAGTCTTGACAGAAGGTGGTCAGTCCCTCAGTCTTGACAGAAGGTGTTTAGTCCATCAGTCTTGACAGAAGGTCGTCAGTCCCTCAGTCTTGACAGAAGGTGTTTAGTCCATCAGTCTTGACAGAAGGTGGTCAGTCCCTCAGGCTTGACAGAAGGTGGTCAGTCCCTCAGTCTTAACAGAAGGTGGTCAGTCCCTCAGTCTTGACAGAAGGTGTTTAGTCCATCAGTCTTGACAGAAGGTGGTCAGTCCCTCAGGCTTGACAGAAGGTGGTCAGTCCCTCAGTCTTGACAGAAGGTGGTCAGTCCCTCAGTCTTAACAGAAGGTGGTCAGTCCCTCAGTCTTGACCGAAGGTGGTCAGTCCCTCAGTCTTAACAGAAGATGATCAGTCCCTCAGTCTTGACAGAAGGTGGTCAGTCCCTCAGTCTTGACAGAAGGTGGTCAGTCGTCAGTCCCTCAGTCTTGATAGAAGGTGGTCAGTCCTTCAGTCTTGATAGAAGGTGGTCAGTCCTTCAGTCTTGATAGAAGGTGGTCAGTCCCTCAGTCTTGACAGAAGGTTGTCAGTCCCTCAGTCTTGACAGAAGGTGGTCAGTCCCTCAGTCTTGAAAGAAGGTGATCAGCCCCTCAGTCTTGACCGAAGGTGGTCAGTCCCTCAGTCTTGAAAGAAGGTGATCAGCCCCTCAGTCTTGACCGAAGGTGGTCAGTCCGTCAGTCTTAACAGAAGGTGATCAGCCACTCAATCTTAATAGAAGGTGGTCAGTCCTTGAGTCTTGATAAAAGGTGGTCAGTCCCTCAGTCTTGACAGATGGGGATCAGTCCTTCAGTCTTGACAGATGGGGATCAGTCCTTCAGTCTTGACAGAAGATGGTCAGTCCCTCAGTCTTGACAGATGGTGATCAGTCCTTCAGTCTTGACAGAAGATGGTCAGTCCCTCAGTCTTGACAGATGGTGATCAGTCCTTCAGTCTTGACAGAAGATGGTCAGTCCCTCAGTCTTGACAGAAGGTGATCAGTCCCTCAGTCTTGACGGAAGGTGGTCAGTCCCTCAGTCTTCTGTTAAGACTGAGGGACTAAGCACAGTCATCAGTGCACAAGTGTCACCAGAAATCTATCAGCTTTAACTCAGGGATATAAAGAAGTTTGAATTATGATATACATTGCACCGTCTTAAGGAAGGCTGCTATATATTCACAAGAGACGCACCTTCAAGATATTTCTCTCATAAAAGAATGAAAAAAAAAATCCTTCTGTGTCTTATTGTGAGGTAATGTGAGGTGTGAATATTATGCTGGGAATTATAAGAGAATCGGGGTTGGGAAGAATATGTAATTCATAAGACTGAGGACGGTGGAGGTTATTAGGTCATTTAGAGAGGATAGAGCTGAAGAGGGTAATCAGGAGGGTGCATGTCTAGGGTAGAAATAAGGGTCAATTCTAGGAAATGTTGAACCAAGTGGGGAAGTTGTGGAAAAAGACACTTATGTACAGTTCAGGACATTTATTAAAGGAAACGTTTCGCCACGAGTGGCTTCTTCAGTCCTAATACCCCCAAGTGGGGAAGGAGCGGAAGGAGCGTTTGTTAGTGAGCTAAATCAATAGACATACAAGAGGGTTCAGGGTTTGGCGCGCTGTTGGAGTGTTCGAGAGATATCATTTATGTAAGGATTCAGGGAAATCGCTTACCCGAACAGGACTGATGGACTGACCACATCGACTCAAGGTTGAGGGACTGATTACCTCATTCTCCTCCTGTTCTTCACGATTCTCCTTTGTATGGACTGATGAAGCCACTGTGTGGCGAAACGTTTCCTCAATAAAGATATCCAAGAGTCGCACATGTGTCTAATTTATCAACGTGTCGGTTCACTGAACCATTCATCTACAATCATCAGAGCAGTTACTATGAGCTTCTCTAATATGAGAGACCCACATTAGGCGACAATCAAATTTCATCCCCCGAAAAAAACGTCACCTGCTGCTCATAGGGAAGGACCACATCATGGAGGAGCACATGGGCTAGTGAACCCCTGACCCGGTTAAATGAGACCATAAGAACATAAGAAAGAAGGAACATCGCAGTAGGTCTACTGGACCATGCGAGGCAGGTCCAAGTCACCTCCAGGCTTAAACCAATGACCCACGCAGCCAGGTGGGTCACATCCACTGAAGGAAGGAGCACGGCATCAGACCTTTAGCACAAGCTGGTCAAGTCCAACTCACACCCGCCCACACCTACGCATGGATTTTTCTAACCTACTTTTAAAACTACACAACGTCTTAGCTTCTATAACGGTACTCGGGAGTTTGTTCCACTCATCCACAACTCTATTACCAAACCAGTGCTTTCCTATATCCTTGCTGAATCTGACCTTTTCCTACTTAAAACCATTGCTGCGAGTGAACATTAAAATGGTATAAAATACCGACAGGTTGTTAGGTAAGACACATATGCAACAGTTAGGTATCTTTATTTTGAAACGTTTCGCCTACACAGTAGGCTTCTTCAGTCAAGTACAGAAAAGTTGATAGAAGCAGAAGATACTTGAAGACGATGTAATCAGTCCATCACCCTTAAAGTTTTGAGGTGGTCAGTCCCTCAGTCTGGAGAAGAGCATTGTTCCATAGTATGAAACAATATGGAGAAGAAGTGACAGGATGGAGCTTTTTATAGCGCCAAGAGGTGAGACGTAGGCCACTAGGAGAGGTAAGAACTCAGATGTTGAGAGGTCAGGTCCCTCTCAAATCCAAATGAGATGTTTTAATCTATTGTTTATCCATTTGGGATAATTTTTGGTTGATCTAATTTCCCTACTTGGAACATAGGTTGTCTGGGCAGCTAGAACTATGCTATGAAAAATGTCATATTGGCTAACAACACCTGCCTGACCCATAGTCAGGTCATTCCAATTTAGCCCACCCAGGTAATTTCTCAGTCCCATGAAATCGGCCAAGCGGAAGTCTGGGACAGAGACTTGATTGCAGTTATTTGGATAATTCTATGATATATTGAAATTAAGTGATTTGTTATCACTTTCACCAAGCTCATCATTAGCCTCAAGATTATTAATTAGTGATTCTGCGTTGGCAAGAACCAAGTCTAGCAGAATGTTTCCACTAGGTGTTTCTGTCCCAAACTGTTTTAAAAAGCAATCCTGAATCGTATCAAGAAAGTCACTAGATTCAAGAATTCCTGTCATATTGTTCTATTCAATATGTCTAAAGTTAATTAAAATCTCCCATTAACACGACATTTTCATATCTAGACGCCTTATGAATTTTGTCCCATAGCAGCCTGCCGTACTCCCAAAATTAATTTGTCACGACCCTCAAGAAACTGTAGCCAAACAGATTCTGTGTCCGAAATATATCGCCACTCCACCACCCTTCCTGTTGACCTTATTTTATAGCTTTGTATGTGGCATTCAGAAGGCTCTTGTCTCCTGCCATTCTTGATATAATTTCCGCCAGCACTAAGACATATGATGGGCTTGTTCTCTGACATAATATCCAACCTGTTGACGATGTTATCAACACCAGCTCCTTGGAAGCACACTCTCAGTCTAATGCTCCTGTCTCTGTTACAGAAAGCACGGTCCATATATCTTACCTGTGAGTTACCCACAATCAGAATGTTCTTACCTTGATTAGCAGGGGAGTTAGTGGTACCTTTAACCTCGCTAACCACTAAAGTGCACTCATCCTGGATAAGAGAGAATCGATTTCCTACCTTCAGATCTTCTCTATTAAGCTTCCTTTTCTTGGTACTTCTACATTTAATAGGGATCACATTTCACTTGAAGCGGTTGCCACTCTTGAACTCACTGTTGGTAACCTTTTTCTCCACACCGACTCCACCCTTCTCACACTCACTCCCAAATCCATCTAGGCGAATTTTCAGCCTCCTATTTTCCTCTTGGAAAAGTAGAGCCTCCTCCTTCAACAAAACACTACAAGCCATTGTGTTCTATAACGCTCCACACTAATCCCCCAGACAGCTAGGACTGGATAACTTTTCGTGAGCAGCCACTGTATCTAGAGTAGAAAAGTGCAAGCCATTACAGGCAACCCACTTCATAATGCCATCCACTGCTCCCCAAAGTAGGCGAAAGGCTACCACAAGAGCGGACACTGCAAGACTGCCTACATGTTATTAGCTCCCTGTACATCGCAAAAATCACAAAAAACAAGAAATCTGTGCCTGAGGCTGACGGCGCTGCCAGTCCGCGGTCTCCAATCTTCACCAGAGAGTAGACCACAGAGAAACCTCCTGCCGACTCCAGGAGGTGAGGAAAAATCCAAATACACAGACCTGGAACAGAGAGGTCTATTCCTGACAAGGCATTGATATGCTGGAGACCCATCATGCAGGATGCCAACATCCAAAAGTCAACAAGGACTCCAACAGAACACTTTTCCTATCCTACATGGAGCAATCTACATGCTACGTAGGGTGGTGAGCGTCAAAGTCACTCAAGAGGAATTGGCAAGGTAGTTAACAGATTAGAGCAGAAAGAGCAGAGTAGTCTAAAAGCCAGTCTGGAGGGAGGTGTAACCACACCGACGGGCCTTCCACCGGCTGGGTAGATAGCAGTCAGAATTCCCTGTGATGGACAGCAGCATGAATCAGGGTACCCACAACCCCTTTGGTAAAAACACCAGGAGACGGCGCAGAGAGACAAAACACAAATCTTTAATACAAGAATACACTCAAGAAGGGTCCCTTCGATCCCGCTGGGGAGGGGAATTTATATTCTACAAGTCCCACCTCCTTTCTCACTATGCTGTCGCATTGTGTGAAAATCAAGCCTGTGAATGTAGTAATCAATGACTCATCGAAGCTAGCTTTAGCTACCGCCGTTAGGACCTGCCTGCAGGTCAAATTTACGGCAATTCACTCTCTGAAGGACTCCTTTATTGTCTGCACAGACGACACTGAAGCTTCAAAACTAATGGGCGACTCTTCAGTCAAGACCCGATAAACACGACAATTCACAATATCCCCGTCTCCATTCTTGATGGCGAAACGTTCGGTCTTTGTGTAAAGACTGGACAAGATCGTCACCTCTCTCTCTCTACTGAAGCACCGAAGACGTCTATCGAGGAACAAAATACCTGGGCCTCGGTAGACAGCATCTCCAAGATCCCTAACGCCTCATCTATGCTAAAGATCACATTCTCACACATCTCCATGGCTGCCCAAGGTCTCTCTGACGGTCTAGCCATCCTATATTACCACATTCACCCTAGTCATATACAACCAGAACGTTGCACACACGTCTCCCACTGCTGGACCTGCTACTACTATAATCACACCACCAAGGACTGCCCCAACAAAGATAAGAAGTTTGTTCAAATTGTTCTTATGGACACAAATTCAGATCCTGCACCATCAACATGTCTTAACTGCAGCAAAGTTCCCACTCAGGAAAGAAATATTATCGAAGAAAACAAAAGAAGATCTGTAGAAAAACACCCCCATTTCACCGAAATACGCTGCAAACACCAAACTACAAGCCGACACCACCAAGATACTACACGCCACTCTACAGACGCCTTCGCCCAGCAACTCCCTCTCTTCACTCCCCGACGGTGCTCCCTCCAAGGTGATGTACTGCATGGTGTATGCACACCTTACAAACGCAGCAAACCCCGGCACGTTCAACACCACTATTAACGAACTATTCCGTCCGAACAACATGCCTGCCTTCAATATCCCGGACTCCACACCTTCAGCCGACATCCTAAAGATCTTTCCCAGCGTCGTGAACTTTACTGCACCTGTAGACCTGTCTCCTGCTCAAGCAACTGCTCCTGTAACTTCTATAACTACTTCCACCACTGACAACGATGATCATGCTGCCTCTATCACCGTCTCCCACTCCTCCCAACCTGCTGTTACACCACCATTAGACCTCTCCACTGCTCCTGTCGACCCTCAATTACCTGCTAACACCATTGTAGACTCGCCAGAAGAATCCTCTTCAAAAGAAGATAGTGACGATTCGAGTACACCCTCATGGGAAAACCTTACCTTCTACACTTCTCCATCGAATACTGACACCATGACCTGCACTGAGCTCTACAACCCCTGGATTACGAGACACCGCAAGACTCCCCCACACAAGTGAGAAGTGTCAAATTCACCTGCACAGTCAGCACACGTGTTATGGGTCGCTTTGCACCTGGACTTCTGGCGACCAAACATCAGGTACCTGAAATACTGTACAGCCCGGGGTCATACAACTCAACACACTGATCTCTACTCCCAAAGATTCAAGTAGAGGTGAATATGAGGTTCAATATGATAGGTGAATATGAGGCCCAGTGAATCAGGGTTGACAGGACTATCGTCCACTTAATGTTCCAAATCGCAACCACTCCATTGTTGAAAAGCTTACTGTCCTTCTTACCCTCACAAACAAGCAACTGTCCAATGAGGTTTAGTTAACAAGTTATAGAGGAAATTAATAAAACTTTTAACCTAAAAAAAAATTACTGCATTTATAGTGCCACTGTTACTTGTTTTACAAACTATTACGTAATTATTACAAACTCTTACAAGCTACTGCAACATGGCGACTGTGTCCAACCTGCCATCCTTTGGCTTTTACTCACAGTTTTGAATGACAATGTGCAAGTATTTACAAAACTGTACGTGTTTCTGTGTACAGAAAAGTGTACGATTCTGATTGTGTTGTACTAAATCTTTATCAATGTGGTATTGTAGTAAATCTACATTGTGATTGTTGACTAAACCATGGCAGTGATTGTCCAGTTTCTGGTGTTTCCTTTCGAGAACTTCCGAATACACATCTCCCGAGTTCAGTTCACTTGCCAACAGCTTGTTAAACAACTGAACTTCATCTTGTAACTCATCTGGGATGTGATCGGACTGCGATAACAAAAATATTAGGCGTTGGTAATCTCTCTGTTGAACTGGCTTCCACCTGGGTATCAGTTAATTCAACCATTTCTTTCTCATCATCCTTCCCGACCTCAGAAAGAGGAACTTCGAATTCATGAGATGTAGGAAGTGCATTCAAAGCAGCGTCAGCAATTGTCAACTGACTGCTTTTGCTACTACCTTTCCGCTGTGCTTGTGTCAAACAGCATTTGGATCACGTCCCACTTCAGACACCTCTGCCAGACTGGACCCAGATATTTTTGATGCATCCTAGATTATTTGTGTTGGGAATACTCATAACCTAAGTACTACCGAACACAGATCATTTTTAGTACATTCATTAGCAACAATGATCTGGGCCTCTGACCCATGACAATGGCGGCTCAAAG
>NC_069453.1:8143383-8150883 GCF_026875155.1 Cherax quadricarinatus
GGCAGCGTTAAACTACAGACCAGTGTCACTGACTTGTATAGTATGTAAAGTCATGGAAAAGATTATCAGAAGAGTGGTGGAACACACTGAAAAGATTGGGCTCATACATGACAATTAGCACAGCTTCAGAGATGGGAAATCCTGTGTCACAAATCTACTTGAGTTCTACGATACGGTAACAGAAGTAAGACAGGAGAGAGAGGGATGGGTAGATTGCATCTTTTTGGGCTGCAAGAAGGCTTTTGACACAGTACCACACAAGAGACAGGTGCAAAAATTAGAGGAGTAGGCAGTAATAATAGGGAAAGTACTGCAGTAGATCAGGGAATACCTGACGGGAAGGAAACAACGAGTGTTGGAACGTGATGAAGTATCAGAGTGGGCCCACGTGTCGAGTGGGGTTCCACAGGGGTAAGTCCTAGGTCCGGTGCTGTTTCTTGTATACGTAAATGACATGGTGGAAGGATTAGATTCAGAAGTGTCACTGTTCACTGATGATGTGAAACTGATGAGAATACAAGCAGGCGAGGATCAGTTAATATTACAAGGGGATCTGGACAGACTACAAGTCTGGTCCGACAAATGGTTCCTGGAGTTTAACCCCAGTAAGTGTAAGGTCAAGAAGACTGGGGAAGGACACAGAAGACCGCAGACGGAGTACAGGTTAGGAAATAAAAAACTGCAAACGTCACTTAAAGAAAAGGATCTTGGGGTAAGCATTATAACGAACATGTCCCCTGAGGCACACATCAATCAAATAACTGTTGTAGCATATGGGAGACTGTCAAACCTGAGATTGGCATTTAGACACCTGAGTAAGAAATCAATCACGACATTGTGCACCGTGTACGTCAGGCCTATACTGGAATATGCAGCGCCAGTATGGAACCCTCACCTAGTCAAACACGTCACGAAATTGGAGAATATGTAAAAATTTGCAACACTATTAGTCCCGGAACTGAGGGGTATGTCTTATGAGGAGAGGTAAAAGGAATTCAACCTGATGACACTAGAGGATAGGAGGGATAGAGGGGACATGATAACAACGTATAAAATACTGAGAGGAATTGACAAGGTGGACAGGGCTCGAATGTTTCAGAGATGGGATACAGGAACAAGCTGAAAACCCAGATGAGTCATAGGGATGTTAGGAAGTATTTCTTTAGCCTTAGAGTTGTCAGGAAGTGGAATAATCTGGAGAGTGAAGTAGTGGAAGCAAGTTCCATACATAGCTTGAAGAAGAGATATGATAAAGCTCATGGAACAGGGAGAGTGAATTAGTATCGAGCAGTGAAGAGGCGGGGCCAGGAGCTATGACTCGACCCTGCAACCATATATAGGTGAGGATATAGGTGAGTACTCACTCACCCACCCACACACACACACACACACACACACACACACACACACACGCACGCTGTGACTCGATCCCTGCAACCACAACTAGGTGAGTACACACACCAAAGTAAATGGAATAACAAATATGAGTCATGAGTGGCATGAACGAATAGTGGAGGCATCCCCAGGCATTACAGCACTCACGGATACGAAGCTTACGACCTTCTCAGCTGGATATCAGATTTTGAGGAATGACCGGGGGAACAGAGAATGTAGCACTGCATATCAGAAACAAGTTGAGTTTTGAGAAGAGAGGAAAGGACAGAGGGGAGAGCAGATGACCACGTACATAGTAGGCACAGTGAAGACTGAGGATCCCAAGGTGATGATAGCAGTGATGTACAACCCACCACTAAACAGCAAGAGGCCAAGACTAAAATATGATGAAAGCAACAGAGCAATGGCAGATACATTAGATGAGATAGCCAGAAGGGTCCATATAGGCAGGGCAAAGCTGTTGGTCATGGATGACTTCAACCACAAAAGGACAGGCTGGGGAACCTATAGCCACATGGAGGACCAGAAAGTAGGAAGATACTTGAGGTGGTAATGGAGAACTCCATGCAACAACATGGTATGGACACGACCAGAGAGAGAGAGAGAGAGGAGGGGATGAACCAGCAAGGCTGAACCTTGTATTCACCCTGAGTGGTTTTGACACAAGGGATATTACATATGAAAGGCCCCTCGGTGCTAGTGATAACATGGTCCTGAGTTTCGAATACCTTGTACAATTACCAGTGGAGAGAGAAGCGGCAGTGGAAGGAAGTGAGAAGCCAAACTTTAAAAGGGAGGACTACACAAGTATAAAAAAATCCTGAATGAGGTGCAGTGGGAAAGAGAGTTAGGGAAAGACAATGAATGAGGGATGTGTGGCCAGAAAGTGCAGGGAGCGAAAGAAGCAATGGGAAGACCAGAGTGAGCTAATGTTTTACCCAGAAGTGTGGAGAAGACAAAGCTTAATGTGCTAGAACATGGAAAAAATACAGAAGATAAAGAATTCAGAAAAATAAAGAATTGAACCTTAGAGCCAGAATCGACTGTGCATAAATAAGAAGAGAGGCTCAACGACCATTTGAGAATGACATAGCATCGAAAGCCAAATCCAACCCAAAGTTGCTATTCATTAAGAGGAAGACAACCGTAAAGAACCAGGTAATCAGATTGAAGAAGGAAGGAGAAACTCGCGAAGAATGACCAGGAAGTCTGAGAGGTGTTCAGCAAGAAATTTAAGGAGGTATTCTCAGAGGATACAGGAAGGCTTCCAGCAAATTGAAGCGGTAGAGTGCACCAGCAAGTGTCATGTGAACTAGATACCTCGTTGGCGGTGGAACTAGATAACATTTCTCTGTGGGTCCTGAGAGAGAGGAAGCAGAGGTACTATGATTGCCTCAAGCAACAATCCTCAAGTGTATCGACACAGACCAACTGCCGGAGGTGTGGAAGACAGCAAATGTAGTCTCAGTTTTCGAGAAAGGAAACAGAGACAGAGTTAAACTAAAGACCTGTATAGTATGTAAAGTTATAGAGAAGATTTTCAGAAGTGTTGGAACACCTAGAAAAGAGTGGATTCATACATGACAACCAGCATGACTTTATAGATGAATGGTGCAGAGAACCGACACGTTGATAAATTAGACACATGTGCAACTCTTGGATATCTTTGAGGAAACGTTTCGCCATACAGTGGCTTCATCAGTCCATACAAGGGAGAATCGTGAAGAACGGGAGAATGAGGTAATCAGTCCTTCAACCTTGAGTCAATGTGGTCAGTCCATCAGTCTTGAATAGAATACAGCATATGTGTGGAGAAGTAGCTTATATGCCGTAGGCAGGAGAGGTGCAGCAGTCGTAGGTGGTGTCACATTTGTCCAATGTGGAAGTAGGTCGTGCCCAAGGGTTAGGCAAGCGAAGAATTTCCAAGTATTAAGATCCCAAGAAGTTGCAGTGTCAGACAGGTTTGTAGATAAATGGTTCAGAGAACCAACATGTTGATAAATTAGATACATGTGCAACTCTTGGGTATCTTTATCTAATTTATCAGCATGGCTTTAGAAATGTATCACAAATCGACTGGAGTTCTACAAGGTAACAGAAGTAAGAGAGGAAAGGGATAGGTAGAATGCATTTTCTTGGACTATAAGAAGGTTTCGACACAAGAGACTTCTAAGAAAGACAGAGCAGGCAAGAATAACAAGGAAAGCACTACAATGAATTAGGGCGTACCTGACAAGAAGGAAACAATCAATGATTGTCCGAGAAGAGCAGTCGAAATGAGTGCATTTGACGTTTGGGGTTCCTCAAGGATCATTCCTAGGATCGGTGCTGTTTATTGTATATGCGTTGGACACAATGTATACAACCGAGGAAAAAGTGAAGAGGCTGCTGAGTGAGCTAGACACCTCAAAGGCGATGGGGCCGGATAACATCTCTCCACGGGTCCTGAGAAAGGGTACAGAGGTGCTATATGTACCCCTAACAACAATTTTCAACACATCTGTCGAAAGAGGGAGATTGCCTGTGGTATGGAAGACAGCAAATGTAGTCCCAGTTTTTAAAAAAGGAGACAGACAAGAAGCGCAAAACTATAGACCAGCGTCACTGACATGTACATTATGCAAAGTCATGGAGAAGATTATGAGAAGAGTGGTGAAACACCTAGAAAGAAATGAGCTTATCTACAACAGTCAACATGGTTTCAGGGACGGGAAATCCTGTGTCACAAACCTACTGGAGTTCTATGACAGGGTGACAGCAGTAAGACAAGAGAGAGAGGGGTGGGTAGATTGCATTTTCTTAGACTGTAAGAAGGCGTTTGAAACAGTTCCACACAAGAGATAAGTGCAAAAACTGGAGGACAAGACAGGGATAACAGGGAAGGCACTACAATGGATCAGGGAATACATGTCAGAAAGGCAGCAGCGAGTCATGGTACGAGGCGAGGTGTCAGAGTGGGCGCGTGTGACGATTGGGGTTCCACAAGGGTCAGTCCTAGGACCGGTGCTGTTTCTCGTATTTGTGAACGACATGACGGAAGGAATAGACTCCGAAGTGTCCCTGTTTGCAGATGATGTGAAGTTGATGAGAATTCAATCGGACGGGGACCAGGCAGAACTACAAAAGGATCTGGACAAGCTGGGGGACTGGTCCAGCAACTGGCTCCTGGAGTTCAACCCCACCAAGTGAAGAGTCATGAAGATTGGGGAAGGGCAAAGAAGACCGCAGACGGAGTACAGTCTAGGGGGCCAGAGACTACAAACCTCAATCAAGGAAAGAGATCTTGGGGTGAGTATACACCAGGCACATCTTCTGAGGCGCACATCAACCAAATAACTGTTGCAGCATATTGGTGCCTAGCAAACCTCAGAAAAGCATTCCGATATCTTAGTAAGGAATCGTTGAGGACCCTGTACACCGTGTACGTTAGGCCCATATTGGAGTATGCGGCACCAGTTTGGAACCCACATCTAGCCAAGCACGTAAAGAAACTAGAGGAAGTACAAAGGTTTGCAACAAGACTAGTCCCAGAGCTAAGGGGTGTGTCCTACGAGGAGACGTTAAGGGAAATCGACCTGACGACACTGGAGGACAGGAGAGATAGGGGGGACATGATAACGACATACAAAATACTGAGAGGAATTGACAAGGTGGACAAAGACAGGATGTTCCAGAGATTGGACACAGTTACAAGGGGACACAGTTGGAAGTTGAAGACACAGATGAATCACAGGGATGTTAGGAAGTATTTCTTCAGCCACAGAGTAGTCAGTAAGTGGAATAGTTTGGGAAGCGATGTAGTGGAGGCAGGATCCATACATAGCTTTAAGCAGAGGTATGATACAGCTCACGGTTCAGGGAGAGTGACCTAGTAGCGATCAGTGAAGAGGCGGGGCCAGGAGCTCGGACTCGACCCCTGCAACCTCAACTAGGTGAGTACACACACACACACACACACACACACACACACACACACACACACACACACACACACAAACACACACACAAACACAAACACATACACACACACACACACAAACACACACACACACAAACACACACACACACAAACACACACACACAAACACACACACACACACACACACACACACACACACACACACACACAAACACAAACACACACACACACACACACACACACACACACACACACACACACACACACGCACAAGGACCAGGTAATCAGGCTAAGGAAGGAAGCAGGAGAGACAACAAGAAATGACCGTGAAGTATGTGAGGAACTCAACAAGAGATTCAAAGAAGTGTTCACAGAGGAGACAGAAGGGACTCCAGAAAGACGGAGAGGTGGGACACACCATGTGCTGGACACAGTGCACACAACCGAGGAAGAAGTGAAGAGGCTTCTGAGTGAGCTAGATACCTCAAAGGCAATGGGGCCAGATAACATCTCCCCAAGGGTATTGAGAGAGGGAGCAGAGGCGCTATGTGTACCCCTAACAACAATATTCAATACATCTATCGAAACAGGGAGATTGCCTGAGGCGTGGAAGACAGCAAATGTAGTCCCAATCTTTAAAAAAGGAGACAGACATGAAGCATTAAACTACAGACCAGTGTCACTGACATGTATAGTATGCAAAATCATGGAGAAGATTATCAGGAGAAGAGTGGTGGAACATCTAGAAAGGAATGATCTCATCAACAGCAGCCAACATGGTTTCAGGGACGGGAAAAACCTGTGTCACAAACCTACTGGAGTTTCTATGACATAGGGTGACAGCAGTAAGACAAGAGAGAGAGGGGTGGGTGGATTGCATATTCTTGGACTGCAAGAAGGCGTTTGACACAGTTCCACACAAGAGATTGGTGCAAAAAAATGGAGGACCAAGCAGGGATAACAGGGAAGGCACTACAATGGATCAGGGAATACTTGTCAGGAAGACAGCAGCGAGTCATGGTACGTGGCGAGGTGTCAGAGTGGGCACCTGTGACCAGCGGGGTCCCACAGGGGTCAGTCCTAGGACCAGTGGTGTTTCTGGTATTTGTGACCGACATGACGGAAGGAATAGACTCTGAGGTGTCCCTGTTTGCAGATGACGTGAAGTTGATGAGAAGAATTCACTCGATCGAAGACCAGGCAGAACTACAAAGGGATCTGGACAGGCTGCAGACCTGGTCCAGCAATTGGCTCCTGGAGTTCAATCCACCAAGTGCAAAGTCATGAAGATTGGGGAAGGGGCAAAGAAGACCGCAGACGGAGTACAGTCTAGGGGGCCAGAGACTACAAACCTCACTCAAGGAAAAAGATCTTGGGGTGAGTATAACACCAGGCACATCTCCTGAAGCGCACATCAACCAAATAACTGCTGCAGCATATGGGCGCCTAGCAAACCTCAGAACAGCATTCCGACATCTTAATAAGGAATCGTTCAGGACCCTGTACACCGTGTACGTTAGGCCCATATTGGAGTATGCGGCACCAGTTTGGAACCCACACCTAGCCAAGCACGTAAAGAAACTAGAGAAAGTGCAAAGGTTTGCAACAAGACTAGTCCCAGAGCTAAGAGGTATGTCCTACGAGGAGAGGTTAAGGGAAATCAACCTGACGACACTGGAGGACAGGAGAATAGGGGGGACATGATAACGACATACAAAATACTGAGAGGAATTGACAAGGTGGACAAAGACAGGATGTTCCAGAGATTGGACACAGTAACAAGGGGACACAGTTGGAAGCTGAAGACACAGATGAATCACAGGGATGTTAGGAAGTATTTCTTCAGCACAGAGTAGTCATAATGGAATAGTTTGGGAAGCGATTTGTTAGGGAGCGATGTGTGGGGCAGGAACCAACCAGCATTAAGCAGAGGTATGATAAAGCTCACGTTCAGGGAGAGTGACCTAGTAGCGATCATTGAAGAAGGCGGGCCAGGAGCTTCGGACTCGACCACCCCCGACAACCTCAAAAAAAAACTAGGTGAGTACACACACACACACCACATCACACCTACAAACATTATACACACACACACACACACAAACAACCACACACACACCCACACACACACACGACACTGCAGTCCCCCAGGAATAATAAACAAGGAGACGAGGCGTGTTTACCGC
>NC_069453.1:8158383-8201751 GCF_026875155.1 Cherax quadricarinatus
CCACTAGTGACACACCACTAGTGACACACCACTTGTGACACACCACTAGTGACACCACTAGTGACACACCACTTGTGACACACCACTAGTAACACACCACTAGTGACACACCACTAGTGACACACCACTTGAGACACACCACTTGTGACACACCACTAGTGACACACCACTTGTGACACACCACTAGTGACACACCACTAGTGACACACCACTTGTGACACACCTATAATTTGCCGTTATAAAATTACTGACTCACGAGAACTCCATTAAAATCTCACTTCAAGTCCAGGTAAATAGAATCAGTCCATCCACTCCTGTCTTAAACAGTTTGTAACTCTGTCGTAATACCTTAACAGACTTAATATACATCAATGTGAAGACTGAAAACCAAATTATTTACCAGTTTGTTAGTTTTATCTAAGTGTTAAATCCACTCTTCTCTGTTGGCTTTTCCAGTAATTTTATAACGACCCTTGTCAACAAAACCTGTTTGTAGGTTAAAGGGTCTTTCCTGTTCTCTTATTTACAAAATAGTCATTTTAAAGATAGTTCCACGGGTCAGTAGGCCTGCTGCAGTGTTCCTTCTTTCTTATGTTATGTTCTTATATGTAACCTCTTCCATATGTTAATTTACCTTCCTGTAGTAAAATCCAAACAGAAATTCTAAACTGGATAACAATTCATCTGTACATTATTTTAAGAGTCCAGATGATATTATGTCTGGTTGTGTAACTTCTCAGCAACTAGTAACAGTTTGTTTACTTTCTATTTAGTTCAATATATTGTGTTTCAGCTGTCTCAGACTAACATATCTTACTTGAAAAATATCTTTTATGGCCACACTTAAACTTTTTATTTAATTAATACCTGACACATTTCCTCCTCTGTCTCACTGACTCCGTTATTTATTAATATTTAATATAATTATTACAAATTTAAAATGTTTAGTTCTTCCTTCCTCTTCCTCATTATTTTTTTTAAAAATTTGTTTCCTCTCTTCTTACATTTATATATTTGTATCTCCTAGAGTCTCTGATAATTGATATGACTGGCAGCTTCCTATATATACATTCCCATCACTTTTTTCACACCTCATCACCATCAATTAAATCATTCTTTATTACTGTCTTATATTAATATCTACAATAAACTGTTTAGTGCCATTTTCATATACATTACACAACACTTTATACACATTATTTATATCTGTTTCTTGTAGTGTTTCATTCAATTTCTCTTAACTGTTTGAAAGAGTTATAATTCTCTTTCTCATATTCTAATTCTTCCCTTTTATGAATTCTTGTTTATCTTCTGAGTTATATTTCACTACATAAGTTATTTCCAACATAACATGAACACTCTTCCCAAGTGGGTTTAAATAAGTTATATTGACAATTTCCCCAGCTGTTCTTGTAAACAATAACTCTAATACTGACGTTGTGTTGCTGCCTCTCATGCTTCTAGCGACCATTTATTAGCTCAGGCATAAAAAAAAATGGTCATTAATTAAACTGAGGAAATCTATTGACTATTTATTTACAGTTCCAGCTTCATAGGCTGCCCAATTTATTAATTTATAGCTAAATTTCGAAATGTAATAACATTCTTATCACTGACACTTTTCATCAATGGTTCCCTCAATACATCACATAATCTCTCAGTTAACCTTCTCAACTCTTCACTTTCTCACATATTAAATGTTGGGTTAACTACACTTACTACTAACAATTTCTCGTCTATAATTTGTACTCGTATCAATAAAATTTTAATATTCTCAGGAATTTGGATTTCAAATTGCATAACTTGAAGAGAGTCTGACCAATATTGTCAATCCTCCTCTCTCACTCTCTCTCTCTCTCTCTCTCTCTCTCTCTCTCTCTCTCTCTCTCTCTCTCTCTACACTAATTTCTTTGAAACACAATCTCACTTAGAAAGTTTTTCTAGTTTAGTTTCATTTTGACAAACTATATCAGACTTTTAATTTATATCATTAAATTAAAATCTTTTTGATATTACTTTACTTACGTTAGTGTATCTACACTAGTGTATAATGTATATTAGTGTACCTACACTAGTGTATAATGTATATTAATGTATCAACATTAGTGTATAATCTACATCAGTGTACCTACACTAGTGTATAATATATATTAGTGTACCTACACTAGTGTATAATATATATTAGTGTATCTACACTAGTGTATAATATATATTAGTGTACCTACACTAGTGTATAATATATATTAGTGTATCTACACTAGTGTATAATATACATTAGTGTACCTACACTAGTGTATAATATATATTAGTGTATCTACACTAGTGTATAATATACATTAGTGTATCTACACTAGTGTATAATATATATTAGTGTATCTACACTAGTGTATAATATATATTAGTGTATCTACACTAGTGTATAATATACATTAGTGTATCTACACTAGTTTATAATATATATTAGTGTATCTACACTAGTGTATAATATACATTAGTGTACCTACACTAGTGTATAATATATATTAGTGTACCTACACTAATGTATAATATATATTAGTGTATCTACACTAGTGTATAATATACATTAGTGTATCTACACCAGTGTATAATATACATTAGTGTACCTACACTAGTGTATAATATATATTAGTGTATCTACACTAGTGTATAATATATATTAGTGTACCTACACTAGTGTATAATATATATTAGTGTACCTACACTAGTGTATAATATATATTAATGTATCTACACTAGTGTATAATATATATTAGTGTACCTACACTAGTGTATAAATAATATTAGTGTATCTACACTAGTGTATAATATATATTAGTGTACCTACACTAGTGTATAATATATATTAGTGTATCTACACTAGTGTATAATATACATTAGTGTATCTACACTAGTGTATAATATATATTAGTGTATCTACACTAGTGTATAATATACATTAGTGTATCTACACTAGTATATAATCTACACTAGTGTATCTACACTAGTGTATAACATATATTAGTGTATCTACACTAGTACATAATCTACATTAGTTTATCTACACTAGTGTATAATCCTGAAAAATGAATTATTCTCGTTGTTGTCAATTATCCACAACTGTTACAACATTGTTCTCATCTGTGTTGTGGTTATTTTCTTGATAAACTATTTATGGGATCACACGGTATTGTTAATTTGTGGAAGAAAAGGCTTCTACCTTAGTTCTACCTTTATTCAACCTTCCTCAGGTCTACCTTTATTCAACCTTCCTCAGTTCTATCTTTATTCAACCTTCCTCAGTTCTGCCTTTATTCAACCTTACTCAGTCCTGCCTTTATTCAACCTTCCTCAGTTCTACCTTTATTCAACCTTCCTCAGTTCTGCCTTTATTCAACCTTCCTCAGTTCTACCTTTATTCAACCTTCCTCAGTTCTACCTTTATTCAACCTTCCTCAGTTCTGCCTTTATTCAACCTTCCTCAGTTCTGCCTTTATTCAACCTTCCTCAGTTCTACCTTTATTCAACCTTCCTCAGTTCTTCCTTTATTCAACCTTCCTCAGTTCTGCCTTTATTCAACCTTCCTCAGTTCTACCTTTATCCAACCTTCCTCAGTTCTGCCTTTATTCAACCTTACTCAGTTCTACCTTTATTCAACCTTCCTCAGTTCTACCTTTATCCAACCTTCCTCAGTTCTGCCTTTATTCAACCTTACTCAGTTCTACCTTTATTCAACCTTCCTCAGTTCTACCTTTATTCAACCTTCCTCAGTTCTACCTTTATTCAACCTTACTCAGTTCTGCCTTTATTCAACCTTCCTCAGTTCTACCTTTATTCAACCTTACTCAGTTCTGCCTTTATTCAACCTTACTCAGGTCTACCTTTATCCAACCTTCCTCAGTTCTGCCTTTATTCAACCTTCCTCAGTTCTACCTTTATTCAACCTTACTCAGTTCTACCTTCATTCAACCTTCCTCAGTTCTGCCTTTATTCAACCTTCCTCAGGTCTACCTTCATTCAACCTTCCTCAGGTCTACCTTCATTCAACCTTCCTCAGTTCTGCCTTTATTCAACCTTACTCAGGTCTACCTTTATTCAACCTTCCTCAGTTCTGCCTTTATTCAACCTTCCTCAGGTCTACCTTTATCCAACCTTCCTCAGTTCTGCCTTTATTCAACCTTCCTCAGGTCTACCTTCATTCAACCTTCCTCAGGTCTACCTTCATTCAACCTTCCTCAGTTCTGCCTTTATTCAACCTTACTCAGGTCTACTTTATTCAACCTTCCTCAGTTCTGCCTTTATTCAACCTTCCTCAGTTCTACCTTTATTCAACCTTCCTCAGTTCTGCCTTTATTCAACCTTCCTCAGTTCTACCTTCATTCAACCTTCCTCATTTCTAACCCTTTATTCAACCTTCCTCAGTTCTGCTTTATTCAACCTTACTCAGTTCTGCCTTTATTCAACCTTACTCAGTTCAGCCTTGTTCAACCTTACTCAGTTCTGCCTTTATTCAACCTTCCTCAGTTCTGCCTTTATTCAACCTTACTCAGTTCTGCCTTTATTCAACCTTACTCAGTTCAGCCTTTATTCAACCTTCCTCAGTTCTGCCTTTATTCAACCTTCCTCAACCTTCCTCAGTTCTACCTTTATTCAACCTTCCTCAGCTCTGCCTTTATTCAACCTTCCTCAGTTCTACCTACATTCAACCTTCCTCAGTTCTACCTACATTCAACCTTCCTCAGCTCTACCTACATTCAACCTTCCTCAGTTCTACCTACATTCATCCTACCTCAGTTCTACCTACATTCAACCTACCACAGTTCTACCTACATTCAACCTTCCTCAGCTCTACCTACATTCAACCTACCTCAGTTCTACCTACATTCAACCTTCCTCAGCTCTACCTACATTCAACCTTCATCAGTTCTACCTACATTCATCCTACCTCAGTTCTACCTACATTCAACCTACCTCAGTTCTACCTACATTCAACCTACCTCAGTTCTACCTACATTCAACCTTCCTCAGCTCTACCTACATTCAACCTTCCTCAGTTCTACCTACATTCATCCTACCTCAGTTCTTCCTACATTCAACCTACCACAGTTCTACCTACATTCAACCTTCCTCAGCTCTACCTACATTCAACCTTCCTCAGTTCTACCTACATTCAACCTACCCCAGTTCTACCTACATTCAACCTACCTCAGTTCTACCTACATTCAACCTACCTCAGTTCTACCTACATTCAACCTACCTCAGTTATACCTACATTCAACCTACCTCAGTTCTACCTACATTCAACCTACCTCAGTTATACCTACATTCAACCTACCTCAGTTCTACCTACATTCAACCTACCTCAGTTCTACCTACATTCAACCTACCTCAGTTATACCTACATTCAACCTACCTCAGTTCTACCTACATTCAACCTACCTCAGTTATACCTACATTCAACCTACCTCAGTTCTACCTACATTCAACCTACCTCAGTTCTACCTACATTCAACCTACCTCAGTTATACCTACATTCAACCTACCTCAGTTCTACCTACATTCAACCTACCTCAGTTCTACCTACATTCAACCTACCTCAGTTCTACCTACATTCAACCTACCTCAGTTCTACCTACATTCAACCTACCTCAGTTATACCTACATTCAACCTACCTCAGTTCTACCTACATTCAACCTACCTCAGTTCTACCTACATTCAACCTACCTCAGTTCTACCTACATTCAACCTACCTCAGTTCTACCTACATTCAACCTACCTCAGTTATACCTACATTCAACCTACCTCAGTTCTACCTACATTCAACCTACCTCAGTTCTACCTACATTCAACTACCTCAGTTCTACCTACATTCAACCTACCTCAGTTCTACCTACATTCAACCTACCTCAGTTCTACCTACATTCAACCTACCTCAGTTCTACCTACATTCAACCTACCTCAGTTCTACCTACATTCAACCTACCTCAGTTCTACCTACATTCAACCTACCTCAGTTATACCTACATTCAACCTACCTCAGTTCTACCTACATTCAACCTACCTCAGTTCTACCTACATTCAACCTACCTCAGTTCTACCTACATTCAACCTACCTCAGTTCTACCTACATTCAACCTACCTCAGTTCTACCTACATTCAACCTACCTCAGTTCTACCTACATTCAACCTACCTCAGTTCTACCTACATTCAACTACCTCAGTTCTACCTACATTCAACCTACCTCAGTTCTACCTACATTCAACCTACCTCAGTTCTACCTACATTCAACCTACCTCAGTTCTACCTACATTCAACCTACCTCAGTTCTACCTACATTCAACCTACCTCAGTTCTACCTACATTCAACCTACCTCAGTTCTACCTACATTCAACCTACCTCAGTTCTACCTACATTCAACCTACCTCAGTTCTACCTACATTCAACCTACCTCAGTTCTACCTACATTCAACCTACCTCAGTTCTACCTACATTCAACCTACCTCAGTTCTACCTACATTCAACCTACCTCAGTCCTCCTTCAAAAGAATATTATCTAATTTTCTCATCCTTAAAATTCTCAAATTTCTTGATGTCCTTAGTTTTTTTTCCGGGAATTTTCTTACGCCAAATCAGTGTCAAAGTTATTTTTCCGTGGCCTAAGTTTGTCTTTCTCACATTTTTTTCAATAGGCCTATGCCACAGAATGTTCCTGAAGGCTGAAATCCACAATGCATTTTATCTCAGGTGTGATTCTTTCTGTTTTCGAGTTTATTTCTTTTTCAACATTGCCACAAAAATAATTTTTTATCTCTGTCAGCAGCGCCCGTCAAACTTCTTTTTAATTTCTTGTCTAATATTGGTTCCTTAAGTTTGTGTCTAAGTGCGGGTTGTTTATCCCTGTAAGGACATGTATCATGTGAGGACACAGCGTAAAGTATCCTATGGACACCTGGAGTCTACCTTGAGGTCGTTCCGGGGGTCAACGCCCTTGCGATCCGGTCTATGACCAAGCCTCACGGTGAATCAGGGTCTGAACAACCAGGCTGTTACTGCTGCCCACATGCAATCCACCGTACGAACCGCAGCCCAATTAGTGAGGTACTGGCTTTAGGTGCCTGTCTAGCTCCCTCTTGAAGACAGCCATGGGCTTATTTTTAATCTCCATTATGTAATATGGAAGGCTGCTAAACAGCTCTTTTTGGGCTCCTGTCAGTGTGCTTTCTCTCAGTGTACTCATGGCACTGTGAGGGAAAAGTTCAACAGATAGGAGTATCGAGCAAGTATATGGTAACAATACTTATGCAGCCTCCGCCTGCTTCACCTCACCTCACTACAGTATATAAGCCACGTCTACGGCCCTATGCTGTACATTCTACAAGATTGATGGACTGAACACATCGACTCCAGGTTGAGGGACTGATTACCTCATACTCCTCCTCTCCTTACGCCTTCCTCTTTGTATTGGACTGATGAAGCCACTGTGTGGCGAAACGTTTCCTGAATAAAGATTCCCATATGCTGCATAAGTGTCTCAATCTTCAACTTGTCGGTTTTTCAAACCATTCATCACAATGGTAACAATAGTTTGATTGCCGGCTACTTGTTAAGGTAGGGGAAGTCTAGCTCCTTCTATCCCCCCCCTTTTTCCCCCACCCGGAAAGTGATAGTTTGATTGCCGGCTGCTTGTTAAGGTAGGGTAAGTCTAGCTCGCGCTATCCCCCCCCTTTCCTTCCCCCCCCCCGAAAGGTGACGTGTGGGGCTCCGGTCAAACAGTTATCACTCGACTCACAGATTCCAGCACTACTGTAAGTACACGCCTGCCTTGTATTCTAGTGGACTTATTGGTTGAAAGCTTCACTTTTGACCAATAATAAACTTAGTCCTTTCAGTCTTGCTCTGTTAAATGTCTTAATAATCACCACGTCTTTTAGGTATTGTACTTATCATGGAGAGTGATTTCTTAAGCAGTGGGTAACCTGTCTCTCTTTCCAGCTTGGAATGACAGATTGGGTCACCTGCCAACCAACGAGAAGAATTGAAGGAGACGGACTAACGTCCTGAGACGTCCCATGTTGTATCTACTTACCTGTTATGTACGCCAACGCAGGACCTAACCCCTCATCATAGCAGTGGTAACGAACCTGCATTCCTGTCACCTAGATTAATTATTCACGGCTATAGACTCTGTGAAGAACGAGCCGGTGGGTTGTCACCAACACCTGCGACCCCCCCCCCCCATCATCAGCAACGGCTACGATTTCAACAACACGCAGTGTCACCACTAGACACCCCAGTATCACTATATATATTACGGTCGAGTTCAAATGTCATTTTTTCATTTCATTTTTCTTTCAAATAGGATATACCTTTCATGTTTCACTGTTTTATGTTTGCTTTAATAAATAATAAAGTGTTTATCTTCGTGAATTATTTCTTTTTCTATTCATTAATTTTCCTGAGGAGGAGCCAGCCTTGGTAATACTGTCTGAAGTTGTTACAGGGCTGAGTAAGCCTTCACAAGTGGCGACCTTGCCAGGATTCGCTCGACGGAATAAAGATTCAACTCCATCTCGAATCTACCATTGGAACTTCAACGCCGCATACCACAGACGGTTACCACCAGCCATGAGTAATCATTCTCTATGGTAGGACTACAGTACAGGTATTTAAAAGATTTGGTGATTGTTATAGTCTCAATTTATTGTAAGTCAAGTCAAGGCAGGATATACTAGTTAATTCTGCCACCTTTTGTGAGCTTGAAACACTTTGGAGGATTAGACTCTAGTTACCCGAGATTTTCCACTGACAATTTGTTTCATTGAGCTCTTTATTATATCAAGGGAACTGTCCTAGGACACTCTTGATTTGTTGGTGAGAAGATTGGATGGTCAAGTGACCCCATTCTACTTACTGTTTGCTCGGAGCCGGCATAGAACCTTTAGTTTTCACTAATACATAATGTTTAATTGAAGCAGGGATCGAGCCCTCTGGTTTATTTACAGTTTGAGTGGAGCAGGAATTGAGCCCTCCGTTTTCTTTGATACCCATTTCATTTTCCCCTGGTAGTTTAAGTTATTCTTGCAAGTATGGAGGAATACCAATTTTGGATGAATGCTGGAAGTTAGGAATAACAGGGAAAAAATTAGAATCTTTCATTAGTGCTAAAATCCAGGAAAGAATTGAAAAGGAGAGAGAGAGAATCGAAAGAGAAGACAAAAAGGAGTGTGATAGCCTTGATCATGAGGAGAGAGCTAGAGTACGTGAGGAACAAGTTAAATTAAGAGAACTTGACGAAAGAGCAAAGGATAGAGAACATGAGTTGAGAGAGAAAAAGATCGCGAGCTTGAAAAAGCTCGCCTTGAATTAGAGAATAAAAAGTTAACTTTCTCACAACAGCAATTAGAGGAAGGAGTAATGGAACAATGTGCAGCTAGTATACATATTCCAACACCTAATTTACCTCCCTTCACAGAGGGGGAAGACATAACTTCATACATTATCAGGTTTGAAAATACCACTACCCTCTGTGAATGGCCTGCTGACACCTGGGCTACCAGGTTAGGAATGTTCTTTTCTGGTACAGCTTTGAATATCTATGCAACTTTGTCGCAGGATATCATATGTAATTATAACCTACTGAAGAAGGCAATCCTTAAAGCATATAAAAAAAAAACCTAATTCTTACAGGAAAGATTTCAGGTATGCCACCTTACAGCATGGCCAAAACTTTCAGCAGTTACAGGTAACACTCCTTCGTTTGTTCGACTTTTGGATAGAGAGTTCAGGAATTGATCACAGTTATGAATCTCTTAGAGACTTCATGGTTGCTGACCAGTTCCTGACAGCTCTTCCTCACCAGATAAGAATATTCATTAGAGAACGTAACCTGATTAAAGCTGATGAAGCCGCTGACTTGTATGCTGAGGCTCACAATTCCTCTAAAGACCTAAAGGGATCGAACCTTAAGGGCAATGGTTCACCTGAACCAAAGATTAAGATGCCTACAGTAGAAAAAAAGTCACCAGCTATTATACCATGTCATCGGTGTGGTGGTATCGGACATAAACGTCCAGATTGTCCTTCCAAGAAAATAGAGAAAGTTGGAAGATGTTTTGTTGACGGTAATGACCAAGCACCCTTCTGTTCAGGAGCAGTTAATGGTATAAAAGTCTCAGACATATTACGTGACACTGGATGTACGTACATCGTAATTTCGGACAAACTGTTCCCTTACTTTAAAACCTCTCGTGTGTCTCTATTCTTTCAGATTACTTGGGTCGTGAAAATACTTTCCCTACAATACGTTGTTACTTGAAAACTAAATGGTTCACTGGTTGGACTAATGCGGTACAAGCCTGTCTCTCTTTCCAGCTTGGAATGACAGATTGGGTCACCTGCCAACCAACGAGAAGAACTGAAGGAGACGGACTAACGTCCTGAGACGTCCCATGTATCTACTTACCTGTTATGTACGCCAATGCAGGACCTAACCCCTCATAATAGCAGTGGTAACGAACCTGCTTTCCTGTCACCTGGATTAATTATTCACGGCTATAGACTCTGTGAAGAACGAGCCGGTGGGTTGTCACCAACACCTGCGACCCCCCCCCCCCCCATCATCAGCAACGGCTACGATTTCAACAACACGCAGTGTCACCAACACCAGACACCCCAGTATCACTATATATATTAGCGTTGAGTTCAAATGTCATTTTTTCATTTCATTTTTCATTTTTCTTTCATGTTTCACCGTTTTATGTTTGCTTTAATAAATAATAAAGTGTTTATCTTTGTGAATTATTATTTCTTTTTCTATTCATTAATTTTCCTGAGGAGGAGCCAGCCTTGGTAATACTGTCTGAAGTTGTTACAGGGCTGAGTAAGCCTTCACAGGCACCCTTATTTTTCATTAGGGGGGACGTGATGTTGTACTGTCTACCGAGTCGTTTGCATCCATAGGGAGTGATTTCTGTGGGCAGATTTGGAACCAGTCCCTCTAGGAGTTTCGAGATGTAGCTTATGATGTACCTTTATTGCCTGCATTCCAAGGAGTACAGGTCAAGGGGTTTCAAACGCTCCCAGTAAACGAGGTGCTTGACTGAACTTATACGTGAAGTGAAGGCTCCTCCAGATCTGTAATTTCGCCTGCTTTGAAAGGGGCTCTTAATGCACAGCAGTATTCCAGCCTAGAGAGAACAAATGACTTAAAGAGGATTATCATTGGCTTGGTATTAACTATTTTGAAGGTTCTCATTATCCATCCAATCATTTTCCTACGACTGTTGTGGTCCACGAAGGTGAGATCCTGACATTATCACTCCTTTTACCTTTTTCGTTCTACTGGGTGGAGAGAATTGGTCTTATACTCCGTTTTAGCTTTTTATTCCTCAAGTTTTCCACAATGGAGTAGCTGGAAATGGTCTTCATTGAACATCATATTGTTTTCTGCGGCCTCTTTGAACACTCTGTTTATATCCCCTGAAGATTTACAGTGTCCTCGATGGATGACACTGTCATACAGATCCTACTATCGTCTGCAAAGAAGACATGGTGCAGTGGGTTACATTTCTGGATATATCGGATATAAATATGAAGAAAAGGATGAGAGCGAGTACTTTGCCCTGTGGAACAGAGCTTTTCACTATGGCAGCCTCTGACTTAACTCTATTATTCTCTGTGGTCTCTTAGAAAGCTAAAGATCCGTCTATCCACTTTTTCCAGTATTCCTTTATCGCGCATTTTGTGTGCTATTATAACATGATCGTATTTGTCGAAGGCGTTTGCAAAGTCTGTGTATATTACATCTGCATTCTGTGTGTCCTCCAGTACAACCAAGAACATGTTATACTGGTCCAGTAGTTGTGAGAGGCAGGAGCGACCTGTGTTAAACCTAAGCTACCCTGGGTTATGCAAATGTTGGGCATGCAAGTGCATGGCGATCTTGCTTCTTACAATCTTCCAAAGATTTTATGATGTAGGACGTTAGTGCTACAAATCTATAATTCTTTGAAGTGGGACTATAACTGTTGTTTTTGGCGACTGCGGGATGACCCCCTGTGTCTAGGCTCCCTCTCCATAGCATACGTAAGGCACACGATAGTGGTTTCTTACAGGTGTTGATGAACACGGAGTTCTACGAGTCTGGGTCTGGAGTAGAGTGCATGGGCAAGTTGTCGATGGCTTCTTCAAAGTCCAGTGGCATTAGGGTTATGTAAGAAATTCTGAACACGTTGCCAAGATTTAGGGTCTCGTTCATAAAAAAATAAATCGGTATCACTCTTGACGGCTCACTAAAAACAGTCATATACGGACTGCAGTATCTTACTCACATCTTTGCTGTCATCGGTGTAAGACCCATCTTGTTAAAGCAAGGGCCTGATGCAGTATGTGAGGTGAGGTCATAATCAGGTGTGGTTTAAGTTTCCAGGTCTATTTCCGTAGCCCCCGAGATGTCAACCTTTCCATACTTCCCATTTCAAGTTGTTTTGATGCTTTCCCTATTTTGGTTTGTTTTTGGAATATGAAAAAAAATAGTCTATATTTCTTTTAATTTCATTTATGGCGTTTAGTTCCTCCTCTCTGCTGGATCCTGGAGGATTTATTTAACTTAAGTTTAATATTTTATGTTTCTCTGGTCAGTGTTTCCTGCCCCATAATGTAGGCAATGTGCGGTGACTTTCTTATACTGGGGTGACTTTCTTATACTGGGGTGACTTATACTGGGGTGACTTTCTTATACTGGGGTGACTTTCTTATACTGGGGTGACTTTCTTATACTGGGGTGACTTATACTGGGGTGACTTTCTTATACTGGGGTGACTTTCTTATACTGAGGTGACTTTCTTATACTGGGGTGACTTGTACTGGGGTGACTTTCTTACATTGGGGTGACTTTCATATACTGGGGTGACTTTCTTATACTGGGGTGACTTTCTTATACTGGGGTGACTTTCTTATACTGGGGTGACTTTCATATACTGGGGTGACTTTCTTATACTGGGGTGACTTTCTTATACTGGGGTGACTTTCTTATACTGGGGTGACTTTCATATACTGGGGTGACTTTCTTATACTGGGGTGACTTTCTTATACTGGGGTGACCTTCTTATACTGGGGTGACCTTCTTACATTGGGCTGACTTTCTTATAGTGGGGTGACTTTCTTATACTGGGGTGACCTTCTTATACTGGGGTGACTTTCTTATATTAGGGTGACTTTCTTATAGTGGGGTGACTTTCTTATAGTGGGGTAACTTTCTTATACTGGGGTGACCTTCTTATACTGGGGTGACGTTCTTATACTGAGATGACGTTCTTATATTGGGGTGACTTTCTTATACTTGGGTGACTTTCTTATACTGGGGTGACTTTCTTATACTGGGGTGACTTTCTAATACTGGGGTGACTTTCTTATACTGGGGTGACTTTCGTATACTAGAGTGACTTTCTTATACTGGGGTGACTTTCTTATACTGGGGTGACTTATACTGGGGTGACTTTCTTATACTGGGGTGACTCTCTTATACTGGGGTGACTTTCTTATACTGGGGTGACTTATACTGGGGTGACTTTCTTATACTGAGGTGACCTTCTTATACTGGGGTGACTTTCTTATACTGGGGTGACTTTCTTATACTAGAGTGACTTTCTTATACTGGGGTGACTTTCTTATACTGGGGTGACTTTCTTATACTGAGGTGACTTTCTTAAACTGGGGTGACTTTCTTATACTGGGGTGACTTTCTTATACTGGGGTGACTTTCTAATACTGTGGTGACTTTTTTATACTGGGGTGACTTTCTTATACTGGGGTGACTTATACTCGGGTGACTTTCTTATACTGGGGTGACTCTCTTATACTGTGGTGACTTATACTGGGGTGACTTATACTGGGGTGACTTTCTTATACTGGGGTGACTTACTTATACTAGAGTGACTTTCTTATACTGGAGTGACTTTCTTATACTGGGGTGACTTTCTTATATTGGGGTGACTTTCTTAACTGGGGTGACTTTCTAATACTGGGGTGACTTTCTTATACTGGGGTGACTTTCTTATACTAGAGTGACTTTCTTATACTGGGGTGACTTTCTTATACTGGGGTGACTTTCTTAAACTGGGTGACTTTCTTATACTGGGGTGACTTTCTTATACTGGGGTGACTTTCTAATACTGTGGTGACTTTTTTATACTGGGGTGACTTTCTTATACTGGGTGACTTATACTGGGGTGACTTTCTTATACTGGGGTGACTCTCTTATACTGTGGTGACTTATACTGGGGTGACTTTCTTATACTGGGGTGACTTACTTATACTAGAGTGACTTTCTTATACTGGGTGACTTTCTTATACTGGGGTGACTTTCTTATATTGGGGTGACTTTCTTAACTGGGGTGACTTTCTAATACTGGGGTGACTTTCTTATACTGGGGTGACTTTCTTATACTAGAGTGACTTTCTTATACTGGGGTGACTTTCTTATACTGGGGTGACTTTCTTAAACTGGGGTGACTTTCTTATACTGGGGTGACTTTCTTATACTGGGGTGACTTTCTAATACTGTGGTGACTTTTTATACTGGGGTGACTTTCTTATACTAGAGTGACTTTCTTATACTGGGGTGACTTTCTTATACTGGGGTGACTTATACTGTGGTGACTTTCTTATACTGGGGTGACTCTCTTATACTGTGGTGACTTATACTGGGGTGACTTATACTGGGGTGACTTTCTTATACTGGGGTGACTTACTTATACTAGAGTGACTTTCTTATACTGGGGTGACTTTCTTATACTGGGGTGACTTTCTTAACTGGGGTGACTTTCTAATACTGGGGTGACTTTCTTATACTGGGGTGACTTTCTTATACTAGAGTGACTTTCTTATACTGGGGTGACTTTCTTATACTGGGGTGACTTATACTGGGGTGACTTTCTTATACTGGGGTGACTTATACTGGGGTGACTTTCTTATACTGGGGTGACCTTCGTATACTGGGGTGACTTTCTAATACTGGGGTGACTTTCTTATACTGGGGTGACTCTCTTATACTGGGGTGACTTTCTTATCCTGGGGTGACTTTTTTATACTGGGGTGACTTTCTTATACTGGGGTGACTTATACTGGGGTGACTTTCTTATACTGGGGTGACTTATACATAAGAACATAAGAAAGAAGGAACACTGCAACAGGCCTACTGACCCGTGCAGAGCAGGTCCATGTCCTCCCCCCGGATTAGACCAATGACCCTCCCCCCGGATTAGACCAATGACCCACCCCCCGGATTATCCCAATGACCCACCCAGTCTGGTCACCTCCACTCAAGGATGGAGCACTGCACCAGACCCAGCAGCACAAGCTACTCAGGTCCAACTCACACCCACCCACACCCACTCATGTATTTATCTAACCTATTTTTAAAACTACACAACGTTTTAGCCTCAATAACTGTACTCGGGAGTTTGTTCCACTCATCCACAACTCTATTACAAAACCAGTACTTTCCTATATCCTTCCTGAATCTGAATTTTTCCAACTTGAAACCATTGCTGGGAGTCCTGTCTTGGCTGGAAATTTTCAGCACACTATTTACATCCCCTTTATTTATTCCTGTTTTCCATTTATACACCTCGATCATATCCCCCCTAATTCTACGCCTTTCGAGAGAGTGCAGATTCAGTCTATCCTCATAGGGAAGATTTCTGATACATGGGATCATCTTTGTCATCCTCCTTTGTACGTTTTCCAGAGCATTTATATTCAATCTGTAATACGGTGACCAGAACTGTGCAGCATAGTCTAAATGAGGCCTAACCAAGGATATATAGAGTTGAAGAACAACCTGAGGACTTCTATTATTTATACTTCTAGATATGAAGCCAAGAATTCTGTTAGCTTTATTGCGAACACTAATGCACATGTGTCTTGGTTTTAGATTACTACTAACCAGAACTCCTAAATCCTTTACGCAATCAGCAGTATTAAGATCTACATTAATTAGTTTATATGTGGCATGGTTATTTAACTGTCCAACATTTAGAACTTTGCATTTGTCAATATTAAACTGCATCTGCCACTTCTCCGACCATTGCGTCAGTCTATTCAAATCATCCTGGAGTGCTCTAATGTCCTCATTAGGATGAATTGGACGGCCTATTTTGGTGTCATCAGCAAATTTGCTTATGTCGCTCTTTATGCCCTCATCTATGTCGTTTATGTAAATTGTGAACAACAACGGGCCCAACACTGACCCCTGAGGAACACCGCTTGTGACGTGCCCCCATTCTGATTTCTCCCCATTTATGCAAACTCTCTGCTGTCTATTTGTCAGCCATGCCTCTACCCAGGAAAAAATTTCTCCTCCTATTCCGTGTGCCCTAAGTTTCCTCAATAACCTCTGGTGTGGAACTCTATCGAAAGCCTTACTGAAGTCCATATACACAATATCATATTCATTACCCTGATCTACCTCCTCAAACACCTTAGTGAAAAAAGTTAATAAATTCGGAAGACAGGAACGCCCCTTTGTAAAACCGTGTTGAGAATCATTAATCAATCTGTGCCTGTCAAGATGGCTACGAACTGCTTCGGCAGTTGATTCCATAAATTTTCCCACCATGGAGGCAAGGCTTATTGGTCTATAGTTCGAAACCAAGGACCTGTCACCTGCCTTGTAAATAGGTATTACATTTGCCATTTTCCACTTATTAGGCACTATGCCAGTTTGTAGTGATATGTTAAAAAGATTAGCCAAAGGTATGCTAAGTTCCTCTTTACATTCCTTTAACACCCTTGCAAACAGTTCATCAGGACCTGGGGATTTGTTAGGTTTTAGTTTTTCTATTTGTCTGAGGACCATGTCACTAGTTACCGCAATCGTACATAGTTTATTATCATCCTGTTATACGTAATCTATTATTTCAGGAATATCGCTAGTATTTTCCTGGGTGAAAACTGAGAGGAAGTAGGTATTGAGAATTTCACACATATCCTTATCACTGTCACTGATTTGACCAGAGTTACTCTTAAGTGGGCCAATCTTGTCCCTAATCTTACTTCTGTATACCTGAAAGAACCCTTTTGGGTTAGTCTTTGAATACCTTGCGACCTTAACCTCATAATCTCTTTTTGCTTTTCTTATTCCTTTCTTTATTTCTCTCTTTAATTTAATATATTGATTTCTTAACTGCCCATCCCCTCTTTTGATACGCCTATATATGCCTCTCTTTTGACCAATGAGATGTTTTAATCTATTCTTCATCCATTTGGGATAATTTTTGTTAGATCTAATTTCCCTACTCCGAACAAAAGTTGTCTGGGCAGCTAGAACTATGCTCTGAAAAACGTCATATTGGCAACCAAGATCACCTACCTGACCCATAGTCAGGACATCACAATTTAGCCCACCCAGGTAATTTTTCAGTCCCATGAAGTCGGCCAAGCGAAAATCTGGGACAGAGATTTGATTCCAGTTATCTGGGTAATTCCATGATATATTGAAACTAAGTGATTTGTGATCACTTTCCCCAAGCTCATCATTAACCTCAAGATTATTAATTAGTGAATCTTTGTTGGCAAGAACCAAGTCAAGCAGATTGTTGCCTCTAGTTGGTCCTGTCACAACCTGTTCTAAAAAGCAATCCTGAACCGTATCAAGAAAGTCACTATACTGGGGTGACTTTCTTATACTGGGGTGACTTTCTTATACTGGGGTGACTCTCTTATACTGGGGTGACTTTCTTATACTGGGGTGACTTTCTTATACTGGGGTGACTTTCTTATACTGGGGTGACTTATACTGGGGTGACTTTCTTATACTGGGGTGACTCTCTTATACTGGGGGGACTTTCTTATACTGGGGTGACTCTCTTATACTGGGGTGACTTTCTTATACTGGGGTGACTTTCTTATACTGGGGTGACTTACACTGGGGTGACTTTCTTACACTGGGGTGACTTTCTTATACTGGGTGACTTATACTGGGGTGACTTATACTGGGGTGACTTATACTGGGTGACTATCTTATACTGGGGTGACTATCTTATACTGGGGTGACTTTCTTATACTGGGGTGACTTTCTTATACTGGGGTGACTTTCTTATACTGGGGTGACTTATACTGGGGTGACTATCTTATACTGGGGTGACTATCTTATACTGGGGTGACTATCTTATACTGGGGTGACTATCTTATACTGGGGTGACTATCTTATACTGGGGTGACTTTCTTATACTGGGGTGACTATCTTATACTGGGGTGACTATCTTATACTGGGGTGACTATCTTATACTGGGTGACTTTCTTATACTGGGTGACTTTCTTATACTGGGGTGACTATCTGATACTGGGGTGACTATCTGATACTGGGGTGACTATCTTATATGTACTGGGGTGACTTTCTTATACTGGGGTGACTATCTTATACTGGGGTGACTTTCTTATACTGGGGTGACTTTCTTATACTGGGGTGACTTTCTTATACTGAGGTGACTATCTTATACTGGGGTGACTTTCTTATACTGGGGTGACTATCTTATACTGGGGTGACTATCTTATACTGGGGTGACTTTCTTATACTGGGGTGACTATCTTATACTGGGGTGACTTATACTGGGGTGACTATCTTATACTGGGGTGACTTTCTTATACTGGGGTGACTTTCTTATACTGGGGTGACTTTCTTATACTGGGGTGACTATCTTATACTGGGGTGACTATCTTATACTGGGGTGACTTTCTTAACTGGGGTGACTATCTTATACTGGGGTGACTATCTTATACTGGGGTGACTATCTTATACTGGGGTGACTATCTTATACTGGGGTGACTTTCTTATACTGGGGTGACTATCTTATACTGGGGTGACTTTCTTATACTGGGGTGACTATCTTATACTGGGGTGACTTTCTTATACTGGGGTGACTTTCTTATACTGGGGTGACTTTCTTATACTGGGGTGACTTTCTTATACTGGGGTGACTTATACTGGGGTGACTTTCTTATACTGGGGTGACTTATACTGGGGTGACTTTCTTATACTGGGGTGACTTTCTTATACTGGGGTGACTTTCTTATACTGGGGTGACTTTCTTATACTGGGGTGACTTTCTTATACTGGGGTGACTTTCTTATACTGGGGTGACTATCTTATACTGGGGTGACTTATACTGGGGTGACTTTCTTATACTGGGGTGACTTTCTTATACTGGGGTGACTTTCTTATACTGGGGTGACTTTCTTATACTGGGGTGACTTTCTTATACTGAGGTGACTATCTTATACTGGGGTGACTTTCTTATACTGGGGTGACTTTCTTATACTAGAGTGACTTTCTTATACTGGGGTGACTTATACTGGGGTGACTTATACTGGGGTGACTTATACTGGGGTGACTTATACTGGGGTGACTGTCTTATAATGCACTGACTATTTTCCTGAAGGGTAACGTTTGTATACTAAGGCTCATATACTGATAATAACATCAGTAATAGAAAAAACAACGATTATAAAAATAATAATAATAATAATTAATAATAATCCAGCATAACGCCACTATCATGGCACTGCCCGTGTCTACGATAGCGGCCACTCAACCCACACTGGACCCCACTGTCCGTGTCTACGATAGCGGCCACTCAACCCACACTGGACCCCACTGTCCGTGTCTACGATAGCGGCCACTCAACCCACACTGGACCCCACTGTCCGTGTCTACGATAGCGGCCACTCAAACCACACTGGACCCCACTGCCGGTGTCTACGATAGCGGCCACTCAACCCACACTGGACCCCACTGTCCGTGTCTACGATAGCGGCCACTCAACCCACACTGGACCCCACTGTCCGTGTCTACGATAGCGGCCACTCAACCCACACTGGACCCCACTGCCCGTGTCTACGATAGCGGCCACTCAACCCACACTGGACCCCACTGCCCGTGTCTACGATAGCGGCCACTCAACCCACACTAGACCTCCACGATCGTGGGTTCGAAGCGCGGCTCCTAATAGTATCACCATGACACGAAATCGTAGTATATTAGTGTGTGTTCGTGAAGATGACAGCGTGACACGGCAAGCCAAAGCCAGCGGCAGGTCGTGACTGTATTTCAGTGTTTGCTTGCAGAGTACGACCTCCAGACACGACACTTGTGGACTTTAATATTAGTGTTAAGTCTGGTTGGTTTTTACTGATGTGGCAGCGACAGCAGGAATTTTGTTCTGAAGAATAAAACACGAACAATCTTATGAGTGCATCACACACCAGGAACAATTCTTGCTACTTAGGAAGGTGTCACCACTCAGAGATACACACACACACACACCACTCTTAGATACACCACTCAGTGTACCCACCATTCAGAGATACACGCACCACTCAGTATACCCACCACTCAGAGACACCACTCAGATATACACCACTCAGAGACACCACTCAGATACCAATCAGAGACACACACCACTCAGATACACACCACTCAGAGAGACACACCACTCAGATACACACCACTCAGACACACACACCACTCAGATACACACCACTCAGAGACACACACCACTCAGAGATACACACCACTCAGAGATACAACTCAGAGATGCACCATCTGGTCACTTTTACTTAATAATTCAAAATGGTTGGCCTGGTTCGTTCCAAGAACTCGCTTCACTTGTTAGCGCTCGGCTAATTACTGCGTTAATGACCCTGGCGGAGGCGACACACCGTAAGCCTGACTATAATGTTATCTTCACTCATTAAACTCATCTGGGAACTTCCGAATTTGTTGGGTGACTCAGTGACGCTTGTAAAAACGATTCTCTCAGTCATCTTGAATCGTAAAATTGTGACATGTACCCAACAACGAAATTCAGAATTCGTAGAGTTCAGTATCACCTTGGCTGTGATTCGTACGTCGGTTTATGTGCGGCCAGCAGCAACAGCTCTGGTTGATCAGGCCCTAATCCTTCGCGAGGCCTGGTTATGGACCGGGCCGGGGGGCGTTGACCCCCTGAACACCCTCCAGATCTTGTGCGGAACTACCTGTCTGGAGTCTACCTGGAGGGTATTCCGGGGATCAACGCCCCCGCGGACGGGTTCACGACAAAGCCTCCCGGTGGATCAGGGCCTAATCAACCAGGCTGTTACTGCTGGCCGCACGTAGTTCAACATACGAACCACAACCCGGCTGATCCGGCACCGACTTTAAGTATCTGTCCAGCTCCCTCTTGAAGGCAACCAGGAGCCTATTGGTAATTCCCCTTATGCAAGGTGGGAGGCTGTTGAGCAGTCTTGGGCCCCGGACACTTATGGTGTTTTAGTGTACCACTGGCGCCCCTACTTTTCATTGGAGGTATTTTGCACCGTCTGCCCAGACTTTTGCTTTCGTTGGGAGTGATTTCTGTGTGCAGATTCGGGACCATTCCTCCCAGGATTTTCCAAGTATACATAATGATGTATCTCTCTCACCTGCGTTCCAGAGAGTACAAATCAAATGCTTCCAAGCGTTCCCAGTAGTTGAGGTGTTTGATGGAGTTGACATATGCAGTAAAGGATCTCTGTACATTCTCTAGATCTGCAATTTCACCTGCCTTTAATGGAGATGTTAATGTACAGCAATATTCCAGCCTAGAGAGAACAAGTGATTTAAAAAGGATCATCATCATTGGCTTGGTATCTCTTGTTGTGAACTTTCTCATTATCCATCATAACATTTTCTTTGCAGTTGTGATCGTGGCACTGTTGTGGTCCTTGAAAGTGAGATCCTCAGACATTACCACTCCCAGGTCCCTCACATTATTTTTTCGCTCTATTGTATGATCAGAGTTTGTAGTATACTCAGTTCTAATTATTATCTCTTCCAGTTTTCCATAACGGAGTAGTTGGAATTTGTCTTCATTGAGCATCATATTGTTTTCCGTTGCCCATTGGAAAACTTGGTTTATATCTTCTTGGAGGTTAATCTTGTCCTCAATAGATGATAGTCTCATGCAGATCCTAGTATCGTCTGCAAAGGATGACACGGTTCTGTGGATTATATCTCTGTCCATGTCTGAGGAACAGGTTGAGGAACAGGATGGGGACGAGTACTGTGCCTTGTGGAACAGAGCTCTTCACTATGGCAGCTTCCGATTTAACTCTGTTTACCACTACTCTTTGTGTTCGATTGGTTAGAAAGTTGAAGATCCATCTCCCCACTTTGCCAGTTATTCCTTTAGCACGTATTTTGTGCGCTATTACCCCATGATCACACTTGTCAAAAGCTTTTGCAAAGTCTGTGTATCTTACATCTGCATTCTGTTTTTCTTCCAGTGCATCCAAGGACATATCATAGTGATCCAGTAGTTGTGAGAGGCAGGAGCGACCTGCCCTGAACCCATGTTGCCCTGGATTGTGCAGTTTTTGGGAATCCAAGTGGTTTGCATAAGTTCTGAGCACTGTTTCAAAGATTTTTGTAATGTGGGACGTTAGAACTATTGGTCTATAGTTCTTAGCTAATACTTTGCTGCCACCTTTATGGAGTGGGGCTATATCCGTTGTTTTTACTGACTGGAATTTCACCCATGCCTAAGCTCCTTCTCCATAGTATACTTAGGGCCTGGGGCTGAGTGCATGGGCATGTTGTCAATGGCTTTCTCAAAGTCTATCGGAGTTAGGGCAATGTCAGAAATCTGGCATACATTGATGGAGTTTTGAGGCTCATTCATGAAAAAAATCATTTGGATTATCGATCTTTGGACTGATTAGTGGCTCGCTGAACACAGAGTCGTATTGGTATATCAATATTTCACTCATTTCTTTGTTGTCATCTAAATCCCATCTTGTCTGAGCGAGGGTCAGATACTAGATGTTGTATTTGCCTTGTTTTTAGCATATGAAAAGAAATATTTTGAATTATTTTCAATTTCACTATCGCTTTTAGCTCCTCCTGTCTCTCCCGGGTCCTGTATGAGTCCTTTAACTTAAGTTCGATACTTTCCACTTCCCTGGTCAGCGCTTCCTTCCGTGTATCAGATAATCTAACATTCTTGAGGAGCTCAATGATTCTTCGCTTCTGTACAGGGAGCGTCTCTCTCTCTCTCTCTAGTTTACTTCTCTTCTTTCTTAGGGGAATATGCCTAGAACATACTGCAGCTGCCAGGAAGTTGATCCTTTCAAGGCACTGGTGTGGATCCATGTTATTTAAGATATCTTCCCAACATGTTTCACTTAAGACATGGTTCACCTGGTCCAAGTTGATGTTCTTGTTGGTGTTGCAGTTAGTGTCGAAAGTCTTCTTACAGTCCAAGAAAACGCAGTTTACCCATCCCTCTCTGTCCTGTCTTACCTCCGCCACCTTGTCATAAAGCTCCAGTAGGTTTGTAACACAGGATTTTTCTTTCCTGAAGCCGTGCTGGTCATCGTGTTAAGTGCCTTTCTATACTCCAGACGACTTGCGGGATACCTCAAGCACTCACGAACTAGTAATAATACGATTGGAAACAAGTAATTGAACGGGTGGGGGTTGAATCCACATAGAACGTAGAGCTGTAAAACTCACAGGCCAGTACGTTAACCAATGGGCCAGCTGGCTGAGTGACTGTTACTAGAACCAGTTGGTCCAGCGGTTAACGCACTGGGCTGCGAGTTTGAGGACTCACTTTCCCTTAAGGGAGGTTCCTTCATGCTGGTGAGGGGCTTTTGATCTAGGGAATTGAATCTGTGCTCCAGTTCCCTGAATTGAGTCCGAATGCCTTCCATCCCCCCCACATGCGCTCCTATGGGTTTAGCGCTCCCCCATGATTATAATTATAATGACGACTCGCTTACCACGGGTTTAAATTCCACCAGTTCCACGATTTGATACCTGAACCACGGTACTGGCGGGGTTTAAATTCGTGGTTAGTCATAAAAATCCAGACCTGCGTATTATCCGGTCTGGAGTTTTACGACTGACTAGCCGTGAGTTCAATTCCCGCCCGTACCGTGGATAGTTTACAGCTGAGTCATAACGATTGAGTCTTGATAAGTGAAGTTAACTCCGAGGGGTCAGCGCCACCATTCCCGGCCCCATACCAGGTGTGATCAAGGTTTGATCAACCAGGCTGTTAGTGTTGGCCACACTAATCTAACATACACAGCCCGGCTGATCAGGAACTGACCTGAGGAACTTGCCAAGTTCCCACTAAAGACAACAATAGGGAAGCGCTAATCCTGTAGGGGATGAGGTCTGACTCAAGGAAGGAAAGAGTAACCTCGAGAAACCTGGTTAATGGGGTTTCAATCCTATCGACTACACTAAGGTCATCAAGACTGATAAGAATACTTTAATCCCTAAAAAAATGGCATTTAAGTAAACTGTTAGTGTATAAAGGCTTGTTTACACGCTTGTTTACACTTGTTTACACGCTTGTTTACACGCTTGTTTACACGCTTGTTTACACACTTGTTTACACGCTTGTTTACACACTTGTTTACACGCTTGTTTACACACTTGTTTACACGCTTGTTTACACACTTGTTTACACGCTTGTTTACACACTTGTTTACACCTTGTTTACACGCTTGTTTACACACTTGTTTACACCTTGTTTACACGCTTGTTTACACACTTGTTTACACGCTTGTTTACACACTTGTTTACACACTTGTTTACACACCTTGTTTACACGCTTGTTTACACCTTGCTTACACGCTTGTTTACACACTTGTTTACACACTTGTTTACACGCTTGTTTACACACTTGTTTACACGCTTGTTTACACGCTTGTTTACACGCTTGTTTACACGCTTGTTTACACACTTGTTTAACGCATTGTTTACACGCTTGTTTACACGCTTGTTTACACGCTTGTTTACACACTTGTTTACACGCTTGTTTACACGCTTGTTTACACTTCTTTACACGCTTGTTTACACGCTTGTTTACACACTTGTTTACACGCTTGTTTACACGCTTGTTTACACACTTGTTTACACGCTTGTTTACACGCTTGTTTACACACTTGTTTACACACTTGTTTACACGCTTGTTTACACGCTTGTTTACACGCTTGTTTACACACTTGTTTACACGCTTGTTTACACGCTTGTTTACACACTTGTTTACACGCTTGTTTACACGCTTGTTTACACACTTGTTTACACGCTTGTTTACACGCTTGTTTACACACTTGTTTACACACTTGTTTACACGCTTGTTTACACACTTGTTTACACGCTTGTTTACACGCTTGTTTACACTAAAACTTGTGTTTACCAACCGTGTGTTTACCGTTGCTTTACAACACTGTTAGCAATAGTTGAACAACAACACGTGACTGCTACACCGTGATTTAACAACACGTTGTTCAACGATATGTGACTGTAACAATACATGTGCAACAATACCGTGACTGCAACAATACCGTGACTGCAACAATACCGTGACTGTAACAATACTGTGACTGTAATGCCGTGACTGCAACTATACGTGATTGAACAATCCGTGACTGCAGCAATACCGTGACTGTAACAACACCGTGACTGGAAGAATACTGTGACTGCAGCAATACCGTGACTTTAACAACGCCGTGACTGCAACTATACCGTGATTGCAACAATACCGTGACTGCAATACCGTGACTGCAACAACACCGTGACTGCAACAATACCGCGACTGCAACAATACCGTGACTGTAACAATGCCGTGACTGCAACAATACCGTGAGTGCAACAATACCGTGACTAATACTGTGACTGCAACACTACCGTGACTAACAATACCATGACTGCAACAAAACCGTGACTAACAATACCGTGACTGCAACAATACAGTGACTAACAATACCGTGACTGAAACAATACCGTGACTGTAACAATACTGTGACTGCAGCAATACCGTGACTAACAATACCATGACTGCAGCAATACCGTGACTGCAACAATACCGTCACTAACAATACCATGGCTTCAACAATACCGTGACTGCAACAATACCGTGACTGCAACAATACCGTGACTGCAACAATACCGTGACTACAACAATACCGTGACTGCAACAATACCGTGACTGCAACAATACCGTGACTGCAACAATACCGTGACTGCAACAATACCGTGATTGCAACAATACCGTGACTGCAACAATACCGTGATTGCAACAGTACCGTGACTGCAACAATACCGCGACTGAAAGAATACCGTGACTGTAACAACACCGTGGCTGCAACATTACCGTGACTGCAATACCGTGACTGTAACAATACCGTGACTGCAACAATACCGTGACTGCAACAATACCGTGACTGCAACAATACCGTGACTGAAAAAATACGTGACTGAAACAATACCGTGACTGAAACAATACCGTGACTAAATACCGTGACTGCAACAATACCGTGACTGCAACAATACCGTGACTGCAACAATACCGTGACTGAAACAATACCGTGACTGAAACAATACCGTGACTGCAACAATACCGTGACTGCAACAATACCGTGACTGCAACAATACCGTGACTGAAACAATACCGTGACTGCAACAATACCGTGACTGGAACAATACCGTGACTGAAACAATACCGTGACTGAAACAATACCGCGACTGAAACAATACCGTGACTGAAACAATACCTTGACTGTAACAATACCGTGACTGCAACAATACCGTGACTGCAACAATACCGTGACTGGAACAATACCGTGACTGAAACAATACCGTGACTGAAACAATACCGCGACTGAAACAATACCGTGACTGAAACAATACCTTGACTGTAACAATACCGTGGCTGCAACATTACCGTGACCGCAATACCGTGACTAACAATACCGTGACTGAAACAATACCGTGACTGAAACAATACCGTGACTGAAACAATACCTTGACTGTAACAATACCGTGGCTGCAACATTACCGTGACCGCAATACCGTGACTAACAATACCGTGACTGAAACAATACCGTGACTGAAACAATACCGCGACTGCAACAATACCGTGACTGCAACAATACCGTGACTGCAACAATACCGTGACTGAAACAATACCGTGACTGAAACAATACCGTGACTGAAACAATACCGTGACTGAAACAATACCGTGACTGAAACAATACCGTGACTGAAACAATACCGTGACTGAAACAATACCGTGACTGAAACAATACCGCGACTGCAACAATACCTTGACTGTAACAATACCGTGGCTGCAACATTACCGTGACCGCAATACCGTGACTAACAATACCGTGACTGCAACAATACCGTGACAGCAACAATACCGTGACAGCAACAATACCGTGACGGCAACAACACCGTGACTGCAACAGTACCGTGACTGTAACAATATACAAAAAACTCGTAGACAGAAGAAAGTAACTCATGTCGACGTTTCGGCCCGACTTCGACAGTTAACTGGTCCCACAAGACCAGGTAATGATCCAAGTCGGACCGAAGAGTCGCCGTAAGTTTGAGTCTCCTGGGTGCGGGTTATTTGTGTATACAATAAGATCACAATAAACAGGCGATGTCACAATATGCAAAATAACCAGTGAGAAAAAAAATAGTGAAATTTCCAGTGCTTTCGTGAGTTCTCACATTATCAAGGATAATGTCAGAAACCACGAATGTCCTTGGAATTTCATTATTTTTTCATGGGGTTGTTTTGCATCTTGGTGGATAAATCCTGAGTCAATTCTAACGGACTTTAATGGAAATAAGTCATTTTTTAACCCTACAGGTTTATCCTGGGCTGAGCCTATAAAATATGTATTTTGTGTGTCCATAACATTAGGGCCATCAAGATCACTGTACAAAAAATATGTAGACTGAAACACAATAAGTGTCCGCGGCCCAAGACTGTTCAACAGCCTCCCACCAGGCATAAGGGGAATTACCAATAGATCCCTGGTTGTCTTCAAGAGGGGGCTCAATACATACTTTAAGTCAGTACCCGACCAGCTGGGCTGTGGTTCGTAAGTTGGTCTACGTGCGGCCAGTAGTATCAGCCTGGCTGATCAGGCCCTGATCTACCGGGAGGCCTGGTCAAGGACTGGGCCGCGGGGGCGTTGACCCCTGGAACACCCTCTAGTAATCCATTGTCGAGTAAACGACTGCAGTATAAAATGAAGAATTAAACACACGTGCAATATCTGGGTATCCTTATTCGTAGACGTTTCTCAAACCAGCGGCTTTATCAACACAATACAAGAACTAAGTGTGAAGACTGCAACACACAGCAATATAAGAACATTAGAAAGAAGGAAACACTGCAACAGGCCTACTGACCCATGCGGAGTAGGTCCATGTCTCCCCCCCCCCCCCGGATTAGACCAATGACCCACCCAGTCTGGTCACCTCCACTCAAGGATGGAGCACTGCACCAGACCCAGCAGCACAAGCTAGTCAGGTCTAACTCACACCCACCCACACCCACTCATGTATTTATCTACCCTATTTTTAAAACTACACAGCGTTTTAACCTGAATAACTGTACTCGGGAGTTTGTTCCACTCATCCACAACTCTATTACCAAACCAATGCTTTCCTATATCCTTCCTGAATCTGAATTTTTCCAACTTGAAACCATTGCTGCGAGTCCTGTCTTGGCTGGAAATTTTCAGCACGTTATTTACATCCCCTTTATTTATTCCTGTTTTCCATTTATACACCTCAATCATATCCCTCCTAATTCTACGCCTTGCTAGAGAGTGCAGATTCAGTCTATCCTCATAGGGAAGATTTCTGATACATGGGATCATCTTTGTCATCCTCCTTTGTACGTTTTCCAGAGCATTTATATCCATTCTTAACAAAAAGGCACAATACCGTGACTTTGTCAATGGTCCAAGTCGGACCGAAACGTCGTCGTAAGCTTCTCTCTTTTATGTGCGGGTTATTTGTGTATATCCATTCTGTAATACGGTGACCAGAACTGTGCAGCATAGTCTAAATGAGGCCTAACCAAGGATATATAGAGCTGAAGCACAACCTGAGGACTTCTATTATTTATACTTCTAGATATGAAGCCAAGAATTCTGTTAGCTTTATTGCGATCACTAATGCACTGTTGTCTTGGTTTTAGATTACTGTTAACCAGAACTCCTAAATCCTTTACGCAATCAGTAGTATCAAGATCTACATTATTTAGTTTATATGTGGCATGGTTATTTAACTGTCCAACATTTAGAACTTTGCATTTGTCAATATTAAACTGCATCTGCCACTTCTCCGACCATTGCGTCAGTCTATTCAAATCATCCTGGAGTGCTCTAGTGTCCTCATTAGAATGAATTGGACGGCCTATTTTGGTGTCATCAGCAAATTTGCTTATGTCGCTATTTATTCCCTCATCTATGTCGTTTATGTAAATTGTGAACAACAAGGGGCCCAACACTGACCCCTGAGGAACACCGCTTGTGACGTGCCCCCATTCTGATTTCTCCCCATTTATGCAAACTCCCTGCTGTCTATTTGTCAGCCATGCCTCTACCCAGGAAAAAATTTCTCCTCCTATTCCGTGTGCCTTAAGTTTCCTCAACAGCCTCTGGTGTGGAACTCTATCGAAAGCCTTACTGAAGTCCATATACACAATATACAAGAGATGAGGTACTCAGTCCCTTATACTTAGAGCTGGGGAAGAGCACCGTTGTCTTGAAGAATCTGAAGCACACGCAGCAAGATTGGCGCTTATATACTGGCGTCAGGAGAGGAGCGTGTAGCAGACTACACGACCACTGGTAGGTGGGATTCCCCAGTGGAAGTAGGTCATACCCGAGGGACGGACCAGGAGTAAGCAAGAAGGTTGTGGAGATGTCCTCTGTAGAAAGATTCCATGATGTTGCAGATGTTGACTAACATCCAGGTACCTACTTACTGCTAGGTGAACAGGGGCAGCAGGTGAAGCGAAGTTAACAAATTAATCCCGACAAGCCCAGGAGCCCTACCTCCTACCGCTAAGCTACGTAGGAACACCTGCCTTCAGGGCTGAAGCACAACAGGGAAATATCTGCCTTCACAACTGAAGCAGGTAAGCAGGTGACTTGCCTATTTCCTTGGGCAACATGTGTGCTTGAAAGTAACGAGGGAGAAGCCTCACTGCTGGCGAAGCTTCACGGGTAAAGGAACAACCTCATTCGTTTCAATCACACAGGAACTAAATAGCTGAAAATTAGGAAGAACGTGTCCCCAGGAACCTGGTCCGTTCCTGAGGCTTTGTTTGGTATTGGTAGCGTCCCTGTAGCATGTTTGGTGGAGGTAGCATGACTGTAGCATGTTTGGTGGTGGCATGACTGTAGCACTGGTGTGGTCGTAGGAGCGTGGCTGTAGCACTGGTGTAGCCATGGTAGCATGACTAACACTGGGGTGGTCATGGTAGCATGACTGTAACACTGGGGTGGTCATGGTAGCATGACTGTAACACTGGGGTGGTCATGGTAGCATGACTGTAACACTGGGGTGGTCATGGTAGCATGACTAGCACTGGTGTGGTCGTGGTAGTGTGACTGTAGAACTTGTATGTTCGTGGTAGTGTGACTAAAACTGGTATGGTTGCGGTAGTGTGACCGCAACACTGGTGTGGTCGTGGTAGTGTGACTAATACTGGTGTAGTTGTGGTAGTGTTACTGTAGCATTGGTATGGTTGTAGTAGTGTGACTGTAGCACTAGTGTGGCTGTGGTAGTGTGAGAGCATCACTGATGTGGTCGTGGTAGTTTGACTGCAGCACTGGTGTGGTCATGGTAGGTAGTGTTATTTCAATTGATCCGAGTCCTTTAGGTTGATCTAGTAACTTGCCGGGTAGCAAAGAGGTGAGATATATAGCCGTTGATTAGCTTCGTCTTTACTGGAATAATGGGGTTCACAACGGGCAGTGTGAGGTGTGCCGAAACCAGTCCAGGAGGGGATCTTGTTAACTGGAAGGCCGCAGGTCTAGAAGTGAGAACGAGGCATAGCTGCATATGTCTAACTTGAGGCAGTGCCCTCTGGTGGGCATTAAGGGGAATATTACAATTCGAGTCCTCTGCATGTGCAAGCCGGGAATCAAAGATAAGACTCTTCGGAGGCAACCTTACTTTATTTGGGATATTGTACACAGGCAGTGTGTCTAAGTTGCCCAGGCCTGGAGGGCCATGCCCACAAAAGAGTGGAGTAAACCTTGTTGACTGAGTGACGTTGGCTGCCAGAATGAGGCAGGGTAAGCGTGGTGTGGGCTTAGCTTGGTAGGCCTATGCCACTACGTGTCAGCACTATAGTGCTGCGAAATATGAAGCCAACTGGGCATACATCGCTTGATCACCTATCCATGGTCGTCCTCAACCATGACTGAAAAACTCTCTCTCTCTCTCTCTCTCTCTCAGGAATAGGGTGCAGAACACAATAAAAGCATATGTATGCATGTGGACATGGACAAAAAAAAAACTTCCTACAGGGAGGGAAGAAAAAAAAAGATATGCTAAATATCATGGTCCAAAGCAGTGAGCCTCAGCAGGCATCACTGCTCACCTTCCTGCCTCTGGACAGATACTGCAACAAATGAGACATTGCTGCAGCTGAGCTATGACATAACAGGGTATGGCCTCGTCTGGAACGGTCGAAGTTGCTGCAGGGTTCACTTAACCTGGGGCACAACCTGCTGGTGCCCTTGAATGAGACGTCATCAGTACTCGGCAAGCGAGCAGGACTTCTTCTGGCAAGCGACTCAGGGGGACATTTCTTGACTGGTACTGTTGCTGGGTAGTCACTGCCGGCGAGAGTGGAGCGAGTCGTAGCAGAGACGACTCAGGCGAGGGAGTCATAGCAGCATACAAATGGTCACAATGTGGTAACGTGTAACACAAGGATGTTACTAATGATCTGGGCTCAGATCAAACTGTGGTCTACACACACACACATCTGAGCTCAGACCACACATTGGGGCACTAAAAACTGTACACACCTGTTACAAAAAAAGCGTATTTCTAATAAGCATAGAGATCTCCAGTGAATACTAGAAAGGACTGCCCTTCTAGCATCCAGCCTGTTACTGGGTTTTTGTAACAAGTAGTCAGTATCCTGGTCCAATTATCCATTAGAATTCAATAAGAATTATTAGTACTTCAGGATTACAATTGGTAGGCTACTAACTAGAGAAATTAAAAGTTAATAAATTTATTAATGACAAAGTCTAGAGGTATAAGATCAAAGTAAATTAAATTAAACAATTGAATATAATATAGGATACAAGTTCCTACACTTTTCTCGTGTACAGTAGTATTGTGCTGAAGGCACATATCACATTTATACGTCTTAAGTAACGTCTGGTACATTAACATTTAATAAGATATTACAAATATGTACAAGTAAGTTTGTGTGTATGTGTGGTATGTGCTCTAAGTAGTTCGCTATGTCTCAAAACTCAACTCGACTTAACTAGTGACTAAGTCCTCACATTAACTCTTGACCACCTGGCCAGAACAGCTTGCTTGAACAATAAAACGACTGCTAAGCCGAACAACAATGTAACAAGCAACTGCGACACAGAATCAGGAACAAGGAGATAATATAACGACACTAAGTAGGGACCATCTGCAGATCCTCCACACAAGCCACAAAACTCCCATACTACTGAATCTAAGTTCAGCATAAGAAAGTCCCGACTGTGACAGTACACAGATACCAGTACAAATTAGGTCAGAAGCTACAGCTCAGGACCTGAGTTGCTCAGAGTGTCTATGTGACACACAACCTCAGTACAACGTCGAAAATCACTAAGTCTAGACAATGTTCTGTGAACAGAGTTCTACAGAACCAACAACAAGAAAGCGACAGAGACGATCTTCCAACAAGGGCCAATAAGGGAGAGTTAGGCACATCTTGTCAGGAATACGTCCAACCACCAAGAGAGTCTAGCCCAGACTGACTACTCCAGGCGAGGTGTGAACACCACCCCCCTCCTCGATCACGTGATTGCTCCATGGACAGTTGCTGCCCAGCAACACCGAGAAGCTGGCAGGGAAACGAGCAACGAGCGATAATTACAGTAGTTAGACAATCAAGACGTGAACTATGAGCACTGAATAATATATATAGTTACATCCTACCTAATAAAATAACTAAGTCAAATAATAATATAAAGCAATATATTTACGATTTAGCTATTATCGCAAATATAAGCAATATAAAATTATATGAAAAGGTAATATACATTATATACATTGTGACCCATTCAGGGGTCGCAACAACACCCGCACTGCACATGTGGTTACTGCATGGCTTGCACCAGCAAAATATACTTTTCTGTGCAAAAATCGACACTGAGGCCTGGTCACAGACCGGGCCGCGGGGGCGTTGACCCCCGGAACTCTCTCCAAGTAAACTCCAGGAGGCATTCACGAACATATGAGAACACTAGTAAGGAACACCGAGAGAAATTAACAACTGACATATCTTCTCTCAATCGTTCTCGACAATACTGCAGCTGCTCAATGTGAAACTATAACACTGTCGATGTGACATCATGTGGTGATGTCAGGCGTGACGTCGTGAGGTGACATCACGAGGCGATGTCAGGGCAGATGTCCAGGGTGACGTTAGGCAAACGTCCTTGGTGACGTCTCGAGGTGATGTCAGGCAGACGTCCTGGGCGATGCCGCAAGGTTAAGTCGGGCAGTCTTGGAGTGACGTTGGGCACCATAGTGACGTCAGGAGAGTAATGTGGACAAAAAGGTGACGTCATGGGTGATGCCAGACAGCAGACAACAGCATGTGGCTTTGGATATCTGGCTTGGTAACCCACATGGCTCACTACATATGGCTAGTAGATCCACATGGCCTTATAGGGCAAGGAGGAATAACATCTTATAGAAGTAAGGAAGAACCAGTTGTGAGTGTGGGGGAAGTTCGTGAGGCAGTGAGTAAAATGAAAGGGGGTAAAGCGGCTGGAATAATGGGATAAAGATAGAAATGTTAAAAGCAGGTGGGGATATAGTTTTGGAGTGGTTACTGTTTTTATTTAATAAATGTATGGAAGAGGGTAAGGTACCATGGGACTGGCAGAGAGCATGCATAGTTCCTTTGTATAAAGGCAATGAGGACAAAATTATAGGGAAATAAGTCTAATGAGCATACCTGGTAAAGTGTATGGTAGAGTCATTATTGATAGAATTATGAGTAAGACGGAGAGTAGGATAGCAGATGAACAAGGAGGCTTTAGGAAAGGTAGGGGGTGTGTAGACCAGATGTTTACAGTGAAACATGTAAGTGAACAGTATTTGGATAAGGATAAAAAGGTTTTTGTAGCATTTATAGATTTGGAAAAGGCATATATGATAGGGTGGACAGGGGGGCAATGTGGCAGATGTTGCAAATGTATGGAATAGAAAGGCTATTGAAAGCAGTGAAGTTTTTACGAGGATAGTGAGGCTCAGGTTAGAGTAAATAACAAAAAGGCACAATACCGTGACTGGAACGATACACAAATAACCCGCACATAAAAGAGAGAAGCTTACGACGACGTTTCGGTCCGACTTGGACCATTGACAAAGTCATATTATGCAGTGTGACTTTGTCAATGGTCCAAGTCGGACCGAAACGTCGTCGTAAGCTTCTCTCTTTTATGTGCGGGTTATTTGTGTATCAGGTTAGAGTATATAGGAAAGAGGGAGATTATTTCCCAGTAAAAGTAGGCCTTAGACAGGGATGTGTGATGTCACCGTGGTTGTTCATTATATTTATAGATGGAGTAGTAAGAGAAGTGAATGCTCGGGTGTTGGCAAGAGGTGTGGGGTTAGAGATAAAGAATCAAACACAAAGTGGGAGTTGTCACAGTTGCTCTTTGCTAATGACACTGTGCTTTTGGGAGATTCTGAAGAGAAGTTGCAGAGGTTGGTGGATGAGCTTGGTAGGGCATGTAAAAGAAGAAAGTCAAAAGTGAATATGGGAAAGAGTAAGGTGATGAGGATGAAAAAAAAATAGGTAACGGAAGATTGGATATCAGATTGGAGGGAGAGAGTATGGAGGAGGTGAATGTGTTTAGATATTTGGGAGTGGACGTGTCAGCAGACGGGTCTATGAAGGATGAGGTGAATCATAGAATTGACGAGGGGGAAAAGGTGAGTGGTGCACTGAGGTGTTTGTGGAGACAAAGAACTTTATCCCTGAAAGCAAAGAGGGGAATGTATGAGAGTATAGTTATACCAACGCTCTTATATGGGTGTGAGGCATGGGTTGTGAATGTTGTAACAAGGAGAAGGCTGGAGGCAGTGGAGAGGTCATGTCTGAGGGAAAGGTGTAGTGTGAATATTATGCAGAGAATCCATGGTTTGGAGATTAGGAGGGAGGTGTGGGATTACCAAAACTATTATCCAGAGGGCTGAGGAAGGGTTACTGAGATGGTTTGGACATGTAGCAAGGAACGAAATAGAATGACTTCTAGAGTATACAAATCTGTAGTGGAGGGAAGGCGGGGTAGGGGTCGGCTTAGGAAAGGTTGGAGGGAGGGGGTAAAGAAGGTTTTGTGTGAGAGAGGCTTGGATCTCCAGCAAGCGTGTGTGAGCGTGTTACAGGAGCAAATGGAGACAAATGGTTTTCAGGACTTGACTTGCTGGAGTGTAAGTATGGTAACATTTATGAAGGGATTCAGAGAAATCGGCAGGCCGGACTTGAGTCCTGGAGATGGGAAGTACAGTGTCTGCACTCTGAAGGAGGGGTGTTAACGTTACAGTTTTATAACTGTAGTGAAGGCAAGACAGTGATGGAGTGAATGATGAAAGTGTTTCTTTCTCGGGCCACCCTGAAGTGGTGGGAAACGGGAAATTTTTCACCGCTTTCAATAACCTACCTCCTATTCCATACATTTGCAACATCTGCCACATTGCCCCCATATCCACCCTATCATATGCCTTTTCTAATTCAATAAATGCCATAAAAACCTCTTTACCCTTATCTAAATACCGTTCACCTATGTGTTTCACTGCAAACACACCCTCTACCTTTCCTAAAGCCTCCTTGGTCATCTGCTATCCTATTCTCCGTCTTACACATAATTCTATCAATAATAACTCTACCATACACTTTACCAGGTATACTCAACAGACTTATTCCTCTAATTTTTACACTAACTTTTGTCCACTTTGCCTTTATACAAAGAAACTATGCATGCTCTCTCATTTGCTCTCTTTTTACATTGCTTCATCACTCTTTTATCCTCTCTTTTTCTCTCCATATACTCCTCCCTCCTTGCATCAATTCTACTTTGTAAAAACCTCTCATATACTAATTTTTTTCTCTCTTACTACTCTCTTTACATTATCATTCCACCAATCGCTCCTCTTCCCTCCCGCACCCACTTTCCTGTAACCACAAACTTCTGCTGAACACTCTAACACTATATTACTAAACTTACCCCATACTTCTACCCCATTGCCTTTATTCTCACTAGCCCATCTGTCATCCAACAGTTGTTAATATCTTACCCTAACTGCCTCCTCCTTTAATTTACAAACCTTCACTTCACTTCTGCTTCCATTTTCCTTGTATTCCATCTACCTTTTACTCTCACTGTAGCTACAACTAAAAAGTGATCTGATCTGATTATATATAATCATACTTCATGGGATTATTTCTATATGAAGTGTGCTGAGTTCCTATACCACTATATATATATATATATATATATTATATATATATATATATATATATATATATATATACATATATATATACATATATATATATATATATATATATATATTATATATATATATATTATATATATATATATATATATGTCGCGCCGAATAGGCAGAACTTGCGATCTTGGCTTAAATAGCAACGTTCATCTTGCCATATAGGACAAGTGAAAATTTGTATATGCAATAATGTCGCCAAAATCATTCTGAACCTAACGAAAAAAATATATTTGATTGTGTTTGTTTAGTTTTAAATTATTGTAAACGTATTTAAAATATATTTAGTTGGGTTCGGCTAAAATAAATTGCTCTTGTTATAATAAGATTACGTAAGTTTTCTAAGGTTCTTTTGGTGCAAAATTAAAAATTTTTTTTAAAATTAATGAAAAAAATATATCTTTAACGTATAAGAGAAAATTTCAGAAAGGACTTAATTTTAAATGATTCTTGCTAATTGACCATTTTACATATTCGGCACGACATTATATAATATATATATATAATATATATATAATAAATTTTATAAATATATATAAATTATATAAAAATATATAATAATAACATAATTAGATATTGCTTTACATTAGTTTTGTCTTACGTGAAACTCTGTATTTACGAGACTTAATTTTAGGCTACAAATTTCTTGTTTTCTTGATTCTTTTTTTTTTAAACGCTATTTGTGTGGATGTTTGTCTTCATATTGTCTAAACTAGGTACGTGTGTGTGTTGTGTGTGTGTGTGGGTGTGTGTGTGTGTGTGTGTGTGTGGTGGTGTGTGTGTGGGGGGTGTGTGGTGTGTGTGGGTGTGTTTTGTGTGTGTGGTGTGTGTGTGTGTGTGTGTGGGTGTGTGTTTGTGTGTGTGTTTGGGGTGGTGTGTGTGTGTGTGTGTGTGTGTGGTGTGTGTGGTGTGTGGGGGTGGTGGTGTGTTTTTGGGGTGTGTGTGGTGTGTGTGTTTTGTGTGTGTGTGGGGTGTGTGTGTGGTGTGTGGGGGTTGTGGTGTGTGTGTGTGGGGTGTGTGTGTGTGTGTGTGGTGTGTGTGTGTGTGTGTGTGGTGTGTGTGTGGTGTGTGTGTGGTGTGTGTGTGTGTGTGTGTTTTGTGTGTGTTTTGTGTGTGTGTGTGTGTGTGTGTGTGTGTGTGGTTGTGTGTTGTGTGTGTGTGTGGGTGTGTGTGGTGTGTGTGGGGTGTGTGTGTGGTGTGTGTGTGGGTGTGTGTGTGGGTGTGTGTGTGTGTTTTGTGTGTTGTGTGTGTGTGTGTGGTGTGTGGGGGTGTGTGTGGTGGTGTGTGTGTGGGTGTGTGTGTGGTGTTGTGTGGGTGTGTGTGGTTGGGGGGTGTGGTGTGTGTGTGTGTGTGTGTGTGTGTGTGTGTGGTGTGTGGTGTGTGTGGTGTGTGTGTGTGGGTGTGTGTGTGTTTTGTGGTGTGTGTGTGTGTGGGGTGTGTGTGTGGGGGGGGTGTGTGTGGGGTGTGGTGTGGGGTGGTGTGTGTGTGGTGTGTGTGGTGTGGGTGTGTGTGTGTGTGTTGTGTGTGGTGTTGTGTGTGGGGTGTGCTGTGTGTTGTGTTGGTGTTGGTGTGGGCGCGTGTGTGTGGTGTGCGCGTGTGTGTGTGTGCCGGGTGTGTTTTGGGGTGTGTTGTGTGGGGTTTTGTGTGTGTGGGTTGTGTGTGTTTGGGGGGTGCGTGTACTCACCTATTGTGGTTGCAGGGGTCCCAGTCCTAGCTCCTGGCCCCGCCTCTTCACCGGTTGCTACTAACCCTCTCTCTCCCCGCTCCATGAGCTTTATCAAACCCGTCTTAAAACTGTGTATGGTTCCTGCCTCCACTACGTCATTTTCTAGGGTATTCCACTGCCTTAAAAACTCTATGACTGAAGAAATACTTCCTACTATCTCCTGACTCATTTGTGGGCTTTAACTTCCAATTGTGGCCTCTTGTTTCTGTGTCCCCTCCCTGGAACATCCTGTCCTTGTCCACCTTGTCTATTCCACGCAGTATTTTATATGTCCGTTATCATGTCTCCCCTGACCCTCCTGTCCTCCATGTCGTCAGGCCGATTCCCTTAATCTTTCTTCATAGGACATTCCCCTTACTCTGAACTAACCTTGTTGCAACCTTTGTACTTTCTCTAGTTTCTTGACGTGCTTTAACAAGTGCGGGTTCCAAACAGGTGCTGCATACTCCAGTATGGGCCTGACATACACGGTGTACAGTGTCTTGAATGATTCCTTACTAAGGTGTCGGAATGCTGTTCTCAGGTTTGCCAGGCGCCCATATGCTGCAGCAGTTATCTGAATTTATGGTGCTTCCGGAGACATGCTCGGTGTTATACTCACCCCAAGACTTTCTCCTTGAGTGAGGTTTGCAGTCTTTGGCCACCTAGCCTAAAACTCTGTCTGGGTCTTCTGTGCCCTTCCCCTATCTTCATGACTTTGCATTTAGGGAGGATTAAATTCGGGGAAGCCATTTGCTGGGGCCAGGTGTCCAGTCTGTCCAGGTCTCTTGAAAATCCGCCTGGTCCTCACAGATTTATTCTCCTCATTAACTTCACATCATCTGCAAACAGGGACACTTCTGAGTCTAACCCTTCCGCATGTCGTTCACATATACCAAAAATAGCACTGGTCCTAGGACCGACCCCTGTGGGACCCCGCTCGTCCCCAGGTGCCCACTGTGATACATCATTACGTACCATGACTCGTTGTTGCCTCCCTGTCAGGTATTCTCTGATCCATTGCAGTGCCCTTCCTGTTATATGCGCCTGATGCTCAGCTTTTGCACTAATCTCTTTTGAGGAACTGTGTCAAAGGCCTCTTTGCAGTCCAAGAAGATGCAATCAACCCACCCCCCTCCCCTCTTGTCTTACTTCTGTTTTTTATCATAAAAATCCAGAAGGTTTGTGACACAGGATTTGCCTTCCTGAATCCGTGCTGGTTGGCAATTTTTACTCCTGTTCCGTTCCAGTGCCTCCACCAAATCTCCTCCTGATAATCTTCTCCATAATTTTTGCATACTATACACGTCAATGACACAGGTCTATAGTTTAGTGCCTCTTTTCTGTCTCCTTTTTTGAAAATGGAACTACATTTGCTGTCTTCCAACCTCAGGTAGTTGCCCAGTTTTCCAGGGGTGTGTTGAAGATTGTGGTAAGTGGTACGCACAACATATCTGCTCCCTCCTAAGACCCATGGAGAGATGTTGTCCGGTCCCATTGCCTTTGAGGTATCGATGTCCCTTAGCATTTCTTCACCTCCTCCTCATCTGTAAGTATGTCGTCCAACACTTGTTGGTGTATTCCTTGTTGGTGTCCCCATCTGGTCTGTCCCCCCAGAGTCCTTTCCCGTCTCTACTGTAAATACTTCCTTTAAATCTCGTGTTGAGCTCCTCACATACCTCTTGATCGTTTCTTGTGAGTTCCCCACCTTCTTTCCTCAGCCTTATCCCCCTGGTCCTTGACTGTTGTCTTCTTCCTAATGTGGCTATACAGCAGTTTCGGTCAGATTTGACTTTCGAGCTATGTCGTTTTTCATACTGTCCTGGCCTCCCTCCTTATCTGCGCATACTCGTTTCTGGCTCTTCTACTAATCTCCTTGTTTTCCTGGGTCCTATGCCTCCTGTACCTTTTCCATTCCTGTTGCACTTAGCTTTTGCCTCCCTACACCTTCGGGTAAACCAAGGACTCGTCTGGTCTTCCTATTATTTCTGTTTCCCTTGGGAACAAAACTTTCCTCTGCCTCCTTGCACTTTGTTGCCACATATTCCATCATCTCGTTACTGATTTTCCTACCATTTCTCTGTCCCACTGAACCTCCTGCAGGAAGTTTCTCATACCTGTGAAATCCCCCCTTTTATAGTTTGGCCTGTCCCCTTCAGTTCCTGTTACCTTCTCCACTTTTAACTCTACATATAGTCAAAACCAGAACCACATGATCGCTAGCTCCAAGGGGCCTCTCGTAAGTGATGTCCTCGATTCTGAACTGCTCAGGTGAACACAAGATCCAGTCTTGCTGGGTTCATCCTCCCCTCTCTTTTCTGGTTGTGTCCCTGACATGTTGATGCATGAGGTTTTCAATACCACATCCATCATCTTTGCTCTCCATGTTTCGGGACCCCCATGGGGGCTCCAGGGTTTTTCCCCGTCGATCTCCCTGTGGTTGAAATCGCCCATTACCAGTAACTTTGCTCTGCTCGAGTGAGCTCTTCTTGCCACCTCAGCCAGTGTGTCCACCATCACCCTGTTGTTTTCTTTCGTACTCCTCTCTTTTGGCCTCCTGCAGTTCTGTGGTGGGTTATACATCACCCAATGACTACTTTATGTTCTCCGGACTGAATTGTACCTACAATGTAGTCTCTTTCCAATCATGTCCATGCTTCCATTTCCTCAAATCCCCATTTGGGGTTTTATGAGCATTCAACCCCTCCTCCCCCCTTTTTCCTTTTTTTCCCCCCAGGCACTTTTTGGGAAACAACCACAGGGAAAAAAAAAATTTAAAAAAAAAGATTTTTCTTCCACCCTCAGTTTAAAAAATTATGCATTTGTAAATTTGTTTTTTTTCTCATTTTTTCGAAGTTTTTGGGGGGGGGGAAACCTGGGGCCCTTTTCTTTGTTTTATTTTATGGGTTGGGGGCCCAAACCCTAAAACATTTGGGGTGAGGTTTTTGGGGTTTGGGGGGGGGCGGGGGCATAGGGGTTTGGGTAGGGAGTTTTGGTTTGGGAAATTTCCGGGGGGCCTTTTTGGGGGAATTTGTTTGGGGGTTTTTTCCCCTTTTGGTTGGTTTTATTTTTCATTCTTTGTTCCCCCTTGGTCTTGTATTCTTTGTGTGTCCCCTTTTTTCCTTTTGGTTTTTTGGGGCGGGGATTTTCCTTCCCCTCTTTTTTTTTCCCAGTCTTGTTTCCCCCTTCGAATTTTTTTGTGTTCTTCCGAAAATTTCTCCCGACCCTTCCCCCCCCCCGCAAAACCCCCTTACAAAATTTTTCCCTGGAAATTTCCCCCCCCTATTTTTATTAAACCTTTTAAAATTTTTTTCCCTTGTTTTTTTTTTTTTCCCTTTCCCCTTGGTTCTTGGGGCCCCCAACCCAAAAACCCCCCCCCTTTTTTCCCCCCCCCCCCGGCCCCTCTTCCCGACAAATTTTTTCCTTCCCCCCATGTTTTTTCCTTTTGTTCCCTGCTTGTTTTTTGTGGGGGTGGTGTGTGGGGGGTGTTTTGTGTTGGTGTGTGTGGTTTTGTGTGTGGTTGTGTGTGTTTTGGGGGTGTTTGGGGGTGTGTGTGTGTGTGTGTGTGTGTGGTGGTGGGGTGTGGTGTGTGGTGTGTTGGGTGTGTGTGTGTGGTGTGGTGTTTGTGTGTGTTGTGTTGTTGTGTGTGTGTGAGTGGTGGTGAGTGTGTGTGTGTGTGTGTGTGTGTGTGTGTGTGTGGTGTGTGGTGTGTTGTGGTGGTTGTGTGTGTGTGTGTGGTGTGTGTGTGGTGTGATGTGTGTTGTGGTGTGTGGTGTGTGGTGTGTGTGTGTGTGGTGTGTGTGTGTGGTGTGTGTGTGTGGTGTGTGTGTGTGTGTGTGTGGTAGTGTGTGTGTGTGTGTGGGTGTGGTGTGTGTGTGTGTGGTGTGTGTGTTGGGTGTGGTGTGTGTGTGTGTGTGTGTGGTGTGTGTGTGTGGTGTGTGTGTGTGGGTGTGTGTGTGTGGGTGGTTGTGTGGTGGGGGGGGGGAGTGTGTGGTGTGTGTGTGTGTGTGTGATGTGTGGTGTGTGTGTGGGTGTGTGTGTGTGGTGTGGTGTGGAGTGTGTGTGTGTGGTTGTGTGTGTGTGTGTGTGGTGTGTGGTGTGTGTGTGTGTGGTGGTGTGGTGGTGTTGGTGTGTGTGTGGTGTTGGGGTGTGTTTTGGGTGGTTGTGTGGTGGTGTGTGTTGGTGTGTGTGTGTGTGTGTGGTTGTGTGTGTTGGGGTTGTGTGGTGGGTGTGTTGTGTGTGTGGGGGTGTGTGTGTGTGGGTGTGTGTGTGGTGTGTTGGGTGTGTGTGTGGTGTGTGTGTGTGTGTGTGTGGTGGTGTGTGTGGGGTTGTGGGTGGTGTGGGTGGTGTGTGTGTTGTGGGGTGTGTGTGTGTGTGGTGTGTGTTGTGTGTGTGTGTGGGTGTGTGTGTGTGTGGTGTGTGTGTGTGTGGTGTGTGTGTGTGGTGTGTGGTGTGGTTTGTGTGTGGTGTGTGTGTGTGGTGTGTGTGTGGTGTGTGTGGTGGTGTGGTTGGTGTGTGGTGTGTGTGTGTGTGTTGTGTGTGTGTGTGGGGTGTGGTGGGTGTGTGGTGGTGGTGTGTGATGTTGTGGTGTGTGTGGTGTGTGGGGTGAGTGGTTGTAGTGTGTGTATGTGTGTGTGTATGTGTTGTATGTTGTGGTGTGGTGTGTTGGGGTTGTTTGTGGTGTGTGTGTGTGTGTGTGTGTGTTCGTGGTGTGTTGAGCGTGTGTGTGTGCGGGTGTGTAGTGTAGTGCGTGTTGGTGTTGTGGTGGGGTTGTTGGGGTGTGTTGTGTGGGTTTTTTTTGGGTTGGTGTTTTTTATTTGGTTTTTTTTTTTGGTGTGTTTTCCCCCCCCTTTTTTTGTCGTGTTTTTTTTTTTGGAAAAAAAGTGTCCCCCCCCCAACTTTCGAAACATCAATGTACCCCATTTTTGAAAATAAAATTTCCCCTCTCAAAATTTTTACGGACATACAATGTGCCCACCTACATTTTACTGGACATACAAGTGGTCCCCCCTCACATTTTCTGAAAATACAAGGTGTCCCCCCA
>NC_069453.1:8202251-8227251 GCF_026875155.1 Cherax quadricarinatus
CTGATTTCCCCATTTATGCAAACTCTCTGCTGCCTATTTGTCACCATGCTCTACCCAGGAAAAAATTTCTCCTCCTATTCCCTGTGCCTTAAGTTTCCTCAACAGCGTCTGGTGTGGAACTTTATCGAAAGTCTCTTACTGAAGTCCATATACACAATATCTATTCAGTACCATGATCTTCCTCCTCAAACACCTTAGTGAAAAAAGTTAGTAAATTCGTAAGATAAGGAACGCCCCTTTGGTAAAACCTTGTTGAGATTCATTAATCAATCGGTTGCTATCAATATGGCCTACGAATTGCTTCGGCAATTATTGATATATATATATATTATATATATATATATAGATATATATATATATATATATTTATATATAATATATATATATACATGTATATAAATAATATATTATTTATATATATACATGTATATATATATATATATATATATATATATATGTATATATATATATATTTATTTTTTATTTATTATCACACCGGCCGATTCCCACCAAGGCAGGGTGGCCCGAAAAAGAAAAACTTTCACCATCATTCACTCCATCACTGTCTTGCCAGAGGGTGCTTTACACTACAGTTTTTAAACTGGCAACATTAACACCCCTCCTTCAGAGTGCAGGCACTGTACTTCCCATCTCCAGACTCAAGTCCGGCCTGCCGTTTCCCTGATCCCTTCATAAATGTTACTTGCTCACACTCCAACAGCACGTCAAGTATTAAAAACCATTTGTCTCCATTCACATCCTATCAACACGCTCACGCATTGCCTGCTGGAAGTCCTAAGCCCTCGCACAAAAATATATATATAATATATATATATATATTATATATATATATATATATATTAATGTCGTGCCGAATAGGCAGAACTTGCGATCTTGGCTTAAATAGCAACGCTCATCTTGCCATATAAGACAAGTGAAAATTTGTGTATGCAATAATTTCTCCAAAATCATTCTGAACCTAACGAAAAAAATATATTTCACTGTGTTTGTTTAGTATTAAATTACTGTAAACAAATCTAAAACATATTTAGTTGGGTTAGGCTAAAATAAATTGTTCTTGTTATAATAAGGTTAGGTAAGTTTTCTAAGTTCCTTTTGGTGAAAAATTATAAATTTTTAAATCAACATTAATGAAAAAAATATATCTTTAAACGTATACGAGAAAATTTTATAAAGGACTTAATTTTAAACGAGTTCTTGCTAACTGACCAGTTTTACATATTCGGCACGACATATATATATATATATATATATATATATATATATATATATATATATATATATATATATATATATATATATATATATATTATTATTATTATTATTATTATTATTATTATTTTTATGCAGTAATCGCAAATAAGCAACAATAAGCACGGGGTAAGGTGAATGACCTGTCGTGTTGCAATCAACACATCAGTAGCTGGCATTGTTGCAGAAATAGAGAAGAAAATCCAGGAAGATCCTTCTATGTGACTGTCTCTTTCCAGGTTCTGGAAAGAGACAGTCACATGAGTGAATCATCCTGGATTTCTTGCTCTATTTCTGCAACACTGCCAGCTCCTTATGGTGTGTTGATTGGAGCAAGGAACGCCTGCAACTATCATTCATCTTCTGTGGTTTTATATATGTTATGTGTATGTATATATAATTACATATGTCGTGCCAGATGGGTAAAATTGGTCAATTAGCAAGAACTCATTTAAAATTAATTTCTTTTTAAAATTTTCGCTTATACTTTTAAAGATTTTTTTTTATGTTAATGTAGAAATTAATAATTTTCTTCCAAAAGAATCTTAGAAAACTTACCTAACCTTATTATAACAAGCTTAATTTAATTTAGCCTAATCCAACTAAATATATTTTAGATAAGTTTACAATAATTTAATAAACAAACACAATGAAAAATATATTTTTTTTTGTTTGGTTCCGAATGATTTTTGCGAAATTTTTACATACACAAATTTTCGCTTGCACTATTCGGCAAGAAGAGCGTTGCTATTTAAGCCAAAATCTTAAGTTTTTACCTATTCGGCACGACACATCACACACACCACACAAATAAATAAATATATATATATATATATATATATATATATATATATATATATATATATATATATATATATATAATATATATTTATATTGATGTGCACACATTATTATAAAATGATTACTATTAATTTATATTCAAATGACACAATATGTCTTTTCCCATCACACTAGATAAGGAAGGAAGGAAAGAGGGAGGGGGTAAAAGAAAGGAAGGGGGAGGAAGAGAAAGAGGTAGGAGGTGGTGGGGGTGAAGGGGAGAGGGAGGGACTGCTAAAACGGAAATATATTGAAGGAGACAGTGAGTGTTGCAGAGTGGCCAATACGCAGCGCACCTGGGCGCTCTCTAAATGGCTTTACCAATAGCAATTTTCCCATTCAACCACGATATAACCGGCTTTATTATACAATATTCAGCTGCTGTAAATCTGTTTCTAGTCATACTTCACACCGAGCATACAACACGATACACCAAGGATACAATACGGTACTCCAAGAATACAACACAATACACCGAGCATACAACACAATATGCAAAACATATGGTGCAACACAAGGAACATTCATCACAGTACAATGAGCATATGTAAACCACTAAGTCTTGCCTCTCAAATCCTCCGGTATAGGCCCATATGTTTTATGCCTCTCTCAGTGTTGCCACCTGTTGATGGTCGTGGGCAGTGTAGACCGTCCACACCCTCTTCCCTCCTCATGCAACCACTACCCTTTAGACTATTAGACTTGCATCTCTCCCTCTGGCTCGTTGTGTCTTAGGCCCTTGGCACTGGTGCCACATGTTGATTGAATAAAAGACTACCCAAAACCTTTTAGTTCCAGCTTCTACAAGAAAGTATCACACTGGTGGCAGCGGTGGGATGCTCAGCTTCAAGAGAAAATGTTCATCTTGGGAGAGCTGGACATGAAAAGCTCTGATCCAGTTACAGAGAAGCCATCCAGCAAGTAACAACACACCAGCCAGCTACACGCTACTCATGCAGTTACTAAGAAGAATTTTACAAGCTGCTGGGAACCGGAAAACTCAGATCTCCCGTACTCTGACGCCTGGCGTCTCTGAAAGAGGATGCCTGGCGTCTCTGAAAGAGGATGCCTGGCGTCTCTGAAAGAGGATGCCTGGCATCTCTGAAAGAGGATGCCTGGCGTCTCTGAAAGAGGATGCCTGGCGTCTCTGAAAGAGGATGCCTGGCATCTCTGAAAGAGGATGCCTGGCATCTCTGAAAGAGGATGCTTGGCATCTCTGAAAGAGGATGCCTGGCATCCTGAAAGAGGATCCTGGCATCTCTGAAAGAGGATCCCTTGGCATCTCTGAAAGAGGATGCCTGGCATCTCTGAAAGAGGATGCCTGGCATCTCTGAAAGAGGATGCCTGGCATCTCTGAAAGAGGATGCCATACCTCAGGAAAACCTTAAAATTTCATCATTAATGCTATTACTGCAGATAGTTCACGTGGCTTATTTCGCAGCAATCTCAGATTGCAAACTGAAGGGCGGGGGACGGGGTAAGGGGGGTCAGTCTCCGGACAAGTGGAAAAGTTGGGACATATTTACTTACACCTGCTTCTTTTGTTCACCTAGCATTAAGTAGGTACCTGGGTATTAGCCGACAGGTGTAAGTCGCATGCTGGGGGAGAGGATTGATGGTCCGTGGTGCATATAAGCCAGTCTGATTGAGAGTGGCTTTACTGGGTTATCCTGGATTACTATCACTTATTTTTAATAGAGGCAGGATATTCGCTATCGTTATCTAACATTTGGTCAAGCAACTAATTTGCCTAGATAACCCAGAGAGAAGAACTGGTGAGCTCCTCTCCTCACACTTTCAAAACACAATGAGATACTGCAACCGAATTCCTGTTTTTCGTCGCTTTACATTATTCCCTTACAAGAAAGAAGTGAGAGGTGTGCGTGTGTGTACTCACCTATTTGTAGTTGCAAAGATCGAGTCGTAGCTCCTGGCACCGCCTCTTCACTGATTGCTACTAGGTCCTTGCTCTCCCTGCTCCATGAGCTCCATCAAATCTTGTTTTAAAACCATGTATGATTCCTGTCTCCACTACGCCATTTTCTAGGCTATTCGACTGCCTGACAACTCTGTGACTGAAGAAATACTTCCTAACATTCCTTTGGCTCATCTGAGTCTTCAACTTCCAATTGTTACCCTTTGCTTGTGTCCTATCTCTGGAACATCCTGTCTTTGTCCACCTTGTCAATTCCTTGCAGTATTTTATATATCGTTATCATGTCTCCCCTGACCCTGCTGTCCCCTAGTGTCGTCAGGCAGATTTCTATTAACTTTTCTTCCTAGGACAATCCCCTTAGCTCTGGGACTAGTCTTGTAGCAAAACTTTGCGCATTCTCTAATTTCTTGACGTGCTTCATCAGGTGTGGATTCCAAACTGGTGCTGCATACTGCAATATGGGCCAGACGTATATGGTGTACAGAGTCTTGAACGATTCCTTGCTGAGGTATAGGAACGCTATTCTCGGGTTTGCCAGACGCTCGTATGCTGCAGCAGTTATCTGATTGATGTGCGCCTCAGTTGATATGCTCGGTATTATACTCATCCCAAGATCTTTTTCCTTGAGTGAGGTTTGCAGTCTTTGGCCTCCTAGACTATACTCTATGATCTTTGCCCTTCCCCGATCTTCATGACTTTGCATTTGGCAGGGTTAAATTCAAGAAGCCAGTCGCTGGACCAGGCTTTTAGCCTGATCAGGTATCTTTGTAGTTCTGCCTGATCCTCTACCGATTTAATTTTTCTCATTAGCTTCACATCATCTGCGAGCAGGGACACTTCTGAGTCTATCCCTTCCGTTATGCCATTCACATATACCAAAAACAGCACAAGCTCTAAGACTGACCCCTGTGGAACCCTGCTCATCACAGGCGCCCACTCTGACACCTCGTCACGTACCATAACTCGTTGTTGCCTCCCTGTCAGATATACTCTGATCCACTGCAGTGCCTTTCCTGTTATGCATGCCTGATCCTCTAGCTTTTGCATTAACCTCTTGTGAGGAACTGTGTCGATGCCATTTTTGCAGTCCAAGAAAATGCAGTCTATCCACCCCTCTCTCTCGTGTCTTCTGTTACCTTGTCATAAAACTCCAGTAAGTTTGTGACACAGGATTTTCCTTCTCTGAAACCGTGCTGGTTGTCGTTTATAGGCCTGTGTCTTTCTAGGTGCTCCACCACTCTCCTCCTCATGATCTTCTCCATGACTTTGCATGCTATGCACGTTAGTGACACAGGTCTGTAGTTTAATGCCTTGTGTCGGTCTCTTAAAAATTGGCACTACATTTGCCATCTTCCATACCTCAGGTAGTTGCCCAGTTTCGTTGGATGTGTTGAAGATTTTTGTTAGTGGCACACACAGCATCTCTGCTCCCTCTCTAAGGACCCACGGAGAGATGTCTGGTCCCACCTCTTTGGAGGTATCAAGTTCACATAGCTGTTGCTTCACCTTTTCCTCGGTTGTGCGTATTTCATCCAGCAATTGTTGGTGTACCTCCTAATTCTGAATTCCTGGAGTCCTTCCTGTCTCCACTGTGACAAGAAACGACCGAGAGGTGGTTTCTTGTGAACTCCCCCCCTTCCTTCCTCAGCCTGATTACCTGGTCCTTGACTGTTGTTTTCCTCCCGATGTGGCTATACAACATTTTTGGGTCAGACTTGGCTTTCGATACTATGTTATTTTCGTGTTGTCGCTGAGCCTCCCTTCTTATCTATGCATATTCTGGCTCTTTGGCTAATCTCTTTATTTTCCTGGGTCCTTTGTCTTCTGTACTTTTTCCATTCTCTAGTGCACTTAGTTTTTGCCTTCTTACACCTTTGGGTGAACCAAGGACTCGTTCTGGTCTTCCCATTATTTATGTTTCCCTTGGGAACAACCCTCTCCTTTGCCTCCTTGCATTTTGTCACATAGTCCATCATTTCTTTAACTGGTTTTCTTGCCAATTCTCTCTCCTACTGAACGTCTTGCAGAAAGTTTCTCATGCTTGTGTAGTTTTCCCTTTTGTAATTTAGTTTTTCCCGTCCTATTCCTGCTACCCGCTCCCCTTGTAGCTCAACTATGTAATCAAAGCAAATGACCACATGATCACTAGCTCCAAGGGGCCTTTCATACGTGATATCCTCAATGTCCGAACTACTCAAGGTGAATACTAGGTCCAGCCTTGCTGGATCATCCTAGTCTCTCTCTCTGGTAGTGTCTCTAACATGTTGATACATGAGGTTTTCCAGTACCACATCCATCATCTTGGCTCTCCATGTTTCGGGACTTCCATGTGGCTCCAGGTTTTTCCCAGTCTATCTCCTTGTGATTGAAATCACCCATAACTAGTAACTTTGCTTTACCCACGTGAGCTCTTCTAGGCACCTCAGCTAGTTATGTATGTGTGTGTGTGTGTGTGTGTGTGTGTGTGTGTGTGTGTTGTAAGTAGTCACTCTGGGAAGCAAGTCATAAAAACTGATAAACATGAATTATCGCAGTATATTCTACCTTTCCAGCCTGTTGAGTCGCCCATAAGAATATCAACGGTTTGGTACTCCATTAAAAGCTTGTTGAAAAGTCACTTAACTCGTTGAAAGGTCATTTAATGAAAAATCACTTGATGAACGGTCGCTGTTTGAAAGGTCACTTAATGAAAGGTCACTCGTTGAAAGGTCACTTAATGAAAGGTGTTACAAAAAACGCGATTCTAAAAGCTTAGAGATCTCCAGTGAATACTAGAAAGGACTGCCCTTCTAGCATCCAGCCTGTTACTGGGTTTTCGTAACAAGTAGTCAGTATCCTTGTCCAATTATCCATTAAAATTTAGTATGGTTCAATAGTGCTTTAGGATTACAACTGGTAGGCTACTAACTAGAGAAATTAAAATTTAATAAATTTATTAAGTCTAAAAGAATTCTATAGAGGTATCTTAACAAAGTAATTAAATCACAGCAATCAAAATAAAATCAATCTCTCGAGATTCAATATTATTTTGCTGAAGCACATATCACATTTCTAATTTCTTAAGAACCGTCAGGTACATTAACATTTAATACAAAAATACAAATAATGTACAAGTGTAGTGTATGCGTATAAGTGCTCTTAAGTAGTTAGCTATGACCTCAAACTCGAATAAGACTTAAACAAGTGACTGACAAGTCCCAAATAACCTAACCTTCTTGACCGACTGGCAACCCGAACAGTCATGCTTGAACACAAAGAATGCTAAAGGGCCCAAGTAGCAATGCAATATCAACGACTGCGAACACAGAATCAGGAACAAGGAATAATATAACGACACTTATGTAGGGACCTTCTGCAGATCCTCCACAAAAGTTACAAAACTCCCCATAATACTGAATCTTCGTTCAGATAGGAAAACTCGACTGTGACAATGCACAGAAAACCAGTACAAAATTAGGTCAGAAGCCATAGCTAAGGACCTGAGATGTTCAGAGTAACAAAGTGACACACCTACACTCAGAACAACTTCCGAAAACTCACTAATCTATTACAATGTTCCTGTGAACAAAGTCTCTATCCAGAACTAACAATAATAATGAGACAGACAATCTGTCCAACCACCAAGCGAGTCTCCCAGCAAACTGACAATTTCCCGAGAGTAGACACCCCCCCTCGATCACGTCAGAAAGCAACGTGGACACACTGCAGCTCAGAAAGCCGGCATATAACGAGCGACAAGCGATAATACAGTAGTTTGACATCAGACTAAACTGAGCACATTTATATACATCCAAACAACATAAGCTAAATAACAATATAACAGTCAAATAATAATATAAAGTCATACATTTACGATTTAGCTATTATCGCAAATATAAGCAATATAAAATTAAATGAAAAGATAATATACATTACATATATACATAATAATCATTGTAACCCATTCAGGGGTTGCAACAAAAGGTCACTTGATGAAAGGTCACTCGTTGAATGGTCACTGACTCGTTGAAAGGTCATTTTATGAAAGTTTTTTGTCCAGTATATAATGTTATAATTATGATGTTCTGACTCGCACAAATTTTGTAAAAGATTTTAACTCGTTAAAAGTAATTAACCTGTAAAATAAAGGTCATTGTTAAAAGTCCTTAAACTGCTAAAAAAGTCATTAGCTAGTGAAAGGCCATTAACTCGTTAAATGTCTATCAACTTATTTTAAGCTCATTGGCCACTTAAAAGTCTAAAACTCTTTAAATGGTCATTCCTTAACTTGTAGCGAGGTTTGAGAGGTTTAACCTGACTAGGAATCCAGCTCCCCATCTTCCCTAAGTCAGCTGACAAAGCGGGGATGTTTCCCAGTTTGTTAAAGTTCCCATTGATGATTTACAGAGAGGTTCATCGTATCTAGCTCACCCTGTGCTTCCCACTAGTTAGTGTTAAGGTTGTGGCCACCTGCCAGTAGAGACCGGTTCATCAGGTGGACCACATGGCTGGTACATTGGGTGGACCATTTGGTAGGTCTGTGTGGCAGCTGAGTTGCTTACCAGAGGTCACTCTTTGTTCCAACGATGGGGGGTAATCGGTTCCAATGATGGGTAATTGGTTCCAGGGTGTGGTGGGTAATTGGTTCCAACGATTGGAGGTAATTGGTTCCAGGATATGGTGGGTAATTAGTTCCAACGATTGGGGGTAATTGGTTCCACGGTATGGTGGGTATTTGGTTCCAACGATTGGGATAATTGGTTCCAGGATGTGGTGGGTATTTGGTTCCAACGATTGGGGATAATTGGTTCCAGGATGTGGTGGGTATTTGGTTCCAACGATGGGGGTAATTGGTTCCAGGGTGTGGTGGATAATTGGTTCCAACGATATGGGGTAATAGGTTCCAACAATGGGAGTAATTGGTTCCAACGATAGGGGGTAATAGGTTCCAACAATGGGGTAATTGGTTCCAAGGTGTGGTGGATAATTGGTTCCATCGATGAGGGGTGAATAGGTTCCAGGTGGGTGGTAATTGGTTTCCATGGTGCAGTGGTAATAGGTTTCAGGGTGTGGTGGGTAAATTTGTCCAGGGTGTAGTGGGTAATTGATTTCAGGTGTGGTGGGTAATTTGGTTCCAGTGTGGTGGGTAATTGTTCCAGGGTGTAGTTGGGTAATTTGTTTCAGGGTGCATGGTAATTGGTTTCAGGGTGTGGTGGGTAACTGGTTCCAGGGTGGTGGGTAATTGATTTCAAGGGTGTAGGTGGGTAACTGGTTTCCAGGCTAGTAGTGGGTAATTGGTTCCAGGGTGTGGTGGTAACTGTTCTAGGGTGTAGTGGGTAATTGATTTCAGGGTGTGGTGGGTAATTAGTCAGGTGCCGTATTAATTGGTTCCAGGGTGTAGGTAATTGATTTCAGGGTGTGGTGGGTAATGGGTTCCAGGGTGTGGTGGGTAAGGTGGTGGGTAATTGGTTCTAACGATGGGGGTAATTGGTTCCAGGGTGTGATTAGTAACTGGTTCTAACGATGGGGGTAATTGGTTCCAGGGTGTAGTGGGTAATTGGTTCCAGTGTGTAGTGGATAATTGGTTCCAACAATGAGATGTAATTGGTTCCAGGGTGTAGTGGGTAATTGGTTCCAGGGTGTAGTGGGCAATTGGTTCCAGGGTGTAGTGGGTAATTGGTTCCAGGGTGTAGTGGGTAATTGGTTCCAAGATGTAGTGGGTAATTGGTTCCAGGGTGTAGTGGGTAATTGGTTCCAGGGTGTGGGTGGGTAATTTGTTCCGGGTGTGGTGTTATTGGTTCTAGGATGTGGATGGGTAAATTGGTTCAGGGTATAGTGGGTAAATTGTTCCAGGGTGTAGTTGGTAAATTGGTTTCGCAAGATGTAGTGGTAATTGGTTCCAGGTGTAAGGGGGTAATTGGTTGCCAGGGTGTGGAGGGGTAATGGTTCCAGTGTTTGGTGGGTAATTGGTTTCAGGATGTGGTGGGTAATTGGTTCCAGGGTGTAGTGGGTAATTGGTTCCAGGGTGTAGTGGGTAATTGGTTCCAAGATGTAGTGGGTAATTGGATCACAGGTTAGTGGGTAATGGTTCCAGGGATGTTGGGCGTTAATTGGTTTCCAGGGTGTAGTGGGTAATTGGTTCCAGGAGTAGTGGTAATTGGTTCCAGGGTGTAGTGGTAATGTTGCCTGGGTGAGGGGGGGGTAATTGGTCCCAAGATGTGGTGGGTATAGGTTCCAGGGTGTAGTGGGTAATTGTTCCAGTGGTGGTGGGAAATTGGGTTCCAGGGTGTAGTGGGTATTGGTTCCAGGGTGTAGTGGGTAATTGGTTCCAGGGTGTAGTGGGTAATTGGTTCCAGGGTGTAGTGGGTAATTGGTTCCAAGATGTGGTGGGTAATTGGTTCCAAGGTGTAGTGGTAATTGGTTCCAGGTGTGGTGGTAATTGGTTCCAGGTGTTATGGGTAATTTGGTTTCCAGGTGTGGTGGTATTGGTTTCCATGGTGTGGTGGGTAATTTGGTTCCAGGGTGTAGTGGGTAAATTGGTACCAGGTGTAGTGGGAATTTTCCAGGGTTGTAGTGGGTAATTGGTTCCAGGGAGTAGTGGGTAATTGGTTCCAGGTGTGTGGGTAATTGTGTTCGCAGGGTGTGAGTGGTAATGGGTCCAGGTGTATTTGGTAATTGTATCCGCGTCTGGGTGTGGTGGTAATGTGTTTCCAGGGTGTGGTGGGTAATTGGTTTCCCAGGGTGGTGAGTGTGGTTAATTTGGATCCAGGGTGTGGTGGTTATGTTCCAGGGTGTAAGTGTGGTAATTGGTTCCAGGGTGTAGTGAGTAAATGGTTCGCAGGGTGTAGTGGGTAATAGTTTTCCAGTGTGTGGTGGGGTAATTGTTCCAGGTGTGGTGGGTATTGGTTCCAGGTGTGGTGGGTAAATTGGTTTCAGGTGTGGTGGGTAATTGGTTCCAGGGTGTGGTGGGTAATTGGTTCCAGGGTGTGGTGGGTAATTGGTTCCAGGGTGTGGTGGGTAATTGGTTCCAGGGTGTGGTGGGTAATTGGTTCCACGGGTGATGGCAAATTGTGTGCAGCTTTGAGCACTCTTGCTGGCTCGACATCTAAATTTACAATCAATGCTGTTAAGCAGACAGGGCCAGCAGACTAAATAGGTGGCTTGTCTAAGCCTGGATCTGTTTGTTCTGGTCGTACCATACTAAGGCTATTTTCTGGGTATAAGGTCAGGGGGACAGTTGACAATGCTTGTCTTGTTGGTGTGGTAAGGTCATGGGGACATTGACACTTGCTTGTCCACTGATTGTCTTGTTGGTGTGGTAAGGTCAGGGGGACAGTTGACAATGCTTGTCTTGTTGGTGTGGTAAGGTCAGGGGGACAGTTGACACTGCTTGTCTGTTGGTTGGTAAGGTCAGGGAGACAGTTTACTACTGCATTGTCTTGTTGGTGTGGTAAGGTCAGGGGGACAGTTAACACTGCTTGTCTTGTTGGTGTGGTAAGGTCAGGGGACAGTTAACACTGCTTGTCTTGTTGGTGTGGTAAGGTCAGGGGGACAGTTGGTATTGCTTGTCTTGTTGGTGTGGTAAGGTCAGGGAGACAGTTGGTATTGCTTGTCTTGTTGGTGTGGTAAGGTCAGGGGGACAGTTGACACTGCTTGTCCACTGATTGTCTTGTTGGTGTGGTAAGGTCAGGGGGACAGTTGACACTGCTTGTCTTGTTGGTGTGGTAAGGTCAGGGGGACAGTTGACACTGCTTGTCTTGTTGGTGTGGTAAGGTCAGGGGGACAGTTGGTATTGCTTGTCTTGTTGGTGTGGTAAGGTCAGGGGGACAGTTGGTATTTGCTGTCTTGTTGGTGTGGTAAGGTCAGGGGGACAGTTGGTATTGCTTGTCTTGTTGGTGTGGTAAGGTCAGGGGGACAGTTGACACTGCTTGTCTTGTTGGTGTGGTAAGGTCAGGGGGACAGTTGACACTGCTTGTCTTGTTGGTGTGGTAAGGTCAGGGGGACAGTTGGTATTGCTTGTCTTGTTGGTGTGGTAAGGTCAGGGGGACAGTTGACACTGCTTGTCCACTGATTGTCTTGTTGGTGTGGTAAGGTCAGGGGGACAGTTGACACTGCTTGTCTTGTTGGTGTGGTAAGGTCAGGGGGACAGTTGACACTGCTTGTCCACTGCTTGTCTTGTTGGTGTGGTAAGGTCAGGGGGACAGTTGACACTGCTTGTCTTGTTGGTGTGGTAAGGTCAGGGGGACAGTTGACACTGCTTGTCCACTGCTTGTCTTGTTGGTGTGGTAAGGTCAGGGGGACAGTTGACAATGCTTGTCTTGTTGGTGTGGTAAGGTCAGGGAGACAGTTGACACTGCTTGTCTTGTTGGTGTGGTAAGGTCAGGGGGACAGTTGACACTGCTTGTCTTGTTGGTGTGGTAAGGTCAGGGGGACAGTTGACACTGCTTGTCTTGTTGGTGTGGTAAGGTCAGGGGGACAGTTGGTATTGCTTGTCTTGTTGGTGTGGTAAGGTCAGGGGGACAGTTGGTATTGCTTGTCTTGTTGGTGTGGTAAGGTCAGGGGGACAGTTGGTATTGCTTGTCTTGTTGGTTTTGGTAAGGTCAGGGGGACAGTTGGTATTGCTTGTCTTGTTGGTGTGGTAAGGTCAGGGGACAGTTGTATTGCTTGTCTTGTTGGTGTGGTAAGGTCAGGGGGACAGTTGGTATTGCTTGTCTTGTTGGTGTGGTAAGGTCAGGGGGACAGTTGGTATTGCTTGTCTTGTTGGTGTGGTAAGGTCAGGGGGACAGTTGGTATTGCTGCTCTCTCTCTCTGTGGGTCAGTGATTTCATTTGTTCAGCTGACTTTATTTTATCGAACTCCTTATGCTGTATGAACATGTTCCAGTGTCGAGTCATTTTGGAAATGAACGATCACGCTACCCGTTTTGTGGGATAGAATCGATCTTCTTGCTGTCCGTCTTGTGGTATACAAGCTGTCTTCTCGCTATCCACTAAGTGGAGCCATGCGTAGTACCCTGGCGATATTAACCTTCTACATAACAGAAAGATCATCCTCGTCTCTGTTTGTCTCTCTCTCTCTCTCTGTCTCTCTCTCAATCTTGATGAACGACCACCCACTTTACACCAGTGATTAAGCACCCTCAGTGCCTCCAATCCCAATTTTTCTCTTCTCTTCAGCAATAACTGTCAAATATATTTCAATTCTTTAGCCTTCATGCATCGCCAAAAATTACGTTTCTCGAGGTATTCATTTTCGCCTGATGTTGCTTTTTAAAGATTGGCAAGTGGGAGCAGGAGGAGGGGCAAGAAGTAGGAGGAGGGGCAAGAAGTAGGAGGAGGGGCAATAAGGAAGATAAAGACAAGAAGTAGGAGGAGGGGCAAGAAGGAAGATAAAGACAAAAAGTAGGAGGAGGGTCAAGAAGATAGGGACAAGAAGTAGGAGGAGAGACAGGGAGGAAGATAGGGACAAGTAGTAGGAGGAGGGGCAAGAAGGAAGATAGGGACAAGAAGTAGGAGGAGGGGCAAGAAGGAAGATAGGGACAAGAAGTAGGAGGAGGGCAAGGAGGAAGATAGGGGCAAGAAGTAGGAGGTGGGGCAAGAAGGAAGATAGGGGCAAGAAATAGAGGAGAGACAAGGAGGAAGATAGGGACAAAAGTAGGAGGGGAGACAAGGAGGAAGATAGGGACAAGAAGTAGGAGGATGGGGCAAGAAGGAAGATAGGGGCAAGAAGTAGAGGAGGGGCAAGGAGGAAGATAGGGGCAAGAAAGTAGGAGGGGCAAGAAGGAAGATAGGGGCAAGAAATAGGAGGAGAGACAAGGAGGAAGATAGGGACAAGAAGTAGGAGGAGAGGGCAAGAGGAAAGATAGGGACAAGAAGTAGGAGGAGGGGCAAGAAGGAAGATAGGGCAAGAAGTAGGAGAGGGGCAAGAAGGAAGATAGGGGCAAGAAGTAGGAGGAGGGCAAAGAGGAAGATAGGGGCAAGAAGTAGGAGGAGGGCAAGAAGGAAGATAGGGGCAAGAAGTAGGAGGAGGGGCAAGAAGGAAGATAGGGGCAAGAAGTAGGAGGAGGGGCAGGAGGAAGATAGGGGCAAGAAGTAGGAGGAGGGGCAAGAAGGAAGATAGGGGCAAGAATAGGAGGAGGGCAAGGAGGAAGATAGGGGCAAGAAGTAGGAGGAGGGCAAGGAGGAAGATAGGGGCAAGAAGTAGGAGGAGGGGCAAGAAGGAAGATAGGGGCAAGAAGTAGGAGGAGGGGCAAGGAGGAAGATAGGGGCAAGAAGTAGGAGGAGGGGCAAGAAGGAAGATAGGGGCAAGAAGTAGGAGGAGGGGCAAGGAGGAAGATAGGGGCAAGAAGTAGGAGGAGGGGCAAGGAGGAAGATAGGGGCAAGAAGTAGGAGGAGGGGCAAGAAAGGAAGATAGGGGGAAGAAGTAGGAGGGGGGGCAAGGAGGAAGATAGGGGCAAGAAGTAGGAGGAGGGGCAAGGAGGAAGAAAGGGGCAAGAAAAAGGAGGAGAGACAAGGAGGAAGATAGGGATAAGAAGTAGGAGGAGAGACAAGGAGGAAGATAGGACAAGAAGTAGGAGGTGGGGCAAGGAGGAAGATAGGGGCAAGAAAAAGGAGGAGAGACAAGAGGAAGATAGGGATAAGAAGTAGGAGGAGAGACAAGGAGGAAGATAGGGACAAGAAGTAGGGAGGGGCAAGAAGGAAGATAGGGGCAAGAAGTAGGAGGAGGGGCAAGGAGGAAGATAGGGGCAAAAAAGTAGGAGGGGCAAGAAGGAAGATAGGGGGAAGAAATAGGAGGAGAGACAAGGAGGAAGATAGGGACAAGAAGTAGGAGGAGAGACAAGGAGGAAGATAGGGACAAGAAAGTAGGAGGGGCAAGAAAGGAAGATAGGGGCAAGAAGTAGGAGGAGGGGCAAGAAGGAAGATAGGGCAAGAAGTAGGAGGAGGGGCAAAGAGAAGATAGGGCAAGAAGTAGGAGGAGGGGCAAGAAGGAAGATAGGGGCAAGAAGTAGGAGGAGGGGCAAGAAGGAAGATAGAGGCAAGAAGTAGGGGGAGGGGCAAGAGGAAGATAGGGCAAGAAGTAGGAGGAGGGGGAAGAAGGAAGATAGGGGCAAGAAGTAGAGGAGGGGGAAGGAGGAAGATAGGGGCAAGAAGTAGAGGAGGGGCAAGGAGGAAGATAGGGGCAAGAAGTAGGAGGAGGGGCAAGAAGGAAGATAGGGGCAAGAAGTAGGAGGAGGGGCAAGGAGGAAGATAGGGGCAAGAAGTAGGAGGAGGGGCAAGAAGGGAAAATAGGGGCAAGAAGTAGGAGGAGGGCAAGGAGGAAGATAGGGGCAAGAAGTAGGAGGAGGGGCAAGGAGGAAGATAGGGGCAAGAAGTAGGAGGAGGGGCAAGAAGGAAGATAGGGGCAAGAAGTAGGAGGAGGGGCAAGGAGGAAGAATAGGGGCAAGAAGTAGGAGGAGGGGCAAGGAGGAAGATAGGGGCAAGAAAAAGGAGGAGAGACAAGGAGGAAGATAGGGATAAGAAGTAGGAGGAGAGACAAGGAGGAAGATAGGGACAAGAAGTAGGAGGGGGGGCAAGGAGGGAAAATAGGGGGAAGAAAAAGGAGGAGAGACAAGGAGGAAGATAGGGATAAGAAGTAGGAGGAGAGACAAGGAGGAAGATAGGGACAAGAAGTAGGAGGGGGCAAGGAGGAAGATAGGGGCAAGAAGTAGGAAGGGCAAGAAGAAGATAGGGGCAAGAAATAGGGGGAGAGACAAGGAGGAAGATAGGGAACAAGAAGTAGGAGGAGAGACAAGAGGAAGATAGGGACAAGAAGTAGGAGGAGGGGCAAGAAGGAAGATAGGGGCAAGAAGTAGGAGGGGGGGCAAGAAGGAAGATAGGGACAAGAAGTAGGAGGAGGGCAAAGAGGAAGATAGGGGCAAGAAGTAGGAGGAGGGCAAGAAGGAAGATAGGGGGAAGAAGTAGGAGGAGGGGCAAGAAGGAAGATAGGGGCAAGAAGTAGGAGGAGGGGCAAGGAAAGGGAAGATAGGGGCAAGAAGTAGGAGGAGGGGCAAGAAGGAAGATAGGGCAAAAAGTAGGAGGAAGGGCAAGGAGGAAGATAGGGGCAAGAAGTAGGAGGAGGGGCAAGGAGGAAGATAGGGGCAAGAAGTAGGAGGAGGGGCAAGAAGGAAGATAGGGGCAAGAAGTAGGAGGAGGGGCAAGGAGGAAGATAGGGGCAAGAAGTAGGAGGAGGGCAAGAAGGAAGATAGGGGCAAGAAGTAGGAGGAGGGGCAAGGAGGAAGATAGGGGCAAGAAGTAGGAGGAGGGGCAAGGAGGAAGATAGGGGGAAGAAGTAGGGGGAGGGGCAAGAAGGAAGATAGGGGCAAGAAGTAGGAGGAGGGGCAAGGAGGAAGATAGGGCAAGAAGTAGGAGGAGGGGCAAGGAGGAAGATAGGGGCAAGAAAAAGGAGGAGAGACAAGGAGGAAGATAGGGATAAGAAGTAGGAGGAGAGACAAGGAGGAAGATAGGGGCAAAGTAGGAGGTGGGGCAAGGATGAAGATAGGGGCAAGAAAAAGGAGGAGAGACAAGGAGGAAGATAGGATAAGAAGTAGGAGGGGAGACAAGAGGAAGATAGGGACAAGGATAGGAGGGGCGAGGAGGAAGATAGGGGTAAGGAAAGGGGGGGGCAAGAAGTAGGAAGTGGTGTAAGGAAGAGGGGAGGGGCAAGGAATATAAGGGCAAGAAGTGTGGGGCAAGAAGTGGGAAAGGAAGAGGGGATGGGCAAGGAGGAAGATATGGGCAAGGGTAAGGGCAAGGGAAAGAGCGGCAAAAAGTAGGAAATGAGCAAGGAGGAGAGGGGCAAGGAGATAGGGCAAGGGAGGGAGGGGAAAAAAGTGCGGTAAGAAGTAGGAGATGGGGCAAGAAGAGGGGAGGGACAATAAGAAAAATAAGGGGAAGGGAGGGAAGTAGGTGGGGGAAGGAGAGCAGGGGTATGGAAGAGGGAATGATCATGGAGGAAAATAAGCTCATTAAGGGGAAGGTCAATAAGTTGGGGAGATGCAAGAAGAAATGAGCAAGAAGTAGGAGGTTGTAGGACAAGAAGTTAATGGGCAAGAAACAGGAGGTTGTGGGGCAAAGAGGAAGAGGGAAAGGGCAAGAGGAGGATGAAGGGGAAGGAGGAACGAGGCTGATAATCATGGGGGATTTTAGCAGTGGGCAAGAAACTGCCGCTTGGAATGAGGGCAATTTGCTTGAATATTAATCAAAGTAAGACACAAATCAAGGCTCCACAGGAGGAAGACAACAAAGCTTCAAAAAAGCAAGGCTTTCAAAGAAGCAAGGCACAAATCAAGGCTCCATAAGAATAAGATAGAAATCAAGGGGTCAAAAAACAAGGCACAGATCAAGTCTATAAAAACCAGAAACAAATCAAGACTTAAAAAAAAAAGGTACAAACCACGCTTCTAAAAAGGCAAAGCACAAAGCAAGGTACAAATCAATGTTTCAAAAAAGCAATCCGCAAAGCAAGGCACAAATCAAGGCTCAATAAGAACACGATAGAAATCAAAGGTTCAGAAAAAGCAAGGCGAAAATCAAGACTGTATGAAAACAAGATAGAAATAAAGGCTCCACAAATTTAAAGAGTTTTGAAGACATATCGATGAGAGATGGAAGGTAAGCTACTAATTATATAGGTGAGTACCATCACAGCTCCCCGGGGGACCCAGCGTGATGGTAGCAGCGACGCTAAACTCATGACAGACCAAGACTGGAATATGAAGAGAACATCATGGCCATGGGTGACACTTTAGCAGAAGCAGCATGGAGAGCTCATGAGGCTCAAGTGAAGTTATTAATCATGAGGATGATTTCAACCACACAGAAACTTGACTGGGAGAGCTGGGACCCAACATGGGCGACTGGAAACATGGAGAGGTAGGATGTTAAGGACGAGCCAAGAGAGAGAGAGAAATTTAGTGAGATTTGAAGATGTTTTTAAAATCGCATCTGTCACAGTATGAAATTTCCCTGTGTGCTAGTGACCATACAGTACTGAACTTTGAATTTCTTGTGGAACTAAATAACACTGAGGGTCGAGAGGCAGGTGAAGGGTATGAGATACTAGATTTCAGAAGAGGGAACTTTGAAGGGATGAGAGAATTCCTAAATGCAATGTAGTGAGAAACAAAGCTTAGTGGAAAGTCACTGAATGAGATGATACAGTACTACTCGAGAAGTGCTGGGAAGCACAGGAGAAATTCATACCTAGAACGGTGGGAAATCTCGATTCACCCAAAGATGGAGAGGGAAATAAATGAGGATCATAAGAGTTTCAAAAAACTATACAAAGCATGAATGAAAGAATGAGGAGAGAGGCTGAGCAGCAATCTGAGAATGACTTGGCAGCAAAATCCAAGACTGAGTCACTCAGAGTAATATCCAAAATTCTAGAGAGGGCGGTGTACTGTCAAGTAGTTAAATATCTTAATGAGTACAACATTCTTCAACACCTCCCTAATTAATCTGATGGATTACATGAGAACTGAAATGTTGATACTGAACCTCATAGGTATGGTAATCTTAGACTTGTAAAAGGCCTTCGATACTGTTAATCACAATATATTATGTAAGAAACTTCTAGCTATCGGCATAGGTTCCGTAGATTGGTTTAAGTCCTATCCAACAACAAGAAACAAATTATCAAAATTCAACAAAACAGAATCAGAACCTCTGCCGATAGCATGTGGAGTTCCCCAAGGTAGTATTTTGGGTCCTTTATTATTCATATGCTATGTTAATGACATGCCCATCAGTGTCAAGTGCAAACTCCTACTGTATGTGGATGACAGTGCTCTGTTGATGTCAGGTAAAGATCCACAAGATAGAGCTAATGTAATAACACTGGAACTGGAGTCCTGCAGTAAATGGTAAGTAGACAACAAACTATCGTTACACCTCGGGTAAACGGAAGCTACATATTGTAAATTCAAGAAGCGTAGTCTACTTTGAGAGCCGAAGTGAAAATTTGTTGTATATTGTAAATAATAAAAGACTGAATTGCTGCCTACATAATACATCTTGGGTGCCTTGGTCAGCCAGGGTTGTGTATCTGATCACATGATGCTCATTGTAAATAAAGCAGGATAGATACTGAAAATCTGAACTTAACGAGGTTAGTTCAGATGTGCGTCGAATTCTTATCAACGAGAAATATTTTGAGTCTCCCCTTATGACTCACTGGGGTTGAAATTTTTAAGAGCCATTGGCTACATAAGCAAAAGTCTTAAATCCAGATTTCAGTAATGGACACAGAGGTTAAAAATATGCATAACTTGATGGAGGATCTTTACTGTGCGAGAAAAACCTGGGATACAATCTCACCATAATATAAGTTTGATTTGTTTTAAATCATGTTATTACGATTGCGTGATCGCGAAGGTTCAGCAGGTCTATCAGACCCTCAGAGAGTAATTGATAAGGCTGGTTCCTCCTTATGGAAGAAGAGATAGAAAAATTAATAATAAATTAATAAGATAAACAGTTTTATTAATATGTAAAACTTGAATATAAAACAAACATGAAATTAATCTCACTTGAAGCAAAGAAATGAAAAATGAAATACTGTATATATATAATTAGTGACTCAAAGCTAATATATACACAATACGTAGTGGAGAATGGTGCCGTGCTGATGTTCTGGCCACGTAGCTCTGAATCATGGTTTGGAACGCTGAGCCGTTGTTGATGACGAGGGTGAGGGGTCACAGGTGGACTTCACTGTTGACACACTGAGTAGACAGTGACCCCAACACGAGTAGAGATTCTGACGAACAGAGGCACTGTGATCCTTTGACCACCACAACAGTTGTGAATCGCCAGTAGAGAACCACCATGACATGTTGGTAGGGTTATAACTGAGGAAAGGTTGCTAGAATGGTGTGTTGCTGATTGTAAGTTGGCTACGAGTGGAAGGGGGACCAGTGTAGGTACAGATGCCAAATTGACTGTCAAATCTTTTAAAGATTCATGCTGCCCCTCTTATCACGCCTGTGTCGGATGACCTGAGCCGATAACCAAGGCTAAACTAAAGAAACACAAAATTATACACCAATCGAATAATCATTCACATGATGGACGTACTGCCTTTTAAAAGAAATGGTGAGGATTAAATGATGTTGCACTACGTAAGTCCAAATCAGAACAGGAAGAATTTGTAGCGTAAAAGCCTAAACCTAAACCAGAATGAAGGTCTTGTTGAAACCAAATTAACCCAAACACACAATAAATTAACAGGAGTGGAATAAATACTTAAAGATTTGATGGGAGCCGTAAGTCAAGTGACTGAGAACCGGTTGGAGGGACACTTGTGACCTCCCACCGGGTACAGGAGTGGGGGAAGGGGATAGCGGGAACGGTGCACCCACCTAACAGAAGCAGACTGCCCGACCTACCACCATTCATACACACATCCACCACCACTCCTATCTAATGAACTTCCCCTCACAGTGAGTCGTGTAAGTTTGTTGCTGGAAACAAGAATATTTTGCACTCTTACAGTTACCATCACAAAGGCCAGAGCTCTTCTTCAGTAGTCTGGAAAGAACATGTATTAAGATCAACAGTACCTCAGAGTGGACTGAACACTTCAGGTGTTACAACAGTGCAAGAAGCTCATCCGGCAAGAAAACTGAAATTTTAATAGCATTTTCGACTTCTTGGCCAGAGGTAAAACACAAAGAAAGTTTTATTATAGCGAGTTAAATTTACGTTTCTTATATAATGGGTTAATTTTCGCTGATGGGTAGGAATGTTACTGTGATTTTTTTTGTACATGTTACGATTTTTAATTTTGTTTGTTGTTGTTCTCGCGATTATATGCAAATACGCAGTGTCAAGATTATTTGATTATATAAATAACTGTGTGCAATACACTCGCACTCAGGCGATTTTAACAACTCAAAATAATCCTCCTGTGACTTGTTTTGCAAAATAAATAAGACACTTGTGCAACTAATGTATATATATATATATATATGTCGTGCCGAATATGTAAAACTGGTCAATTAGCAAGAACTCATTTAAAATGAAGTCCTTCCTAAAATTTTCTCTTATACGTTTAAAGATATATTTTTTTCATTAATGTTAATGTAAAAAAATTTAATTTTGCACCAAAAGAATCTTAGAAAACTTACCTAACCTTATAACAAGAGCAATTTATTTTAGCCTAACCCAACTAAATATACTTCAAATACGTTTACAATAATTTAATACTAGACAAACACAGTGAAATATATTTTTTTTCGTTAGGTTCAGAATGATTTTGGCGAAATTATTGCATACACAAATTTTCACTTGTCCTATATGGCAAGATGAGCGTTGCTATTTAAGCCAAGATCGCAAGTTCTGCCTATTCGGCACGACATATTATATATATATATATATATATATATATATATAATATATATATATATATATATATATATATATATATATATATATATATATATATATATATGCAATAAGATCACAGTAAACAGGTGATTTCAGAATATGCAAAACAACCACTCTGAAAGAATAGAGAAATTCCAAGCGCTTTCGTGACTACTCACATTATCAAGGAACTATGTGATAATGTGAGTAGTCCGAAAGCGCTTGGAATTTCTCTATTCTTTCAGAGTGGTTGTTTTGCATATATATATATATATATATATATATATAATATATATATATATATATATATATATATATATATATATATATAATATATTATTATAATGTATATAATATATATTCCTTACCTGTCCAAGCTTGAGTAGTAATACCCCTCCTAGCCTGAGGGAGTCCTGTCTTCTCCATGCTTGAGGGGAGTCCTGTCTTCTCGAAGCTTGAGGGGAGTCCTGTCTTCTCGAAGCTTGAGGGGAGTCCTATCTTCTCCATGTTTAAGGGGAGTCCTGTCTTCTCCATGCTTGAGGGGAGTCCTGTCTTCTCCATGCTTGAGGGGAGTCCTGTCTTCTCCAAGCTTGAGGGGAGTCCTGTCTTCTCCATGTTTAAGGGGAGTCCTGTCTTCTCCATGTTTAAGGGGAGTCCTGTCTTCTCCATGCTTGAGGGGAGTCCTGTCTTCTCCATGTTTAAGGGGAGTCCTGTCTTCTCCATGCTTGAGGGGAGTCCTGTCTTCTCCAAGCTTGAGGGGAGTCCTGTCTTCTCCATGTTTAAGGGGAGTCCTGTCTTCTCCAAGCTTGAGGGAGTCCTGTCTTTCTCAAGCTTAAGGGGAGTCCTGCCTTCTCCAAGCATAAGGGGAGTCCTGTTTTCTCCAAGCTTGAGGGAAGGCCTGTCTTCTCCAAGCTTGAGGGAAGTCCTGTCTTCTCCAAGCTTAAGGGGAGTCCTGTCTTCTCCAAGCTTAAGGGGAGTCCTGTCTTCTCCAAGCTTAAGGGGAGTCCTGTCTTCTCCATAGTTGAGGGGAAGTCCTGTCTTCTCCAAGCTTAGGGGAGTCCTGCCTTCTCCAAGCTAAGGGGAGTCCTGTCTTCTCCAAGCTTGACGGGGCTGTTTCTCAAGCTTGAGGGAGTCCTGTCTTCTCCAAGCTTGAGGGAAGTCCTGTCTTCTCCAAGCTTAAGGGGAGTCCTGTCTTCTCCAAGCATAAGGGGAGTCCTGTCTTCTCCAAGCTTGAGGGAGTCTGTCTTCTCCAAGCTTAAGGGGAGTCCTGTCTTCTCCAAGCTTGAGGGAAGTCCTGTCTTCTCCAAGCTTGAGGGGAGTCTGTCTTCTCCAAGCTTGGGGGAGTCCGCTCTCTCAAGCTTAGGGAGGCCTGTCTTCTCCAAGCATAAGGGGAGTCCTGTCTTCTCCAAGCTTGAGGGAAGTCCTGTCTTCTCCAAGCTTGAGGGGAGTCCTGTCTTCTCCAAGCTTGAGGGGAGTCCTGTCTCTCAGCTTAGGGAGTCTTCTTCTCCGCTTAAGGGGAGTCCTGTCTTCTCCAAGCTTGAGGGGAGTCCTGTCTTCTCCAAGCTTAAGGGGAGTCCTGTCTTCTCCAAGCTTGAGGGGAGTCCTGTCTTCTTCAAGCTTGAGGGGAGTTAAGCTTGAGGGGAGTCCTGTCTTCTCCAAGCTTGAGGGGAGTCCTGTCTTCTCTAAGCTTAGTAAAAGCTGCAGCAGTAAAAACTATACATTAAAACAATTACTGTAGTGTTAGCACTTATGATCTATATAACGTTATAAGCGGTTACATCGTAATAAAGTTTATGAAAGTTACAACTCATAAAGCTTACGGATTATAACGTAGAACACCTCGACATTACGAAGTTGTAACGAGTCTACGTTTATAACTCTTACGAACGTTTAACTTAACGAGAAAATACGCTAACTTTGTGGCGCGTGTTAAGTTAACGACCGACGTGTGGCGGCAAGCAATTGTCCTTTCAGTACTGTTTACCGAACACGAGAACACTTCCTGTCAGCCGTTCATTTTGCGTATTTCGAAAGGTTAATTTGAACAAGAAATGTTTTTAACCAACTCTACGTTGTGGTTATCGAAGCCAAATTGAATATTTTTTTCTCCAACTCCTGACCAACTCTCAACTTCCATTCAGTTTGTCGTAGTTTGGCTGTGCTAGAGTTTCCCTCCTCCTGGGCACCTAGATGTGACACTTATGTAGTTACTGCTGGTGTTATTACAGGACGGAGGGTCGAGCCCTTTCAACACTCCTTGTGTGACAGATCCAAAAGGTTTAGACTTAAACACACACACATCAAGGGATCAGGACTGAGAAAATCGACCCTCCAACCACAAATAGGTGAATACACACAGACTGTAGACTCGACCCATGCAACCACAAATAGGCAGGTGAAACACACCACACAAACACACACACACACACACACACACACACACACACACACACACACACACAACACACACACTGTCTCTAGCTGCTATTGTGATGCAATTCTGCCACATGTAATGTCTTGCTGCTGTGTAAACCACACTCTCAGAACTTTTTGTTTAGTACCCTCACACAATATCCATCCCGAGGGGCAAGAAAATGTGTCAGATACTAAACAGAAAGTCTGCAAGTGTGCTTTGACACATCAGTTGTAACAACCTACATCAACCAGTGAACACGATAGATGGATCCTTCTTCAACCCACATCAACCAATGAATACGACAGATGATCGTCTTCAACCTACATCAACCGTGAACACGATAGATGGAATCGGTCCTTCAACCCAATCAACAGTTAACACGATAGATGGATCGTCCTTCAACCCACATCAACCAGTGGGAATGGTGCTCTGTCGACTGAACAAAGGTGTTATGACGTAACATTTTCATCATAATAGTCAGAGCTTCGAAATCAGAGTCAGAAAATTTCGCTGCGAGTCTAGTCCTAGACCTAAGAGAAAAGGCCAACAAAGTTTTTTGAATAAAATGAAAAAATACACTACAATTGAACACAAAACTATTTTCTCCAAAGATGACGGACCGATTGTATCACCTTTCCATCGCTACTTCACCTTCAACCTCTTGAGTGTGAACATTAAAATGGTATAAAATACCGACAGGTTGTTAGGTAAGACACATATGCAACAGTTAGGTATCTTTATTTCGAAACGTTTCGCCTACACAGTAGGCTTCTTCAGTCGAGTGACCTACGTCTCACCTCTTGGCGCTATATAAAGGCTCCATCCTGTCACTTCATCTCCATATTGTTTCAGACAACGGAACAATGCTCTTCTCCAGACTGAGGGACTGACCACCTCAAAACTTTAAGGGTGATGGACTGATTACATCGTCTTCAAGTATCTTCTGATTCTATCAACTTTTCTGTACTCGACTGAAGAAGCCTACTGTGTAGGCGAAACGTTTCGAAATAAAGATACCTAACTGTTGCATATGTCTTACCTAACAACCTCTTGAGTGTAGAAGCCGACTGCGGACGCACAACGTTTCAGCCAACAATAAAGATACGCAAGTGTTCCACATGTGTCTTAATCTTCAAAGTACGACAGTAGAGA
>NC_069453.1:8232251-8244565 GCF_026875155.1 Cherax quadricarinatus
GCTATTGCAAGGATTGTGTGAGGCTCGATCCTCCATCCGTCAGTCGAGGCCGGATGTGTGACCTTTCAGGCTGTGGTATCCAGCTAGTCGTCTAATGATGAGCCGGCTATCCACAGTGTTTGTACATCCCTCCGAGTCATCCGGCTCCGTCTAATGTAATCTTGCTGATTCTTGGGTCCCTCTGCTCCGTGTATCCCTGTATCCTCCTATCCCGTGTATACCCCTAGCCCGTGTATCCCCCTGGCCCGTGTATCCCTGCTCACCCTGAAGGTAATAACGTAATCCCTGTGTAATTGTTTCCTTGGCTATTAGCGCACCTCTCCCTTTGTTCCGAGGCGCAGTTAGTGCATCTGTGTAAGCTGCTGGGAAGTCCAGCTACTCTCATCCCCACCTCTCATGCATCTCTGATTAAGGATTTGAAGATTACCTTAACATTTTTCTACCGTGTTTCTCCCTCACACATTAGGTGCCTTGCTCCTTGACACACACACACACACACACACACACACACACACACACACACACACACACACACACACACACACACACACACACATTCACACACACATTCACACACACATTCACACACACGTTCACACATACGCTCTCTCTCTTCACAATAGTTGAAAAGTGGAATGATTTGGATGAGGCAGCGGTGGAGTCAGACTCATTACACAGCTTCAGGATGTCGTAAATCAGTGATGCCAAGCAAACTTGTCTGGAAGATGGGAAAAATAGACACAAATGCAGTATTATGCGATCCTTTATTGTCAACGTGTCGCCCACACAGTGGGATTTATCAAGTCTCAAACAGATCTATTTGGGAGATCGGTCCAGGAGCTGAATCTCAAGCCCCCGAGAACACAACTTGTAAAAAGTCGAGACAGAATCCTGTATGTTGAAGATGTTAAAACCTGAGATAATTTTAACATATAAAGGAAGCATAAACATTACTTCTCTAAGTAGATTTAGATTTTTGCCGCCTAAGTATAGTTTGTTGTCCACTGAGTATGAATTGCGTAGACGGAAGCGCACGATACACAAAACGTCTAGGAACCTGACACCAAAAGGGGTAACTGGAATAATCTGTTTATATATATTTACAATGCCTTACTTGTTGCAAGTATATTTACGATGTTTACTTAATACCTCTGGTATCTTGCTTTCATTAATAAAATGTCTTCACCTGTCTCATAGGTTATTATACTATCTCTGTATTCCTCAGAAAGTGGACAATAAAGCACAGAGTGTTAAAGACAGTGACCATAGTACTGGGCACATAATTTATATTGAGTTTGGTCATTATTACAACCTAGGCTTTCAAATGGCCTGTTAACCCAGGTGTAATGGGAGCAAATAAACACAGTAGAAAAAGTTTAGACTTATTTCCTTCCCCAAAAATTTAGAACGCTTATGTAAAAATTTTACAGTAATAATTATAGTGCACGTCCGGTAAAAAGGGGCAGAAATAGAGCCCAAAAAAAGCGACCGTGCTTCAACCAGCTTTTTTAGGAAGGGGAAAAGACAAGGGAAGCAGGAGGCGGTTAAAACATAACCTCTGCGTTGTCATCCCACCTTCTTTTGGGCTAAAAAACTGGTCATGTTGAACGATGGGGCCCCATCATCAACTTTAGCAACCTGGTTCGGGTTTGGGGGAGATAGCTGAAAAATGAGGGTGTGTCCATCCCCGAAAAAAGGTTACGTCTTTTGCATGCCACACCCCCAAAACCCCCGAAAGGCTCAGGATTAGGCGCCACCCCCCCAGTGGTAACCGTGCCGCCTGGCACAAAAAATTGGGCCCGCCTATCTCTCCACCACCCAAACTTTAGATGGTTTGTTTTCCTAGTCCCTGAAAGCCAAACCCTAAAATTCAGAGTGGAAAAAGCAGTAGATAAGCCAAATGGGCCCCCAAAGATACAGCGGACGGTAGCCGTATCCCCTCAAAAAAAAAAAACCCCACATCAGGGGATAAAAAAAAGAGCTTGAAAGGGGGGGGTTCCCAAATACACCCAAAACCTAAAAAAATTTTTAAACTAGACTCTTGAAAAAAGAGTCTCCCCAACACTTTTCTTTCCCGGCAATGTAACGAATTTGAATTTTATGGGGCTGCAGCCTGGCGCCCCAAGAAAACCCTTGTTTTGTGATTCTTATGGTTGGGTTTGATAAGGGTTGTGATCAGTAGACTGTACCACCCGTGTTGGCCCACATAAAATCAAAATGCCCCAAAGCCTTCCCAGCGCGGGGGCTTCTTTTTCAATGGAGGTAAGCTTTGATGGGGCTGGAATTAGCTAAAAAGTATGCACAGGTGCCTCCTTGTTCTGTTTTGTAATAGTACCCCCCCAAACCCCCCGATCACAACATCAACCCTGTAATGAAAAAAGGTTTTGGGGAAAAAGCGGGAGAAAGGGAAGGGGTGCAGGCACAATACTTTTTGCTTTTTTAAAAAGCAGTGTTCAATTGAGTCAATTTAAAAGGGGAACTTTAGAGGTAAGAGGGTAAGAGGGGCTCAATATCTGGAAATTTTTACAGAATTTTCTGTAAACCTTCATGCTGGAAAAAGTGAAGAGTTTTCCTATATGAGGAATGGAAAATCTTTATCGAAAGAACTTTAAAAAGTTTAGGGAAACCCTTCCCACTCCTACTTCATGGTAGAAAATGATGTGGCCGGGCCCAAAGAATTTTTAGATAAATTAAACTGTTTTTTGGGAAATTTTCTTAAAGGTCTAAAACAGAGCTTTAGTTAAGTAGGTGTTGATCCCAAGTATCAGACCCCCACAACAATATCATTAGGTATGCTCCCGTGCTTCAAGTCCTTTAATAGCTGATGGATAAGTTTCTGGAATGAAGAGGGGGTTTTTTTCATTCCAAAGGGGGGTAACGGTTTACTGATAATGCCCTCCTGGAATTTAGAAGGCAGAGATTTCCTTCGCCTTATCTGTAAAAGGTCCTGATAGTAACCTTTAAGGAGATCAAATTTGGACAAAAGTACCCTTCCCACAAAGTCAATTACGTTCAGACGAGGAAGGGGAAAAGATTTTTAATTTGCCCTTTCACTTTACGGTAGTTGTGCACTACAAAAACCCCCATCAGCCTTCTTTCTGGTGCACGGTGAAGGCCATGGATAGATGATCCTCCCTAAACCATGTTCTAAAAAGAAGGTCTATTCCTGTGAATAACCTTTGCTTTTCGGATTACTCTGTAGGGGGAGAGTTTAATTGGTTTAGTTTTTCCCCACATCTACTCTGGAAAACCTAAGTACATTTTTTCGGCACTCCGAAAAAATATTAGGTTACGTAAAAGCTCAGTTAAATTGGTTGCTTGTTTTTTGAAAATCCATCCATTAACGGGTTTGGGACCCTTGGGAGGAGGGACAGAATTTGAAAGTTTAGTTTTAAATTTAGAGTAGGTGCAAAGAGTCGGGTCGTCCTCAGAGGTAGAGGCAGAGTCATTCTGGGCTTTATTGGTGTATAAAAGGGCCTTGTTTTGTTTATGTGGTAAGTTTTTGTTTTGGGTCTTATAATGGGGTCCCAATAATTTAAATCAGATAATTATTACATTGCTAGGTCCCGTAAATTACTTTCAAGGTGTGGCCGGGTATAGGTTCCTGCCCAAACCCCTTGTCTCCTGGAGGGAAAGGGAGCAAAATTGGCCTTTTGTCTACCTTGTTTATTTTTTATTTGAGCTATCTTTAGGTTACCCGGGGCTAACTCACGTGCCACCGAAAACCTTGAAGCGGGTTGTGAGTGGAGTTGTCTTTCCATCCATCCTTTTTGAGCCCCCGAAAGAGGACCTCGTCATTTTCCCCAAAGATCAGCTCAAACGGACTATACCCTGTGCTCTTGCACGTTCTCGTATAGAATAGAAACAACGGTAGAGATTCACCCCAATCTGTCGGAAAGTGCATGAAAAAACTTTCTCATTTTTTTTAATGTTTGGGGGAATTTTCCAAGGGCCTTGGGGATGAGGGTGTAGGCAGGGTAATTTTGTGAATTTTTCCAAACCCTGTTAATACTTCCCAAAGTTTTGGCGTAAAGTTAGTCCCTTGATCACTTTTATAGTTTTAGGAATGCCAAAAAAAGGGGAAAGAATTTTGTTAAGCTTTGAGAAAAGCTTTAGTATTTATACTACCATTGGGATCGCTTGGATTTGGTTTCTTTATCCATAATTGTAAATAAAAACTGATTTTCCCGCTTTGCTTAGGTAGTGGACTACAAATCTTAATTAAAACTGCAAAAGGTTCTCCTCAGCAGGGATGGGTTGGGAGGTGGCAGGGTTTTTTAGAAAGACCGGTTTTCCCAAATTGTGACATTCTCGGCAACACCTAAAATGATTCTTACATCTTTTTTTAATGTTGGCAATAAAATTCTTTTGTATTTTATTTCAAGGTTTTTGTAATTCCCAAGTGCCTCCCGAAAGGTATTTTGAGCTAATTTAAAAATTTTTAGGTCTATACTTGGTTGGACCCCCCTAACCCGTCGTAAATTGCCCGGCCCTCTGTTCTTACCAGTCTCAGTGCATACAAAATAATCATTTTTAACTTCTATTGAGGATGACCCCAAAAAGGGGTTTACCTGGCTGCCTCAAAAGTGATTTTAACGAAGGGTCCTTACGTTGTTCCTCCCGGAAGGACAGTCCCTCGGGGGATGGAAAAAGAGAATCTGGCAAACCCGCAACCTGGGAATAGGAAGGTTGTCGGGGGTCTGTTCACTTGATTTGAGACTCCGGCCCGGTTTTGTTCATAAAAAAAAGTGGCTATTCCGAGATCGGGGTCGTCCAAGGATAGGTCAACATTCTCCCCAGACAACCCCTTGGGATGTTTTCCCCATTTTGGCCCAAAACTGGGGGAATTTTAAACATTATTGGGTTTAGGCACGAAAATAACAGTAGTAATGTTATTACCCCGTAATAAATTTTTTCATGGGAAATCCTTTTTAGATATACAGTCAATACCCGTGTAAAATTTGCACTGTAATAAATTTTATGCAAAAGGAAAATGAAATTTTTAGCTCCCCCGTAAGCTTCCAATAAAATGAGGAATTCAAGGAAGTATTCTCTGAAAGGGGAATATTTCCCTCTGAAAAAGGGGGAGCAAAGGGTCAGTATCTCTAAAATATTTACTTAGTTGGTTTTGAGTGTTCCCCGAAGGGAAATAAGATTTCGCAATTATAAGGGGGATACCTTTTTCTACTTCTCTAGGGGGCTTACTAGGGGTTTAGAGATTTTCCCCCATGGGGTTTAGGTTTTTGGGGGGGTTTGGAAAATGATAGACCTACTTTTTAACCTGAAGAGACGACAGGGTTGCCCTTTACTCCCTGTGACGTTGCAAGTGGTGTCGTTCTGGCTGGTGCCTCTCGGATATTTTTGTGAGATGCTCCATAAAGTAGTTTGCCTCTCCGCAGGGGGGCCCTAGTTTAGAAGGTGGCTCACCCGTGACTTGGGTTTTGTGTCGTGACGCTCTCCCCCGGTGGCACTTTATTCTCCATGTTGTCGACTCTGCTCACGAAGGGTGTTGAAAGAGGACGGGACCCCTCGGAAAAGGAGGGTTCGTTCGAAGGTTCAGCCAACCTGGCCCCCTCCAAAGCAGTGGTTAAGTCACGATCCTGCGAAAGACACGAACCCCTGGTCCCACAGACTCCCGAGGGTTTTCAACAGAATAAGCTGCACCAGCCCCAAATTAGAGGGCACCACTCGCTTTTTTACCCGCTGGAAAGCTTTGGTTTGCGTCTCCAAAGTCCCAGGGATTGCCCAAACTGCCCCTGTTTAAATTTTAAGGGCTTACGTATTTAGCTGGGATACGTTAGCTCCCAAACACTGTGGTCTTCCTATTTATAATCAGGAATCGCGCAGTTTTAATACCCACGTAAATTTCCCGTGCCTTTCCCATAAGCTGTATGAACCAAGCTGCCCCTGCTGTTCCGGCCACTCAAGGCTCGAGCCTGATTTTTGAAGCTTTCGAAAAAATTTCTCTGGGTTTGGCCCCATTGAAAGGGGAAAAGTGTATGCTTTTTGTAAATGAAAACGTTTAAGAAGCGAAAACTGCCTCCTTTCTCTTTCCCCTATCAAATTTCCCTTTTCGAATGCTCTCTGTTCCCCTAGTTTGCTAAGATTGATTTTTTCCGTGAGTGCCCCAAAGACCGGGTCACCGAGGGGAAAACCCTGTGCACTTAAATGACCATTTTGCCCGTGGGTTTCATCTTCCCCCTGCAGAAAAAAAGTAGTTTTTGCCCTGCTCCCTTTTGAGGGAGGGTTGATGTGCCTTCTTCTTCAATAAGTATGTCAGCAATAAGTAAAGAGTTGGCAGCTTAAAAGTGCGTTTTAGGGAATGCCCAAAGGAAGAGCAATTTTCCCAAAAAGCTGTAGGGACAAATTTAGGTAGGTTAGCAAAGTATTGCCCACCCAGGGTTGACTCTCTAGGTGGGATAAGTTAAATTTGCTATGCACAGTCGAATACCCCAACGTAACACGTTAATTTGCGAACCCGCTTAGCTTGCACGTCGTTGCAAAATACGCCATACAAACAAGCCGACTGCACACAAGATTGACCGTAGCGAAAAACGAGCCCCTGAAAAAGCTAGTAGCGAGTGTTGAACGTCAACAAACAAAGGGGATCATAAGCAACGACCGCAAAAATTTTTAAAGCGAAGCGAAAAAAGAAGTACCAATGTTCCCGCTAAAGCTTCACCCCAAGCTCAACCGTTTCTTAGTCCAGCTTCGGACAGGGTCCCATTTACAACCTAGGCTTTCAAATGGTGTTAAACCCCGGGGTAATGGGAGAAATAAACACGTAGAAAAAAAATTTAGACTTATTTACCTTCCCAATTTAGAACAGCATTTGTACACTTGTACGTAAAAATTAGTGCACGTCCGGGAAACAAGGGGAAATAGAAACCACAAGAAAGAGCCGTGCTTAACCCGCCTTAGAATGGGAATGACAAGGGCAGACAGGGAGCGGTATCCCAAACTCTGCGATTGCAATCCCCCCTTTTTTTGGCTAGAATGGTCCTAGTTGAACGATGGGGCCCCCCTCTAACTCTTAGCAACTGGTTCGTGGTTGGGGGGTAGCCTGTAAAAGAGGGTGTGTCCTGGCCCAATAAAGGTTACGTACTCTTTGCATGCCCCCCAGTATCATCTGTGTTTACCAAAATGCCCGAAGAACCTTTTTCACCAACCCAACCCCGGCTACTCATCATCAGTCGGTGTTACATTGCAAGTTGTCCATAAGCATGATTATCTACGTTCATGTTTTCCGTGGGTTATAATTACTAGGCTCCAACTAAACCCTATAACATTAAGTTTCATTATTTACTTTTCTCTTAACATTATTTTTAATGCTGGACATACCCAGGTTATATTCTACATTTTCCTTCGGTGTACAAGTTCGGGTAAGTAATGACTTTATCATGAAGGAGGAAGTCAATGTGATGGAAGCAATAAATATTATATAATTAATTTTCCTAAGAGTATCTATATCTGGCTTCTCCAGTGAGCATGTTGTTAGTAATTCTGTGAGTCAGTCTCCAGTGATGACACAGAATCAACAAAAATTCAGCTCAGTGTCGTAAGTTACTTGTAATGCTATTAGGATGATAATTCAGTTTGTAGTGTAGACGTCCTGTTAATAATTCTCATAACCATCTCAACATAGTTCATATCGTTCTTGTCTAGGAAGCAGATGGAACCCTGCTAGTAGACTGCTGCTTAGATCCATCATTATATAGAATTTGTAATGTGATGTTATTAACAATTAAGTGAGAATTTTTTTTTGTTTGTTTTTTTTTTTTTTTGAGCAGTTACTGTTGCAAGTGATTCAAAGAAGTATTGTTAGTGATGAACTTCTGGGAAGGGGGGGGGGGGTGTGCTTGCAGGTACGTGATATTAATTGAAGACAACTTCCATGGAGGATGAAATCCTCTTGTTGTCTTCAGAGATGGTTTTCTTCAAGGTTATTATATTTAATATAACTGTATGCTTTCATAGTCCATTTAGATTATGTTTACTTAGTAAGATTTGTATTGACAGTGTCTGGTTCATTTCTTAACTTTCTAATACCAAGTACAGTCCTAATATCAATATTCTTATCACTGATACTAGGAATACTAAGCTCATTTCTTTTATTAAGAACTTTGGTAGATTTAGAACATCACTGTCGCCGCATAATCAGTTAAATATGTGACATAGGCTATGCACATCAATCTCACCATTCGCACACAAGCACTTTAGTTGAGGTTGTAACCATCAACAACTTTGAAATCACTTAGCCTATCTTTTCATATCTTATTTAATAGTGGAATGATGAATTTATTGTAGGGTACGTCTGTAGGATTTAACGTGGCTGATGGTTTTACTCTCCAGACATATGGGTGGGCATGTGACTTGTTTATCAATATCTTTGTTTTAGATGAATATATGACGAGGCCTAGGCGATTAAAAAGTGAGACAGGTAGAGTGTTTAGGAGAGCATTAATCATAACATTAGATAGTATGGGACTGAGAACACCTCCCTGTAGTGTACTTAGGGACATTTCTTTAGACTCGCTTCTAAAGCCTTGAAAGGTTCTGAGAATATCATAATTCATACCATCTTATTCGAGAGAGGTTGATCCGCCTTTATTTAAAGCAATATCTTATTCATATTCCGTGAAGAGGCAATCACTCTCACCAATATTTTGGCTCGTAAAGTTAATCAGTTTCAACCTACCTTCAGAAGCACTCTCTAATATGAGATAGGAGATTTTCATGCCGTTATGTTTTGGACCAATTATTTATGAGGTCATTAGTTATTGCAAGATTAAAAGATGAGCAACATTACCAGTATTTTTCCTAGTTGTTTTACGTATATCCAGACTAGATTTAGATGATCTCTTTAACTGTTTCCATTCCTGTTGATTAAGTTCCTGTTTTCTATTTCTTGCATTAGTGAGTGCAGCTTGGAAGGTTCTGAGCAAGTCTGGGGTTCTACACTCACGGTACGCTATACCAGTCCTGCAGCAACGTGTGTTAAATTGTATAGTTGTGGATCATTATAGTACTCGTGGTGGTGATGACATAAATAGTGGAAGATTTTAAATACTTTTTTTATTCCTTTGATCTGTGAACAAGTTCTCGATGGTGGCAACTTAATCATTATTGAATTTTTGTGTGCCAGTGGGCTCGTAATTCTTATACCATTGATCCAAGTGGTTAATAAAGTTATCTCTGTATACTGGTTTGTGGTATGCAAAGATTACGTAACCTTTATTCGGCGCATGTACACACCCTCATTGAAAGGTGTGTACATGCGCCAACCAGCGAACCAGTACTAGGGTCGAACAATGGGGCCCCATCGATCGATCAGGACCCAGGTTCAGCCAATGAGAGGATGGTTCTGGCAATCGTAGAGGTGTTGTGGGCACCACCCGCCTAAACCGTGTTGTATACATACATTTTCCAACTGTATATAGTGTACATACCCCTTTACACCCAGGATAGCAAGCCTTATTGTCCCTGGGTTGTAATATGGTTTAAGAATGAGTTTTTATCTTCTTTATTTAGCTTCTTGATTGCTAGAAATGTGAAAGTGCTCAGACGGAAGGTCGTCAACTAGGACAGAATCGTGCATCGTATGTGGTGCATGTCTAATATGCCGCCATGGTTAATATGCCTCCATATATGTAAGTTCAGCATTGCCCACAACATTATCATGCTCATCTAGAAATATTACTAGTCTAGTTCCATTATCATTTCTTATAGACTCTCCAGTATTCTTATATATGGCATTAAAGTCTCCAAGAATGAGGGTAGGTTTAGTATTGATGTTAGGGCATAAACATTGAAGATCTTGTGCAAGAAAGGTATAAAATACCGACAATATGAAAGTTAAGACACATGTGCAACATCTGGATATCTTTATTGTAGTAGACGTTTCGCCATCCAGTGGCTTTATCAATACAGATTCTAGGACATAATAGGAAGACAGTAGAACTATATACAAAAGATGAGGTAATCAGTCCCTCGGCCTTGGAGTTAGTGTTCACAGCATCGTGGTGGAGGAGAGTCTGGAGCAAAGGCAAGAAGACTGGCGCTTTTTATAGGCGTCAGTGAATGGGACGGGCAGCAGACGAGGGCGGTCACTGGTAGGCGGGATTCTACAAGACCTTCTTCACGGCTGCTGCAACTAACCCATCTCTTTGGGAAGGACCTACTTCCACTGGGGAATCCCGCCTACCAGTGACTGCCCTCGTCTGCTGCCCGTCCCATTCACTGACGCCTATAAAAAGCGCCAGTTTTTTCTTGCCTTTGCTCCAGACTCTCCTCCACCACGATGCTGTGAAACACTAACTCCAAGGGCCCGAGGGGCTGATTACCCATCTTTTGTATATAGTTCTACTGTCTTCCCATTATGTCCTAGAATCTGTAATTGATAAAGCCACTGGATGGCGAAACGTCTATACAATTTAAAAATATCCAGATGTTGCACATGTGGGCTTAACTTTCATATTGTCGGTATTTTATACCTTTCTTGCACAACTTGTCAGACACTGCAACATCATGGAATCTTGGTTCAGAGGACATCTACAAGGGACCTTCTTCACGGCTGCTGCAACTAACCATCTTTTTGGGGAAGGACCTACTTCCAGGGGGAATCCCGCCTACCAGTGACCGCCCCTCGTCTGCTGCCCGTCCCATTCACTGACGCCTATAAAAAGCGCCAGTCTTCTTGCCTTTGCTCCAGACTCTCCTCCACCACGATGCTGTGAACACTAACTCCAAGGCCGAGGGACTGATTACCTCATCTTTTGTATATAGTTCTACTGTCTTCCTATTATGTCCTAGAATCTGTATTGATAAAGCCACTGGATGGCGAAACGTCTACTACAATAAAGATATCCAGATGTTGCACATGTGTCTTAACTTTCACATTGAAGATCTTGTTGGAAAAGTTGCCGGCATATATTTTACCACCAGGATATTGGGTACTTACTCGACTCTGGAGTGCGAGGAGTGAGTGCTGCAAGATTTAACATAGATCACATAATTAGTTGACCTTAAGTTTTACGCAACATATCCAGGCAACTTCAGGAAAGGTATTCCACCAGAAGTAATGTACATTGTTGCAAACAAATTGCATCAGTGTTCTTGATTACTCTTATGTGATGAAAACCAGGGAACCACTTCCTGGTAGAGGCAAGGTACCACGGAAAAAAACTGTAATCTATCCATTGTAGTAATTTATTGCATCTTGTTCATAGGATGTTAAGACTGTTATGCTCGGGCAGTAATGTGTGTACGACTCAGAGTAAATTAACAAAAGTTTGTGCCTTTTTATTTTCATAAAATTTTAAACACTTCCCGGCATTTTGCCATCACAGTGGAAGGTAGTAATGCTCTGTGTTAGCAACCATGATTCTTTGGCTTTTCTGTCACGAGATGTTTTCAATTGAAAAGAGATTGTTACACTTGTGGGATCATCTCTGTGATGGAAGGTACCATATTCTCACAAAACCTTTCTTTATATAATTAGTTTGAGATAATGGTGATTGTGCTAACACTACAAGTTGATGGTGACTGTTTTAAAACTACAAGGTGATGGTGACTGAACACTGCATGGTGATGGTGACTGTGGAACACTACAAGGTGTTTGGTGACTGTGTGAACATACAAGATGATGGTGACTGTGTGAAAAACTACAAGATTTATGGTGACTGAACCTACAAGGTGATGGTGACTGTGTGGGAACACTACAAGGTGATGACCACCATTAATGTTTGAGCAGTAGCGGTAATGCTTGTGCACCCTCAATGATACTGGTGCGCCCCAGGGACGCTTGTAGCGTAGTCGTTTTGTTCGCGCTTTGAACGGTAGGGTAGCGGCTAGTTCGTGCTGTTACTTGTAGGGTAGTGGCTAGTTCATGTTGAAACGGTAGGATAGTGGCTGTTTTATGCTGATAACGGTAGGGTACAGGTAGTTCGTGCTGATAACGGGAGGGTTCTGGCTAGTTCGTGCTGATAACGTAGGGTAGTGGCTAGTTTTGTGGAGTTAACGAAGCGTAGCGGGCTAGTCCGTACTGTTAACGAATGGGTAGAGGTAGTTCGTGCTGTTAACGAATGGGTAGTGGCTGTTCATGCTGATAACGAATGGGTAGTGGCTAGTTCATGCTGGGTAACAGTATAGTGGCTAGTTCGTGCTGTTAACGGAAATGGTATGGATAGTTCGTGCTGTTAACGGAATGGTAGTGGATAGTTCGTGCTGTTAACGGAAAGGTAGTGGGTAGTTCGTGCTGTTAACGGAATGGTAGAGGATAGTTCGTGCTGTTAACGGAAAGGTAGTGGAAAGTT
>NC_069453.1:8247565-8252565 GCF_026875155.1 Cherax quadricarinatus
GGGGAGGTCACGTGATGTTATGATGGCGGTAGAAGCTGGCGTCGGAGATGCTGTATATTTTAGGTTAAGTTAGCAATAATACATTTATTTTGTTTATCCAATTCAAGCCATAGGCTTTCATATGGCTTACCTGTATGTTAACCCAGGCACTGACATGGTCAGGGTGCTGTGGGATGAGTGATGAAGTAAGAAATGAGGTTTGTGGTGTCATGACGGCCTGACGCTGACGAAGCCTAGTGTTATGGTGGCTGAACCTCCAGCCAGCTGTGTGTACTTTCATTTGGGCGTGTAGAATTAAGGTTTTTATGTTATGGTGATTAAATAGATATATTTTCCTAATTGGGATTTTTGCCTAACCCTCTGTTAACCAACCCCTTGAAGTAACACATACTGGTTTAGCGCTTTCTGTTTTGACTGGGATAGCCCTGGGTGGCCTGTTTATGCTTGAGATGTGTGTAACTTTTACCTTTGCCCTTAGACAAGGCTCAAGCCCCCAGCTATCCCACGTTTCTGCGTAACATGGGGGCCTGTATATGGGAGAATTATCAAATTTTTGTGGTAATTCAAGTTTGCAACCTGGAAAGTCAATAATCATTCTTTACTGGGTTGGTCAGAGGAAGCATTCACTCTAACACTCACACTAAAATAATAATTTACCTTTGTTTGCAATATTGCTAGTTTTTAGGGTGTTATTATTAATACCCTGTGAATAATTTATTTTTGTGTGCAACATTGCTAGTTTTTAGGGTGTTATTATTAATTAATACCCTGTGAATAATTTACCTTTCTGTATAATATTGCTGGTTTTAGGGTGTTATTATTAATTAATACTCTATAAATCATTTACCTTTCTGTGCCATATTGTTGATTTTTAGGGTGTTATTAATACTTGATATTTTGTGCATAATTTACCCTTGCAGGTACAATCTTGCTGCTTTTAGGGGGATATGCTTACCTAAATTTCTGGAAATAATTTACCTTTGCAGGTGCAGTAGCTCTTATTTTTTTTTTTTTTTTTTTTTTTTTCTGCTAGGATTTTCTTTTTGTGTGCAATCCTGTTTAATTTGAGGGAGTCACATGACAACTCCTTGTGAATATACTACTTCAGTATATGTACCTTGCTGTGTGCTTTATTATTTTATATCAGTAAGTTCTGTGGCTGGTAGTAAGATTTGGTGCTATTATTTCCCAAAATGGCTGACACTGGTGAAAATTCTGTGGATGACATGCATTTGGAAGGTGACATTGCATCACATCCCCATGATAGGGACCTGGATAAGGAAGTAGTAATTTTACAAATGAAATTAACCCTAGTTGCAGAAGAAAAGGAACGGTTAAGAATTGAGCGTACAAAGATCCAGGAACAGAGAGCCTTAGAGGAGCTTAGGGCTCAAGAAAGAGCAAAAGAGAGGCAGCTTGCTTCTCACCCAGACACAGACACAAGGGTAGATGTTTTTCATTTGGATAAAGCCATAAAATTTGTGCCCAAATTCCTAGAGAAAGACCCAGACCAGTTTTTTCTGTTATTTGAAAGTACGGCCAAATCCCAAGGTTGGCCGGAAAAGGAATGGGCGACATTAGCAAGAACCCAATTAGTTGGTAAAGGGTTACAGGCTATTAGTTCTTTAGAAGGATCTGCCTTTTCTGATTATCATAAGCTAAAAGAGGTAGTTTTACTGGCTTATCAAATGTTGCCGGAAAGGTACAGGCAGAAATTCAGAGGACTAAAGTTTCAGTCAGGGCAGTCTTTGGTGGAATATGGTAAGGAGAAGATGTCACTTCTAAATAGGTGGTGTCGCTCAAAGGGGTGGTAGGCAATTATGAAGGTGTAATTACCTTAATTTTGTTAGAGGATCTTTTGAGAAATGTTCCTCCTGACCTTAAGGCATATCTTGAGGAGAAGGATCTTGATGATTTTAATAATGCTTTAGAGCTGGGTGACAGATTTTTAGCTAACCAAAAATTTGGTAGTTACCACACCCTACATACTAATAATGGTAAGTTTTCTCCACCCACAAATAGGAATAAGAAATTTCAGAAGTTTAAGCCACCCATTTATCAGCCTAATAACCACAAGGGTTTTAATAACCCTAATTTTCCAGTACCCACTCGAGGAGGTTTTAAGTCAGCTGTCACAGGTCCAGGACTACAAGGAACAGGTGGGACGAGCCCAGTTCCCCAGAACCAAGGGATCCAACCTAGGTCAGATGGGCAGGGGGCCTTTAAACCTTATCACTGTACATATTGCAATAAACAGGGCCACCTGCAGCCATATTGTCGAAAGATGCTTAGGGACCAGGCTGCGACAGATGCTTCTCCAGTAAATACACCGATTACACATGATGTGGCTTGCATTGCAGTTTTGCCCCAAGGTATCCAAAGAAGACCAGCAGTCTTTGACCCTCGGATGAAGGTCTATTCAAGTAAGTCTACTGTGGCCTTACACCAAAATGAAGGTAGGGTCACGGGTGTTATGTCTTTGAGGGACACTTGTAGCACATACACCTTGCTTCGCAGGGGTGTATTGCCAGTGTCGGATGACACCTACACCGGATTGGACATTTTTCTTAAAGGGATAACTGGAGTCCCTGTCAGGACTCCAGTGCACAGGTTATGGATTGAGTCTGAGTACCAGTCTGGGTACCTACCTGTAGGTATTGCAGAAGATGTACCTTTTGAAGGAGTTGACCTTCTACTAGGCAACAATGTTGTGGGACTCCTCAAAAGTGAGGAATGTTTGGTTTTGCAGGACCCGGCTTTACAAGGTGGTAATGACCCAATTGGAGCAACGGTACCTGAAAATTTTTCAATGTGCTTTCAGACTAAACAGGGGAACAAGGTAGGAGCTGTGCCTCACGGTGACCCTTCTGCACACTGTGGTGATGGTTTGGGCATGGGGAGCCTGTTCATTGAGTCTGACCTGCAGGAGATTCTGAGCAGTGATGAACCGGTTCAACCGGAACTCGGTTGGAGAAGTGGTCTTGGTGCTGATGTGGGAAAAAATCCCCTGACTCTGCAGCAGCTGAGTGAGGCCCGGGAAGGTTGTGACCTCCGGAACGCTATTCATTTATCAGTTGTCGCGGAGGATGTGGTTCCCAAATTTACCAAGTGTTTATTTTGCAGAGTTGATCAAATGAGCAAGACTCTTTTTAAGAGGACCTGTGCTTACGTGGACGCGGCAGAACTATTAAAGTGTCTTTGTCAGTATTTTTTACAGATTCTGAAGGAATGGCATTTCAGTGTTAAGACGGGAGAGCTAAATAATCAGTGTTTATTAATAAATTCCTTTTCTAACAGGTTACCAGAGTCTGTACCCTTTCTGAATAATTTTGTGTGTGTGGTTTTGAGATTTCTGGTGAAACATTTTTGTCTCTTAGGCTTTGCACAAATCACCCAGACGTCATATTTTATGAAATGTCATGTAGTTTTGAGAGGCCTACTTGAGGTTAAATTTACCAATGTATATCATCCTAGGAGTCAAAGAAAAGCTCCATGGTTTTCCCAGTCTCTCAGGGCAATGCATATTTGTTTTCCCCAGTACCAGAAGGACTGGGAGGAGGAATTCCCCTCCCTTTCATTACCGTGTGGGGAAGCACTCTGGAATCATTAAGTCATGTGCTACGTGAGGATGGTGATGTTTCCCCGGCGGTGTTTTTTCTCGGTTTCAGAAAATTCTTGGCTAAGATGAGGTCGATGGCACTAGTGCACCAGTCTGCCAGTCCGCCCAGAATGACGTGGGACTATGAGGTGGTGCTACACATTCTGGAAGCTGGAGAGATGGGATTGGCACTGGAACCGGGTCCTGGGAAGGCTATGATGGAACTGTGTGGTGACTTCAAAATGATGATGGATAAAGTCCCTGAGAAAGATAATGTAAGCAGGAAAATTGTAAGAGATTGTGGAAGATTTAGATCTTCTGAAAGACTGGTTGAAGTGTTGGCTCAGCCGTGGTGCACCTTAGTGAAAGAGTTTTGGGATGCTGAAAAATGGGGCCATGTTAAACCCCATGAGGTAGAGGTTTCCGATTTTGTGAAATGTCAGCAGGTCTGGCATGATGTAAGCTGGGGTGAAATAGGTTCCTTGAAGGAAGTGAAGTGTTTATTTCTAGAGACTGTATTTGTATCCAGCGAGAGTCGGTGGACGTTGTTTTTTACTGGTCTCACACTAGGTGATACCTTGAAAACGTGCACTGACTGCCGCCAGGTACAGTTAAAAAATAAGGTTTTGTCTCCTCTTTATGAACTACATGCAAATTGTGTGAATGAACAGTGGGTGCGTCATCTGCTTCCCACGACCATGTGTGCCAAGGACACACCCGTATTTGTAACTTTAATATCTCTGTCCATGTACCTTTTGTATGCCATTAACCCTCAAGATCTTTTATGTGTAACCCTGAGTTACCCTCCCCGGGTTTTGCAAAATAATACAGAGGTTGGGTCAGTCTTGTTGCAGGGTAGAGCAGGAGAAGTAATGCCACTCGGCTGCTTCTCAGCAAAAAGTAGCAGGCACCAAAGAAGTTATACCTCCATAGAAAAGGAGGCTCTTGCTTTAGTGTTGGCAGTGCAACACTTGGACGTGCACATATCTAAATCAGTTCACCCTATAACTGTGTATAGTGACCATAATCCCTTACGTTTCCTTCATTTAATGAGGAACCACAATCAGAGACTTACGAGGTGGGCCTTGTGTCTCCAACCTCTTAATCTGGTGATTCGTTATGTGAAGGGAGCGGAGAATGTGGTTGCTGATGCCTTGTCTCGTGTTTAAAGTGCACAATGTAGTGTATAGATCACTTATCTATTCTTATTTTGCAGTGGTTTGCGGTAGACGAGTAGATGGAACTACTGGGCCACCCAAAGGAGAAGGGCAGGTTGAGCTGGAGCTGGAGGTATCAGGATTCCCTAGTGTGTGTGTATTTAGGGGGTAGACACATCAAAGACCATGCCTAGGTAAGGTATGCTACGTTTTTTAGGTGTTGGCTGGAATGCCTCGCCTCTGTT
>NC_069453.1:8257565-8265065 GCF_026875155.1 Cherax quadricarinatus
AAATAAGAAAAAGTTTTGGAGTGAGATTAATAAGTTGAGAAAGCCTAGGGAGCAAATGGATTTGACAGTTAAAAATAGGAGAGGAGAGTTATTAAATGGAGAGTTAGAGATATCGGGAAGATGGAGGTAATATTTTGAGTTTAATTTTTAAATGTTGATGAAGATAGGGAAGCTGTGATTTCGTGTATAAGGGAAGGAGGAATAACATCTTGTAGGATGGGAAGAGCCAGTTTTGAGTGTGGGAGAAGTTCGGAGGCGTGGTTAGAATGAAAGGGGGTAAAGCAGCTGGGTTTTATGGGATAGACATAAAAATGTTAAAAGTAGGAGGGGATATAGTTTTGGAGTGGTTGGTGCTATTATTTAATAAATGTATGGAAGAGGATAAGGTACCTAGGGATTGGCAGAGAGCATGCATAGTTCCTTTGTATAAAGGCAAAGGGGATAAAAGCGAGTGCAAAAATTATAGGGGAACAAGTCTGTTGAGTATACCTGGTAAAGTGTATGGTAGAGTTATTATTGAAAGAATTAAGAGTAAAACGGAGGGTAGGATAGCAGATGAACAAGGAGGCTTTAGGAAAGGTAGGGGGTGTGTGGACCAGGTGTTTACAGCGAAACATATAGGTTAACAGTATTTAGATAAGGGTAAAGAGGTTTTTGTGGCATTTATGGATTTGGAAAAGGCATATGACAGGGTAGATAGGGTCACAATGTTGCAGGTGTATGGTATAGGAGGTAGGTTACTGAAAACAGTGAAGAGTTTTTACGAGGATAGTGAGGCTCAGGTTAGAGTATGTAGGAGAGAGGGAGATTATTTCCGAGTAAAAGTAGGCCTTAGACAAGGATGTGTGATGTCACCGTGGTTGTTGAATATATTTATTGATGAGGTTGTAACAGAAGTGAATGCTTGGGTGTTGGCAAGAGGTGTGGAGTTAAAAGATAAAGAATCAGACACAAAGTGGGAGTTGTCACAGTTGCTCTTTGCTGATGACACTGTGCTTTTGGGAGATTCTGAAGAGAAGTTGCAGAGGTTGGTGGATGGAGGCAGTGGAGATGTCATGTCTGTGGTCAATGTGTGGTGTGAATATAATAGAGAATTCGTAGTTTGGAAATTAAGAGGTATTGGATTACCAAAACTATTATCCAGAGGGCTGAGGAGTTGTCGAGGTGGTTTGGATATGTAGAGAGAATGGATCAAAACAGAATGACTTTGAGAGTGTATAAATCTGTAGTGGAGGGAAGGCGGGGTAGGGGTCGGCCTAGGAAGGGTTGGAGGGGGGGGTAAAGGAGGTTTTATGTGCGAGGGGCTTGGACTTCCAGCAAACGTGCATGAGCGTAATTGATAGGAGTGAATGGAGACAAATGGTTTTTAATACTTGACGTGCTGTTGGAGTGTGAGCAAAGTAACATTTACGGGGGATTCAAGGAAACCGGCAGGCGGGACTTGAGTCCTGGAGATGGGAGGTACAGTGTCTGCACTCTGAAGGAGGGGTGTTAATGTTGCAGTTTTATAACTGTAGTGTAAAGCATCCTTCTGGCAAGACAGTGATGGAGTAAATGATGAAAGTTTTTCTTTTTCGGGCCACCCTGCCTTGGTGGGAATCGGCCGAAGTGTTTATAAAAATATATATATATATATATATATATATAATATATATATATATAAATATATATATATATATATATATATATATATATATATATATATATATATGCAATAAGATCACAGTAAACATTTTGCCTTAATAGGGCAAAATGATTCAGATATGTTGATGATATTTTGTGTCTTATGCCCAAGAATGTAGATATACACCATTTCCTTGGCAAATTAAATAGTTTAAAAACCCATTCTAAAAATTTTTACTGTTGAGTTTGAGGAAAATAATTTCATTCCCTTTTTCCCTAGATTTTTTAAAATCATTTAAGAGTAATAAGGAATTCAAATTTAAAAATTTACAAAAAACCTACAAATAACGCCCCCATTGCCACTATTATTCCTCGCACAAGATAGAGTTAAACTGTTGTTTTTCTAAATTCAATGTTTTTGAGAGTTTTTACGAATTTGTAGCCCTTTGAGTTAAATTGATGAAGAAATATCCAAATTTATGAAATACCCATAGATCTAAAATCCCCGAAAAAATGTAATTGAAAAATCTTTAAAAAATTTGTTTAAAAATTTTACTTTTTTGAAAACCCAAAAAAAGGGGAAAAAACCACCCTTTAAATTAAAACTAAAAAAGTTGGTTTTTCCCTTACCATGAAAACTTGGTTAAATTTGCCCCCTCTTTTTAAAAGACTTTTAAAAATTAAAGTTGTATTTAAAAATTTCTTGTTACAGTAAAAAAAATTTTTGATAAAGAATTCCCCCCCAAAATGTGACGGATATGTCTAAAAGGGTTTCCCTTGAAAAATTTGCGATAAAATTTTAATTACGGTCAAACGGTAAAAAATCTCGAACTAAGTTTTAAAAAACAAAAAAATATAGCATTAAAAATGGACAAGTTCCTATGCTCTATTTTTTTCATGAAAGAGATTTTAAAAACCCAATTGATTTTCAAAAAGTTAAAAAAGTTGTATAAAAAAGCCATTTTTTGACAGAAATAAAAATTGAACTTGTTTATAAAAAGCGTTTTGAAAATAATATGGGAAAATTTCCTTAGGTTTTTCTAAATTTGACTCATTTTTAATTAATAAAATTTGGTTAGAGTTTAATAATACATTGGACCCAAAAAAACCTTATTTCTTGGGAAATATTTTGTTGTGGGATTCGTGGAGGACCCTTGGAACCCCCCAGTTGGACCAGCGGGCCTTGTAGTGTTCCCCCTTTCTTATGAGTCCGGTATTGTCGCACTTTAGGGGTTTCCCTTTTTTTGGGGGGGGTTGGGCTGTGAGGTGTAGTTTAAGCCCTTTTAAAAAACCTTTTCCCCCGATGTTTTTTTATAGTTTTCCCTTTACATTTTGAGTATCACAAAGGGGCTTGGAATTTTCCCCCATTTCAAGTGGTTTTTTTGCATATGTTAAAAATATATATATATATATATATATATAATTTTATAAAATATATATATATATTTTATAATATAAATATATTCGTGGCCCCAATAGGCGAACTTTTTGATCTTGGCTTAAATAGCAAAGTTCATCTTGCCATTAGGGGCAAGTGAAAATTTGTGTATGGGAAAAATTTCGCCAAAAACATTTTTAACCCCAACGAAAAATATATATTTCATGGTTTTTTTTGAAATTTAAAAAAATTGTAAACAAAAACTAAAAATATTTAGTTGGGTTATGCCCAAAATAAATTGCTTTTTTAAAATAAGGTTAGGTAAGTTTTTTAAAATTTTTTTAGTTTAAAATTTTTTAAAATTTTTTTTCTTAACATTAAGAAAAAAAAAATATCTTAAACGTATACCTGGAGAAGAGTTTAAACCCGGAGAGAGTTCCGGGGGGCAACGGGCCCCCCCGGGGCCCGGCTGGACCAGGCCCCCTTAGGGGCGGTTTCCCCGGATCGACCCCCAAAAAAATGACTAAAAACCCAGGTACCCCCCTTTTACTGATGGGGAACATAGACAACAGGGGGAAAGAAACACGTTTCCCAAAGTTTTTACTCTGGCTGGGGAAACGAACCCCGGGGCCCCCACCGGTGAAGGGGAGAGGGGTTTTAAACCCCCAGAAAAGGGTTTAATTTTTTAAAAGGTTTTTTTTGCAAATTTTACCCCCGTTTTACAAAATTCGGCAAAGACATTAATATATAATTTTAAAAATATATAAATTTTTATATATATATATATAAAAATTTATTTTGGGTGTGGTGTGTGTGTGGTGTGTGGGTTGTGTGTGTGTGTGTAAAGTAGTAGGGTTTGGGAAAACAACAACCACTCAGGGAGGTATGCCCCTCCCATCCCAAGCGGTTTTGGGAAAAGGAAGGTGTATTTTTTTTTTACACGATGGTAGGAAAATTTTTTTTTTCTGTCCCAAAAAAACATGCAAGATTTCGTACATCTTGTAAATTCTACTTACACCCTTTGGTCACTACACAGGCATGCACATGTTTATGTATACAAAACTCTCTGAGATTTCTTTGGGTTTAACTTTATAGTTCTTGTTTTTATTGCTTTTTCCTTTTAAACCATGTGGAATGGAATAAAAATCTTCCTCCCTAAGCCATGCGGGTTTTAAAAAATTTAACTAAAATGCCCGGGGAAAAAGGGGAAATAACCCCTTTTTCCCCTAGGGGATGTTTTAAATTTTGCGGAAAGTTTTGTGAAAAAGAAAAAAAGGATTGTGGAGTTAAAAAAAAAGAAAAACTGATTTCCTGGCTTTAAGTCAAATGAACTGAAAGGGGGGGGAGGTTTCAAATGGGGAGAAAAAAAATGGGTTAGCAGGGTTTTAAACTGAGTTAAAGCTAAAGAAAGGTGTACAATAAAAGTTTAAGGGGTAATTATGGCAGGAAAAGGGGGGGAAAAATGAAAAAAATTCAAGGATTAATTTTGGGGTAAAATAAGGGGTTTTTTGTGAAAAATGGGTTTTTTAGTAAGTGTTTATGCACCTGGAGAAGGGGGGAGAAGTGTAGGGAGAAGATTTTGGGGAAAAGTTAGTGTGTTTTTTGAGTTTTGAAAATAAGTGGAGAGTTTTGTGGTTTTGGGGATCCCAATGCTGATGTGGGTAAAAATGTTGTGGAGGGAGTAGTAGGTGAATTTGGGGTGCCAGGGGTAAATGAAAACGTGGAGCCTTTAATTGAGCTATGTGTAGAAAGATGTTTGGTAATAAGAGCTACATATTTTATGAAAAAGAGGATAAATAAGTATACAAGTTATGATATAGCACGTTATAAAAGTAGTTTGTTAGGTTATGTATTGGTGGATAGAAGGTTGATGAGTAAGCTTCAGGTTGTACATGTTTATAGAGGGGCAACTGATATATCGGATCATTATTTAGTTGTAGCTACAGTTAGAGTAAGAGTTAGAAGGGACAAAAGGAAAATGGCAACAGCAAATAAGAGAGAGGTTAAAGTGTATAAACGAAGGGAAAAAAAAGTTCGGGTGAGATATAAGCAACTATTGGCAGAAAGGTGGGCTGGTGCAAGTATGAATAGTTGGGGGGCAGAAGTTTGTGGCTATAAGAGGTGAGTACAGGAGGAAAGAGGAGTGATTGGTGGAATGAAGAAGTTAAGGGTGTGATAAAAGAGAAAAAGGTATTTTATGAGAGGTTATTACAAAACAGAAGTGTTGTGTGAATTGCTCATTACTCTATAATTTGTTCATGATTGTAGCCAAAGTATAAACGTAAGTAACCATTCTACAGAATTCATTACCTTTGTAACTTGTGAGCTCATTGCCTTTGTACCTAGTTCAGCTATCAAAACTTTGGGGGCCCAGTCCCTGGACCCATTACGTACCTCTGTAATCTGTAAATACCTTTGTAACTTGTCATGATTGTGACCAGACTTACCTGGAGTTCATTACCTTTGTAAATTGTGAGTTCATTACCTTTGTAAATTGTGAGTTCATTACCTTTGTAAATTGTGAGTTCATTACCTCTGTAACTTGCTCAGCTATCAAAACTTTGGAGTCCAGTCCCTGGACCAATTATGTACCTCTGTAATCTTTTGACTACCGCCCACAGGATGGGTATGGGGTGCATAATAAACATATTAAACTAAACTAACTTGTAAGAAGAGTACAGCATATGGAGAGTAAAAGAAAGGTGAATAAAGGGGTGAGAGAGTGCAAAAGGAGAGCAGATGTTAGAGTGGGAGAGGCACTGTCAAGAAATTTTGCAGAAAATGAGAAAAAAAAAATTGGAGTGAGACGAACAAGATAAGAAAGCCTAGGGAATGAATGGATTTGTCAGTTAAAACAGAGTAGGGGAGTTAGTAGATGGGGAGATGGAGGTATTGGGTAGATGACAGAAATATTTTGAGGAACTTTTAAATGTCGATGAAGAAAGGGAGGCGGTAATTTCATGCACTGGCCAGGGAGGTATCACATCTTTTAGGAGTGAAGAGCAGGATGTGAGTGTGGGGGAGGTGCGTGAGGCATTACGTAGAATGAAAGGGGTAAAACAGCTGGAACTGATGGGATCATGACAGAAAAGTTAAAATCAAAGGGGGATATAGTGTTGGAGTGGTAGGTATTTTTGTTTAATAAATATATGAAAGAGGGGAAGGTACCTAGGAGTGGCAGAGAGCATGTATAGTTCCTTTATGTAAAGGGAAAGGGGGCAAAAGAGATTGTAAAAATTGTAGAGGAATGAGTTTACTGAGTATACCAGGTAAATGTACAGTAGGGTTATTATAGAAAGAATTAGAGGTAAGACAGAGAGTAGGATTTCGGATGAGCAAGGAGGCTTTAGAGTGGGTAGGGGATGTGTAGATCAAGTGTTTGCATTAAAGCATATGTGAACAGTATTTATATAAAGGTAGGGAAGTTTTCATTGCATTAATGGATTTAGAAAAGGTATGTGATAAAGTATGTGATAAAGTGGCAGATGTTGCAAGTATATGGAATAGATGGTAAATTACTAAATGCTGTAAAGAGTTTTTATGAGAATAGTGAGGCTCAGGTTAGGGTGTGTAGAAGAGAGGGAGAATACTTCCATGTAAAAGTAGGTCTTAGACAGGGATGGGTAATGTCACCATGGTTGTTTAATTATATATATATATATATATATATATATATATATATAAATATTATATATATATATATATATATATATATATATATATATATATATAGATGGGGTTGTGAAAGAAGTAAAAATAACAGTTTGTTGGGGAGAGGGGTGCGATTAAATTATGGGGAATCAAATACAAAATGGGAATTGACACAGTTACTTTTTGCTGGTGATACTTTGCTTATGGGAGATTCTAAAGAAAAGTTGCAAAGGTTAGTGGACGAGTTTGAGAGGGTGTGTAAAGGTGAACATAGATAAGAGTAAGGTGATGAAGGTATCAAACGATTTAGATAAAGAAAAAATGGATATCTCATTGGAGAGAGGGAGTATGGAAGAAGTGAATGTTTTCAGATATTTGGGAGTTGACGTGTCAGTGGATGGGTTTATGAAGGATGATGTTAATCATAGAATTGATGAAGGAAAAGAGGCGAGTGGTGCATTGAGGTATATGTGGAGACAAAAAACGTTATCCATGGAGGCAAAGAAGGGAATGTATGAAAGTATACTGGTACCAACACTCTTATATGGGTGTGAAGCTTGTGTTGTAAGTGCTGCAGCTAGGAGGCGGTTGGAGGTAGTGGAGATATCCTGTTTAAGGGCAATGTGTGGCGCAAATATTAGCAGAATGTGGAAATTAGAAGGTGTGTAGTTAATAAAAGTATTAGTCAGAGGGCTGAAGAGGGGTTGTTGAGGTGGTTTGGTCATTTAGAGAGGATGGATCAAAGTAGAATCACAGGAAGAGCGTATAAATCTGTAGGGGAAGGAAGGCGGGGTAGGGGTCGTCCTCGAAAAGGTTGGAGGGAGGAGGTAAAGGAGGTTTTGTGGGCG
>NC_069453.1:8270065-8315065 GCF_026875155.1 Cherax quadricarinatus
ACAAGTATAGTATGCAAAATCATGGAGAAGATTATAAGGAGAAGAGTGGTGGAACACCTAGAAAGGAATGATCTCATCAACAGCAGCCAACATGGTTTCAGGGACGGGAAATCCTGTGTCACAAACCTACTGGAGTTCTATGACATGGTGACAGCAGTAAGACAAGAGAGAGAGGGGTGGGTGGATTGCATATTCTTGGACTGCAAGAAGGCGTTTGACACAGTTCCACACAAGAGATTGGTGCAAAAACTGGAGGACCAAGCAGGGATAACAGGGAAGGCACTACAATGGATCAGGGAATACTTGTCAGGAAGACAGCAGCGAGTTATGGTACGTGGCGAGGTGTCGGAGTGGGCACCTGTGACCAGCGGGGTCCCACAGGGGTCAGTCCTAGGACCAGTGCTGTTTCTGGTATTTGTGAACGACATGACGGAAGGAATAGACTCTGAGGTGTCCCTGTTTGCAGATGACGTGAAGTTGATGAGAAGAATTCACTCGATCGAAGACCAGGCAGAACTACAAAGGGATCTGGACAGGCTGCAGACCTGGTCCAGCAATTGGCTCCTGGAGTTCAATCCCACCAAGTGCAAAGTCATGAAGATTGGGGAAGGGCAAAGAAGACCGCAGACGGAGTACATTCTAGGGGGCCAGAGACTACAAACCTCACTCAAGGAAAAAGATCATTGGGTGAGTATAACACCAGGCACATCTCCTGAAGCGCACATCAATCAAATAACTGCTGCAGCATATGGGCGCCTGGCAAACCTCAGAACAGCATTCCGACATCTTAATAAGGAATCGTTCAGGACCCTGTGCACCATGTACGTTAGGCCCATATTGGAGTATGCGGCACCAGTTTGGAACCCACACCTAGCCAAGCACGTAAAGAAGCTGGAGAAAGTGCAAAGGTTTGCAACAAGACTAGTCCCAGATTTAAGAGGTATGTCCTATGAGGAGAGGTTAAGGAAAATCAACCTGACGACACTGGAGGACAGGAGAGATAGGGGGGACATGATAACGACTTACAAAATACTGAGAGGAATTGACAAGGTGGACAAAGACAGGATGCTCCAGAGACTGGACACAGCAACACGGGGACACAGTTGGAAGCTGAAGACACAGATGAATCAAAGGAATGTTAGGAAGTATTTCTTCAGCCACAGAGTAGTCAGGAAGTGGAATAGTTTGGGAAATCATCAGGAGGAGAGTGGTGGAGCACCTGGAAAGAAACAAGTGTATAATTGACAACCAGCATGGTTTCAGGGAGGGAAAATCCTGTGTCACAAACCTACTAGAGTTTTATGACAAGGTGACAGAAGTAAATCAAGAGAGAGAGGGGTGGATCGACTACATTTTTTTGGACTGCAAGAAGGCCTTCGACACAGTTCCTCACAAGAGGTTACTGCAAAAGCTAGAGGATCAGGCACACATAACAGGAAAGGCACTGCAATGGATAAGAGAATACCTTACAGGGAGGCAACAACGATTCATGGTACGTGACGAGGTGTCAAAGTGGGCGCCTGTGACAAGCGGGGTTCCACAGGGGTCAGTCCTAGGATCTGTGCTGTTCTTGGTATATGTGAATGACATAACGGAAGGGATGGACTCAGAAGTGTCCTTGTTTGCGGACGATGTGAAGTTAATGAGAAGAATCAAATCGGATGAGGATCAGGCAGGACTACAAAGAGACCTGGACAGGCTTCAAGCCTGGTCCAGCAACTGGCTCCTTGAATTTAACCCCGCCAAATGCAAAGTCATGAAGATTGGGGAAGGGCAAAGAAGACCGCAGACACAATATAGTTTAGATGGCCAAAGTCTGCAAACCTCACTCAAGGAAAAAGATCTGGGGGCGAGTATAACACCGAGCATATCTCCTGAGGCGCACATCAATCAGATAACTGCTGCAGCATACGGGCGCCTGGCAAACCTACGGATAGCGTTCCGATACCTCAGTAAGGATTCGTTCAAGACTCTGTATACCATTTACGTCAGGCCCATACTGGAGTATGCAGCACCCAGTTTGGAATCCACACCTAGTCAAGCACGTCAAGAAATTAGAGAAAGTGCAAAGGTTTGCAACAAGACTAGTCCCAGAGCTACGGGGATTGTCCTATGAAGAAAGGTTGAGGGAAATCGGCCTGACGACACTGGAGGCCAGGAGGGTCAGGGGAGACATGATAACGACATATAAAATACTGCGCGGAATAGACGAGGTGGACAAAGACGGGATGTTCCAGAGATGGGACACAGACACAAGAGGTCACAATTGGAAGTTGAAGACTCAGATGAATCAAAGGGATGTTAGGAAGTATTTCTTCAGTCATAGAGTAGTCAAGCCGTGGAATAGCCTAGAAAGTGAAGTAGTGGAGGCGGGAACCATACATAGTTTTAAGGCGAGGTATGATAAAGCTCATGGAGCAGGGAGAGGACCTAGCAGCAATCAGTGAAGAGGCGGGGCCAGGAGCTATGACTCGACCCCTGCAACCACAAATAGGTGAGTACAAATAGGTGAGTACATCGCTGGCAGCTGGGGGACACAAACCCTACTCTGGAGTGATTGTGATACAGCAAGGAAAATAAACTGGGTAGGATAGTTTTGTGTGAGACAAGCTAGTGAGGGCGCACAGGAGCAGGACAAGGTCGGTTATACAACTGGTACAGTAATTTTAAACACATAAAGACAGTGTGTACATAGTGCACAGTGTGAATGAAGTGATGAAGTACATATGAAGGCTACATACATGGGTACATACATAGGGACTCATTAACACACATACACACACACGGACACATACATGCGTGTACGCATAAACCCCCACACAGCTTTCTGACCGTTAGGGCCTCCTCTTTCTCCTCCACCTCCCTCCCCCTCCACTTCCTCCTCCTCCTCTTCCACTTCCTCCTCCTCCTATTCCTCCTCTTCCACTTCCTCTTCTTGCTTTTCCTCCTCTTCTTCCTCTTCCTCATCCTCCTGTTCCTCCTCTTCCCACCTGTCCCTCCTGTTCCTCCTACTCTTCCTCCCTCTCTCCCCCCATTGCCTTTCCCTCTCCTCTCTTTCCCCTTCTCTCTCTCGATCCTTTCTCTCCCTCTCCCTTCCCCCTCATTCCCTCTCTCTCGTTTTTTTTCCCTCCTCCCTCCTTCCCTTCCCCCCTTTCTCTCCTTTACCCTCTACCCCCTTTCTCACTCTCTCCACCTCTCCATCCTCCTCCCTCACTCTCCCCCTTACAAATCCCCCTGTACACACGCATAACGCGCGCACACTGAGTAGCAGCCAGTTGAAGAATCGGGGCCAAGAGCTGTGAATCGACCCCCCGCAATCACAACTAGGTGAGTACAACTAGGTAACTTGAGTACACGTCCACGCATGATTCAAACCCAAAACTAACACTCACTCAGGCACACACGTACACACACACTTTCGCATACACTAAATGACACCTCACTGTTAACAGAATTACCCGACAGTCTCTCCTTTCTATCTTTCTCTCTCTCCTTTCCTTCTTTCTCTCCCTCCCTCTCCCCATTCCCCACACACAGAACCACCCCTAGAACCCCACAGCCATCCCAACACAAACCATAATCTGCACTTACAGCTGCCCTCCCAACACTACGCTGTAGAATCCCACAGCACACTGCCAGGTCCCGCACCTCACAGACCCCCAAAACAGTGGTGAGGAAACTTAAGGTATGGTACATCAACACTGATGGAATAACGAATAAGCGGGAGGAGTGGCACAGAAGGGTCAAAGAAGTATCACCGGACATTTTAGCTCTCACAGAAACCAAGCTCACAGGTATGATAACAGATGCCATCTTTCCGACGGGATATCAGATCCTAAGGAAAGACAGAAGGAACAGAGGGGGTGGAGGAATGGCACTGCTCATCAAAAACCGATGGGAATTTGACGAGCTGGAGAGAGGAGACAGAGTAGCAAAGGACTACATAATAGGAACACTTCACTCTGGAGGTCCCAAGGTGGTAATTGCAGTGATGTATAACCCACCAAAGAACAGAACAGCAGGAGGCCAAGGCAAGAGTATGATGAGAGTAATAGAGCGATGGTTGACACACTGAAGTGGCCAGAAGGGCTCATGTGAGCAGAGTAAAGCTGCTGATTATGGGTGAGTTCAACCACCAGGAAGTCAACTAGGAAAACCTGGAACCACGTGGGGGCCCAGAAACGTGATGGAGGTGGTACTGGAAAACCTCATGTATCAACATGTAAAGGACACTACCAGAGAGAGAGGAGAGGATGAACCAGGGAGACTGGACCCAATATTCACCTTGGGTAGTGCAGATATTGAAGACATCACATGTGAAAGACCCCTCGGGGCCAGTGATCACATGGTTCTGAGCTTCACATATATATAGTAGAGTTACAAGTGGAGTGAGAAGCAGGTAGGGGAGGACGAATGAAGCCAGACTACAAGAGAAGGGACTACATAGGCATGAATATTTTCCTGCAGAAGGTTCACTGGGACAAAGAACTGGCAGGGAAGTCAGTAAATGAGATGATGGAATGTGACAAAAATATGCAAGGAGGCTGAGGAGAGGTTTGTACCCAAGGGTAACAGAATGAGTAGGCCAGGGTGAGCTCTTGGTTCACCCAAAGGTGTAGAGAGGCCAGAACCAAGTGTACTAGAGAAAGGAAGAAGTATAGAAGGCAAAGGACCCAGGAGAATAAGGAAAGAAGTTGTAGAGCCACAAATGAATATGCACAGGTAAGAAGGGAGGCCCAACGGTAATACGAAAATGATACAGCAGCCGAAGCTAAATCTGACCCAAAGCTGTTGTACAGCCACATCAGGAGGAAAACGACAGTTAAGAACCAGGTACTCAGGCTGAGGAAGGAAGGAGGAGAGATTGCAAGATACGACCGTGAAGTATGTGAGGAGCTCAACATGAGATTCAAAGAAGTGTTCACAGAGGAGACAGAAAGGACTCCAGAAAGATGGAGAGGTGAGGTACACAAGTGTTGGACACAATACATACAACCGAGGAAGAAGTGAAGAGACTGCTAAGCAAGCTAGATACCTTAAATGCGATGGGGCCAGATAACATCTCTCCATGGGTCAAGAGAGAGGGAGCAGAGGCGCTATGTGTACCACTAACAACAATTATCAACACATCTATTGAAACAGGGCGACTACCTGAGGTATGGAAGACAGCAAATGTAGTCCCTGTTTTTAAAAAGGGAGACAGACAAAAAGCACTAAATTACAGACCACTGTCACTGACATGTATAGTATGCAAAGTCATGGAGAAGATCATCAGGAGAAGAGTGGTGGAGCACCTAGAAAGGAATGAGCTTATCAACGACAGCACAGATTCAGGGATGGGAAATCCTGTGACACAAACCTACTGGAGTTCTATGAAAAGGTGGCAGCAGTAAGACAAGAAAGAGGTAAGTGGGTAGATTGCATTTTCTTGGACTGTGAGAAGGCGTTTGACACAGTTCCATACAAGAGATTAGTGCAAAAGCTGGAGGACCAAGCAGAAATAACAGGGAAGGCACTACAATGGATCAAGGAATACTTGTCAGGGTCATGGTACATGGCGAGGCGTCAGAGTGGGCCCGTGTGACGAGCGAGGTTCCACAGGGATAGAACGACAGGACAGAAGGAATAAACTACAGAACTACAAAAGGATCTGGATAGGCTGTAGGTCTGGGCCTGCAAGCGGCTCCTGGAGTTCAACCCCACCAAGTGCAAAGTCATGAAGCTTGGGGAAGGGCAAGGAAGACCGCAGACGGAATACAGTCTAGGGGGTTAGAGACTGCAAACCTCACTGAGGAAAAAGGACCTTGGGGTGAGTATAACACCAGGCAGATCTCCTGAGGAACACATCAACCAAATAACTGCTGCAGCATGTGGGCGCCTATCAAACCTCAGAACAGCATTCCGACATCTTAATAAGGAATCGTTCAGGACCCTGTACACCGTGTACGTTAGGCCCTTATTGGAATATGCAGCATCAGTTTGGAACCCACACCTAGCCAAGCACGTAAGAAAACTAAAGAAAGTGCAAAGGTTTGCAATTACGCGGGTCCCGGAGCTAAGGAGAATGTTCTACGAGGAGAGGTTAAGGGAAATCGACCTGACGGCACTGGAGGACATTAGATATAGGGGGGATATGATAACGACATACAAAATACTGAGAGGAATCGACAAGGTAGACAGAGAGAGAATGTTCCAGAGATGGGACACAGCAATAAGGGGTCACAGTTGGAAGTTAAAGACTCAGATGAATCACAGGGATGTCAGGAAAGATTTCTTCAGTCACAGAGTGGTCGGGAAGTGGAATAAGTCTAGGAGGTGATGTAGTGGAGGCAGGATCCATACATAGCTTTAAGAAGAGTTATGATAAAGCTCATGGAGCGGGAAGAGTCACCTAGTAGCAGCCAGCGAAGAGGCGGAGGCAGGAGCTGTGAATCGACTCCTGCAACCACAACTAGGTGAGAACACACACAACACACACACACACACACACACGCACACGCGCGCGCTCGTGCATGCATGCTAGAGGGGTTCGTTAATGATGACACTGAAGTTACAGACATCGCAGTGTTGCTTGTCATCATAGTTTAATTAATCAGCTCCGTGAATATACGGCCGCGGGTATGGGAATATACCTCTTGACATATTGGTATATTTGTTTCACTCTGCCTCACGTTCTCTTCTGTCACACGCGTTCCCTTCTGTCTTACGTTCTCTTCTGTCTTACGGTCTCTTCTGTCTGAAGTTCCCTTCTATCTTACGTTTTTTCTGTCTTACTGTCTCATCTGTCTTACGTTCTCTCCTGTCTTACGTTTTCTGTCTTACGTTCTCTTCTGTATTACGGTCTCTTCTGTCTTACGCTCGCTTCTGTCTTACGTTCCCTTCTGTCTTACGTTCTTTTCTGTCTTACGGTCTCTTCTGTCTTACGTTCTTTTCTGTCTTACGGTCTCTTCTGTCTTACGTTCTCTTCTGTCTTACGTTCTCTTCTGTCTTATGGTCTCTTCTGTCTTACGGTCGCTTCTGTCTTACGTTCCCTTCGGTCTTACGTTCTCTTCTGTCTTACGGTCTCTTCTGTCTTACGTTCTCTTCTGTCACGAGCGTTCCCTTCTGTCTCACGTTCCCTTCATGAAGAAGATCGGAAGGGAGTGCATTGAATTTGGTGAAGGGTTCTCGATCAAATAAGCTGGAGATGACCTTGCCTTCCTCGGATCAAACACGGTTACTTCACAGTCCTGCGGCCGCTTCTTCCTCAAAATTTCATTGACATCACTGCACGAACTTAGTGCCACATCAAAAAGTAAAAACTCGCAGGTAATTGGTGTGGAAGCGTCAAACCCACAGGAGGGTCATGCAACACAAGAGTGATTTACGAAACTCATCTCAGACCGTCAGAGGATTCGAACCTATGCCACCTGACACCCGATGCAAGCACAGAGTCAGCCTCACAGTGTTTATACCAGTACTCTCTGCTGGAGCGGTGTGCTACGTGACAGGTTCGAATCCTCTGCAAGTCTATATATATATATATATATATATATATATATATATATATATATATATATATATATATATATATATTATATATATTATATCTGGAGTTTATCTGGAGAGAGTTCCGGGGGTCAACGCCCCCGCGACCCGGTCTGTGACCAGGCCTCCTTAGGTCAGTGTCCCAGGATGCGACCCACACCAGTCGACTAACACCCAGGTACCCATTTTACTGATGGGGAACATAGACAACAGGTGGAAAGAAACACGTCCAATGTTTCTACTCTGGCTGGGAATCGAACCCAGGCCCTCACCGTGTGAAGCGAGAGCGTTAACCACCAGGCCACCAGATGTATATGTATATGTATATGTATATGTATATACTATATATATATATTTATTTATTTATTTATTAACACATAGGCCGTTTCCCACCCAGGCAGGGTGGCTCCAAAAAGAAAAACTTTCATCATTCACTCCACTGTTAGCAAAAGGCGCGCTTACATTACAGTTATAAAACTGCAAGATTAACACCCCTCCTTCAGAGTGCAGACACTGTACTTCCCATCTCCAGGACTCAAGTCCGGCCTGCCGGTTTCCCTGAATCCCTTCATAAATGTTACCTTGCTTACACTCCAACAGCACGTCAAGTCCTAAAAACCATTTGTCTCTATTTGTTCCTAACACGCTCATGCACACTTGAAGTCCAAGCCCCTCACACACAAAACCTCCTTTACCCCCTCCATCCAACCTTTCCTAGGCCGACCCCTACCCCGCCTTCCCTCCTCTACAGATTTATACACTCTCGAAGTCATTCTATTTCGTTCCAACCTCTCTACATGTCCGAACCTTCTCAACAACCCCTCCTTGGCCCTTTGGATAATAGTTTTGAAAATCCTGCACCTCCTCCTAATTTGCAGATTACGAATTCTCTGCTTTATATTCATACTTTGCCCTCAGACGTGACATCTCCACTGCCTCCAGCCTTCTCCTTCACCTATGTTTCACACCCATATAAGAGTGTTGGTACAACTATATTCTCATACATTCCCCTCTTTGCTTCCATGAAGAAAGTTCTTTGTCTCCACAGACTCCTCACTGCACCACTCACCTTTTTCCCCTCATCATTTCTATGATTCACCTTATCTTTCATAAACCCATCTGCTGACACGTTCACTCCTAAATATTTGAATACATTCACCTCCTCCATACTCTGTCCCATCATATATCCAAGCTTTTATTACCTAATTATTTTATCCTCATCACTTTACTCTTTCCTATATTCACTTTTAATTTCCTTCTTTTACATACCCTACCAAACTCATCCACCAACCTCTGCAACTTCTCTTCAGAATCTCCAAAAAGCACAGTGTCATCAGCAAAGAGCAAATGTGACAACTTCCACTTTGTGTTAGATTCTTTATCTTTTAACCCAACACCTGCCAACACCCTCGCATTCATTTCTCTTACAACCCCATCAATAAATATATTTAACAACTACGGTGACATCACACATCCTTGTCTAAGGCCTACTTTTACTGGGAAATAATCTCCCTCTCTCCTACATACTCTAACCTGAGCCTCACTATCCTCGTAAAAACTCTTCACTGCTTTCAGTAACCTACCTCCTATACCATACACCTGCAACATCTGTCACATTGCCTCCCTATCTACCCTGCCATACGCCTTTTTCAAATCCATAAATGCCACTAAAACCTCTTTACCCTTGTGCAAATACTGTTCACATATATGTTTCACTGTAAACACCTGGTCCACACACCCCCTACCCTTCCTAAAGTCTCCTTGTTCATCTGCTATCCTACTCTCCGTCTTACTCTTAATTTTCAATAATAACTTTCAATATATCACTACAAACTGGCATAGTGCCAGGCAAGTGGAAAATGGCAAATGTAATACCTATTTACAAGGCAGGTGACAGGTCCTTGGCTTCGAACTATAGGCCAATAAACCTTACCTCTATAGTTGGAAAATTTATGGAATCAATTGCCGAACCAATTCGTAGCCATCTTGAAAGGCATAAATTGATTAATGAATCTCAGCACTGTTTTACAAAGTGGCGTTCCTGTCTTACGAATTTACTAACTTTGTTCACTAAGGTATTTAAGGAGGTAGATCATGGTATTGAATATGATATTGTGTATATGGACTTCAGTAAGGCTTTTGATAGAGTTCCACATCAGAGGCCATTGAGGAAACTTAAGGCACATGGAATAGGATAATTTTTTTCCTGGGTAGAGGCATGGTTGATAAATAGGCAGCAGAGAGTTTGCACAAATGGGGGGAAATCAGAAAGGGGGCACGTCACAAACGGTGTTCCGCAGGGGTCACTGTTGGGCTCCTTGTTGTTTACAATCTACATAAACGACATAGATGAGGGAATAAATAGCGACATAAGCAAATTTGCTGATGGCACCAAAATAGGCCATTCAGTTCATTCTAATGAGGACATTAGAGCACTCCAGGATGATTTGAATAGACTGACGCAATGGTCGGAGAAGTGGCAGATGTAGTTTATTATAGATAGATGCAAAGTTCTAAATGTTGGACAGGAAAATAACCATGCCACATATAAACTAAATAATGTGGATCTTAATATTACGGATTGGGAAAAGGATTTAGGAGATCTGGTTAGCAGTAATCTGAAACCAAGACAACAGTGCATTAGTGTCCGCATTAAAGCTAACAAAATCCTTGGCTTCGTATCAAGAACTATAAATAATAGAAGTCCTCAGGTTGTTCTTCAACTCTATATATCTTTGGTTAGGCCTCATTTAGATTATGCTGCTCAGTTTTGGTCACTGTATTACAGAATGGATATAAATGCACTGGAAAACGTACAAAGGAGGATGACAAAGTTGATCCCATGTATCAGAAATCTTCCCTATGGGGATAGACTTAGGTCCCTGAATCTGCACTCTCTAGAAAGGCGTAGAATTAGGGGATATATGATTGAGGTGTATAAATGGAAAACAGGAATTGCTAAAGGGGATGTAAATAGTGTGCTAAAAATATGTAGCATAGACAGGACTCGCAGCAATTGTTTTAAGTTGGATAAAATCAGATTCAGGAAGGATATAGGAAAGCACTGGTTTGGTAATAGAGTTGTGGATGAGTGGAACAAACTCCCGAATATCGTCATAGAAGCTAAGACGTTGTGTAGTTTTAAAAGTAGGTTGGATAAATACATGAGTGGGTGTAGGTGTGTGTGAGTTGGAATTGACTAGCTTGTGCTACTAGGTCGGATGCCATGCTCCTCTCCCGGCTTAAGCCGGTGGAAGAATTGGATCTGCCTCGCATGGACCAGTAGGCCTGGTGCAGTGTTTCTTCTTTCTTATGTTTTTATACACTTTACCAAGTATACTCACACTTATTCGCATATAATTTTTGCACTCTGTTTTATCCCTTTTGCCTTTATACGAAGTAACTATGCATACTTTCTGCCAATCCCTAGTTACCTTACCCTCTTCCATACATTTATTAAATAAAAACAGTAACCACTCCAAAACTATATCCCTACCTGCTTTTAGCATTTCTATCTTTATCCCATCAATCCCAGCTGTTTTACCCCCTATCATTCTACCCACTGCCCCACGCACTTCCCCTACACTCCCAGCTGGTTCTTCTTCACTCCTATAAGATGTTATTCCTCCTTGCCCTATACACGAAATCGCCAGCTTCCCTATCTTCATCAACATTTATTAATTCCTCAAAATATTCCCTCCATCTTCCCAATACCTCTAACTCTCCATTTAATAATTCTTATATATATATATATATATATATATATATATATATATATATATATATATATATATATATATATATATATATATATATATATATACACACACACACACACACCACACACACACACACACACACACACACACACACACACACACCACTCACACACACACACACACACACAGATGCCATCTTTCCAACGGGATACCAAATCCTGAGGAAAGACAGAGGGAACAGGGGGGGTGGAGGAGTTGGCGTTGCTGATCAAAAATCGCTGGAATTTTGATGAGCTGGAGAGAGAAGATAGCGGAGAAGAAAGTGATTACATAGTGGGAACACTTCACTCTGGAGGTCCCAAGGTGGTAATAGCAGTGATGTTATAACCCACCACAGAACAGCAGAGGCCAAGGCAAGAGTACGACGAGAGCAATAGATGCGTATGGTTGACACACTGGCTAGAGTGGCCAGAAGAGCTCATGCATGCAGGGCAAAGCTCCTGATCATGGGTGACTTTAACCACAAGGAGATAGATTGGGAGAACTTGGACCCACATGGGGGCCAAGATACTTGGAGGGCTAAGATGATGGAGGTGGTTACTGGAGAACTTCATGTACCAACACGTAAGGGACACTACAAGAGAGGAGGAGAGGATGAACCAGCAAGGCTGGACTTAGTATTCCCTTCAGTAGTGCAGATATCGAGGACATCACATATGGAAAGACCCCTTGGGGCCAGTGACCATGTGGTTGTAAGCTTCGAATACACAGTAGAGCTACAAGTGGAGGGAGAAGCAGGAAGGCCAGGACGAATGAAGCCAAACTACAAGAAAGGGGACTACACAGGAATGAGGAACTACCTGAACGGGGTTCAGTGGGACAGAGAACTGGCAGGGAAACCAGTTAATGAGATGATGGAATATGTAGCAATAAAATGCAAGGAGGCTGAGGAGAGGTTTGTACCCAAGGTAACAGGAGTAATGAAAAAGCCAGGATGAGCCCATGGTTTACCCAAAGGTGCAGGGAGGCAAAAACCAAGTGTGCTAGGAATGGAAGAAATATAGAAGGCAAAGGACCCAGGAGAATAAGGAGAACAGTCGTAGAGCCAGAAATGAATATGCACAGATAAGAAGGGAGGCCCAAAGACAATATGAAAATGACATAGCAGCGAAAGCCAAATCTGACCCGAAACTGTTGTACAGCCACATCAGGAGGAAAACAACAGTCAAGGACCAGGTAATCAGGCTAAGGAAGGAAGGAGGAGAGACAACAGGAAATGACCGGGAAGTATGTGAAGAACTCAACAAGAGATTCAAAGAAGTGTTCACAGAGGAGACAGAAGGGACTCCAGAAAGACGGAGAGGTGGGGCACACCACCAAGTGCTGGACACAGTGCACACAACGAGGAAGAAGTGAAGAGGCTTCTGAGTGAGCTAGATACCTCAAAGGCAATGGGGCCAGATAACATCTCCCCATGGGTATTGAGAGAGGGAGCAGAGGCGCTATGTGTACCCCTAACAACAATATTCAATACATCTATCGAAACAGGGAGATTGCTGAGGCATGGAAGACAGCAAATGTAGTCCCAATCTTTAAAAAAGGAGACAGACATGAAGCATTAAACTACAGACCAGTGTCACTGACATGTATAGTATGCAAAATCATGGAGAAGATTATCAGGAGAAGAGTGGTGGAACACCTAGAAAGGAATGATCTCATCAACAGCAGCCAGCATGGTTTCAGGGACGGGAAATCCTGTGTCACCAAACCTACTGGAGTTCTATGACATGGTGACAGCAGTAAGACAAGAGAGAGAGGGGTGGGTGGATTGCATTTTCATTGGACTGCAAGAAGGCGTTTGACACAGTTCCACACAAGAGATTGTGCAAAAACTGGAGGACCAAGCAGGGATAACAGGGAAGGCACTACAATGGATCAGGGAATACTTGTCAGGAAGACAGCAGCGAGTCATGGTACGTGGCGAGGTGTCAGAGTGGGCACCTGTGACCAGCGGGGTCCGCAGGGGTCAGTCCTAGGACCAGTGCTGTTTCTGGTATTTGTGAACGACATGACGGAAGGAATAGACTCTGAGGTGTCCCTGTTTGCAGATGACGTGAAGTTGATGAGAAGAATACACTCGATCGAAGACCAGCAGAACTACAAAGGGATCTGGACAGCTGCAGAACTGTCCAGCAATTGGCTCCTGGAGTTCAATCCCACCAAGTGCAAAGTCATGAAGATTGGGGAAGGGCAAAGAAGGCCGCAGACGGAGTACAGTCTAGGGGGTCAGAGACTACAAACCTCAACTCAAGGAAAAAGATCTTGGGGTGAGTATAACACCAGGCACATCTCCTGAAGCGCACATCAACCAAATAACTGCTGCAGCATATGGGCGCCTAGCAAACCTCAGAACAGCATTCCGACATCTAATAAGGAATCGTTCAGGACCCTGTACACCGTATACGTTAGGCCCTATTGGAGTATGCGGCACCAGTTTGGAACCCACACCTAGCCAAGCACGTAAAGAAACTAGAGAAAGTGCAAAGGTTTGCAACAAGACTAGTCCCAGAGCTAAGAGGTATGTCCTACGAGGAAGGTTTAGGAAATCAACCTAGACACTGGAGGACCTGCCAGATAGGGGACATGCAAACGACATACCAAAATACGAAGTGAAATTCTCAAGGTATTACAAAACCAGATGTTCCAACTTGGACACATTAACAAGTTACAGTTGAAGCTAAATATATATACAGATAATCATATGATGTTAGGTAATATTTCTTAATCAAAGTAGTCATAATGAATAGTTTAGACACAAGTACGACAACACAGGACCATACAACACACTTAGCAAGCCCGATCACAACTCACGGCAGGAACACACCTACACGATCACTGAACAGCGAGCACAGCACGACACACCACACCACACCACACAGCAGAACACACTAGAACACCACACACACACACACAACACACACTTTATTTAAAGACGAGAAACATTGACAAAAATACAGTAGAGAGTAGACCAACAAAGATAACATCTCAGATCAACATCTTGAATACTTCGTCCAGCTCCACCGCGGTGGGCCACGTGCCCAGAATGCTGCAAGCATTTTTTCACCACTGGATCGCAACACTGAGTCTCTGAAAGAGGAAGCTGGCCGCCCTGTGATCCTTGGTTTCTGTGATGAGCTTTTCACCCAGCTCTTTAAGGAAATATAGAGCACACTTGCCCAATGCTCCAAGGGTCTCCGACCTTATTGGGATGAAGTTTTAGCAAGGGGGAAGATCTTCATATTTGCGGATCTTCTGGGTCTCCTTGTAGCTGGTGGCTCCACCCCCTTCAGCTTTAGAGTATGACAAGTAGGTGTCTGCCAATGTGGCGGCACAGGTGTAGTCCCAGGAAATCTCCTTTCCGTCCTTCCAGGGTAATATTGTAGCTCCAGGACGCTCTTGACTTCCGTCAGACCTTTGTACTCGGGGTTCCCGTTGAGCTGGGCAATGGGCTGTGGTGAGGCCTCTCTTTATGATGTCATCTTTTACTCCTGTCAAATTACTTCCCTTTGATGTGTGCACAGAGCCTGAAGTCCGAATTGATCAGCCGTTGCCCTGCTGCAAATGCACTTTGTTCGTGGTATGGTTCGGCTAGGAAGACAACACCAATCCGAGATTGGCCTTGGGTTAGGAGAGTGCCCAGAAGGAATCCGTGGAAGTATAGGAACTCCAAATAGAATATATAATATTCAATATATATATATATTAATATATATATATATATATATATATTATATATATATATATATATAATGTCGTGCCGAATATGTAAAACTGGTCAATTAGCAAGAACTCATTTAAAATTAAGTCCTTTCTAAAATTTTCTCTTATACTTTTAAAGATATATTTTTTCATTGATGTTAATGTAAAAAATTTTAATTTTGCATTAAAAGAATCTTAGAAAACTTACCTAACCTTATTATAACAAGAACATTTTATTTTAGCCTAACCCAACTAAATATATTTTAGGTTTGTTTACAATAATTTAATATTAAACAAACACAGTGAAATATATTTTTTTCGTTAGGTTCAGAATGATTTTGGCGAAATTATTGCATACACAAATTTTCACTTGTCCTATATGGCAAGATGAACGTTGCTATTTAAGCCAAGATGGCAAGTTCTGCCTATTCGGCACTACATATATATATATATATATTTATATATATATATATATATATATATATATATATTATATATATATATATATATAATATATATATATATGCGCAATAAGATCACAGTAAACAGGTGATTTTAAAATATGCAAAACAACCACTGTGAAAGAGTAGTGAAATTCCAAGCGCTTTCGTGACTACTCACATTGCCAAGGAACTATGACAATGTGAGTAGTCACGAAAGCGCTTGGAATTTCACTACTCTTTCACAGTGGTTGTTTTGCATATATATATATATAATATATATATATATATATATATATATATATATATATATATATATATAATATATATATATAGGTTGGTAGACAGCAACCACCGAGGGAGGTACCACCATCCTACCAGGCGAGTGTGAAACACAAGCCTGTAATTGTTTTCATTATGGTAGGATTGCTGGTATATTTTTCTGTCTCATAAACATGCAAGGTTGTAGGTATGTCTTGCTACTTGTACTTACAATTAGGTCACACTACACATGCATGTACAAGCATATATATACTAACTCCTCTGGGTTTTCTTCTATGTTCTTCCTAGTTCATGTTCTTGTTTATTTTTGCTTATCTCCATGGTGAGTGGAACAGAATTTTTCCTCCATAAGCCGTGTATTTCGTAGGAGGCGACTAAAGGCCAGGAGCAATGGGCTAGTAACCCCTTTTGTATAAACTACTAAAATCAAGGAAAAGAAAACTTCATAAAATTGGGTTTGAATGTGCGTGGATGTAGTGCGGATGACAAAAAACAGATGATTGCTAATGTTATGAATGAAAAGAAGTTGGATGTCCTAGCTCTAAGCGAAACAAAGTTGAAGGGGGTAGGGGAGTTTCAGTGTGGAGAAATAAATGAAATTAAGTCAGGAGTGTCTGAGAGAGTTAGAGCTAAGGAAAGGATAGCAATAATGTTGAAGGATCAGTTATGGAGAGAGAGAAGAGGGTATGTAAATGTATAAATTCGAGGATATGTGGATTATAATAAGGGTCGTATATGAAAAGTGGGTCATAAAAAGTATGTACGCACCTGGAGAAGAGGGGAGTGTAGAGGAGAGAAAGAAATTTTTGGAGATGTTAAGCGAGTGTGTAGGAACTTTTGAGCCAAGTGAGAGAGTAATTGTGATAGAGAACCTAAATGCTAAAGTAGGATAAGCATTCACAGAGGGTGTGGTAGGTAGGTTTGGGGTTATTTTTTATTTATTAACGCATCAACCGATTCCCACTAAGGCAGAGTGGGCCGAAAAAGAAAAACTTTCATCATCGTTCACTCCATCACTGTCTTGCCAGAGGGGTGCTAGGTATACATGATAATGGGGGTCATTTGATTGAATTTTGTATAGAAAGGGGTTTGGTTGGAGATAACACATATTTTAAGAAAAAGTGGATAAATAAATATACATCAGATGATGTGGGGTGTAATGACAGAAGTATGTTGGACTACGTATTGATAGATATAAGACTTGTGGGTAGACTTCAGGATGTACATGTTTAAAGAGGGGCCACAGATATATCAGAACACTTTTTAATTGTAGCTACAGTGAGAGTAAAAGGTAGATGGGATACAAGGGAAACGGAAGCAGCAGGTAAGAGAGAGGTGAAGGTTTATAAACTAGAGGAGGAGGCAGTTAGGGCAAGATATAAACAATTGTTGGAGGACAGATGGGTTAGTGAGAGTATAGACAAATCGGTAGAATATGTATGGGGTAAGTTTAAGAATACTATAGTGTTAGAGTGTTCAGCAGAAGTTTGTGGTTACAGGAAGGTGGGTGCTGGAGGGAAGAAGAGAGAAAAAGTTAGCATATGAGAGGTTTTTACAAAGTAGAAGTGATGCAAGGAGGGAGGAACATATGGAGAGAAAAACAGAAGTTAAGAGAGTGGTGAAGCAATGTAAAAAGAGAGCAAATGAGAGAGTGGGTGAGATATTACCAACAAATTTTGTTGAGAATAAGAAAATGTTCTGGAGTGAGATTGATAAGCTGACAAAGCCTAGGGAACGAATGGACTTGTTAGTTAAAAATAGGAGAGAAGAGTTATTAAATGGAGAGTTAGAGGTTTTAGGAAGATGGAGGGAATATTTTGAGGAACTGTTTAATGTTGATAAAGATAAGGAATCTGTGATTTCGTGTATAGGGTAAGGAGGAATAACATATTATAGGAGTTAGAAAAAACCAGATGTGAGTGTGGAGGAAATGCGTGGGGCAGTGGGTAGAATGAAAGGGGGTAAGGCAGCTGGGATTGATGGGATAGAGATGGAAATGTTAAAAGCAGGTGGGGATATAGTTTTAGAGTGGTTAGTGTTTTTATTTAACAAATGTATGGAAGAAGGAAAGGTGCCTAGGGATTAGAAGAGGGCATGCATAGTTCCTTTGTATAAAGTCAAAGAGGAAAAAATGGAGAGTACAAATTATAGGGGAGCATGTCTGGTAGAGTTAGTATTGAAAGAATTAAGAGTAAGACGGAGAGCAGGATAGCAGATGAACAAGGAGGCTTTAAGAAAGGTAGGGGGTGTGTAGACCAGGTGTTTACAGTGAAACATATAGGTGAACATTATTTAAATAAGGGTAAAGAGGTTTTTGTGGCATTTATAGATTTGGAAAAGGTGTATGATAGGATGGATAGCGGGGCAATGTGACAGATGTTGCAAATGTGGAATAGGAAGTAGGTTATTGAAAGCAGTGAAAAGTTTTTACGAGGATAGTGAGGCTCAGGTTAGAGTATGTAGGAGAGAGGGAGATTATTTCCCAGTAAAAATTGGCCTTAGACAGGGATGTGTGATGTCACCGTGGTTGTTCAATATATTTATAGATGGGGTTCTAAGGAAAGTGAATACTCGGGTGTTGGTAAGAGGTGTGGAGTTAAAAGATAAAGAATTTAACACAAAGTGGGAGTTGTCACAGTTGCTCTTTGCTGATGACACTGTGCTTTTGGGAGATTCTGAACAGAAGTTGCAGAGGTTGGTTGATGAGTTTGGTAGGGTATGTAAAAGAAGGAAATTAAAAGTGAATATAGGAAAGAGTAAAGTGATGATAAAAAAAATAGGTAATGGAGGATTGGATATCAGATTGGAGGGAGAGAGTATGGAGGAGGTGAATGTGTTCAGATATTTGGGAGTGGACGTGTCAGCAGATGGGTCTATGAAAGATGAGGTGAATCAAAAAATTGACGAGGGGAGAAAGGTGAGTGGTGCACTGAGGAGTCTGTGCAGGCAAAGAACTTTATCCAGGAAAGCAAAGATGGGAATGTATGAGAGGATAGTTATACCAACACTCTTGTATGGGTGTAAAGCATGGGTGGTAAATGTTGCGACAAGGAGAAGGCTGGAGGCAGCGGAGATATGTCTGAGAGCAATGTGTGGTGTAAATATAATGCAGAGAATCTGTGTTTTGGAGATTAGGAAGAAGCGTGGGATTACCAAAACTACTATCTAGAGGGCTGACTAGGGGTTAATGAGATGGTTTGGACATGCAGAGAGGTTGGATCAAAATAGAATGCCTTCGAGAGTGTATAAATCTGTAGTGGAGGGAAGGCAGGTAGGGGTCAGCCTAGGAAAGGTTGGAGGGAAGGGGTAAAGGAGGTTTTGTGTGTGAGGGGCTTGGACTTTTAGCAAGTGTGTGTGAGCATGTTAGGAACAAATGGAGACAAATGGTTTTTAGGACATGACGTGCTGTTGGATTGTAAGCAAGGTAAAATTTATGAATGGATTCAGGGAAACTGGGAGGTAGGACTTGAGTCCTGGAGATGGGAAGAACAGTGCCGGCACTCTGAAGGAGGGGTGTTAATGTTGCAGTTTTATAACTGTAGCGTAAGCATGCCTCTGGCAAGACGATGATGGAGAGAATGATGGTGAAAGTTTTTCTTCTTCGGGCCACCCTGCCTTGGTGGGAAACGGCCGTTGTTTACCTGGAGTTTACCTGGAGAGAGTTTCGGGGGTCAACGCCCCCGCGGCCCGGTCTGTGACCAGGCCTCCTGGTGGATCAGCGCCTGATCAACCAGGCTGTTGCTGCTGGCTGCACGCAAACCAACGTACGAGCCACAGCCCGGCTGATCAGGAACTGACTTTAGGTGCTTGTCCAGTGCCAGCTTGAAGACTGCCAGGGGTCTGTTGGTAATCCCCCTTATGTGTGCTGGGAGGCAGTTGAACAGTCTCGGGCCCCTGACACTTATTGTATGGTCTCTTAACGTGCTAGTGACACCCCTGCATTTCATTGGGGGGATGGTGCATCGTCTGCCAAGTCTTTTGCTTTCGTAGTGAGTGATTTTCGTGTGCAAGTTCGGTACTAGTCCCTCTAGGATTTTCCAGGTGTATATAATCATGTATCTCTCCCTCCTGCGTTCCAGGGAATACAGGTTTAGAAACCTCAAGCGCCCCCAGTAATTGGGGTTTTTTATCTCCGTTATGCGCGCCCCCTAAAAAGTTTTTTCATTTTCTAGGTCGGCAATTTCACCTCCCTTTTAAAAAGGTGTGTTAGATTTGCAGAAATTTTCCCAGCCTAAAATAGAAAAGGGGCCCTAAAGGTGTCATCATGGGCTTGGCCCCCCCAGTTTTGAAGGTTTCATTATCCATCCTGTCTTTTTTTTTTTAACCACCCTTGTCATTTAAAAAAATAATATAAAAATAATTTAAAAATAATATATTTTTATATATATATATTTTAATATTTTATATTATATATATTTCGTCTAATCAAGAAACCTCCCAGGATCATTATCAAAGGCGGGTGTGTAAATTCTGCTGCTCGTGTTGGAAAGGGCCCCAAAAGCTCTGCTTTTGTTTTTCCCTTCGAATCAAGAAAAGGGTTGTGTATGGGGAATTCGTAAAGGGAACATCGGTCCCCATGGGTAGGTGAGGTCAGTGGGGAAAGTTAATGGAGGGGGAGGAGGAGGAGGCGGAGGCGGGGGGGGGGGTTGAGGGGTAATACTGTGCCCCCCCTTCCCCAAACAGGGGCGCATACACCGTTTTGTCGGGGTTCAACAATGGGTGTTTGTTCACCGTGTTTTATATTTGTACATAGTGTGTGGGTGCGAAAGTATGGAATGGTATGCGCATAGCACGGTAGGGGTAAAAGCGGCGTTTTGTTTCCCAGTGGGGGCTGTGCAAAAAGCATTGTGGTGTATAGTAACAGGTCCCAAGAATAGTGGGTTTTTAGTAAAGGTGCCCCCGAGATTGGGTGTAAAAAGATTGCCCTGGGAGGGAGTGGTGCCCTATCGCCCCCCTCCCATCTTCCCCCTCCCCCCTTTCCCCTCCACCCCCAAACCCCCCCGGGGGGAGACCCTTCTCCCCCCCCTCCCACCCCCAGGGAACTATATGGGGTTATGTGCCACCCTTTTTTCTTCAGCCTGGGTTTACCACCCTTTTGAGGTATGGCAGATGATGAAGCCAAAGCACCCCACAAACCCAAGGGAAACAGTGCCCCAAAAAATGAAAAAAGGGGCCCCTTAGGTTGCGGGGGGTTTCGAGCACGCAACGGGAAAATGGTGGGCTTTTCGTGCGCACAATGGGGTACGGGATCCCATAGGGCCCCCAGCAGAGGCAGCCCCCACCCTTTCCACAGGCAGATAAAATTTCCAAAAGGCAATTTCCTCACTTGCGATCCCTTTCTTTTGGGCTTTTCAAATCCATGTTTAACGGGACTATCCCACCCCCAAAAGCGGCTCGCCCAAGGAGCGGGGAAAAAATTCACGCCCTTTTTAAAGCTTTGTGAAGGGAAAGATTCCACAACTTAGAAGCCGGGGCACCAAAGCATGGCAACCTGTCCTGTTCGGCAATGTTGTTTGCAGTTCCTGAGGACGAGGAAAACTGCAACCACGTCAGTTATAAAGGCAGGGGCCAACCTCCCCAAAAAAAGGATAATTGTGCCCTCTGCCCCTTCATCGCAGGAACCCAAAAAGGTTAGCCCCAAAAAACCCCCACTGAAAATGGAAAATTTGGGAAAGGGGTTAGAAAAAAATTTGAAGGTAAAAACAGTGGGAGAAACCCTTTTTAATTACAAGGGACGACCTGTCCCCCCCAAAAGATGAGACCAACCCCAACCCACAAGGGGCCAAGTTTTCCAAACCAGGGAAAACCATAACCATCAACAAAAACCCCTTAGGAAAAACCCCTCATTGAAAAAAATTTAAAATTTTGCCTGAATCGGAAGTTTTTAAGGCGATGTGTCTTTTCCCTGCAGGATTGCAGGAGGTTCCTTTGGAAATTTCGCCCTCGGGCCTAAAGGGGAAAGATGGAAAATCCAAGAAACTCGGTGCATCTGCACCTTTTCTCCCCCGGTTAACAACTTTCGTCAACAAAATGTGGGGGCGAATCCAGAAGAATTTTAAACCTTTTTTTTTGGACCCTCACTGTGTGCGTTGAAGAAGGATGGGGGAATCAGCCCTTTTGCTGTTGGAAACACTTTCCCGCCGTTGGGGCCCAAAAAAGCTGCAGTAAAAAAACTTTCCCCTGGGAAGCTGCCAGTTTATCCAGCCACACCAAGGGGCCCTTTGGGGGTCCCTAAAGGCAGTGAACTGCCCTCATGAGAAAGGGCCACATCGGGGGCCCTACCGAAAAAAAGGGCTGTATTTCCAAATTTGATTTTTGGAAATGCCTTTTAATAGGGTTTAAAGAGAAAAAATGCTGCTTCCCCAGCTTTTTCGGGATCGTTTCCCCCCGTTTTTTTCCCCTTCATCTCGCTGGCTACGGGAAAACCTTTTTTTTTTGGGTTTGGGAAAAAAACTAAAATTCAATCACAGAAGGTTTTTCAGCAGGGGGGCCCCACTAGCTCGTTTCTTTCGGGTTTGGGGCATTTAAGAGAAACAAATTCCCGGGCTACGCAGCGAGCTCAAATTGGTCCCTGGAGGGATGGCACTTTGGAGGTATAAAGTTTCCCCGGGTAGGGGAACTAAAAAGGGTTTGGAAAAACCCACAGGGAGAAGACTTGGGGGTTTAAACCTAAATCCCCCCAAAGGGTGTAAAAACCCTTACAGCGAAAAGGAAAAAAAATAAATTTTGCTGTGAGGGGAATTCCCCCCAAAAAGTTCTACTCCCCTCCGTCCAACATTTCCCTCCTGGGGGCACCGCGGGGTCCCCGGGCCCATCGCCCAAAAGTCCTCAAGGAAAAAATTAAATGACCTGTGGGGAATGGAGGAGGAGAAAAACCCAATTTTGTCCCCCCCCCAAATTGACCCTCTGTATTTTCCCCAAAAGGGGCCCTTATTTTCCCAAAGGAACCCAACTTATTTCCCTGAGGTGGCCCCTTTTTTGAAAACCCCAACACTCGAGAATATGATGCACACTGGGGGAAAAACCCCTTAAGAAGGCATGAACCTGCCCACTGGGAGGTAAAGCAATGGGATCGGGAAACCCCCCCAGTGCGACTGGGAGGTTATAGGAGTGCCCCAAAGAAAACGCTTGTTGTTTAAACCTGCTTTTCTGTTTCGTTTTTGGGGGTTTTCCAGGTTTAGTCAAGAAGTTTTTCCCGGGAACGCTTGAGAGACGTGGTGGGAGCTAAAGCCCCCAGGTTTACTGAAGCAGCATTCGGGGGGACCCCTTCCAGATTCCTCCAGTAGCCCAGCTCCCCCAAAAGACCAAAAAACAGTCCCACGGGGAAAAACCCAATCATGGAAAAAATCCCCCAACACGCTCTCCAATCCCTCAGGAAAGGAAAAAAGCTCGTCCCCTGGCAGTGAAGGAAACCCCACCTCAGGGTTTCCTGTTAGCTTTTCCCCCAATTTCCCCCTTGGGCATCGACTAGACCCAGAGGCCTTTCGGTTGGTGTTTTTCCCTTCCCCCTAGCCCCCCCATCCTCCCCGAAATAGGTGTTTTTGCGGCAGGGGACAGCTGATCAAATTTGGACTTCAGGTTGGGTGTTTTCACCCCAGAAAAGGGGAAAGTATGCGGGCCCATGAGGAGGTCAATGCTTTAAAAAAGAGAAGCCTCCCCCTTTTCCCTTTGCCCAGCTCCCCCGGGAAAACCCCAAGTGCGAGGTCTGACGGAAGTAAAATAAGCGCCCCTGATGGAGCCACTATGTCCCCTTGGGAAGGGGGGAAAGAGTTTTGCCTGGGGGACTAACGGTGCCGCCACATTAGCAGACCCCTACTTCCCCTACCCCGTAGTGGGGGGGTGGAGCGGGCCACCCCACAGGGAGGCCCCAAAAAGATCAAAAATTTATAAAGATTTCCCCCCTTGTTTAAACTTCACCCCCTTGGAGCAGGGGGAAAAGTGTGCTCAAAAATTTTCCTAATAGAGCTGGGGGGAAAAGGGTATAAAAAAAAACAAAGGGCCCACAGGGCGCCCCAGCTTCCTTTTTTCAAAAGACTCAGTGTTGCAATCCGAGGGGAAAAATTGCCGGCGGGCTTTTTTGGGCAGGGAAACACCCGGGGAGGGGACGAATTTATTCGAGATTTTTGCGCTGGGGTTCCTTGTTGTTTTTTTTCTTTTGTATTTTTTGTAAATTTTTTTGTAAAATTGTAATTTTGTTTTTAAAAAAATTAAAAAATTATATAAAATATGGGGGGGTTTGGTAGGAGAAAATTCTCAAAAGCTTGGGGGGAAAGCCCTTGATTTTTCCCCTTTGAAGCAAGTTTATTTTTTTGGGTGGGGACCCCTTTTTTCAGTTTGGGAGGGGGTCCCTCCCTTTTTATTTTATTTATATTAAATTTATATATATATTATATTAATATTTTTAATATATGAAATGAAGAAGGAACAGGGCCAAAAGGTATGCCCCATGCGATGGCCTTGGGCCCCCCCCCGCAAAATTACCCCAGGGACCCCCCCATTTGGGTTTCCCCTCACTCGGGGGAAGGAGCACGAAGGGGGGAACCCAGAAAGCCCCAAAGCTAGTCAGGTCCAACTAAAACCCAACCAAAACCCCACTCATGTATTTTTTAAACCTATTTTTAAAATACAGAACGCTTTACCCTGAAAAAACTGTTTTGGGGGGGTTTTGGGGTTCCTCTTACCAAACTCTATTATCAAACTAGTGCTTTTTAAATATCCTTCCTGAGTCTTTTTTTTTCCCAAAATTTAAAACCCCCTTGTTGGGGTCTGCCCTTTGGCTGGAGATATTCAGAAACGCTATTTCTTTCCCTTTTATTTTTACTTTTTTTCCTTTATACACCTAAAACCCTACCCCCCCTAATTTTTACACCTTTTCTAGAGTGTGCAGATTCGGGCCCCCTTTTATTCTGCCCTTCATAGGGGTTTTTCGTTACAGGGATCTTTCTTTTTTCTCCCCCTCTGTATTTTTTCCCAGGCTTTTATATCTTTTCTGCGTACGGTGCCCGGGAAATGTCCCAAAATTGTCTAAATGGGGCCCAAAACCAAGGATAATAGAGTTGAAGAAAAACTGAGGATTTTTTTTTTTTATTTCTAGATATGAAGCCAAAGAATTCTTTTGCTTTATTGCGAATACTAATGAAAACCTGTTGTTTTTAGTTTTAATTTCTGTTAACCCAAAACTCAAAATCCTTTACGCAACAGTTTTTTAAAAGATTACAAATTTTTTTTAAAATGTGGCATGGTTATTTTCCTGCCCCCCCCTTTAGAATTTGTTTTTTGTCTATTTTAAAACTGTATTTCCCCACTTCCCCGGGGACCTTTGCATCAGTTATTCAAATCATCCGGGGAGTTGCCTTTTTGTCCCATTAAAATAAATTTGGGAGGGCCCTTTTTTGGTGCCATCACCCCCAAATTTTTGTTATTTTGGTTTATTTTTTCCCCTAACTATGTCGTAAAATGTGAAAAAAAGGGGGCCAAACATTTGACCCCTGGGAACACCGCTTGTGCCCGTCCCCCCATGCTGATTTTCCCCCCATTTATGCAAACTCTTGCTGCCTATTTGTCACCTTTGCCTCTACCGGGAAAAAAAATTTCTTCCTTTTCCCCTGTCCCTTAAGTTTCCTAAACAGCTTTTCCCCGGTGGGGGGAACTTTATCGAAAGCCCTTACTGAAGTTTATCAATACCCAATTCATTTCCCTTTAAATTCTTCCCCCTCAAAAAACCTTAGTAAAAAAAAGTTAGTAATTTCGTGGGGGACAGGAACCCCTTTTTGTAAAACTTGTTGAGATTCAAAATAAAATTCTTTGTATCAATAGGCTACGAATTGCTTGGGAAATTTATTGATAAAATATATTATATAAATTTTTATATATATTTTTTATTTAAAATATATAAATTTTATATATATATATTTTATTTTATATATGTCGTCCCGAATGGGCAAAACTTGGGGGGTTTTGGGCCCTTAAATACCCACGTCATCTTGCCTTATAAGAAAAAGTGAAAATTTGTGTATGCAAAAATTTTCCCCAAAATCATTTAAACCCTAACGAAAAATATATTTCACTGTGTTTGTTTAGTTTAAAAATTACTGTAAACAAATCTAAAAATATTTTAGGGGGGGTTAGGCTAAAAAAAAAAATTTGTTTTCTTGTTATAATGGGTTGGGGAAGTTTTCTAATTTTCCCTTTTGGGTTTTGAAAAATTTTAAATTTTTACACCCAACATTAAATTTGAAAAAAATATATTTTTTAAACGTTTACGGAAAATTTTATAAAGGGAAATTAAATTTTTAAACGAGTTCTTGCAATGACAGTTTTTCATATTCGGCCCCCCCCCGCCCATATAAAATATATAATTTTATATATATTATATATATATATATTTTTTTTATATATTATATATTTATATTTATTATTATTATTATTATTATTATTATTATTATTAATTATTATGCAGAAATCGAAATTAAGCAACAATAAGAAAGGGGTAAAGGTGAATGCCCTGGTTTTGGGCAATCAAACATCAGTAGTGGTTTTTGTTGGGGAAATAAGAAAAAAAACCGGAAGACCCTTCTATGTGACTGTTCTTTCCGGTTCTGGAAAGAGGGGCAGTCACATGAGGGGAATCACCCTGGTTTCCCCTTGCCTTTTCCCCTGCAACACTCCGTCCTTAGGGGTGTGTTGATTGGAGAAAGGGAAAAACCCCAAAAAATTTTCCTTTTCTTTGTGGTTTTATATATGTTATGTGTTTGTATAAAAAAATTAATTTTTTCGTCCCTGAGGGGTTTAAAAAATGGCCCAATTAGAAAAAAAATCTTTTAAAAATTTAAAATTTTTTTTTAAAAAATTTTCGCTTAACTTTTTAAAGATTTTTTTTTTTTTTTAAATGTAAAAAATTAATAATTTTCTTCCAAAAAAAATTTTTAGAAAATTTTCCTAACCTTTTTAATAACAAGTTTAAATTTTAAATTTAGTAACCCAACTAAATATATTTTATTTAAGTTTACAAAAAATTTAAATTTAAACCCCAAAAACCAATGAAAAATATTTTTTTTTTTGTTTGGTTCGAATGTTTTTTGCAAAATTTTTACATACCAAATTTTCGTTTGGGGCACTATTGGCAAGAAGAGCGTTCCCTATTTAAGCCAAAATCTTAATTTTTTTCCCTTTTTCGGCCCGACACACAAACACACACAACACAAATAAAAAAATATATATAAATATATATTTTTTTTATATATATATATATAAATAAAATTTATATATATATATATATAAAATTTTTATTGATGTGCAAAAATTATTTTTAAAATGATTATAATTAATTAAAATTTTAAAATTGAACAAAAAGTTTTTTCCCAAATAACCATTTGATTTGGGAAGGAAGGAAAGGGGGAGGGGGAAAAAAGAAAGGAAGGGGGGGGAAAGGAAAGGGGGTAGGAGGTGGTGGGGGTGGGGGAGAGGGGGGGGGGATGTTTAAAAGGGAAAAATTATTGAAGGAGACATGGTGTTGCGGGTTGGCCAATAGCAGCGCCCTGGGCGCTCTCTAAATGGCTTTTCCATTACCCCAATTTTCCCAAAAAACCCACGATTTCCCGGGTTTTTATTAACAATATTCAGTGCGGTAAAATTCTTTTTCTGGGCATACTTCAAAACGACCCTTACAACACGTTTACCCCAAAGGATACAATAGGTCCCCAAGGAATACAACAAAAACCCCGGGAGAAACAACACAATTTTGCAAAACATATGGGGCAACAAAAGGGAAAACATTCATCAAGTACAATGAGCTTATGAAAACCCACAAAGTCTTCCCCTCTAAAAAATCCCCCGGTTTATAGGCCATTGTTTTTGCCTCTCTCAGTTTTTCCCACCGGGTTAAAGGTCGTGGGCGTGTAAAACCGCCCAAAACCCCTTCCCCCCTCATGCATCCACTACCTTTTAGACTATTAGCTTGCATCTCCCCCTTTTGGCTCGTTGTGTTTGGGCCCCTTGGGGCACGGGTTTCCCACAGGGTTGTTTGAATAAAAGATCCCAAAAACCTTTTTAGTTCCAGCTTCTCCCAAAAAAGTATCACACTGGTGGCGCGGTGGGATGCTAAAGCTTAAGAGAAAATTTCATATTGGGAAGCTGGACTAAAAAAGCTTGTTTCCATTTTAAAGAAAAAGCCACCCAGAAAGGAAAAAACCCCACCAGCCAGTCCCAACGCTACTATGAGTACAAAAGAAAATTTTACAAGCGGGCGGGGAAACCCGGGAAAAAATAAGTTTCCCCCTTACTCTGACGCCTGGCGTCTCGGGAAAAGAGGATGCTGGGTCTTTTGAAAGAGGATCCCGGGCGTCTCTGAAAGGGGTTCCCGGGCATCTCGGGAAAAGAGGATCCCTGGCGTCTCTAAAAAAAAAAAAAAGGGGGATCCCGGGCGTTCTGAAAGAGGATGCCTGGCATCTTTTGGAAAGAGGATGCCTGGCATCTCGGGAAAGAGGATGCCTGGTATTTTGGGAAAGCAGATGCCTGGCTCTGGAAAGGGATGCCGGGGCATTCTGAAAAGGTTTACTTGGCATCTCTGAAAGGGATGGGGGGGCATTTTTAAAAGAGGATGCCTGGCTTTTCCTGAAAGAGGATCCCCGGCATCTCTAAAATGAGGTTCCTGGCATTCTGAAAGGGGATCCCTGGCTCTTAAAAGGGGGTCCCAAAACCTCGGGAAAAAACCTTTTAAAATTTCACCCTTAATGCTATTCTGAAAGTATTTCCCACGGGGCCCTTATTTCGTGGGAATCTCAGTTTTGAAAACTAAAAAAGGGGGGGGAGGGGTAAGGGGGGTCAGTTTTCCGGGACAAGTGGAAAAAGGGGACTATTTACTTACATTGCTTTTTTTGTTCACCTGGGCATTAAGGGGGTTTCCTGGGTATTCCCCGACAGGTGAAAAGTCGCATGCTGGGGGGAGGGGGATTGTTTGGTTTCCGTGGTGCATATAAGCCAGTTTTTTGAGAGGGGTTTTTAAAGGGGTTACCCGGGTTTAAATATCACTTTTTTTAAATGAGGCGGGGTTTTTTCCCCTATCTTTTTGTCTAAAATTTGGTAAAGCAACTTTTCCCTAGAAAACCCCAGAGAGAAGAATTTGGTAAAGCTCTTCCCTCCATTTTCCCAAAACACAATAAAATACTGCCCCGGGAATTCCTGTTTTTGTGCTTTCTTTTTTCCTTTAAAAGAAAGAAGTGAGTTGTTGTGGTGTGTGTGTACTCCCCTATTTGTGTTGCTGAGTTTCAAATCGTAGCTCCGGGCCCCCGCCTCTTCACTGATTGCTACTAGGTTCCTTGCTCCCCCGGGCTCCTTGGCTTCTTTCAAATCTTGTTTTAAAAACCATGTTTGTTTCCCTGTCTCACTACCCCCCTTTTTTAGGTTATTCGACTGTGAAACTCTGTGACTGAAAAAAATATTTCCTAAATTCCTTTGGTTTATCGAGGGCTTCAATTCCCAAATTTTTTACCCTTTGCTTGTGTCCCTTTTCTGGAAAATCCTGTCTTTGTTTCCCCCTTTTTTCAATTCCTTTCAAATATTTTATATATTTGTTATCATGTTCCCCTGACCCCGCTGTTCCCCCAGTGTCGTAGGCAGTTTCTATTAAATTTTTCCCCCTAGGGCAATCCCCCTTTGCTTTGGGGGGTAGTTTGTAGCAAAACCCTTTTCGCATTTTTTCCCAATTTTTTGACGTGCTTCTCAGGTGTGGATTCCAAAAAGGTGCTGCATACTCCCAAAATGGGCCAGGGGCGTATATGGTGTACGAGTTTTTTTGGGAAAGTTCCATGCTGAGGGATAGGAAAAGCTAAATTTTCAGGCTTGCCGACGTGTAGGTGAAGGGAGTTATTGTTGATGTGCGCCTCAGTTGGTAGGTCGGGTTTTTTACTCATCCAAGATTTTTTCCTTTAGTGAGGTTTTCAGTTTTGGGGCCCCCTGCCATACTCTATGTTTTTTTGCCCCTTCCCCCATCTTCATGGGCTTTGCATTTGGAAAGGGGTTTTTTTCAAAAAAGCCAGTCGCTGGGCCGGCTTTTAGCCTGATCAGGTTTCTTTGTAGTTCTGCCTGTCCCCTTTCGATTTTTTTTTTTTCATTAGTTCACATCAAACTGCGGGGCGGGACATTTGAGGCTATCCCTTCCGTTATGCCATTCCCCATATACCAAAAAACAGGAAAATTCTAAGACTGACCCCCGGGGAACCCTGCTCTCACAGGGCCCCATTGAATCGTTCCCCTTTTCCCTTAAATCGGGTTTTTGCCTCCTGTTTAGAAAATACTCTGATCCATGGGAGGGCCCTTTTCCCTTTTATGCATGCCTGATCCCCCCAGCTTTTGCTTAAAATTTTTTGGGGAAAAATGGGGTCAATGCCATTTTTTCAGTTTTAAGAAAGGGAAATCTTCCCCCCTCCTTCGGTTTCTGTTTCCTTGTTAAAAATCCCGGGAAAATTTGTGAACAGGATTTTTCCTTTTTGAAACCGTTTCCCGGGTTTTGTTTATTGGCCCGTGTTTTTTTCTAGGTGTCCACCCCCCTTCCCTCATGATCTTTCCATGGGTTTGAGGGTAAAGCACGTTTTGACAAGGGGTTTTGTAGTTTAAAGCCTTGTGTCGGGGTTTCTTAAAAATTGGGAATACATTTGCCCTCTTCCCTTTCCTCAGGTTTGTTGCCCCCCGTTTCGTTTGGGTGTGTTTTTAAGGGTTTTTGGTTTGTGGCACACACAGATCTCTGTCCCTCTCGGGGCCCCCCGGAGAGATGTCGGTCCCACCCTTTTTGGGGGTTTTCAAATTTTAATAGCTGTTTTTTTCACCTTTTCCCCGGTTTTTGCGTTTTCATCCCGCAATTGTTGGGTGTTTCTCTTTTTTGAATTCTGGAGTCCCTTTCCGTTCCCCTGTGACAAGAAAAGGGCCCAGGGTGGTTTTGTTTAACTCCCCCCTTCCCCTTCCCCAGCTGATTACCTGGTTTGGGCTGTTGTTTTCCTCCCCATGTTTGGGTATACCCAAAATTTTTTTGGGTTTAGGGGCTTGGGTTTCGATTTAAATATGTTTTTTCGTGTTGTCGCTGAGCCTCCCTTTTTTTTCTATGATATTCTGGGTTTTTGGTTAAATTTTTTTTTTTCTGGGTCCTTTTTCTTCTGTACTTTTTCCTTCTCTAGTGCACTTTTTTTTGCCTTTTTTACACCCTTTGGGGAACCAAGGACTGTTTGGTTTTCCCCTTATTTATGTTTCCCCTTTGGGGAAAAACCCCCCTTTCCCTTTTCCTCCTTGCATTTTGTCACCTTTGTCAAACATTTCTTTAATGGGGGTTTCTTGCCCAAACTCTTCCCCATGAACGTCTTGGGAAAAAAGTTTCTCCTGCTTGTGTAGGTTTTTTTTTGTTTTTTTTTGTTTTTCCCGTTCCCATTCCGCTACCCCCTCCCCTTTTAGCTTTAACTATGTTAAACAAAACAAAAAGAACCACCTGATCAAATAGTCCCAAAGGGGGCCCTTTTATACGTGATAACCTCAAGGTTCCGGAAAATACTCAAGGTTTAATATAGGTCCAGCCTTGCTGGGTAATTCCCAGTCTTCTCTTGGTAGTGTCTCTAACCCTGTTGATACATGAGGGTTTTTCCCGTACCCCCTCCTTTTCCCTTGGGCCCCTTTCCCCCGTTGGGATTCCCTGTGGTCCAGGTTTTTCCCAGTCTATTCCTTGTTTATTTTAAATCACCCCTAAATAGTAATTTTTAAATTTTCCCACGTGAGCTCTTTTGGCACCTAGCTAGTTATGTATGTGTGTGTTTTGTGTGTGTGTGGGGTGTTGGGTGTTGGGGTGGTGTGTGTGTGTGTGTGTAATAGTCACTCTGGGGAAACAAGTATTAAAAAAATGATAAAAATGAATTTTTGCAGTTATTCCCACCTTTTCCCCGCCCGTTGAGTCGCCCATAAGAATATCAAAGGTTTTGGGACTCCCTTAAAAAGGGTTGTTGAAAAGTCACTTAACTCGTTGAAAGGTCATTTAGGTTTTAAAATCACTTGTGAAAAGGTTTGTATTTGAAAGGTACTTAATGAAAAGGGCACTCGTTGAAAGGTCACTTTTAAGGAAAAGGGCACTTTATGAAAGGTCACTCGTTGAATGGTCACTGGTCGTTGAAAAAGGGATTTTATGAAGTTTTTTGGTTTCCCGTATTTAATGTTTAATTAGGGTGTTCTGTCGCCAATTTTGTAAAAAATTTTTAAATCGTTTTTAAAAATAATTAAAAACCCTTAAAAATAAGGTCATTGTTAAAAATCCTTAAATGGAAAAAAGTCATTGCTAGTGAAAGGCCATTAACTCGTTTAAAAAGTTTATCAAATTTTTTTAAGTCTTGGGCCCCCTTTTAAAAACTAAAACTCTTTAAATGGGGCATTCTTAAATTGTAGGAGGTTTTAGGGGGTTTTCTGATAGGAATCCAAACTCCCCCTCTTCCCCAAGTCAGCTGACAAAACGGGGAGTTTCCCGTTTGTTAAAATTCCCCTTGATTTTTTTAAAAGAGGGGGGGGAGGTTTATCGGTTTTTAGGGTTACCCGTGCTTCCCACTAGTTTTTGTTAAGGGTTTTGGCCACCTTTCCCGAGAGAAAGTTTATAGGTGGACCCATGGCTGGTACATTGGGTGGAAACCCTTTGGTAGGTCTGTTTTGGCAGCTGAGTTGCTTTCCAGAGGTCACTCTTTGTTCCTCCGGGTGGGGGGTTTAATTCCCGGGTTCCCCAAAGAGGGTAATTGGTTCCGGGGGGGGGGGTGGGGTAATTGGTTCCAAAGATTTGGGGTAATTTGGGTTCCGGATATGGGGGTTTAAAAGTTCCCCAAAGATTTGGGGGGGAATTGGTTCCCCGGTTTTGGTGGGTAAATTTTGGGTTTTCCAAAGATTGGGGTTTAATTTGGGTTTCCCGGTTTTGGGGGTATTTTTGGGTTTCCCAAAGTTGGGGGGTAAAATTTGGGTTTCCCGGATGTGGTGGGGTAATTTTGGGTTCCCCAAAGTGGGGGTAATTGGGTTTCCCGGGGGTTTTTTGGGGGATAAAATTTGGTTCCCAAAGATTGGGGAAAAGGTTCCAAAAAAATGGGGAAATAAAATTTGGGTTTCCAAACGATAGGGGGTAATAGGTTCCAACAATTTGGGGGTTTAAATTTGGGGCCAAAAGGTTTTTGGTGGATTTAAATTTGGGTTTCCCCGATGAGGGGGAATTGGGTTTCCGGGTTTTTGGTGGGAATTTGGGTTCCCGGGTGCAGTGGGGGTAATTGGGGTTTTTTGGGTTTTGGTGGGGTTTTTTTGTTCCGGGGGTTTAGTGGGTAATTGATTTTTGGGTGTTGGGGTAAATTTGGGTTTTTGGGTGTGGTGGGTAAATTTGGGTTTCCGGGTGTTGGGGGGTAATTGGTTTTTTCCCGGGTGCAAATGGGTTTAAAAGGTTTAGGGTGTGGTGGGGGAAAATGGGTTTCCCGGGTTTTAGTGGGTAATTGGTTCCGGGTGTGGGGGGTAATGGGTTTTAAAGGGGTAGTGGGTAATTGATTTCAAGGGGTGTGGTGGTAAATTGTTCTAGGGGCCTTTTATTTAAATTTGGGTTTCCGGGTGTAGGGAATTGATTTGGGTTGTTGGGGGGTTTTTAAATTTGGGTTTCCGGGGCAGTATATAATGGGTTTCCCGGGTGTTTTGGTAATGATTCCCCGGGGTGTTGGTGGGTAAATTTGGGTTCCCTTTTTTGTGGGGGTAGGGTGGTGGGTAATTGGTTTAACGATGGGGGGAATTTGGTTCCGGGGGGTGTTAGTAACTGGTTCTAACGATGGGAGTTAAAGGTTCCAGGGTTTAGTGGGTAAAATTTGGGTTCCCGTGTGTTAGTGGATAATTGGTTTAAAAAATGAGATGTTAAATTTGGGTTTTTGGGTTTTAGGGAGGGTAATTGGTTCCCGGGTTTTTGGGGTAAAAGGTTCCAGGGTGTAGTGGGTAATTGGTTCCAGGGTGTAGTGGGTAATTGGTTCCCCGATGAAATGGGGAATTTGGGTTTAGGGTTTTTAGTGGGTAATTGGTTCCCGGGTTTGGTGGGGACATTGGTTCCTGGGTGGGTGGGGAATTTGGTTTTTAGGGTGTGGTGGGGTAAAATTTGGTTTTCCCGGGTGTAAATTGGGGAATTTGGGTTTTAGGGGTTTTAGTGGGGAATTGGTTCCAAGATGTAGTGGGTAAATTTTTTCCGGGGGTGGTTGGGGGAATTGGTTTCCGGGGTTTTTTGGTGGGTAATTTGGGTTCCGGGTTTTTGGTGGGTAATTGGTTCCCCGGGTGTGTGGGTAATTTGGGTTTCCCAAAATTTTAGTGGGTAATTTTGGTTTCCCGGGTGTGGTGGGTAATTTGGGTTTAGGGTTTTAGTGGGTAAATTTTGGGTTTAGGGGGGTTTGGGGGGGTAATTTGGGTTTCCGGGTTGGTGGGTAATTGGTTTTGGGATGTGGTGGGTAATTGGTTCCGGGTTTTTAGTGGGTAATTGGGTTTCCGGGTTGGGAGGTGGGTTAAATTGGGTTCCAAAATGTGTGGGGAATTTTTTTTGGGTTTAGGGTTTAGGGGTAATTTGGGTTTTTGGGTTTTTGGTGGGTAAATTTGGTTTTGGGTTTTTAGTGGGTAATTGGTTCCAGGGGGGGTGGGGAATTGGTTCCCGGGTTTTGGTTGGGGAATTGGTTTTCCGGGTTTTAGTGGGGTTAATTTGGTTTCCCCCGGGTGTGGTGGGGGAATTGGTTCCGGGGTGTAGGGGGGAAAATTTGGGTTTAAGGGGGGTTTTTGGGGGTAAATTTGGGTTTCCCGGGTGTGGGGGGTAATTTGGGTTTCCGGGTTGTGGGGGTAAATTTGGGTTCCCGGGTGTAGTGGGTTTAAATTTGGGTTCCCGGTGTATTTTTTATTTGGGTTCCCGGGTTTTAGTGGGTTAAATTTGGGTTCCGGGTGTAGTGGGTAATTGGTTTCCCGGTTGGGAAATGGTTAATTTGGTTTTCAGGGTGATGGCAAATTTTGTGCAAATTTGAGACTTTGCTGGTCGACATTTAAAAAATTTTCTAAAAGATGTGTTTTGCGCTCTGGGGCCAGCAGAATAATTTGGTGGGGTTGTCTAAGCTGGATTTTTTTTTTGTTTTGGTTTGTACCAAACTAAAGGGTGTTTTTTGGGGATAAGGAAGGGGGAGTTTACCTTTCTTGTTTGTTGGTTTGGTAAGGTAAGGGGGGACAGTTAACACTGCTTGTCTTGTTTTGGTTTTGGGAAGGTCAGGGGGGGGGCAGGGTTAAACCTGCTTGTTTGTTGGTGTGGGAAGGCGGGGGGGCGTTAACCCCTGTTGTCTTGTTGGGGTGGTAAGGTCAGGGGGACAGTTAACATGTTTTTTTGTTGGTGTGGTAAGGTAGGGGGACAGTTAAACCCCTGCTTGGGTTTGTTGGTTTTTGGGAAGGTCAGAGGGGGCGTTTAAAACGTTGGGCTTTTTGGTTTTGGGGAAAGGGGAGGGGGAAATTTACACTGTTGTCCCTTTTTGGTGTTTTAAGGTTCCCGGGGGGACAGTTAACATGCTTTTCTTGTTGGTGTGGTAAGGTAGGGGGGCGTTAACATGTTGTCTTGTTTGGGGTGGTAAGGAAGAGGGACAGTTGACATGCTTGTCTTGTTTTGGGGGGGGGTAAGGTCCGAAGGGGGCATTTGGGCAGGGTTGTCTTGTTGGTTTTGGTTTAAAAGGGCAGGGGGACAGTTAAAACTTTTCTTGTTGGGTGGTAAGGTAGGGGGGGGCAGTTAACATGGGTTGGGCTTGTTGGTGTGGTAAGGGGGCGGGAGCCCGTTAAAAATGCTTGTCTTGTTGGTGTGGTAAGGTCGGGGGACAGTTGAAACTGCTTGTTTTTTGGTGTGGTAAGGTAGGGGGCCGTTGGTATTTGCTTGTTTGTTGGTGTGGTAAGGGGAGGGGGACCGTTTCATGCTTGTCTTTTTGGTGTGGTAAAGGGAGGGGGGCCCCTTGACAAAGCTTTTCTTGTTGGGGTGGTAAGGTCGGGGGACGTTAACATGTTGTTTGTTGGGGTTTGGGAAGGGCAGGGGGCAGTTTGGTTTTTGCGTTTGTTGGGTTTTGGGAAGGGGGGGGGAAGTTTAAATGTTGTTTGTTGGTTTTGGTAAAGGGCGGGGGCAGTTAACACTGCCCTTTTTTGTTGGTGTGGTTTAAGGGGCAGGGGGACAGTTGGAATTTCTTGTTTGTTGGGGTGGAAGGTCGGGGACAGTTTTACATGTTGTCTTTGGGGTTGGGTTTTGGTAAGGTCCGAGGGGCAAAAATTTGGGATTGTTTTTCTTTTTGGGTTGGGGAAGGGTTAGGGGGGGGCAGTTGGTATTGCTTTTCTTTTTGGTGGGTAAGGGCGGGGGACAGTTAACCCCTGTTGGGCTTGTTTGGGTTTGGGAAGGTTTAGGGGGGCAGTTAAAAAATGCTTGTCTTGTTGGGGGGTAAGGTCGGGGGGGAAAATTGGGAAATTTTAGTCTTGTTGGGTGTGGTAAAGGCAGGGGGGGGCAGTTAAAATGTTGTCTTGTTGGTTTGGTTTTGGTTTAAAGGGGGCAGTTGGTATTGGGTTGTCCCTTTTTTGGTTGGGGAAGGGGCAGGGGGAAGGGTTAAAACTGCTTGTCTTGTTGGTTTTGGTAAGGTCCCGAGGGACAGTTAACACTGCTTGTCTTGTTGGGGTTTTGGGAAGGTCAGGGGGACCGTTAAAAAACTGTTGTTTGGGTTTGGGGTGGTAAGGTTAAAGGGGGGCAGTTTAAAAATGCCCTTTTCTTTTTTGGTGTGGGGAAGGTCAGGGGGACAGTTAACACTGCTTGTCTTGTTTGGGGTGGGGAAGGTTTGGGGGACAGTTAACATGTTGTCTTGTTGGTTTTTGGGGAAGGTAGGGAGAAAAGTTAACATGCTTGTCTTGTTGGGGTGGTAAGGTAAGGGGGCTTGGTTTGCTTGTCTTGTTGGTGTGGTAAGGTCAGGGGGACAGTTTTGGGATTGGGTTGTTTGTTGGTGGGGGGTAAGGCAGGGGGGGGCAGTTAACACTGCTTTCTTGTTGGGGTGGTAAAGGGCAGGGGGGACAGTTAACACTGCTTGTTTTTGTTGGTGTGGTAAGGGCAGGGGGGGCGTTGGTTTGTTGTCTTGTTGGTGTGGTAAGGTCAGGGGGGGCAGTTGGTTTGGTTGTTTTTTGGTTTGGTAAGGTAGGGGGACAGTTGGGATTGGGTTGTCTTGTTGGTGTGGTAAGGTCAGGGGGACAGTTTGGGATTGCTTGTTTTTTGGTGTGGGAAAGGTTTAGGGGGGCGGGTTTGGTATTGCTTTTCTTGGGTTTGGGGTGGTAAGGTTTAGGGGGGGGCAGTTTACATGATTGTCTTGTTTGGGGGGGGGTAAACAGGGGGGGCAGTTAACACTGTTGTTTGTGGTGTGGAAGGTCAGGGGGACAGTTGGTTTATTGCTGCTCCCCTCTCTCTGTGGGTCAGTGATTTCTTTGTTCCTTGACTTTATTTTTTCGAACTCCTTATGCTGTATGAAAATGGTTTCCAAATGTCGGGGCATTTTGGAAAAAGAACGATCAGTTTCCCGTTTTGGTGGGTTCGTTTTCTTGCAGTCCCCCCCGGGGCTTTTGTGGTTTTTCAACGGGCTTTTTTGTATCCCCTAAGTGGGGGGCCATGCGAAGGGACCCTGGCGTATTAACCCTTTTACATAAAAGGAAAAGATCATCTCGTTCGTCTGGTTTTCTCTCTCTGTCTGTCTCTCTCTGTCTCTTTCACCCCTTTAATTTAACGACCACCCCTTTACACCAGTGATTAAACACCCTCAGTGCCTCCACCCAATTTTTCTTTTTTCTTCGCAATAACTGTCAAAAAAAATTTCAATTTTTTTTTAGCCCTTATGGGTCCCCCAAAAAATTTTCGTTTCTCGAGGTATTCATTTTCGCTGATTTTTGGGTTTTTAAAGTTTGGGAAAAGGGGGGGCGGAGGGGGGCAAGGTAGGGGGGGGAGGGGGAAGAAGTAAAGGGGGGGGCCCTAAGGAAAATAAAGAAAGAAGTAGGAGGAGGGGGAAGAAGGAAAATAAAGACAAAAAATAGGAGGGGGGGTCAAAAAAGATAGGGACAAGAAGTAGGAGGAGAGACAAGGGGGAAGATAGGGACAAGAAGTAGGGGAGAGACAAGGAGGAAGATTTGGGACAAGAAAATAGGAGGAGAGAAAGGAGGGAAAATTGGGACAAGAAAATAGGAGGGAGAAAGGAGGAAGATAGGCCCAAAAAGTAGGAGGGATTTCAAAGGGGGAAGATAGGGAAAGAAGTAGGAGGTGGGCGGAAAGGGGGGAAAATAGGGGGGAAAAGGAGGAGGGGGGGCAAGGGGAAGATAGGGACAAGAAATTTGGAAAGGGGGCCGGAGGAAGATAGGGGCGGGGAAGTAGGAAAAGGGGGGGCAAAAAGGAAAAATAGGGGCAAGAAAAAAGGGGGGAGACAAGGAGGAAAAATAGGGTTTAAAAAGTAGGGGGGACCCAAAGGGGGGAAAATAGGGAAAGGAGTAGGAGGGGGGAAAAAAGGGAAAATTTGGGGCAAGGGAAAAAAGGGGGGAGAAAGGAGGAAAATAGGGAAAAAGGAGTAGGGGGGCCCAGGAGGGAAAATAGGGGGTAAGGGAAAGGGGGGGGAAGGGAAATAGGAAGGGGGGTGTAAGGAAAAAGGGGAGGGGCAAGGAAAAAAGGGGAAAAAGAGTGTGGGGCAAGAAGTGGGAAAGGAAGAGGGGATGGGCAAAGGGGGAAGATATGGGGGAAGGGTAAGGGCAAAGGGAAAGAAACGGAAAAAAGTAGGAAAGAGAAGGAGGGGAGGGGCAAGGAGATAGGGGCCAAAGGGGGGGGAGGGGAACAAAAATGCGGGGAAGAAGTAGGAATGGGGCAAAAAGAGGGGAGGGACAATAAGAAAAAAAAGGGGGAAAGGGGGGGAAGTAGGTGGGGGGAAAAGGGGGCAGGGGTTAAAGGAAAAAGGGGGAAAAAAACTGGAGGAAAATAAATCATTAAGGGGAAGGTCAAGAAGTTGGGGAGTGCAGAAGAAATGAGCAAGAAGTATGGGGGTTGTAGGGGCAAAAAGTTAATGGGCAAGAAAAAAGGAGGTTGTGGGGAAAAAGGAAGAGGGAAAGGGGAAAAGGGGAAAGAAAAGGGGGAAAGGGGGAACGAGGTTAAAAATAAGGGGGGGTTTTTGCCGTGGGCAAAAAACTGCCCCTTGGAAAGAGGGGAAATTTTCTTGAATATTAATCAAAATAAGACCCCAAAAACAAGGCTCCACAGGAGGAAGACAACAAAGCTTCCAAAAAAAAAACAAGGCTTTCAAGAAGCAAGGCCCCCAAACAAAGGGTCCCTAAGAAAAAGATAGAAATCAAGGGGTAAAAAAAACGGCAAGATCAAGTTATAAAAAAACCCGAAACCAAAACAAGCCCTTTAAAAAAAAAAAACAAACCACGCTTCAAAAAAGGAAAGACAAAGAAGGTACAAATCAATGTTTAAAAAAAAACCCAACCCCAAAGCAAGGGACAAATTTAAGGGCCATAAGAACACGATAGAAAACAAAAAATTCCGAAAAAAAAAAGGCAAAAAACAAGACTGTATGAAAACAAGATAAAAAATAAAGGTCCCCAAAAATTTTAAAAAAATTTTTAAGGCATATCGATGAAGGTTGGGGAAGGGGGGCTACTTTAAATTTTATAGGTGAGTACCCTCCAGCTCCCCGGGGGGCCCGCGTGTTTGGGAGCAGCGAGCTAAACTATGACAGACCCAAAATGGAATATGAAAAAAAATATGGGATGGGGTGGGCAATTTTGCGAAGCAGCATGGAGGGGTCATGAGGCTCAAGTGAATTATTTAAACATGAGGTTTATTTCAAACCCCCAAGAAACTTGGCTGGGAGGTGGAACCCAAAAATGGGGGGGACTGGAAAAAGGAGAGGTTGGAGTTTTAAAAAAAGCGCCCAAAAGAGGAGAGAAAATTTAGTGAGATTTTTTAAGATGTTTTTTAAAATCGCATCTGTTAAAAGTTGAAAATTTCCCCGTGTGTTGTGCCCTCAGTATGAACTTTTAAATTTTTTGTGGAAATAATAACACGGGGGCGAGGGCAGGTGAAGGGTATGGATTTAGATTTTAGAAGAGGGAACTTTGAAGGGATGAGGAATTCCTTTAAAACAATGTAGTGAGAAACAAAGTTGTGGAAAGTCATGAAAGAGAAAGATTTCAGTTTCAATGAGAAGCGGGCAAACAAAGGAGAAATTCATACCTAGAACGGGGGGAAAAACTCGATTCACCAAGATGGAGAGGGGAAATAAAAGAGGTTTATAAGAAATTTTAAAAAAAAATACAAAGAAATGAAAGAAAGAGGAGGACTGAGAGCAAAACTGAGAAAGACTTGGCAGAAAATCCCAAAATGAGGGCATCAGAGTTTAAAATCCAAAAAATTTAGAGGGCCGGGGTACTGCAAGTGTTAAATTTCTTTAAAGCGGGGGGACAAAAATTCTTTTAAACCCCCCTAATTAAACTGATGGATTACAAAGAGAAATGAAATGTTTATTTTGAAACCCCATGGTTGGTAATCTTTAGGGCTTGTTAAAAAAGGGCCCTTCCCATACTGTTAACACAATAAAATTATGTTTAAAAAAACTTTAGCTATGGGTAGGTTCCGAAAAATTGGGGTTTTTTTTCCTATTCCCCACCCAAAAGAAACCCCAAAATTAACCCCAAACCCCAAAAAAAAAATTCCAAACCCCCTGCCGATGCATTTTGGAGTTCCCCAAAGGGAGTATTTTTGGGGCCTTTATTATTCATAAAGCTATGTTAATGGGCATGCCCTTTAGGTCAAGTGGGAAACTCCCCCTGTATGTGGATGGGCAGTGCTTTTTGATGTCAGGTTTAAAAATCCACCCAAAATAGGCTAAAAGTAAAAAACTGGGGAATGGGGGTCTGCAGTAAAAGGTAAGTAGACAACAAAACCCATCGTTTTTCCTGGGTAAACGGAAGGGTACATATTGTAAAAATTTAAGGGAAACGTAGTCTACTTTGAGAGCCGAAGTGAAAATTTGTTGTTATTGTTTAAAAATAAAAGACTTTAATTGCTGCCCATAATACCTTTTTGGGGCCCTTTGGGAGGCCCGGGGTTTTTGTATCTGTCAAATGGGTGTCATTGTAAATAAAACCGGGTTTGATACTGGGAAAAAAGAACTTAAAGAGGTTAGAAACAGAGTGGTCGAATTCTTAAACAAAGAGAAATATTTTGGGGTCTCCCCCTTTTGACTACTGGGGGTTTAAATTTTTAAAAAGCCATTGGCCCACCCTAAACAAAAATTTTTAAAACCAGAGTTCAGTAAAGGACACAGAGGTTAAAAAAAATGCATAAATTGATGGGGATTTTTTTACTGTGGAGAAAAAAACCCGGGATACAAATTTACCCTAATATAAGTTTTTATTTGTTTTAAATCATGTTATTACGATTTCGTGATCGCGAAAGGGTTTGGGTTTTATCCGAATAGAGAGTAATTGATAAGGCTGGTTCCCCCCTTTTGAAAAAAGAGATGAAAAAATTAAAATAAATTTAAAAAGAAAAACAGTTTTATTTTAAAATTTTAAAACTTGAATATAAAAAAAACCCTGAAAATTTTAAACTCCTTTTAAGCAAAGGGAAAAGAAAAATGAAATTCTGTATAATATAATTAGTGATCAAAACTTAAAAATTACACAATACGGAGTGGAGAAAGGTTTCCGTGCTGATTTCTGGCCCCGTTTGGGTCTGAAAAACATGGTTTGGGAACGCAGCCCTTGTTGATGACGAGGGTGAAAGGGGGGGAAGGTGGACTTTTACTGTTGACCACTGAGTAGAAGTGACCCCAAACGAAGTAGAGTTTGAGAACAGAGGGGCTGTGATCCTTTGACACCCAACAGTTGTGAATTTGCAGTTGAGAACCCCATGAATGTTGGTAGGGGTTTTAACTGAGGAAAAGGTTGTAGGGAAAGGTGTGTTGCTGATTGTAAATTTTGGGTCGAGGGGGGAAGGGGGGAACCCGGTAGGTTCAGGTTTCCAAATTTTATGTCAAATTTTTTTTTAAAGTTCATGCTGACCCCTTTTTTTAGCCTTTTGTGGAAAGACCCGAACCCCTAACCAAGGGAAAATTTAAAGAAAAACAAAATTTTTAACCAATTGAATAATCATTTCACATGATGGGGGTACTGCCTTTTAAAAGAAAAGGTGAGGATTAAATGATGTTTTTCACTAGTTTAAATCCAAATAGAACGGAAGAAAATTTTTAAACGTAAAAGCCTAAACCCAAACCAGAATGAAGGGTTTTGTTTCAACCCCCCCCTTCCCCAAACCCCAAAAATAAAAATTTAAAGGGGGTGGAATAAATACTTAAAGATTTTATGGGAGCCGGGGAAGTCAAATTTGGGCTGGGAAACCGGGGTTTGGGGGGAAAACTTGTTTACCCCCCCGGGTAAAAGGGGGTTGGGGAAAAGGGGGGTTTGCGGGGGAAAGATGAAAACCCCCCTAACAGAAAACAGACGCCCGACCTTCCACCCTTTTATTTCCCCAAAACCACCACCACTCCTATTTTAATGGGAATTCCCCCCCAGGGAGTGTGTGTTTGTTGGGTGGGGAAAAAAGAAATTTTCACTCCCTTTCAGTTACCAACACAGAGGGCCAGAGCTTCTTCAGTTGTCTGGGGAAAATTTTATTAAGGTTTAAAAAGTACCTTTAGAGGGGGACTGGGAAAATTAAAGGGGTTACAACGTTTCAAGAAAACTCATCCCGGGAAGAAAACTGAAATTTTAATAGATTTTCGACTTCTTGGCCCGGGTTTTAAAAAAAAAAAAGAAAATTTTATTATTGGGGAAAATTAAATTTACGTTTCTTATATAAGGGGGTTTAATTTTCGCTTTTATGGGGAGGAAGTTACTGTGATTTTTTTTGTACATGTTTCGATTTTTAAATTTTTTTTTTGTTGTTTTGGGGATTATATGCAAATACCGCAGTGTCAAAATTATTTGATTATAAAATTTAACCGTGTGCAAAACACTCGCACTAGGCGAATTTTTCCCAATCAAATTTAATTTCCCCCTGTGCTTGGGTTTTTCAAAATAAATAAGAAAATGTTTCAACTAATGTATATTTTTATATATTTTTTGTCGTGGGGAAATTTTAAAACTGGTCAAAATTTGAAAAAAACTCATTTAAAAAGAAATTTCCCTTCCCCAAAATTTTTTTATCCCTTTTTTGATATATTTTTTTCATTATGTTAATGTAAAAAATTTAATTTTGCCCAAAAGGGTCTTAGAAAAATTACCTAAACCCCCCCAAAAAAAGAGCAATTTTTTTTAGCCCAACCCCAATAAAATTACTTCAATAGTTTACAATAATTTAATACTAGACAAACACAGTGAAATATATTTTTTTTCGTTAGGTTCAGAATGATTTTGGCGAAATTATTGCATACACAAATTTTCACTTGTCCTATATGGCAAGATGAGCGTTGCTATTTAAGCCAAGATGGCAAGTTCTGCCTATTCGGCACGACATATATATATATATATATATTATATATATATATATATATATATATATATATATATATATATTATATATATATAAAATATATATATATATATATGCAATAAGATCACAGTAAACAGGTGATTTCAAAAATTTATGCAAAACAACCACTCTGAAAGAATAGAGAAATTCCAAGCGCTTTCGTGACTACTCACATTATCAAGGAACTATGTGATAATGTGAGTAGTCACGAAAGCGCTTGGAATTTCTCTATTCTTTCAGAGTGGTTGTTTTGCATATATATATATATATATATATATATATATATATATATATATATATATATATATATATATATTTATATATAATATATATATATATATATGTATTATAATATATATTCCTTACCTGTCCAAGCTTGAGTAGTAATACCCCTCCTAGCCTGAGGGAGTCCTGTCTTCCATGCTTGAGGGGAGTCCTGTCTTCTCGAAGCTTGAGGGGAGTCCTGTCTTCTCGAAGCTTGAGGGGAGTCCTATCTTCTCCATGTTTAAGGGGGTCCTGTCTTCTCCATGCTTGAGGGGAGTCCTGTCTTCTCCATGCTTGAGGGGAGTCCTGTCTTCTCCAAGCTTGAGGGGAGTCCTGTTTTTCTCCATGTTTAAGGGGAGTTTCCCGTCTTCTCCATGTTTAAGGGGAGTCCTGTCTTCTCCATGCTTGAGGGGAGTCCTGTCTTCTCCATGTTTAAGGGGAGTCCTGTCTTCTCCATGCTTGAGGGGAGTCCTGTCTTCTCGAAGCTTGAGGGGAGTCCTGTCTTCTCCATGTTTAAGGGGAGTCCTGTCTTCTCCATGCTTGAGGGGAGTCCTGTCTTCTCCAAGCTTGAGGGGAGTCCTGTCTTCTCCATGTTTAAGGGGAGTCCTGTCTTCTCCATGTTTAAGGGGAGTCCTGTCTTCTCCATGCTTGAGGGGAGTCCTGTCTTCTCCATGTTTAAGGGAGTCCTGTCTTCTCCATGTTTAAGGGGAGTCCTGTCTTCTCCATGCTTGGGGGGAGTCCTGTCTTCTCCAAGCTTGAGGGGAGTCCTGTCTTCTCCATGTTTAAGGGGAGCCCTGTTTTTCTCCATGTTTAAGGGAGCCCTGTCTTTCTCCATGCTTGAGGGGAGTCTTCTTCTCCATGCTTGAGGGGGTCTGTCTTCTCCAAGCTTGAGGGAGTCTTGTCTTCTCCAAGCTTGAGGGGAGTCCTGTCTTCTCCAAGCTTGAGGGAACCCGTCTTCTCCAAGCTTGAGGGGAGGAGTCCTGTCTTTCCAAGCTTGAGGGGAGCCCTGTCTTCTCCAAGCTTTGAGGGAGCCTGTCTTCTCCAAGCTGAGGGGAGTCCGTCTTCTCCAAGCTTGAGGGGAGTCCTGTCTTCTCCAAGCTTGGGAGTCCTGTCTTCCCCAAAGCTTGAGGGGAGTCCTGTCTTCTCCAAGCTTGAGGGGAAAGTCCTGTCTTCTCCAAGCTTGAGGGGAGTCCTGTCTTCTCCAAGCTTAAGGGGAGTCCTGTCTTCTCCAAGCTTGAGGGGAGTTCTGTCTTCTCTAAGCTTAGTAAAAGCTGCAGCAGTAAAAACTATACATTAAAACAATTACTGTAGTGTTAGCACTTATGATCTATATAACGTTATAAGCGGTTACATCGTAATAAAGTTTATGAAGTTACAACGTCATAAAGCTTACGGAGTTATAACGGTAGAACACCTCGACATTACGAAGTTGTAACGAGTCTACGTT
>NC_069453.1:8320065-8357565 GCF_026875155.1 Cherax quadricarinatus
AGGTCATTAAAGAAGACTGCTTGCTTGTTATGGGTTTATAAAAGTGCTCTACTACACTTTGGTCCATTAAGGCTCTTCGTAACTGTTCACACATCAGTCAGAGAAATACATTAAAATCTAATTAGTATGAGGGAAACTTTGTGCTTATATATATATATATTAAATATATATATATATATATAAATATATATATATATATATATATTATATTTAAAAGTTAGTGAGTAGGCACGAAACCTGAATTTCCTATTCTTCAGATGGTTGTGCATATATATATATATATTATATATATATATAATATATATAATATATATATAGATATATATATATAATATATATAGATATATATGAATGATTCCCTGACCACAAAAAAGGTGTACTGAATCACTAAGCAACACTGCGACTACCGAGGATTCGAACCCATGTTGTTGTTGGCCCGACTCATGGGAGCTAAAACACCTGACCGCTAACCCACAGGACCTAGTCCTGTGGTTAGAGCGTCTTGTGTTTCGCGCCCAGTGAGCGCGCCCAAAACAATATGGTTCGAATCCACAGCTAGTCGCAGTGTTTATTTATATATATAATATATATATATAATAAATATATTATAGATATATATATAGATTATATATATATATATTTATATACACCACTCAGGGGATAAATTGTTGAGACTAACAGGATTAAAACACTCTCAAGATACTGAGATAAATCAAAACAATATAGAGAATATATAAATGTAATAAAATGGAAGCTTAAATAAATCTGAATGAATAATTATACATTGCAATAACCAAGTTTATAAATGATAAATTCATCAGATATTAGAAGTTAAAGTAAGATGCTAGAGTGATATTGTAGTCGAGCTGCCTATGTATATACAGAGAGGCGTATATCTCTTACTAATCTACACTTATAGGACACTTTACTAAATAAGTAATTTAAGTCTTCTAATTACTTAACGATGACAGTAGCCCTTAATTGTGCCTCTGTGGTTCGGTGATGGACCCAGGGTAGCTGGATAGGGCCTTTAAAATATTAACCAACCAACCTAACCATGTTAAATTATTTATTTGTTTATTTGGTTTACGTTGAATTTTGTTGTCATACTTGGATTTGGACGGAGGAGTGAGTTTAACTCCGTCGTAATTATATGTTGTGTTGTTCCTGAAGTGAGGAATGATTGGTAACTACTGCGAATGGAAGACGATGGTAAGACTACTGGAAGAGTGACAGAATCGAATGGTAGACTTACTGAAGAATGGAAGAATGATGGTAGACTACTGAAGATATGGAAGAATGATGGTAGACTACGAAAATGGAAAATAATGGTAGACTACTGAAGAATGGAAATAATGGCAAGACTACGGAAGAATGGTCAGAATAATGGGCAGCACTGTAGAAGGAAGAAAGGCAGACTACTGAAGAGTGACAGAATATGGAGACACTGAAGAATAGGAAGAATAATGGCAGACACTGAAGAGTGGACAGAATGAGTAGACTATGAAGATGAAAAATCATGGTAAACTACTGATAAATGGAAGAAAATGTAACTACTGAAGAATAGAAGAATTAGGGCAACTACTGAAGATGACAGAAATGAGTAACTACGGAAAATGGAAGAAAATGGTAAACTACTGAAGAATGGAAGAATAATGTAGACCACTGAAGAATGAAGAATAATGGGAGACTCTGTGTGTGTCTGAAGAGTGACAGAATGATGGGTAGACTACGAAGAATGGAAGAATAATGTAGGACACTGAAGAATGGAAAGAATAATGGCAGACTACATGTAGAATGGAAGAATGATGGCAGACTACTGTAGAATGGAAAATGATGGCAGACTGTGATCAACACAACTAAACTCCTTGTAAACAAACGTGCAGATTCAGGCAGCTTGGTACTCTCTCTCTCTCTCTCTGCATTAAATCAACGTCTGTGTGCTATTGCAAGGATTGTGTGAGCTCGATTCCTCCTTCCGTCAGTCGGAGGCCGATGTGTGACCTTGCAGCGTGTAGCACTAGTCGTCTAATGATGAGCCGGCAATCCACAGTGTTGTACATCCCTCCGAGTCATCCGGCTCCGTCTAAGTATTCTTGCTGATTCTTGGGTCCCTCTGCTCCGTGTATCCCTGTATCCTCCTATCCCGTGTATACCCCTAGCCCGTGAAACCCCTTGCCCGTGTTTTCCCTGCTCACCCTAAGGTAATAACGTAATCCCTGTGTAAGTGTTTCCTTGGCTATTACGCACCTCTCCCTTTGTTCCGAGCGCAGTTAGGTGCAACTGTGTAACGGCTGGGTAAGCTCCAGCCTACGTCTCATCCCCACCTCTCCTGCATCTCTGATTAAGGATTTGAAGATTACCTTAACATTTTTCTACCGTGTTTCTCCCTCCACACATAGGGTGCCTTGGCTCCTTGACACACACACACACACACAACACACACACGACACAACACACTACACACACACACACACACACACACACGACTCAACATTTCCACACACACATTCACACACAACATTCACACACAACGTTCACACATACGCTCTCTCTCTCACACTAAGTTTAAAAGTGGAATATTTGATGAGGCAGCGGTGGCTCCAACGACGTCATTACAACAGCTTCAGATGTCGTAAAATCAGTGATGCCAAGCAAAACTTTCACTGGAAGATGGATAAATATCACAATGCAGTATTATCGATCCTTTAATTGTCCAACGGTCGCCCACACAGGGGGATTTACAATTCTCAAACAATCTATTTGAGATCGGTCAGGAGCTGAATCCTCAAGCCCCCGAAGAACACAACTTGTAAAAGTCGAGACAGAATCCTGTATGTTGAAGAGGTAAAACCTGAGATAATTTTAACATATAAAGGAAGCATAAACATTACTTCTCTAAGTAGTTTAGAGTTTTGCCGCCGAATATAGTTTGTTGGCCACTGATATGAATGCGTAGAACGGAGCCACCGATACACAAAACGTCTAGAACCGGACACCAAAAGGGGTAACTGGAAAATTCCGGTTTATATATATTTACAATGCCTTAACATGTTGCAAGTATATTTACGATGTTTACTTAATACTCTGTATCTTGCTTTCATTAATAAAATTGTCTTCACCTGTCTCATAGGTATTATACTAACGCGGTATTCACAAAAGTGACAATAAAGCACAGAGTGTTAAAGACAGTGTCCATAGTAACTGGCACATAATTTATTTTGAGTTTGGTCATATTTACAACCTAGCTTCAAATGGCCTGTTAACCCAGGTTAAGGGGAGCAAATAAACACAGGAGAAAAAGTTTTAGACTTATATTATTCCTTCAACCAAATTTTTAGAACACAATAGTACCACTATGTACAGTAATCAATATAGTGCACGTCACGGTAAGCAAGGCAGAAATATAAGCCACAAGAAGCAGACGTCTTCAAAACCTGCTCTAGAAGGAAGGGACAAGGGCAGACAGGGAGAGCGGTATCCACATAACCTCTGGCGATTGTCATCACCACCTTTCGTATTGCTAGAAACCTGGTCCCTATTGAACGATGGGGCCCCATCATCAACTCTTAGCAACCTGTTCGCTGGTTGGGGGGAGATAGCACGGTAAATGAGGGTGTTCCCATCCGCCGAATAAAGGTTACGTACTCTTTGCAAGCCACACCCCCCACCCCCTAAAGCTCAGATTAGGACTGCCACCCCCAGTGGTAACCGTGCCGCCATGGCACAAAATAATGGGAACCCCTATCCGCTCACCATCCAACTCCTTAGATAGCTCAGCTTTCTCTAGTGCCTGACAGCCAACCCTAAAACTCAAGTAGACAGCAGTCAGATAAGCCAACATAGGTCCAAGATACAAGCGAGACGGGACCCGTAGCCCCCCACTAAAAAAAAACCCCCACATCAGGGAGAAAAAAAAAGAGCTTGATAAAGGGGGGTTACCACAAATACATCCTAACCTAAATAAATAGTAAACTATCTCGTGACAAAGATCGGCAACACATTTTCTTTCTTTGCCGCAATGTAACGAATTTTGAAGTTATAGGCTAGCGCACCTGTGCGTCCAACGCATAAGCCTTGTGTTGTGATTCTCAGATGCGTGCTTGGAATCGACTAACGGGTTGGATCACTGGTAGACTGTGACCACCTGCGATGTCTGGCCCACATAAACACGAAATCTCCAAAGCCCATACCAAGCGCGAGGGCTTCTTTTCCAGAGATGGTAAGTAAGCCTCTCTGATGTGGCGGACCTTAGCTGAAAATATGCTACCGCTGCAACTCCTTGTTCCTGAGTGTAATAGTACCGCCCCTAACCCCAGACTCACAAGCATCAACCCTGTAATGAAAAAGGTTTGGAGAAGTCTGGAACAGGAGAATGGGTGCAGACACTATAATCTTTTGCTTTAGTTAAAGCAGTGTTCCAATCTGACTCCAATTAAAGGGAACTTTATGGACTGGTAAGAGAGGGTAAGAGGGCTACAATATCAGAAAATTCTCCAGAAGCTCTGTAAAAATCCTATCATGCCTAGGAAACGTTGAAGAATTTCCTAACATGAGAACTGGATAATCTTTAATAAATCGAAAGAACTTGTTAGCAAGTTTTAGGTGCAAACATTACCACTACCTACTTCATGGCCTAGAAAAGTGATAGTGGCCTGGCCAAGAAGATTTCGATAAATTAACTGTTATTGGGAATTCTTAAGTCTCAAACAGAGCTTTAAGTCTAAGTATGGTGTTGATCCCAAGTAAGCAGACCTCCACAACAATATCATCTAGGTATGCGGCCCGTGCCTTCAAGTCCTTTAATAGCCTGAGGATAATGTTCCTGGAATGAAGAGGGATGTTTTCAGGCCGAAAGGGGTAACGGTACTACGATAATGAACCTCCTGGAATTACGAAGGCAGAGATTTCCTTCGCCTTTCTGTCAAAGGTTACCTGTATAGTAACCTTAAGGTGATCTAATGTGGACAACAAAAGTACCCTTACCACAAAGTCAATTACGTCATCCAGACAAGGAAGAGGGTAAGTACTTAATGTGACCGCGTTCACTTTACGGTAGTCGTGCACTTACGAAACCCTCCATCAGCCTCGTTTACTAGGATGTCTCGGTGATAGTCCATGGACTAGATGACATCCTCCACTAAACCATGTTCTAACAATAAGCTACTTCCTGCTGGAAGTAAACTTGCTTTTTCAGGATTAGCTCTGTAGGGTGAGAGTTGTAATTGGTTAGATTTCCCACATCTACTCAGGTAACCTAACGTACATTTTTTCGGCACTAGCCGAAATAAATGTAGGAGATACTGGTTGAAGCTCAGTTAAATTTGGTTGCTTGTATTACAGAGATAATCATCCATTAACGGGCTAGGAATCCTTGAGGAGGACAGAATTTGAAAGTTTATATTAATTTCAGAGATAGAGTGCAAAGAGTCAGAGTTCGTCCTCAGAGGTAGAGGACAGAGTCATTACTGGACTTTATCTGGTGTATGAAAGCCTTGAATTTGAGTTATGTGGGAAGTTTCTTGTTTTTGAGTCTTATCAAGGGAGCTACCACATAATTTAAAATCAGATAATCTCCCTTACAGCTGCATAGGTCCCCGTATATCTACTTTGCAAGGTTGCCAGGTATAGGTTTCCTGCACCAACACCTTCTCCTGGTGAAGGACGAAGTGTGCACTTTTGTCAAACCTCTGTTTCTCTAACTTTGAGCTATCTTAGGTTAGCCGTGCTAACTCACGTGCCACCTGCAACCTTGAAGACGGGTTTGTAGAGTCTGGCTTACGTCCTCTTTCTCCGCATCATCCTTCTTGAGCATCCCGAAGAGGACCTCGTAAATGTGCCAAAGATCAGCTCAAACGGACGATACCCTGTAACTCCTTGCACCGTCCTCGTACTGAGAATACAACAACGTAGACTTTCATCCCATCTGTCGGAACAGTGCCTGCAAAAACTTCTCATCATTGTGTTTATGTTTGGTGAATCTTTCCAGGCGCCGGTGGACGGAGGGTGATAGGCAGTGGATAAGTTGTGAATTATCCCAACCTAGTTAATACTTCCCTAAATGCGTTGGCAGTGAAAGTTTAGTACCTTGATCACTTTGTATAGTTTTAGGAATCCAAAACAAGATATGAATTTTGGTTAAAGCTTTGAGTATAGCTTAGTATTGAAACTACGCATTGGATCGCTTCAGGATATCTGGATTACTTTATCCAAATTTTAAAATAAATAGCTGATTTCCATACTTTGACTTAGTATGGACCTACACAATCTATAAATTAAAGCTGCAAAAGGTTCTCCATCAGCAGGTATGGGTTGGAGAGGTGCAGGTTTTAATAAGAATGTCCAGTTTCCCAACTGCTGACAGTCCTCGGCAACACCTAATATGAGTCCTTCACTGCGTGTCTTTAAGGGTGCCAAATTAAATTCTTTGGATTCTATACAAGGTTTTTATAATTCCTAGGGACCTCCTATGACGTATATGAGCTATATTTAATATCTGAGGGCGATACGTGGTGTGGACCCACTAACATGTCGGAGAATTGCAAGGCCTCTGTCGCCTTAACACAGGCTCATGCAGACCAAATAAGCAGTTTTAACTGCATACTTGACTGGATACCTAAAAAAACAAAGAGGAGTTACCCATTGCTCCCTCAAAGGTGAATTGTTAACGAAGGGTCCTTACGTTTCCCTCCCGGAAGGACATCCCTCGGGCATGGACACAGAGACAATCTGGCAATCCAGCAACTGGGAAATAGATGGCTTGATCGGTCGTTTCAACTTGTTTTACGAGACCTCCGGCCGGGGGTCTCATAAAAACACGGTGCTATTCCGAGACGGAGTCGTCCAAGGATATCAACATTCAGCCCCAGACAACCCCTTTGGATGGTGCCCGTGTTTAGCAAACACTGTAGAAGCTTTAATCAGTATAGGTGTCAGGACACGAAGTAACAGTAATAATGGTTATTACCCAGTAATTAACATGGCATTTTTCGATGGGAAATCCTTTTGAGATACCTACATCAAGTACCCAGTGTAATATTTGCACAGTACATAAATTGTATGCAAAGGGAACTAATATATAGCCCCTCCGTAACTTCCAATAAACTGAGGAATTCAAGGAAGTATTCTCTGAAGGGGTAATATGCCTTCCTGACAGTGAGCCAATATGCTCCAGTTTCGCTAAAGGTAGTTACTTTAGTTTGGTTCTGAGTGTTCCCTGAGGAAATAAGCTTGTCGCAAGTTATAAGGGGCCAACCTTTTTCTACTCTCTAGGGACAGTTCCTAGGGATAAGAGTTTATCCCCCGATGGTGAGTTTTGGCAGTTGAACTGATATGACCGACTTTATTACACCTGAAGCAGACGACAGGCTTGCCCTTAACTCCCTGTGACGGGCAACGGGTGTCCGTTCTGCTGGTGCCTGCGTCTGGATATTGTTTGTCGAGATCTCCATAAGTATTTGGCCTCGCCGCAGGGTCAATAGGTGAGAGCGTGGCTCACCAGGTGACTTGTTCGATTCGTAACGCGCTCCCTCCGGCGGCACTTCATTCTCCAATTTGTCGAGCTCTGCTCACGCCAGACTGATGAAAAGAAGACGGGACCGCCGGACAAGGAGCGGTTCGTTTCGAAGGTATCAGCCAACTGGCCGCCTCCAAGGCAGTGGTTAAGTCACGAGCCTCAGACAGACACGAACCTCTGGTCCCACAGACTCCAGCATTATAATCAGAATAAGCTGCACACCAGCCTCCTCAAAGTTAGAGACACCACATCGCTTTAAGAACCAACCTGGTAAGCTTTGGTTTGCTGTCTCACACAGTCCCACCAGGGATTGACCAAGCCCTGGCCGCCTTTCAAATTGAAAGGGCTTACGATAGGTACTGGAGACATGTTTATCTCCCAACACTGTGGTCTTCCTACTTGATAACAAGAATTCAGCGTCAGTTAATACAGACGTAAATTCCTGTGCCGTACCCTAGAATGCTGGTATGAACCAACGCTGCCCAGGCTGGTCCGGCCACCTCAACTCGAGCCTGTTTTCGAAGCTTTCGAAAAATTGCTGCTGGTTCGGCCTCATTGGAAGCGGGAACAAGCTTACGCTTGTGTAAACTGAAATCGTTTACAGTAATGCGAAAACTGCCTCCTTTCTCTGTCCCTATCAAATTCTCCCAGTGCGAATGCGCTCTGATCCCTCTGTTTTCTCAAGATGATTTTTGGCCAGCTGAAGTGCCATACGACAGCTGATTCACCCTGAGACAACCCATGTGCACGATACCTGACATTTTCTCCGTAGTGGGATCATCACCTCAACTGCGCAGAACATTAGTAGTGGAATCTTTGCCCTACTCCCGTAGAGCATGGAGGATCGGATACATGCCTCCGTCCTTCTTCAATAAGTGGTCTGCAATAAGTGAACGCATGTGGTTTCGCCCCCAATGAGGGGGCCCAAAACTTTTTGGGTTCGAACCCTCAGCTAGTCGCAGTGTTATTATATTTATATAATACACCCCCAGTGTATATAATTGTTGGACTAATGGATTAAAACATCTCAAAAAATACATGATAAATCAAAACAATTAGAGAATTAAATGTAAAAATAAAGCTTAAATAAATTGAATAATAATTTTCATTGCATTTTCCAAGTTATAAATGATAAATTCAGCGATTTTATAGTTAAAGTAAGAGTTAGAGTGTATATTGTAGCGAGCTGCCAATGGTTATCAGAGGAGGGTTATCTTCGAATTAACTTAAGCACTTTTCTAAATAAGTATTTTAAATCTTTTAATTTTTTAACAGTGGAAAAGTAGCCTTAAATTTTGGCCCCTTTTGTTTTTTTGATGACCCCCGTGTAGTGATAGCCTTTAAAAGTAATTAACCAACAACCAACCATGTTAATTATTTATTTGTGTTATTTTTGGGTTTACGCTGGAAATTTTTTTGCATACTTGATTTTGGACGGGTGAGTGGGGTTTAATTCGTCGTGATTATATGTTGTGGTTGTCCTGGAGAGTGAGGGAATGATGGTGAACTGAGAAAAAATAAGGTTTGACTACTGATGGAAGAAAATGGTAGATATGAAGAATGGAAAAATAATGGCAGATACTGAAAAAGTGACAGTGATGGAGACTATGAAATTTGAAGTTATGGGAGACTTGAAAAAGTGACAGAATGATGGAGACTACTGAAGAATGGAAGAAAAAAGGGGAGATTTCTAAAAAGGCGAATGTGGTGACTATGAAGAATGGAAAAATAAAGGCAGATACTGAAGAGGAAGAAGAGGTAGACTATGAAGATGGAAGAAAAATGGCCGAAATACTGAAGAGTGCAGAATGAGGTAGACTATGGAATGGGAAAAATAATGGTAGCTATGAAGAAAAGAAGAATAATGGAGTATGAAGAGTGACAGAATGATGGGAGGGCTATGAAGATGCAGAATAAAAGGTGCTACTGTAGAATGGAGAATATGGCGATTTGTAGAATGGAAGAATGTGGCAGACTACTGTGAAAGGAAGAATGATGGCAGATATGTAGAAGGAAGAATGAGGCGACTACTGTGAAGGAAAAAGTGGCGCCTGTAGAATGGAAAATGATGGCAGACTACTGTAGAATGGGTGATGGCAGACTACTGTAGAAAAAAGAATGAGGGAGACACTGTGAAAAGGGGAATGATGGCGACTACTGTTGAATGGGGAAAAAGATGGCAGACCAAATGTAGAATGGGGTGATGGCAGACTACTGTAGAATAAAAAAATGTGGCAGACTACTGTAGAATGGAAGAAGATGGGAGATACTGTAGAAGGAAGAAGATGGCAGACTACTGTAGAATGGAGAGGCGGGCTGTAGAATAAAGAAGATGGAGACTACTGTAGAATGTAAAAATGAGGGCAGATAGTAAAATGGAAAAATGATGGCGCTACTGAGTTTTAAAGAATGATGGAGATCTGTAAATGGAAGAATGGGGAAAGACTATGTAGAATGGAAAAATGAGGGCAGATGTTATAAAAAATTTTCTAACCCCTTGTCAATACGTGCGATTCAGGCGCTTGCTACGTCTCTCTCTTGCTTTTAAATAAACGTTTGTGTCTTTGCAAGGATTGTGTGAGGCTCGGTCCTCCTCGTCAGTCGGGCGGTTGGACCTTCGGGCTGTGGTATCCGCTGTGCCAAATGTGAGCCGGTATCCCAGTGTTTGTACCCCCTCCGAGTCACCCGGTCCTTTAAATGAAATCTTGTGTTTTTTGGGCCCCTCTGCTCCGTGTATCCTGTATCCCCCTACCCCGGTATCCCCCACCCCTGTATCCCGGGCCCCCGGTACCCCTGTCACCTAAAGGTAATAACGTAATCCTGTGTAATTGTTTCCTTGGTATTGCGAACCTTCCCTTTGTTCCGGGGCGTTAGTGTATCTGTGAAGCTGTGGAAGTCCAGCTACTTCCCCCCACCTTCATGTCTTGATTAAGGGTTTTAAGATTTCCTTACATTTTTTACCGGTTTCCCCTCACAATTAGGTGCCTTTCCCTTGACACACACCAACAACCACACACCCCAAAACACACCAACACACACCACACACACACACAACACCAAAAACATTCACCAAAAAATTACACACACATTCACCTACGCTCTTCTCTTAAAAAAGTTGAAAAAATGGGAATGTTTGATGAGGAGCGGTGGAGTCAATCTTTAAAGTTAGGATGTCGTAAATCAGTGTGCCAAGCAAAAAATTGTCTGGAAGATGGGAAAAATAGATACAAAAGCGTATTAGCGTCCCTTTTTTGTCCGTGTCGCCCCCACAGTGGGATTTATCAAGTCTCAAACAGATCTATTTTGGGAGATCGGTCCCGGATGAATCTCAGCCCCGAGAAAAACCAACTTGTAAAAAGTGAGAAGAAACCTGTATGTTTAAGATGTTAAAACCTGAGATAATTTTAACATTAAAGGGGATAAACATTACTTCTTAAAGATTTTAAATTTTTGCCGCCCAAAATTAGTTTGTTGTCCCCGAGTATGAATTTGGGGCGGAAAACGCACGTACACAAAACGTTGGAACCCGACCAAAGGGGGGGGAAGGAATAATTGTTTATATTATTTACAATCCTTACTTGTTGAAGTATTTTACGATGTTTACTTAATACCTTGGTATCTTTCTTTCATTAAAAAAAATGTCTTCCCCTGCTCTAGGTTATTTTATATCTCTGTATTCCTCAGAAAGTGGACAATAAAGCCAGAGTTTAAAGACAGTGACCATAGTTGGGACATAAAATTTTTATTGAGTTTGGTCATATCTGTGGTTACCAAACTCCCGAAGAACTTTTTTCCCAAGCCTAACCCTGGCTAAAATCATCAGTCGCGTGTTCACATTGCAAGTTGCTCCAAAGTGTTTATTACGTTATGTTATCACAGTGGGTTTAGTCTACCGGCTGAAAAATACACCCCTATAACATTAAGTTTCATTATTACTTTTTCTTAACATTTTTTTTAAATTGTGGACTCCCCAGGTTTATTTTACATTTTTTCGGTGTACAAGTTGGGGAAAAGTAATGATTTATCATGAAGGGGAAGTCAATGTGGGGAAAGCAAAAAAATATTATAAATTTTTTTCCCTAAGGGATCTTATTGGCTTCCCCAGTGGCATGTTGTTAGAAATTCGTGGCAGTCCCCCGTGTGACACAAAAATCAACAAAAATTCAGCTCGTGTCTAATTATTGTAATGCTTTGGGAAAATTTCGTTTGTAGTGTGACGCCCTGTTAATAATTCTCATAACATTAAACATAGTTCATATCGTTTTGTCTAGGAAGAGATGGAACCCCTGTTTGTAACTGCTGTTAGCCCATCATTTATAGATTTTAATGTGATGTTTAACAATTAAGTGAAAAATTTTTTTTTGTTTTTTTTTTTTTTTTTTGAGCATTTCTGTTGCAAGTGATTCAAAGAAGTATTGTTAGTGATGAATTTCTGGGGGGGGGGGGGGGGGGGTGTGCTTGAGGTAGGTTTTTAATTTGAAGACAACTTCCATGGAGGATAAAAACCCTTTTGCTTCAGAGTGGTTTTCTTCAAGGTTATTTATTTAATATAACTGTATGCTTTCATAGTCCATTTAGATTTTTGTTTACTTAGTAAGATTTGTATTGACAGTGTCTGGTTCATTTCTTAACTTTCTAATACCAAGTACAGTCCTAATATCAATTTTCTTATCACTGATACTAGGAATACAAAAGCTCATTTCTTTTATTAAGAACTTTGGTAGATTTAGAACATCACTGTCGCCGCATAATCAGTTAAATATGTGACATAGGCTATGCACATCAATCTCACCATTCGCACCAAGCACTTTAGTTGAGTTGTAACCATCAACAACTTTGAAATCACTTAGCCTATCTTTTCATATCTTATTTAATAGTGGAATGATGAATTTATTGTAGGGTACGTCTGTAGGATTTAACGTGGCTGATGGTTTTACTCTCCAGACATATGGGTGGGCATGTGACTTGTTTATCAATATCTTTGTTTTAGATGAATATTGACGAGGCCTAGGCGATTAAAAAGTGAGACAGGTAGAGTGTTTAGGAGAGCATTAATCATAACATTAGATAGTATGGGACTGAGAACCCTCCCTGTAGTGTACTTAGGGACATTTCTTTAGACTCGCTTCTAAAGCTTGAAAGGTTTGAGAATTCATAATTCTACCATCTTTTTTCGGAGAGGTTGATCCGCCTTTATTTAAAGCAATATCTTATTCTTATTCCGTGAAGAGGCAATCACTCTCACCAATATTTTGGCTCGTAAAGTTAATCAGGTTTCAACCTACCTTCAGAACCACTCTCTAATATTGAGATAGGAGATTTTCATGCCGTTATTGTTTTGGACATTTATTTATGAGGTCATTGTTTATTGCAAGATTAAAAGATGAGCAAAACATTACCAAAGTATTTTTCCTAGTTGTTTTTAGTTATCCAGACTAGATTTAGATGATCTCTATTAATTCTGTTTCCATCTTTCCTGTTGATTAAGTTCCTGTTTTCTATTTTACTTGCATTAGTGAGTGTCAAAGCTTGGAAGGTTTCTGAGCAAAGTCTGGTGGTTCTACACTCACGGTACGCTATAAGTCTGAGTAGATTGTGTTAAATTGTATAGTTGGGTTGCATGATAGTACCGTGGTGGTGATGAATAATAGTGGAGATTTATAAATACTTTTTTTATTCCAATTTGATCTGTGAACAAGTTCTGATGTGGCAAACTTAATCATTATTGAGTTTTGTGTGCCAGTGGGCTCGTAAGTTTATACCATTGATCAATGTGGTTATAAAGTTATCTCTGTATCTGGTTTGTGGTAGCAAAGATTACGTAACCTTTATTCGGCGCTGTCAACTACCCTCATTGAAAGTGTTTCAATGCGGCCAACCAGCGATACCAGTACTAGGGTCGAACATGGGCCCCATCGACGCTAAAAAGGACCCAGGTTCAGCCAATTGAGAGGGGTTCTGGCATCGAGAGGTGTTGTGGGACCACTCCACCCGCTATACCGTGTTGTATACATACATTTTCAACTGTTATAGTTGTACATACCCTTTACACCAGGATGAGCAACTTACTTGTCCTGGGTTGTATATGGTTTAAGAAGAGTTTTTATATTTCTATTTTATACTTTGATTGCTAGAATTGTGAAATGCTCAGGACGGAAGGTCGTCAACTAGGGAACAGAATCTGAAGCTCGTATGTGGTGCATGTCTATATGACCGCCTGCGTCTAATATGCCTCCATATAGGTAAGTTCAGCTTGCCCACATCTTATCATGCTCATCTAGAAATATTACTAGTCTAGTTCCATTATCATTTCTTATAGACTCTCCAGTATTCTTATATATGGCATTAAAGTCTCCAAGAATGAGGGTAGGTTTAGTATTGATGTTAGGGCATAAACATTGAAGATCTTGTTGGAAAAGTTGCCGGCATATATTTTACCACCAGGATATTGGGTACTTACTCGACTCTGGAGTGCGAGGAGTGAGTGCTGCAAGATTTAACATAGATCACATAACAATTAGTTGACCTTAAGTTTTACGCAACATATCCAGGCAACTTCAGGAAAGGTATTCCACCAGAAGTAATGTACATTGTTGCAAACAAATTGCATCAGTGTTCTTGATTACTCTTATGTGATGAAAACCAGGGAACCACTTCCTGGTAGAGGCAAGGTACCACGGAAAAAAACTGTAATCTATCCATTGTAGTAATTTATTGCATCTTGTTCATAGGATGTTAAGACTGTTATGCTCGGGCAGTAATGTGTGTACGACTCAGAGTAAATAACATAGTTTGTGCCTTTTTATTTTCATAAAATTTTAAACACTTCCCGGCATTTTGCCATCACAGTGGAAGGTACGTAATGCTCTGTGTTAGCAACCATGATTCTTTGGCTTTTCTGTCACGAGATGTTTCAAATTGAAAAGAGATTGTTACACTTGTGGGATCATCTCTGTGATGGAAGGTACCATATTCTCACAACCTTTCTTTATATAATTAGTTGAGATAATGGTGATTGTGCTAACACTACAAGTTGATGGTGACTGTTAACACTACAAGGTGATGGTGACTGAACACTGCATGGTGATGGTGACTGTGAGAACACTACAAGGTGATGGTGACTGTGTGAACACTACAAGATGATGGTGACTGTGTGAACACTACAAGATGATGGTGACTGAACACTACAAGGTGATGGTGACTGTGTGAACACTACAAGGTGATGCACCACCATTAATGTTTGAGCAGTAGCGGTAATGCTTGTGCACCCTCAATGATACTGGTGCGCCCCAGGGACGCTTGTAGCGTAGTCGTTAGTTCGCGCTTTGAACGGTAGGGTAGCGGCTAGTTCGTGCTGTTACTTGTAGGGTAGTGGCTAGTTCATGTTGATAACGGTAGGATAGTGGCTAGTTCATGCTGATAACGGTAGGGTACAGGCTAGTTCGTGCTGATAACGGGAGGGTTCTGGCTAGTTCGTGCTGATAACGGTAGGGTAGTGGCTAGTTCGTGGAGTTAACGAAGCGTAGCGGCTAGTCCGTACTGTTAACGAATGGGTAGAGGCTAGTTCGTGCTGTTAACGAATGGGTAGTGGCTAGTTCATGCTGATAACGAATGGGTAGTGGCTAGTTCATGCTGATAACAGTATAGTGGCTAGTTCGTGCTGTTAACGGAATGGTAGTGGATAGTTCGTGCTGTTAACGGAATGGTAGTGGATAGTTCGTGCTGTTAACGGAATGGTAGTGGATAGTTCGTGCTGTTAACGGAATGGTAGAGGATAGTTCGTGCTGTTAACGGAATGGTAGTGGAAAGTTCGTGCTGTTAACGGAATGGTAGTGGATAGTTCGTGCTGTTAACGGAATGGTAGTGGATAGGTTGTGCTGTTAACGGAATGGTAGTGGATAGGTTGTGCTGTTAACGGAATGGTAGAGGATAGGTTGTGCTGTTAACGGAATGGTAGAGGATAGGTTGTGCTGTTAACGGAATGGTAGTGGATAGTTCGTGCTGTTAACGGAATGGTAGTGGATAGTTTGTGCTGTTAACGGAATGATAGTGGATAGTTCGTGCTGTTAACGGAATGGTAGTGGATTAGTTCGTGCTGTTAACGGAATGGTAGTGGATAGTTCGTGGCTGTTTAACGGAATGGTAGTGGATAGTTCGTGCTGTTAACGGAATGGTAGTGGATAGTTCGTGCTGTTAACGGAATGGTAGTGGATAGTTTGTGCTGTTAACGGAATGGTAGTGGACAGTTCGTGCTGTTAACGGAATGGTAGAGGATAGTTCGTGCTGTTAACGGAATGGTAGTGGATAGTTCGTGCTGTTAACGGAATGGTAGTGGACAGTTCGTGCTGTTAACGGAATGGTAGTGGATAGTTCGTGCTGTTAACGGAATGGTAGGTTTCACAAAGGGTCCTTGGAACTAAGTACTAAAAAACTAAAATAACGGGAGTTCTTCTGTATATGTTATAAATATATTTACAAAATATGTTGTAAATATTTATTTACAATTTATATATACAATTTATTTTTCATGTGATACGAGCAAATTTAGGATTCTTCTTCAAAGTATCTGCTATCTTATTTTCATTAATTAGATATCTTGACATATCACTTAAGTCATTATACTGTTTCTAAGCACATAGTGCCCAAGACAGGGACCAGGGGACGGGCCACATACTTTTAATTTGGTATGATCATCTGTCTGCCAAACTGCCAGAAGTACTTGTGGCCAAGACTAAGCCTGGCCACTACAACATCAGTCAGTACTTGTAACCAAGGCTAAGCCTGGCTACTACAACATCAGTCAGTACTTGTAACCAAGGCTAAGCCTGGCTACTACAACATCAGTCAGTACTTGTAACCAAGGCTAAGCCTGGCCACTACAACATTAGTCAGTACTTGTAACCAAGCCTAAGCCTGGCTACTACAACATCAGTCAGTACTTGTAACCAAGACTAAGCCTGGGTACTACAACATCAGTCAGACTTCGTAACCTAGCATAACCTGGCCACTACAACATCAGTCAGTACTTGTACCAAGCCTAAGCCATGGCATACAACATCAGTCAGTACTTGTAACCAAGACTAGCCTGGCCACTACAAACATCAGTCAGTACTTGTAACCAAGCCTATGCCTGGCCACTACAACATCAGTCAGTACTTGTAACCAACCTAAGCCGGCCACTACCAACAGCTGTCAGTACTTGTATACAAGCCTAAGCCTGGCCAACTACCAACATCAGTCTGTATTTGTAACAAGCCTAAGTCTGGTCCACTACCAACATCTCAGTCAGTATTTGTATCAAGCCTTAAGCCTGGCCACTACAACATCTGTCGTATTTGTAACAAGCCTAAGTCTGGCCACTACAACTTATCAGTCACGTACTTGTAACCAAGCCTAAGCTGGCCACTACTACATCAGTCAGTATTTGTAACGAGCTAAGTCTGGCCACTACAACATCAGTGAGTACTTGTAACAAAAGCCGAAGTCTGGACACTACAACATCTGTCAGTATTGTAACCAAGCCTAAGTCTGGCACTACAACATCAGTCAGTACTTGAGACCAAGTCTATAGCCTGGCCACTACAACATCAGTCAGTACTTGTTAAACAAGACTAGCCTGGCCACTACAACATCAGTCAGTACTTGAACCAAGCCTACCGGGCACTACAACATCAGTCAGTTTTGTAACCAAGAATAAGTCTGGCCACTTACAACATCAGTGAGTACTTGTAACAAGCATAAGTCTGGCACTACAACATCAGTCAGTATTTGTAACAAGGCTATGTCTGGCCTCACTACAACAACAGTCAGTACTTGTAACCCAAAGATCTAAGCCTGGCCACATACAAAACAGCAGTCCAAGTACTTGTAACCAAGCCTAAGGCCTGGCCACTACAACATCAGTCTAGTACTTGTAACAAGCTTAGCTGGCCACTACAACATCAGTCAGTACTGTAAAACAAGCCTAGCCTGGCCACTACAACATCAGTCAGTACTTGTACCTAGCCTAGCCTGGCCACTACAACATCAGTAGTATTGTAACCAAGCCTTAAAAAACTAAAGCCTGGCCACTACTACTTCTGTCTAGTACTTGTAACCAAGGCTAAGCTAGCCACTACAAACATCAGTCAGTACTTTGTAACCCAAGGACTAGCCTGGCTGACTACAACATCAGTCAGTACTTTGTACCAAGACTAGCCCTGGCTACTACAACATCAGCAGTACTTGTAAAACCAAGTGCCTAAGCTCGGCCACTACATCATCGTCAGTACTTGTAACCAAGCTAAGCCTAGCACTTAAACATCATTCAGTACTTGTAACCAAGCCAAGCCTGGCCCTACAACATCAGTCAGTATTGTAACCGAAGTAAGCCCTGGCCACTACAACAATCAGTCAGTACTTTGTAACCAAGCCTAAGGCCTGGCCACTATCAACATTAGGGATCAGTACTTGTAACAAAGACTAAGCCTAGCTACTACAACATCAGTCAGTACTTGTAACCAAGACTAAGCCTAGCTACTACAACATCAGTCAGTACTTGTAACCAAGCCTAAGCCTGGCCACTACAACATCAGTCAGTGTTCACGTTGCAAGTTGTTCCAAAAACGTACTTATCTACGTTCATATTAATGCAGTGAGTTATAGATTTACCCAGAGGCTCCTAACTGCATTTCTGTAAGTTTCATTTTTTTACTTCTCTGCTAATAATGTTTTTTGTTTGACACAGTTTGAGGTAACGTCCAATTTCTTCCTTTATAAAAGACTCTTGTGCAAGATTTGGGCATCTTAAATCTGGAAAGTTTTCGCCATCCAATGATTTCTTCAGTCTGATACAGGGAGCTGCGGAAGATGACTGTATACCAGTGATATGCATTAACGACAAGATCAATTAGACACATGTGCAACATCTGGGTAACCTTATTCTACAGATGTTTCGCCAACCAGTGGCTTTATCAGTATATACAGAAGACTGAAGATGTGGAAAATGAGGTAATCAGTCCCTCAATTTTGAAACAATCTTGATGAATCTGGGATTCAACAACACTGCAGTACTGACATGGCAAAGTATAGAAGATAATTCCTGTACCTAGCTCAACATAGCTGCTGTTATTTGTGTGTTGAACAATGATGACTTGAGGAGATGCATGTTCTCATCTGTGACTAAATCTAACTTTCTGTGGGTTAATTTAGTGTTAAGTAATCTTACCTTATTTTAGCTGATTTTACGTAAAGTAGAGGAATCATGCTCTTATAGATACAGGAGTCGTGAAGAAATTGAGAATTGTAACAGGATAGAATTGTTACAGGCTGGGATCTCTGCCTTGAACGATGCCTCTGTGCAAAATTCTCTCTCTCTCTCTCTCTCTCTCTCTCTCTCTCTCTCTCTCTCTTCTCTCTCTCTCTCTCTCCTCACACACACACACACACACATACACACTACACACACACACACACACAACAAGCACACACACACACAACACACACAACACACTCACACACACACACACACACACACACACACACACACACACACCCCATCCCACCCCACACACACCCAGACCCCCACCAAGACCAACCCTCACAAATTACCCCCCACACACACCCTCACAACCCTCCACCCCACCACTTCACTGTCAACCCCCCCAATAACCTAGCTTGTGCTATTTTATAGCAACGAGCCCAATTTACCCAGTTAGTAATAACCGAATTCTCACTCTGAATTACTCTAATAAGAGAAATAGCATGTCTCTAATTGGCAGATTTGTTCTGAATTAACTATTCGGTGGTCGATTCCGGCAGCTTGCGTGACGCTTGTGTGGACAGGAGTCAACACGCCAGTAACAAAGAATCGCCGGACTGTTAACTAGCCACAAAAATAATTCTTTCTGCCTAGCTCAAGGAGGAACGCACGAAAAAAACAAGATTTTTTTTGTTCAATACGTAAGTAATGTCGATTTAAGCTAACGAGTTTTGCCAAATTGGCAGGAGTGGTTGTTAGTAACCTACACGGTTGACATGGCCTGCGTCTTGTACACGCACTGAATGCACGCACCCACACACAAGGCGCATACACACTCACAAACCACTGAAAACATCCATTAAAACACACACACACACACCACACACACACACACACACACACCACCACACACACACACACACACACACACACACACACACACACACACACACCACACACATGCACGCACACACGCAAAGTCATGGAGAAGGTTATCAGGAAGAGACTGGTGGGGTACTTATAAACGATAACCAGCACGGTTTCAGAGAGGAGAAATCCTGTGTCACAAACGGACAAGGTGACAGAAGTAAGGCAGGTGAGAGAGAGGGGTGGGTAGACTGCATTTTCTTGGACTGCAAGAAGGCTTCGACACAGTTCCGTAAAAAAGATTATAATGAAAAGCTTTAGGAGCAGGCAGGAGTAACAGGAAAGGCACTGCAATAGATCAGTGAATACCTGACAGGACGAGGTGTCAGAGTGGGAGCCTGTGACGAGCGTGGTTACAAAATAGTCAATCCTAGGTCCGGTACCGTTTCTGGTATATGTGAATGATCTGAAGGGAAAAAATAGATTCAGAGGCGTCCCTTTTTTCAGTCGATGTGAAGTTAGCCTCACATCATCGTGGATGAGGATCAGGCAGAGCTACAAAGGGATCTGTACAGGCTGCAGGCCTGGTCCAACAACTGGCTGCTGGAGTTTAACTCTACCAAGTGCAAAGTCATGAAGATTGGGGAACAACAAAGAAGCGCGGCTCGACCGGCTAGGGGGCCAAAGACTGCAAACCTAACTCAAGGAAAAGGATCTTTAGGTGAGGATAACACAGGCACTCTAGAGGTGACCTAACCAGATAAAAACTGATGCAGCATATAGGGTGAACTAGCTATCTAAGAATAGAGTTTTGACAATTCAGGAACGCATCGTTCAGTATGGAACCCACACCTGGTCAAGCACCTCAAAAAATGGGGGCAAGTGCAAAGGTTTGCAATAAGACTAGTCCCGGGGCTAAAGGGCATGTCCTACGAGGAAAGGTTATGGGAAATCGACCTGATGACACTAGAATAGAAGAGATAGGAGGGACATGATACCGACGTTAAAAATACTGAGAGGATTGAAAGGTGGGACAGAGACAAGATGTTCCAGAGATGGGACACAGCAACAAGGGGTCACAGTTGGAAGTTGAAGACTCAAATGAATCACAGGGATGTTAGGAAGTATTTCTTCAGTCACAGAGTTGTCAGGAAGTGGAATAGTCTGGGAAGTGATGTAGTGGAGGCAGGATCCATATATATCTTTAAGAAGAGGTTGATAAAGCTCATGGAGCAGGACTGTGAGTGACCTAGTAGCGGCGAATGAAGAGGCGGGGCCAGGAACTGTGACTCGGACCCTGGAACCACAACTAGGTAGGAACTGAGCGCGCACACAACACCACACACACACCACACACACACTCCACTTTAGAACTCTGCGGAAAAGTTGTGTCGACTATTATTTTCCACTTTAAAACAAACTTTGTTGTTCTAAATATAGAGCTCGTATCCCACCACCCCCGCATTTGCAAACACTTCCGCGTATGCATAGATTTTTCCCCGACTTGTTATTGCGGGACGAGGGTTCTGGCGGAGAGCAACTGCTTGCTGGTAAACGATAGCTGGATTGTAAACAGCAAGGCAGTGCAGATTGTTATGTATGGGAGGGCAAACGATAGTGAGGTTGTAAACAAGTGGGTGGTGTAAATCACTATTATGTGATGTAAATGTATGGGAGGATGAACAGTAGATTGGTTGTAAATTGGAGAGTAGTGTAAATCACTGTTAAGTAAATTCATGGAAAGGTGAATAATGAATTGGTTGTAAACGGGTGGGTATCGTAAATGATTGTAAATTGCTATGGAGTGTGGTTGTAAATCTCTGGGCAACCATTGTAGGTTTAAGTGTTTCAAGAGTGTAAATGAGTTTAAACTGCGAAGTGGGTTGACACTGGGAGGAATGTTGTGGTGGTAAGGTGGTGTGTGAGGTGGCTCTCGTATGGTGGTTGTGTGGTAGAGGTTGTGTGGTGGAGGGTTGTGTGGTTGAAGGTTGTGTGGTGAAGGTTTGTGGTGGAAGTTGTGTGGTGGAGGTTGTGTGGTGAAGGTTTGGGGGAGGCTTGTGTGTGGAGGTTGTGCTGAAGGTTGTGTGGTGAAGGGTTGTGTGTGGAGGTTGTTGGTGAACGGTTGTGTGGTGAAGGTTGTGTGGTGAAGTTGTGGTGGAGGTTGTGATGGTGAGGTTGTGGTGTGGTGAAGGTGTGGTGGAGGTTGTGTGGTGGAAGTTGTTGTGGTGTGAGGATTGTGATGGTGAGAGGTTGTGTAGTGGAGGTTGTGTAGTGAAGGTTGTGTGGTGTAGGTGTGTGGTGGAGGTTGTGCGGTTGAGGTTGTGTAGTGGAGGTTGTCGTAGTTGATGGTTGTGTGGTGAAGGTTGTGTGGTGGAGGTTTTGTGTGTGAAGGTTTGTTGTGGTGGAGTTTGTGTGGTGGAGTTTGTGTGGAGGTTGTGTTGGTTGAAGGTGTGTGGTGAAGGTTGTGTGGTGGGAGAGTTGTGAAGTGAAGGTTGTGTAGTGAAGGTTGTGTGGTGTAAGGATGTGTGGTGGAGGTTGAGTAGTGTGAGGTTGTGTAGTGAAGGTTGGGTTTGTGAAAGTTGTGTGGGGAGGTTGTGTGGTGGAGGTTGTGTGGTGAAGGTTGTGAGGATTGAAGGTTGTGTGGTGAAGGTTGTGTGGTTGGAGTTTGTGTGGTGGAGGTTGTGTGGTGAAGTTGTGTGTGGTGAAGGTTGATAGTGGTGGAGGTGTGTGTGGAAGTTGTGTGCGTGACCGGTTTGTGTCGGTGAAGTTGTGTGGTGAAGGTGTGGTGGAGGTTGTGTGGTGAAGTTTGTGTGGTGAACGGTGTGGTGGAGGATTGTGTGGTGGAAAGTGTGTGGGGAAGTTGTGTGGTGGAGGTTTTGAGGTGGAGGTTGTGTGGTGAGGTTGATGTGGTAAGGTTGTGTGGGTGGAGGTTGTGTTGTGGTGGAGGTTGTGTGGTGGAGGTTGTGTTGAAGGTGTGGTGGAGGTTGTGGGGGGGTTTGTGTGGTTGGCAGTTGTGGTGGTGAAGGTGTGTGGTGCAGTTGGTGACGTTGTGTGGAGGAGGTTGTGTGAAAGTTGTGGTGGAGGTTGTGTGGTGGAGTTTGTGTGGTGGAGGTTGGTGGTGGAGTTGTGAGGTGGAGGTTGTGTGGTGGAGGTGTGTGGTGGAGTTGTGTGGTGAAGGTTGTGTGGGCGGCGTGAGGATGTGTGGTGGACTTTGTGTGGTGGAGTTTGTGTGGTGAAGGTTGTGTGGTGGAGGTGTTTGGTGAAGGTTGTGTGGTGGAGGTTGTGTGGTGGAGTTGTTGTGTTGGAGGTTGTGTGGTGGAGGGTTGTGTGGTGAAGGTTGTGTTGTGAAGGTTGTGTAGTGAAGGTTGTGTGGTGGAGGTTGTGTGGTGAAGATTGGTGGTGGAGGTTGTGTGAGTGAAGGTTGTGTAAGTGAAGGTTGTGTGGTGAAGGTGTGTGCTGGAGTTTGGTGTGGTGGAGGTTTGGTGAAGGTTGTGTGGTGATGGTTGTGTGGTGGAGTAGGGGGGGTGTGTGGTGGAGTTGTGTTCGGATGAAGGTGTGTAGTGGAGGTTGTGTAGTCGAAGGTTGTGTGGTGAAGGTTGTGTTGGAGTGGGGTTGTGTGGTGGAATGTTGTGTGTGAAGGTTGTGTGGTGGAGGTTGTGTATTAGTGAAGGGTTTGGGTGCGTGAGGTTGTGTGGTGAAGTGTTCGTGTGGTGAGGGTGTTGTGGAGTTTGTGAGGTGAATGTGTGTGGTGAAAGGTTGTGTGGTGGAGGTTGGTGTGGTGGAGGTGTGTGTGATGAAGGTTGTGTGGTGGATGTTGTGCAGTTGAGAGGTTGAGTGGTGAAGGTTGTGTGGTGGAGGTTGTGTGGTGGTGGTTGTGTGGTGGAGGTTGTGTGGTGAAGGTTGTGTGGTGGAGGTTGTGTGGTGGAGGTTGTGTGGTGGAGGTTGTGTGGTGAAGGTTGTGTGGTGAAGGTTGTGTGGTGGAGGTTGTGTGGTGAAGGTTGTGTGGTGAAGGTTGTGTGGTGAAGGTTGTGTGGTGGAGGTTGTGTGGTGAAGGTTGTGTGGTGGAGGTTGTGTGGTGGAGGTTGTGTGGTGTGGTGTGGTATACTAGGACGTTAAGTGTTGGTGGTGTGTAATTGTGGTGCTTGTGAACAGGTTGTGCACTCACTATTTGTGTTGCAGGGGTCGATTCATAGCTCCTGGACCGCCTCTTCATGTATGTGCGTGTGGGGAGAGTTTACCATTATTACTATTAATTTTTAAGAGAGAGAACTAATCAAATAATTTTTTTTTTGTATTTGCACAAAATTAATGTAATACATATACAATAACTTGGTACACACAAAAAACATAACTACAATGTATTTCGGTGTCTCGACTTCTGGTGTTCACCCTAAATCTGCAACATAATTAATTCTTGTTCAATTATTCCATTAATCTTACAAGGCAGTTTTCTGTATACGGTTTTTCTCTCGTCTACAATGTGGATTTATGTTATCTCTGTTGGATGTTTTATAAAGCAACTTCTCCTCCATTCTTCGCATCCATTCATGATGTTGTGTGGTAGTTGGTCTCTAGCCAGCGTCAGCAGCTCTCATCTACTTCAGCTGCTGTCAGAACTTCATCCTACCTCAGCTAGCTTCAGCGTCTCATCCTACTCTCAGCTAGCTGTCAGCCAGCTTCTCTACTCTGAGCAGTGTCAGCCAGCTCTCATCCTACTCTCAGCAGCTGTCAGCACTCTCACCTATCTGAGCAGCTGTCAGCCAGCTCTCATCCTACTCTCAGCAGCTGTCGTCATCTCATCTCTCGAGCCGCTGTAGCGCTCTCTCTACTCTGACAGCTTCGCCAGCTCTCATCTACTCTCAGCCGCTTAGCAGTCTCTCTACTCTGAGCAGCTGTCAGCAGCTCTATCTACTCTCAGCAGCTGTACAGCTTCATCTACTTCAGCAGCTGTCAGCAGCTCTATCCTCTTGAGAGCTGTCAGCCAGCTTCATCTACTCTGAGCAGCTGTCAGCCAGCTCTCATCCTACTCTGAGCCAGCTGTCAGCCAGCTTCATCCTACTCTGAGCCAGCTGTCAGCCAGTCTCATCCTACTCTGAGCCAGCTGTCAGCCAGCTCTCATCCTACATCTGAGCCAGCTGTCAGCCAGCTCTCATCCTACTCTGAGCCAGCTGTCAGCCAAGTCTCATCCTACTCTGAGTCAGCTGTCAGCCAGCTTCTTTCCTTCTCGAGCCAGCTGTCAGCCAGTCTCATCCTTCTCTGAGCCAGCTGGTCAAGCCAGCTCTCATCCTACTCTGAGCCAGCTGTCAGCCAGCTCTCATCCTACTCTGAGCCAGCTGTCAGCCAGCTTCATCCTATCTGAGGCCAGCTGTCAGCAGCTTCATTACTCTGAGCCAGCTGTCAGCCAGCTCTCATCCTACTCTGAGCCAGCTGTCAGCCAGCTCTCATCCTACTCTGAGCCAGCTGTCAGCCAGCTCTCATCCTACTCTGAGCCAGCTGTCAGCCAGCTCTCATCCTACTCTGAGCCAGCTGTCAGCCAGCTCTCATCCTACTCTGAGCCAGCTGTCAGCCAGCTCTCATCCTACTCTCAGCCAGCTGTCAGCCAGCTCTCATCCTACTCTGAGCAGCTGTCAGCCAGTTTCTCATCCTACTCAGCCAGCTGTCAGCCAGCTCTCATCCTACTCTGAGCCAGCTGTCAGCCAGCTCTCATCCTACTCTCAGTCAGCTGTCAGCCAGCTCTCATCCTACTCTCAGCCAGCTGTCAGCCAGCTCTCATCCTACTCTGAGCCAGCTGTCAGCCAGCTCTCATCCTACTCTCAGCCAGCTGTCAGCCAGCTCTCACCCTATTTCTCAGCCACCCTGTCAGCCAGCTCTCACCCTACTCTGAGCCAGCTGTCAGCCAGCTTCATCCTACTCTGAGCCAGCTGTCAGCCAGCTCTCATCCTACTCTCAGCCAGCTCTCATCCTACTCTGAGGCAGCTGTCAGCCAGCTCTCATCCTACTCTGAACCAGCTGTCAGCCAGCTCTCATCCTTCTCTGAGCCAGCTGTCAGCCAGCTCTCATCCTTACTCTGAGCCAGCTGACAGCTAGCTCTCATCCTACTCTGGGGCCAGCTGTCAGCCAGCTCTCATCCTACTCTGAGCCAGCTGTCAGCCAGCTCTCATCCTACTCTGAGCCAGCTGTCAGCCAGCTCTCATCCTACTCTGAACCAGCTGTCAGCCAGCTCTCATCCTACTCTGAGCCAGCTGTCAGCCAGCTCTCATCCTACTCTGAGCCAGCTGTCAGCCAGCTCTCATCCTACTCTCAGCCAGCTCTCATCCTACTCTCAGCCAGCTGTCAGCCAGCTCTCATCCTACTCTGAGCCAGCTGTCAGCCACCCTGGACGTCACAGATTCTTCAGACTTTCGTCAAAACTCTCATGTTTTCAGTTCTGACAGCCATTTTCCTGCTCTTCTGTTGCATCTATTCTATTTTTTAAATTTTTTTGAAGGTGTTGGGAACCACACAGTTGCATGTTGCATATGTTGTTAACACCTGTTTTTTTATATTTCTTTTTCAATATAGTCTAGAATAAGAGCTTCTTACTTTATCTTTGCTTTAGCTGGTATTTATTAGTTAATAACTCTTGGGCCCTCTCTCCTCTTTTCTCTATCTCTCTCTTCTTCATTGATTTCGTTGTCTTTCTTTTCCCATTTCTGGCATTAAATACCATTCTTTATCATTCCATTTCCTTCATTTATCCTGATCATCCTCTAGAGATTTAGTCATTTCTTCTTATTTATTTTCCCTAAATTTTTTAAAATTTCGCAAAAAAAAAATATTTGGGTTTCTTAATTCTTCTGAAAGTATAAAAAATAAAAGCTTTAGTGGAAAGGGGATACTTGTGGCCCCAGTCTGACATCTGCCCTCGAAGATTTTTTTTTAAAAATGTTAAATTTTTCCCCTTCGAAACTTCTCTCAGCGTTGTAATAATTTCCTTTTTTCTTCTACCCAAAATATTTTGAAAATTTCCATTAGCTCTCACTGGAATTCTGTCAAAAAAGAACAAAATTTTTTCGAGTATAAAAAGTTTTGATAAACATGAATTTTAGGCCATAAAACAAATTGTTTGTAATTAGTTTTGTTTTCTAAGGTTTAATCCTTTTTTTCTAATGGGTTTTTCCCAATTTTCTCTTTCGTATTTGCACAAAATGAAGGTAGTTTAAAAGGGTCTTTTGTGGTGTGTGTACGTACTCACCAAGTTGTGCTTGAGGGGGTCGAGACTTAGCTCCTGGGCCCCACCTTCTAGGCTACTATGATCGGTAACACTGATTTCTGGCCACCGCTGACTCATAAAATCATTCCACCTTTCAACCAGCTGAGACTAAAGAAATACTTTCTTACATCTCTCTGGTTCATCTGTGTCTTCAGCTTCCACCTGTGTCCCCTTGATCCTGGTTCTTTTAATTCAGTCTGTCCTCATCCGTCCTGTCAGTTCCTCTTAAGATTTCGTGTCGTGATTACGTCTCCGCTTGTACTTCTCTTCACTAAGCTGTCAGGTTCAGTTCCTTCATCCCCTCATAGTGCATTCCTGTCAGTTCTGGTATCAGTCTGGTTGCAAACATACAGACATTACCGAGTTTCTTTACATATTTGACCAAGTGTAGGCTCCATGCTGGGGCCAGGCACTCAGTGACTTGTCCAACATATATTGTACATTAGGTTCTGAAGGATTCTTTCTTCAAGTTCCTGAATGCTATTCTAAGGTTTGACAATCTTGCATATGCCGCTGGCGTTATACGATATATGCGCATTTCTGGCGATATGCATGATGTTATATTCAGCGACGGGTCCTATTTACTGTGATATTTGCAGCTTCTTTCTGACCGTGCTGTACTCTGTGACCGGTCTGCCGTTACCTTTAATTCGTTTGGCATTGCATTTGTTCGTGATGAACCGGAGAAACCTCTTGTTTGCTTACATCTCTAGTCTGTTGAGGCCTCCCTCAAGTTTATCACTGTCCTCTCCTATTCTTACTCTTGTAAGTTTTACATCAATCCTCTGGTAGATCGTTCACATATATTAGGAACAGTAGCAGTTCTACTACTGATCCTTGCAGAATCCCCATTCAATACTCTCATTCTGATGTCCCAGCCCTTACTATTATTTCCTGCATTGTCGTTCAGGTACTCCCTGACAAACTGGAACCCAGACTTTTAACACTGCCTTTGCTCCTCTAATATCTGGACTAATCTTTGGCATTGGACCGTGTCAAATGCTTGCTTGCAATCCAAAAAAATGCAGTATACCCAGCCATATCTTTCTTGAGGAAATGGTATGGTGATACCGACAAGATGTGGAAAAAGATACTTATGTACAGTTCAGGACATTTATTAACGGAAACGTTTCGCCCCGAGTCAGATCTCTGGAGATTAGGATCACCGAACACAAAAATGCTTGCAGAAATGATGACCGTAAAAACGCGTGTGTTCAACATAGGGACGATGTTGGACACCTCATGAAATTCAGTGAGGCTAAACTAGTGATTGAAGAAGACGATTTAAGACGGAGAAAATGCATAGAAGCTGCCTTAATTGCTGTCAGTGACACTATAAAGCAGAAGTCCGATAGTTACTGTGAAGGCTTACTCAGCCCTGTAACAACTTGAGTCAGTATTACCAAGGCTGGCTCCTCCTCAGGAAAATTAATGAACAGAAAAAGAAATAATAACAGACAATGATAAACACTTTATTATTTAGAAACGGAAAATGTAAAACAATAAAACATGAATGGGTATCCTAACTGAAAGAAAAATGAAAAAATGAAATAAAAAAAAATTACATTTGAACTTAACGCTAATATAGGTATATCGTGGTAATGGGGTGTCAGGTGTTGGTGACACTGCGTGTTGTTGAAATCGTAGCCGTTGCTGATGTGGGGGGGGGAGTGGTAGCAGGTGTTGGTGACCACCACCGGCTCGTTCTTCACAGAGTGTAGCCGTGTGTAAGTACTTCAGATGACAGGAAAACAGGTTCGTTACCACTGCTATGATGAGGGGTTAGGTCCTGTGTTGGCTTACATAACAGGTAAGTAGACTAAACATGGGACGTCTCAGGACGTTAGTCCGTCTCCTTCTATTCTTCCTGTTGGTTGGCAGGTGACCCTCTCTGTCATTCCAAGCTGTAAAGAGAGATTACCCACTGATTAAGAAATCACTCCCCATGATAAGTACAATACCTATAACATGTGGTGACCAAGACTGAAAGGACTAAGTTAATTATTGGTCAAAAGTGAAGCTTTCAACCAGTAAGTCCACTAAAATATGATTAGGCATGTACTTACAGTAGTGTTGGGAGCTGTGAGTCGAGTGATTTACTGTTTGACTGGAGCCCCACACGTCACTTTTCGGGGGGGGGAAGAGGGAGGGGAAGGGATAGCGGGAGCTAGACTGACCCTACCTTAACAAGCAGCCGGCAATCAAACTATCACTTTCGGGGAGGGGGAAAAAGGGGGGGGGAATAGTGGGAGCTGGACTTACCCTACCTTAACAAGTAGCCAGCAATGAAACTATTGTTACTATACACTCCCTCGCTACTCCTATCTATTGAACTTTTCCCTCACAGTTACAGTATTTCAAAATTGCTAATCAACAGGATATTACCCATTCTGGAAACTGCTGTTACATGATGTCAACAGGTCCCTCTCTAGCCATCCGTCTCACCTCCTTAGTTCCACTACTACTACTACTACCACCTCTACTCACACGACACTTCACCTGACTCATGCCACTATATATACGCGTTTTCTTAGTTTTTCTCTGTATTAGGACTGAAGAAGCCACTCGTGGCGAAACGTTTCCTTTAATAAATGTCCTGAACTGTACATAAGTGTCTTTTTCCACACCTATCTTTCTTGCTTTTTCTCCGTGGCTCTGCCATATAACCTCAGTAAATTTGTAGGACAGGATTTTTATTCTCTGAATCCTTTCTGGATTTCTGTAAAGCATCTTCTCCTCTTACTATCTTCTCCAGCATTTTATCCAATTTTCTAGACCTTGATTTGATAGTGGTTCAGCCTCTTCTCTCACTACTCGTGGAGATATGTCACCTCTTCCCATTATTTTTGCTACATTAAACTTAGTAGTCTCATCACTTCTTTTGTTGTGCTGATGCTTTCCAGCACTTGTTGATCTAGTCTGATTACAATGTCTTGTGGTAACTCTCCACTTTGTTCTGTAAAGATCTCTCTGAATTCTATGCTAAACTCTTCACGTGTTTCTCTGTCTTCCTCCGTCAACGTTCCTTCCCCCTATTCCTCCACCATCATCACTTGGTCCTTCACACTTTTCATTTCTTTATGTTGCTTTGCACTAGCTTTGGTTAGGATTTAGCCTTTGATGCTAAATGATTTTCAATTTTGTTTCAATCTCCCTTCATGTTGCATATTGGTTTCTGGTTCCCCTGGGTATTTTCCCTGGTTGTCTGTGCTTCGGTTTCCTCTATATTTCTGGTAAGTTCTCTTGCTCCTCCTCAAGGCTCCTCGGCACTCCTGATTGAACCATGGCATTTCTCTGCTTTTCTTGTTTCTTTTCTTAATGTCTGGTAGAAAATTTTCCCTTTACTTCTTGGCCCTTTGACCTCACCTCCTTTCCTGTATGAGTTTACCTTCAGATTCCTTTCCCTATTTCACCTCTCTCAAAAATTTTCTTATTCCAGGCCCCGCCCTTTTCTATTATCTCATTTTTTGTTACTTCCTCCATTTTTTTTTCTCTATTTCCATTTCCACCAGATGTTCTAGTTCTTTCCTTCACATATTTCTTCGGCAGGTTCTTCATTCAGTTAGACTTTACGCTGTTCTGTGAAAGGTCCCAGTTTTCCCAGTCTATCTTATTAGTGCCGAGTTATTATAATCATGGGGGGGGCGCTAAACCCGTAGGATGCAGCGCCTAGGGAGGGATGGAAGGTATTCAGGCACAATTCAGGGAAGCGGAGCACAGATCCGGTTCCCTAGATCAAGAGCCCCTCACCAACGTCAAGGAAACTCCTTTGAGGGGGGTGAGGGCTGAAGTCTATCTGGACATTGCTGTGTAGTCCCCCCAAATCTCTCTAAAAAATTCCCATTTTCTCAAATGTCCAGTGGTTTCTGCCATCAGTTCTCCACCTTTGCTTTCCCCTCTTTTTCTTAATATTTGCTACCTCTCAGAAAATATTGTACATTATATTATTTCTGAGAGTTTCGTTTCTGTAATAGCTATAAAATCGGATTTTTTTTATCTCCTACTCTTTCACGACTTTACTTTTGTTGGTAACACCATCTGCATTTCACGAATTTACTTTTGTTTGTGCAAGCTATTATTGTTTGACTTCACTTCAGGAGATAGTGGACCAGGATTCAGTGGAGTGTTTGGTTACTTCCTGGAGGCATTAACTCTGTTGATCACTCCAGAGATGGAGGTTTTATTTTCCACTTTCCATTCCATATACAACCCGCACACTGGAGAGAGAATCTTATGACGACGTTTCGGTCCGACTTGGTTATTTTCTATTGTTCAATTTGTGGTATTAACATAAGAATGGAGGAACACTGCAGAAGGCCTACTGACCCATACAAGGCCATTCCTCTGTTGCTTCCTTCACCTTTTATACGTCTCCCTTTCTGCCTTTCTTCCTGGGCTCTGTCTTGACAATGATTGTGTCGAATGTGTTAGATCCTTCAGAATTTTATTCTTTCTCATAACTACACTTGGTTCCTTGTGTTTGGCCTTGTAAACAGATTTTGCAAATCAGACACATGTGCATCACACGGTGACTTCATCAGTCCTATAAGAAGAAGAATGGCGAAGATCGGAATAAGCTTGAGGTTATCAGTCCCTCAGCCGATGTAATCAGTCCATCAAACAAGACTGATGGACTGAGGGACTGATTACCTCAAACTCCTTATTTTCACTATTCTCTTTTTGTATAGGATTGATGAAGCCACTGTGTGGCGAAACGTTTCCTCAGTAAAGATACCCAGATATTGCACTTGAGTCTAATTTATCAACTTTTCGGTTCTCTGAACCATTTATCAACAGACTTTGCCAACCAAGTTGTCATTATCTCTCCACATTTTCCTACTCAAATTATCCACCCACAGATTTATCCAGTCTCTCTTTCAGCTCCCGTTTCTTCCATTTGATCTACAATTATTTGTCTCCTGCTCCTCCTCCTGCTCCTCCTCCTGCTCCTCCTCCTGCTCCTCCTCCTGCTTTCTAACTCTACTCAGGTTCCCTTAATTCCTTCGTCCTGATTGTCATGGGAGTTCTCTGCCTCGTGATGCTCTCTCCTTACAGGTTTACCTTTCCACCGTTAATTCCTCAGAGTTATTTACCATTTTTAACGTCCTCTTCTGGACGTGCTGAGCAGGTTGACAACACACTCGCCTCACGCACTGAGTGTCCGTGGTTCAATCCCAGGAATGGGTGGAAACCTTACACCTGCTGTCCCTGGTCACGTAGCAGTAAGTAGGTGCCTGGGGTGCTAGTCATCTTGCACCTGCTGCTCCTGTTTACTAGCAGTAAGTAGGTGCCTGGGTGTTAGTCATCTTACTCCTGCTGTCGCTGTTCACCTAGCATTGAGTACCTGGATAATATTCAACTGGTATGGGTAGCATCCAGGGGGACAAAAATGAAGGATCACAATGGAAATAAGACAGACAGACGCACTGACTCTCTCGGATTATCCTGGATGACTAAATCTCCGGCTTGAAAATCCGATCAAATCTTAGCATATTACAAATTTTATTATCTCGATCTGTGTGTCTGGTGTTTCCAGCTGACTGACTGGCTAGATGTATTAATTTCTGTTAATAAAACTTGCTTTATTTCCCGGGTATATCACCCCTTTTTTTCTTTACTCAGTTTAAAACAAACGATTTTTTTTCTTTTCGATCAAACCGAATTAAAATTTCTTCCCCGATTTCTTCAGTTTCATAGATAATCCTTTTCCTCCATTACCTTTACCTCTTTTTTCATTCATCCACGACCGTTTTTACCATCTTTGTTATTTTATCCCTCACCTCTACCTTTTTTGTTCATTTCATCCTTTCCCTCTACCATCTTTGTTCTTCATCCTACCTTTTACCATCTTGTTCATTCATCCCCTCACCTCTACCATTTTTGTTCATTCTTTCCCTACCTCTACCTCTTTGTTCATTCATCCAACCTCTACCATTTTTGTTCATTCATCCATCCCTCTACATTTTTGTTCTTCCCCTCACCCTTTCCTCTTTGTTCATTCACCATCACCTCTACTTTTTTTTCATTTATTTCCCTCACCTTCCTCTTTGTTCATTATCCACACCTCTACATTTTGTTTATTCATCCATACCCACCACTTTGTTCATTCATCCATTACCTCCACCATCTTTGTTCAATACCCACTTTTAAAAAAAAACGCGATTTAAAGCTTAGAGTTTCCCCAGGAAATACTAGAAGGGGATGCCCTTCAGCACCGCCTGTTACGGGGTTTCGTAACAATTAGTAATCCTTGCCAATTTCCATTAGAATTCAGTATGATTAAATAGTCTTCAGGATTACAATGGTGGGCTCAAAACTAGAAAAATTAAAAAATTTAAAAAATTTATTAAGTCAGGGTTATTATCAAATTAAATTAAATTTAAAATTAATCACAGAAATAAAAATAATATCACTTCTCTCGAGTAAATATTTTTGTGCTAAAAGCAATATACTTTTAAATTCAAAAGTACCGTTGGAAATTTAACATTTAATAAATATTACAAATATGTACAAGAAAGTATGAAATGTGTGAAGTCTCTTTGTTGTCCCGCTATAATTCAAACTCAAAACCCAATCAAGAAATGGCAATCAGAACAGTCTGCTTGAACAACAAAAAAAATGCAAAAACCCCAAAAGCAAAATAAAAAGCAACTGCCACGAATCAGGAAAAGGAGATATATAACGCACTAATAGGGACCTCGCAGATCCTCCAAAAATCACAAAAAACCCCCTACACTGAACAAGTTCAGCATAAGAAAAACCCGACTGTGATAAACACAGATACGAAAAATTAGGTCAGGGCCTGATTCTCAGAGTGTTATGGCACACAAACCCCAGTACAACGTCGAAAATCACTAAGGGCAAACAATGTTCGTGAAAGAGTTCTAAGAATAAAAAGAATAATGAGACAGACAATCTGCCAACCCCCCAAAAGAGTCTGACCGACGATATTCAGGCGGGTGAGGACACCCCCCCCATCACGTGATAGCTCCTGGGTTTCTGCCCCCAAAAAGAGAACCCGGTAGTCTAACGACCCAAGCGATAAAATTCAGTAGTTAGACAAGACTTGAATGAGCCATAAATTTTCATCCTACCTCACAAATAAGTCAAAAATATATAAAGCATAATTTACGATTTAGCTATTATCGCAAAATAAGCAATATAAAATTATATGAAAGTTAATATATGATATTATAATCATAATTACATTATATATATTGCAACCCATTCAGGGTTGCAACACCCCCCAACACGACAACGGTAGCACTAGGAGTGCAATTTAATGTCCTTTCGCTTATTATGATTACTCATATCAATAAAATTTAATATAAACATTTAATCAGAGTCTCTCTTGTGCAAGCACCTCTACAAGTTTCACAGCATCTGAACACTAAGATATGCCCTAGAAATAGAGGCAGTACTCAGTATCGTATCTCTGCATACTCGTGGTTATGTTAAACACATCGTGTAGAGACAGGTAACTTAGACAAGCATAATAGTCTTTGTATAGACAGGAGACAGCATTCCACTCTTAAGTAGTGGTTGTGAATGCTAGGTAGTTATGGACATCTGAGTATGAAATAGCTTAAGGGTGTAGTGAAGGGGGGGGGGTTGCGCAGGGATGGTGTTGTGCCACGCAGTAAACATCCCCACCAAAACTACCCCATCATCACATCAGCTTATGTTCCTCCTCATACACAACACTACTGTGAATATATAAATATAATATTAGACATGAGTTATACATAGGTTAATATGGGGCTGGAGGGGACGGATTAATTACTTTATGAATTTGATGAATAGTAACATTATAGGTGGAGAATATCAAATGATGTTGACTGTTGGGCAGTCAACACCACATGCATAGCCACTCGCTTCTATATGTATAAAGTTGGAAAGGATTGAAATTAGGACTCACACTGGAAGCTGAGGAAAGCAGATGCTTCAACCTTTTGAACGAGATATACAATGTCTAGTCCAGATGACTGAACTTTGCTACTAGAGCTCATAGTGAGCAGGTGTAGGTGGAGTGTGTGCTGCTAGCAGGCTTGCGTCCACTTGACACACGTGGCAACGTCGCACATGATTCAGCTACTGTTTCCTTCATCTTTGGCCAAGTAAAATGTTTTGCAGTTTACGAGTGTCTTCTTACACCCAAATGTCTCCAATGGGGACTATTGTGAGCAAAATCAATAGCTTGTTTCACGAAATGTACCTGGTTAACATACGAGATGCTTGGATGTGGCGGAAACACTATTCAGCTGACACTTACATGTATTTTTTCTCCATCAGTACACGTTAATAAATAGTACAATTATTGAGATCCTGTGCTTCACTCTCAGATAACTGCTATATCTCTCAGTCTTTCAGTGACTAATCCAACAAACTGATCCTTGTTTAAATAATCATGAGTTAGAAATTTAAGTCAGGTGTGTCCTGACTAGGTTGAAGACTGGGGGAGTGGTGTTAATGACCATGGGCACAGAGCGTCCACTAAACAACAAATTCAAGCCCAAATCATTGTCATCCACATACACTCAACAGGAGACAAGGAAGGTTGTTGAATCTTTGACATAGGCTTGTAATTGAGGCTGGACGGAAATAAAATTGGCTACTCTCTATAAGGCTTCAGTGGCATAATTTTCTCAGTGTTTTTATTCGATCACAAAAAGTGTTCTTTATATACACCAGTATGAAGGATATCGTTCCCTGTCAACAAGTCTACTGACCTAATAGGGAAATACACCACTGGATATACCCACTTGAATTATATCCAGTATAATAGCTTGTTTCAATGTAAAACTTATTGAAGAGGTACTTTTATAACAGCCCCTCCATTGGTTTCTAACAATACATATCTTGCAATAGCGTATTGTCAGTTATGTCAGTACATCTTCTCTCAATAAGTGAGATAACTGCCAGTGTTCTCTGAAGTAATTATCTCCAGTTAGATGTGATTCGTTCAAGTCCTATTCTACCTCTTGAAAACAGTAAGGACTCATCGCTGAACGAATCTTTCGTCAGATACAATTTCTGACGTAGTCATCTATCCTGAGTAACATTATATTAAAAAGTAGGATAGAGGTATTACTTGGATTTTGTTCCTCTGTTGTCGGAAGAAGATACAAACTTGTGTGGGGGCGCCAGCAACGATCTGCTTCTCGTATCCTTTATAACTTTATAGCAATACTCTCCTAGCAATGTCCCTTTTCTGTTACAATAGGTACATTTAAGTTTCTTCTTCTCGTATGTCAGTTTCTGTCTAGCACAGAGACAGATTTCAGGGATTGGGAGTTTTCCTGGTAAAGGTACGAGAAGTTAACAGTAGCAGGTACATCACGCGGCAATGAGCAGCTGATTTAGGTTGCCACTTCATAGGACAATTTTTAGTACCTGTTTCTCGGTGTTTTAGTACGTACTGTTTGTGAGAAATACTCGTAATTGTCTGCTAATCTGCAGTTTCCAGAATATCCGAGGTGTTGATCGATCAGATATTCTTGTATGTCACGCAGACATACAGTTGTTAAAAACTCTTCATGTAGTAACAACTGAACAAGGATGTCAAGTTTTACTCATCTTGGCAGACCTACACCACCTCTCAAATGCTACTTTTTTTCTTCACGAGCAAACTCTAACAAGTTTGATCTTGTCGTGGTTGTAACGTACGAAATGCTCTTTGATAACTTACAGGCAACATTATATGTCTCTAGAATGTTTGTTTGACAGCTCATAACTAATGTACTTGCAAATGGTAAAGCAGCAGTACAAGTTTGGCTATTCCTGTCAAAGATGTGTGCAACAAAGGTGGCCCAGTGCTTACTGGCAGTTCATAGCACTTGCCTGGTTCTCAAAAAAACACATCAAATAGGTGATCTAAGTTCACTCTCAAAAAACTAGGAAACCATGGATGCAGCTTTCTGCACATTAAATGTGTCCTGTGATCTATCAGTCGGTTGTCTTCCCAGACGAACATTTTCTCTTTGGAAATCTTCTCGTTCAATTTCCCTGGCCTCTATTTGTGCAGTCTGCCAACATAATGAGGCGTTCAAACCTCTCAAAAATGTTCCTGGAGAGATAGGACCGTGGGTATGGAGTAGTAGGAATTCTAACGTGGTCTGGACGGTCCTTAGGTCGGGACACTTCGTCCAACCGTCTCTAAGGTCTAGATCTGTCTAGGATAAGTACATACAGGTTGTTGCAACACTGTCCTAGTATGGGGCTGAGTCATCCAACCAGCTATACTCTGTACTATTGTGTCTGTGAGGAGTGGAAGGGTTGTGGAGCGGGAGGTTCACTAGGCTACAGGACTACTTCTGCCTTAGTGCTTTCTTCTACGTCAAATAGAGTCCATACTTCCTAATTGTGACACTAGGCTTTATGATCTGGAATTCATAATCAGGACATCTCTGTATGAGCAGGAAACAATATAATCTTTAATTAACGCTCTGACAGTTTCTGCAGTGTATTTAATGTTATACGTCACACCGAGATATTTGGCTACTCGCCAACACGTCTGAAGTTTTAATGTACTTAACCCAGGACAAAGTCAGTGTAGCAACTTAACTGTTTCACTGGCCATACATCACTCGAAAATAATTGTACTACGAAGAGAGTGATTATTGGAAA
>NC_069453.1:8362565-8505065 GCF_026875155.1 Cherax quadricarinatus
TTCACTCAGTCAACAAGGCCTACTCCTCTCTCCCTCGCTGAGCATGGCCCTCCCGGGCCATGGGCACTTAACACACTGCCTGTGTACCCACTCTCTCGCAAATAAAGTAAGAAGCCTCCGAGGCCTTATCATTGAACCCCACTCTGCAGGAACGACCAATAATCCGGTAAACATTGGTGACAGCGGTGGTCGCAGTGGTTGTTTTGCCGCAGGAGGGAAGGAAGAGGAATGAAGTCGTCTTCACTTCATCACCCTACACAAGAAGCATCCGTCTCTCAAGGAGTTATCCTGATGTCGTACCTGCACGTTTCAGCATCCAGACACAGGTATAAGCAGGATTGGGCCGAAATTTATCGATTTTCGTCGAGAATTGTAACTCCACGCCGCAGCATCCCACGCTGTTCAAGTCACGTGTTCAGCGTATGGTTCTGCTGTTCTTGTTCAGCTCAGCACAGCTATTTCAGCAAGTCAGAGGTGAGTTTGTGGTGATTTGAGCGTCCAGTGTTGGTGTTTCTCCAAGTGGGTATCTGGGAGAGGAAGCGGCCGGGTCCCTCACCTCACTCACACTTCACCAGCCTACCACCACACTCCACCACTATGTACTCACTCCCTCTGCTGTTTTCCGTGTGAATTCATTGCCAGAGCTGTGTATCCGAGTGCCCGAGGCCACTCGAAGCCACGTGGATCACTAAGCCACGTGTGGACGAAGCCACATGGATCACAAAGCCAAGTGGATCACCAAGCCACATGGATCACCAAGCCACGTGGATCTCCAAGCAACGTGGATCACCAAGCCACGTGGAGTGTCGACGACGCCAGATGGATCTACAAGCCACGTGTGGATCAAGCCACGTGGGCTGAGCCAGATCCCAAGCCACATACTGTGGTCTGCTACCGCATCAACTCTCACCCCCGTACCGGTCACCCTTTACGACGTCACGATTTCTGCCTGGCGTCACCTCGCGACGTCTGCTGACGTCACCTCGCGATGTCACTCCATGACATCACCTCACGACGTCACGCCTGATCGACAGTGTTACTTTCACAGTGAGCAATATGTTGCGTTGTTGAGAAGATTGAGAGAAGATATATGTCACGTGTTAATTCCTTTCAGTCAGTGTTCTCACATGTTCGTGTATAACTTAGTGTCGATTTTTGCACAGAAAAGCATCATTTGCTAGTAAGCCATGTTGTACCACATGTGCAGTGCGGGTGTGTGCAGTTTCTGTGTGTCCTGTGTGGTCTTGAGCCCAGACCACTGTGTAGCACCTTGTGTTACTTGTCACCCAGTGTGACCCGCGCGTTTGACAGCTGATATTAGTCAGCCCCGAGTGTCTGAGCCTCTTGTACAGAAAGCTCTTTTGCCCATCGCTCGTGATGCCCTGCAGAATCGTACCTGCTACGATTCCCATCGAGATTTGTTTCACTTCACCTCCAGACCGCCAGAGTGCAGTTATGTGTAGACCAGTCTGGGGACACTTAGACTAACCTCTGCTGTAACTCCAACTGCCGAGAGAATGACACTCGTCAAGCCGCAGTTAGCCCTGTCGGCAGGCAATGTGTCAGCCTCGTGTCATAGCTTCAGTGAGCAGCCTGCACAAAGATGTCACTTTGACTGCTAGCTCGCTTACTCCAGTATGGTGTATGATGTTACGACTCCCAGATGTTTCGCCGAGTCCTCTCTGCCACAACTCACTTCACGCTCGCCGGCAGTGACAGCCCCAGCTACAGTACCAGTCGAGAAATGTCCTCCTGAGTCTCTTGCCAGAAGCCCTGCCCAGTTGCCGAGTACTGACGACACCTCACTCGAAGGCACCAGCAGGTTGTGCCCCAGGTTGAGTGAAACCCTGCAGCGACTCCTACGATGACTGCTTCACCGTTCCAAAGGAGACCGTACCCTGTTACGTCACAGCTCAGCCGCAGCAATGTCTCCTGTGTTGTAGTATTTGTCCAGACGCAGGGAGGCGTGCAGTGATGCCCATCGACGCTCACTGCCTATGACCACGATGTTTAGCACACCCCACATGTAATTTTCTTCCTTCCCTGTAGGAAGTTTCTTTTTTCCATGCCTATGTATGTATATATATGTTTTTATTTTGTGTTCTGTGCCCTGTTCCGGCGAGAGAGAGACCGAGTTTTTTTTTTCTTACAGCCAGTCATGGTCAGGGACGACCATGGTGGTGCATGGCCGAGCAAATCTAGACAGCCATACTGTCTGCACAGACAGCCTATGCTGTCTGCCAGCTGAGTTCATATTCCGCGCCTTGCTCATGCTGCCACCTATAGGCCTATGCCACTTCAGTATGCGCAGACCTGCCTCTCTCTCACTCTTCCAGCAGGCTTCACTCAGTCAACAAGGCCTACTCCTCTCTCCCTCGCTGGGCATGGCCCTCCCGTGCCATGGGCACTTAACACACTGTGTACCCACTATCTCGCAAATAAAGTAAGAAGCCTCTGAAGCCTTATCATTGAATCCCGCTGTGCAGGAACGACCAATATTCTGGTAAACACAGTAAAGAAGGTGACGGAAGCTCTGGCACTAAGCTGACAACAGGGTGTAGTCAGGAGCTAAGAGCAGTACCTGGCACTAAGCTGACAACAGGGTGTAGTCAGGAGCTATCAGCAGTACCTGGCACTAAGCTGACAACAGGGTGTAGTCAGGAGCTATCAGCAGTACCTAGCAATAAGCTGACAACAGGGTGTAGTCAGGAGCTATCAGCAGTACCTGGCACTAAGCTGACAACAGGGTGTAGTCAGGAGCTATCAGCAGTTCCTAGCACTAAGCTGACAGGGTGTATTCAGGAGCTATCAGCAGTACCTGGCACTAAGCTGACAACAGGGTGCAGTCAGGAGCTATCAGCAGTACATGGCAGTAAGCCGACAGCAGGGTTTAGTCAGGAGCTATCAGCAGAACCTGGCACTAAGCTGACAGCAGGGTGTAATCAGGCTGCTATCAGCAGTACCTGGCACTAAGCTGACACAACATCGACATTACTACACAAAACACTGAAAAAAATCACGACAATAAAAATTAGGCGACGCTAAATGGTGAAAGTTGTGGCCGTTTAGCAGATTGTGCAAGTGTGAGCGATATGTTGTGGTGCGAGCGATATGTTGTGGTGCGAGCGATATGTTGTGGTGCGAGCGATATGTTGTGGTGCGAGCGATATGTTGTGGTGCGAGCGATATGTTGTGGTGCGAGCGATATGTTGTGGTGCGAGCGATATGTTGAGGTGCGGCGATATGTTGTGGTGCGAGCGATATGTTGTTTTGCGAGTGATATATATATATATATATATATATATATATATATATATATATATATATATATATATATATATATATATATATATATATTTATGTATATGTCGTGCCGTATATGTGAAACTTGCGATACTTGCTTAAATAGCAACGCTCTTCTTGCCGAATAATGCAAGCGAAAATTTGTGTATGCAGTAATTTCGCAAAAATCATTCTGAACCTAACGAAAATAATATATTTGATTGTGTTTATTTATTATTAAATTAGTGTTAACTTATCTAAAATATATTTAGCTGGATTAGGCTAAATAAAATTGCGCTTGTTATAATAAGGTTAGGTAAGTTTTCTAAGGTTCTTTTAGTACAGAATTTATTTTTACATCAACATATTTGAAAAAAATATATAAAAAATATATAAAATATATATATTTTAGAATATGTAGAGTATATAGGAAACAGGGAGATTATTTCCCAGTAAAACTAGGCCTTAGACGAGTATGTGTGATGTCACCGTAGTTGGTCACTATATTTATAGATGGGGATGTAAAAAAAAGTGAATGCGAGGGTATTGGCAAGAGGTGTGAAGTTAAAAGATAAAGAAGCAAACACAAATTGGGAGTTGTCACAGTTGCTCTTTGCTGATAACACTGTACTTTTGGGAGATTCTGAAGAGAAGTTGCAGAGGTTGGTAAATCAGTTTGGTAGGGTATGTAAAAGAAGAAAATTAAAAGTGAATACAGGAAAGAGTAAGGTGATGAGGATAAAAAGATTAGGTGATGAAAGATTGGATATCAGATTAAAGGGAGAGAGTATGGAGGAGGTGAATGTATTCAGATACTTGGGAGTGGACGTGTCAGCGGAGGTCTATGAAAGATGAGGTGAATCATAGATTTGATGAGGGGAAAAGGGTGAGTGGTGCACTTAGGAGTCTGTGGAGACAAAGAACTTTGTCCTTGGAGGCAAAGAAGGGAATGTACGATAATATAGTTGTACCAACACTCTTATATGGGTGTGAAGCATGGATGATGAATGTTGCAGCGAGGAGAAGGCTGGAGGCAGTGGAGATGTCATGTCTGAGGGCAATGTGTGGTGTGAATATAATGCAGAGAATTCGTAGTTTGGAAGTTAGGAGGAAGTGCGGGATTACCAAAACTGTTGTCCAGAGGGCTGAGGAAGGGTTGTTGAGGTGGTTCGGACATGTAGAAAGAATGGAATGAAACAGAATGACTTCGAGAGTGTATAAATCTGTAGTGGATGGAAGGCGGGGTAGGGGTCGGCCTAGGAAAGGTTAGAGGGAGGGGGTAAAGGAGGTTTTGTGTGCGAAGGGGTTGGACTTCCAGCAGGCATGCTTGAGCTTATTTGATAGGAGTGGAGACAAATGGTTTTTAATACTTGACGTGCTGTTGGAGTGTGAGCAAAGTAACATTTATGAAGGGATTCAGGGAAACCGGCAGGCCGGACTTGAGTCCTGGAGATGGGAAGTACAGTGCCTGCACTCTGAAGGAGGGGTGTTAATGTTGCAGTTTAAAAACTGTAGTGTAAAGCACCCTTCTGGCAAGACAGTGATGGAGTGAATGATGGTGAAAGCTTTTATTTTTCGGGCCACCCTGCCTTGGTGGGAATCGGCCAGTGTGTTAATAAAAAAATTTAGTATATTATATATATATATTATATATATATATATAATATATATATATATATATATATATATATATATCACATTAGGGTTGTACCAAGTATCGGTATCGGTGTGTATCGGTCGTCTTCATTATATCGGTATTGGTGAAAAAGTAGCCGATACTTTTAAAACATTTACTTTACACATGTTCTTAACTTAATAAAATTAACACATTACCTGACGACCACACACACACACACACACACACACACACACACACACACACACACACACACACACACACACACACACACAAAACGACAAATTAGAGAAAGTGCAAAGGTTTCCAACTAGACTAGTCTTGAAGCTCAGGAATATATCCTACGAGAAGAGGATAAGGAAATCAACCTGACGAGAATAGGAGTGATATAGAGGGGCGGGCATGATAATGACATATAAAATACTAACAGGAATTGACGAGGTTGATTGAACCAGAATATTTTAGAGATGGGACATAGCAACAAGGGAAGGCAGTTGGAAGTTAATAACCTAAATGAGTCATAAGGATGTTAGGAAATATTTCTTCAGCCTTTGAGCTGTCAGGAAGTGGAACAATTTTGAGGGTGTAGTACTAGAGGCAGGATCCATGCATAGCTTTAAGAAGATGTACGATAATGCTCTTGGAGCAGGTGGACCTCGTAGTGACTAGCGAAGGGGGCGGGAGCCAGTTGCTGTGACTCGACCCCTGCAACCATAAACAGGGGAGTACAAATAGGTGAGTATGTGTACTAACAGAGTACGCACACTTGAACTGGATATTCATGATCATATTTAGCAGAAGAGAATACTAGAAGACATCATTGCTAACTGTAGGTAAATAGTGAACCACATCAGTCGTCCAGTCTGCGGTATAACCAGAGATTCTTCAAGAACAAAATGGACCAACAAAATACAAGCTCCTTCAGTATGTTACTACTGCTGTAGAAACATTTAATGTTAGATCACATCTGTGAACAGCAACAAGCCATTGCAAATGTATCGCTTACCTGGAGTTTACCTGGAGAGAGTTCCGGGGGTCAACGCCCCCGCGGCCCGGTCTGTGACCAGGCCTCCTTAGGTCAGTGTCCCAGGATGCGACCCACACCAGTCGACTAACACCCAGGTACCCATTTTACTGATGGGGAACATAGACAACAGGTGGAAAGAAACACGTCCAATGTTTCTACTCTGGCTGGGAATCGAACCCAGGCCCTCGCCGTGTGAAGCGAGAGCGTTAACCACCAGGCCACCAGAGCCTCTCAGATAACACAATTGCCAGCATTTGGTGGGAATAAGTAGAATCTTATTGCCGAGTTATCTTCTTTGTTGAAAATATTTCGCAAAGCAACGGCGCGTCTCAGTGAGAGAAATTGTCTGGTTTTGGAAATATCGCCTCAAGTACAATATCTGAAACATTTCATAAACAAAGCTTTGAGTGATGCAAGATTCCCAGGCTTTGGTAACACACTGTCAGCTATGTAAGAGTCACTGCAGCGGATGAGGCATGTAAAACAAGCCTTGACAATATCACAGACTGAAAGAAACTGGGGATAGAATTCAGGAGCATAATAGGCGAGTGAGTTTCCCTGTTTCCTAATATCATGTTTATTTTTCCCTTATAATCTACCTTGTCCATAATTACTATCGCATTCGTAAGGTGAAGTCAAGGATCTTAAGCAAAGCTCAAGACCTCTGCAACACAATACAACACCTTACGAAAGCAAAGTAAATGCGATAGTAAATATGGACAAGGTAGATTATAGGATAAAAATAACAGAAAACGGGGGAACTGAGGTGCAGCTGGTCTTGTCAGCAGCATCAAACAAGAACGTTGTGAGTTAAGACACTTGTGCATTATTTAAGTATTTATGAAATTAATCACCCATGTAGTAGGCGTCTTAAGACCTGCAGGATATCTGAAGGATGTTTTCGTGGGACAGCGCCCCCGCCTAACCTCCCACCTGATCAACCAGACTTACTAATGGATGCACTCAGTCCAAAATACGAACAGCAGCCCGGCTGGTAAGGAACTGACTTGAGGAACTTGTGAAGGACAACCAGAGGCTTGTTGGTCACACTCAGTATACACGAAGGAAAGGCGTCGAAAAATCAGCGACCTCTGATACTTATCGAGTTTTCTCTGGGTATTCTAGTAACGTCCCTGCTTTTTACTCAAGATCTTTGCACTATTTGCCAAGTATTGTGCTCAGAGTGATTTCGGTGTGTGGGTTTGGGACCAGTCCCCTCAAGGTTCTCCATGTGTGGATAATGATATACCTTTCTCGTCTATGTCCCAAGGAATGCAGCTGGAGGGAACTTAAAACGTTCTCTGTAATTTATATTTTGAGTGTATATGGGCATTGCAAGTTCTCTGCACGATAGTAATTTTTCCTGCCTTGAAGGAGGGCCGTTAACATTCAGTGGTAGTCCAGCCTGGGAGAACATGTGGCTTGAAGGGCATCATCACTGACATCATCATCCATTATTTGGAAAACTATAATTATCCAGTCCATTATTTTCTTCTAAATGATTTCAGATTGTCCTGAATTCCGTGTCACTCTTTATTTCCCCCATTCGTTCATACCAGAGCACCTAAAACTTATATTCACTGAACATTCTTTTGCTGTCTGTGGACCACTGTAAGACAGTATTTATATGTTCTTGAATGTTTGCTACGTCATCGAATACAGAGATGACTAAATATGAAGACACCAGAAGTATCGTGGAGATAAAGATGAAGCATCAGTCTATCAGCCTTGAATTAGTAGTGTTGAGGTGGCCAGACTCAGCCCTGAGAAGAATTCTATTTCAAAGCCTGAAAGAGTAGAAGAAAGTTTATCAAAATTTAGCATTAGCGAAGAAGTTTCAGTACCCCATGGCACAGTACTGGCGCCTCTACTGTTCCTTATCCTTACAGCAAATGTGGATAAAAACACTTGCCACAGTTTTGTATCGTCGTTTGTGGATGAAACCAAAATAATCATGAAAATCATCTCAGAAGACAGAAAAACTGCAAGTAGATCAAGCAAAATTTTCCAATAGGCAATAAATAATATAATGTTCAGCTGTGTTAGGTTCCACCTACCTAGGTATGGAAACGAAGGAAACGTATGAAAAACCTTGAAGTAATTATATCAGCTGACCTTTCTTTCAAAGAACACAGTAAGTCAAATGTTTCTTTAACTAGGCAAATGACGGGCGTATAATAAGAACTTTCAAAATGAGAGAATATTACTGGCAACGCCTCAGAGGCCTAAATATGTCCTTGCTGGAGTGGAGGAGAGAGACATAATTTATACGTGGAAAGTACTAGAGGGCCTAGTTACAAATCTGTACACTGTCATGACAACTTGCTGCAGTGAGAGATATGAGAGAAAATGTACAGTTAAGATAGTGAAAAGTAGGGCACCGTGGGCGCAGTAAAAGAACACTGTATCAACATCCTTGGTCCCAGACTATTTAACATCTTGCCAAAAGATATTAGAAACAAGATATCTCCACTTGTCCCAGCATTAAGACAAAAATGGACAAGTATCTCCACCAAGTGCCGGATCAACCAGGCTGTGATAGATCCGTGGGCCAGCAAAGCTACATGGTTGACCAGTCAAACACCAGACAAGCCTGGCCTGGAGCCGCACTCTAAAATAGAAAAACTCATGAAACTCATTAAAGGTGCATCAAAGGGACTCTTTTCCAGATAAAAACAACAGCCAAAACACAGACAGGAAACAAAAATACAGATAGGGCTTAAAAACCATGGCAAGTGTGTCTAAAACTTACTCGTGACTTTACAATTTTGTGAGTCAAGAAATACACTAATAGTCATGATGTTATTGTCTAAAGAAGGAAATCCGCTAGAATAGTGAAGAGAAAATATGACAGTTTTTCCATCACTGGTAATTCTAGTCAGTAAATATCTGAGTTAACCTTCACCTTCAACAGAGAAACATTCAGTACTGGAGGTAACATTTACTCTCCTCAGAGGATCAGATTAACGTCTGAAAATCGGGAGATACTGATGATCCTCAGCTTCAATTTGGTAATTATTAATTTTAGCTCTTAGAATGATGTAAATTATTTTTAATTAAATAGAGGAGAATGGCCAGAACTCAAGATGAACTCAAGTTGACAGGAAGACGACAGTAACTCAAATAACCAACCCTCTTTGTGGTTATTTGAGTTACAGTCGTCTTCCTATCAACTAGAGTTCAACTTAAGTGCTGGCCATTGTCTATTTCATTTTTACTATTGTAACTAAGTTCGTATATAAGGGAATGTTTATTGCATAATGGATAGTAATTAACACGGAAAGTTAAATATTAAACAACACAGATTTTTTCTGAGACACCAGTAACATAACTCATTAAAAATTACAAGAATCTCCGTGACGCTTACAAACTGAAAAAAAAAAAATCAGATTCTGAAAAATCAGTCTGAAGAAATAATGGGAAATCAGCTACGAAAATAAGTCTGAATAATTTCCAGTTATGTTAAACATAAAACTAAAACATCCAACACTCTCGTAATATTGTTTATTTAAATCTTGGAAATCATTTTAAAAACTCAACATTATTATAATGACTGGAAATCAAAAATCTAAAATTATAAGTTCAGAACTTGGACAACATCTCTCCATTATTAAACTGAATTAATGCGAACGTTTGCATTATACAATTTAAATTATTTTTTAACTTTGAAGAAGCATATATATATATATATATATATATATATATATATATATATATATATATATATATATATATATATATATATATTATATATATAAAATGTGCGTGTGTCGTGCCGAATAGGTAAAACTGGTCAGTTAGCAAAAACTCATTATCATTAAGTCCTTTTCTAAAGTTTTCTCTTATACATTTAAAGAAATATATTTTGCATTTACGTTAATATAAAAATCAATAATTTTTTACCAAAAGAACCTTAGAAAACTTACCTAACCTTATAACAAGAGAAATTTTATTTAGCCTAATCCAACTAAATATGTTTTATATAAGTTTACAATAATTTAATAAACAAACACAATGAAATATATTTTTGTTAGATTCAGAATAATTTTTGCTAAATTATTGCATACACAAATTTTCGCTTACCCTATTCGACAAGAAATGCATTGTTATTTAAGCCAAAATCTCAAGTTTTACTTATTCGGCACGACATATATATACAAAACTTGCGGCTGGCCGGGAATCGAACCCGTGGGAAGCAAGTCAAAATTCACGACGCTCTGAACATTGGACCATACAATACTTCAAACATCATATACCTAGCTCCACTAGGTACATGAAAGTCATCCTTCGTGTTTATGAGACAGAAAAAGCACACCAGCAATTCTGAGGCAGGGTGACCCGAAGGAGAAATTTTCAGCATCATTCGCGCTATCACTATTTTGCCGGATGCAATATAATCGCATACAGGCGATCTTAATGTAAAACAAGCCAAGGGGGGGGGATAGAAATCTATCGCTCAAGATGTTTCACACTTCTTCCTTTCGCCAGCACGCTACCTTTTCTCTGAGAAAGCTTAATCCATCTGTTGCATCTCTTGCAACATTGCATAGCTCCTGATGAAGCATATGCCAGAAATTTTAGTGGTGGTATTGTTAGTGGTAGTAATAGTAGGTTTTAAATAGCGCCTGTGGTGATGGTCAGCTATTTTTGTTGCTGATTTAGGATCTTAGAAGTTCAGGAGATGGTCGTGGAAGTTTTGTCTAGTGCAGGCGTTGTTTAAGTCGTGGTATTATTCCCTGATCCATTGCTTATGTCGTGGTGGTGTTCCTTGATCCGTTGTTTAAAGTTTCTACAAATCTCTCCCAGGTTTAGTTTGCCGCATCCTTCACATGGTATGACATGCAACCCAGAGTTTTTTCTTCTTGTGAAGCTTGTTTCTCATGACTTCCAAGTTCATGACTGTTGATCAGTAAGACACTTGTGCCGGGTGGAAACGTTGGGCATGTTTTATTACACCTGTTGCCCCTGTTCACCTAGCAGTAAGTACCTGGGTATTACTCGACTGATGTGGGTGGCATTCTTGGGTTGTGGTAATACACCTTAGAAAGAGATGGACTTTGAAACGAGCTGAGGTAGCAAAACAGCTCTTTGACTTTGAAACTCATCTGTGTAAAAAAAAAAACCAGCGATCTTTATTGACGATTTAGTGTCAAAGATACTTTGTTTTAAACATTCGTCAATCTGTGCTTATTGTATTATTACAAGCACTGGTGTAAACAGGAGACCTTTGGTACCTGGTAATAATTTAGTTCACAAGTAAATGAACAGTCGAGGAGTATGAAAGGAAAGTCAAACACCAAAAGTAGTATTTTTTTTTTTGAGTACATGCATATTCTCACAACTATTATTTACAATATTTACAGAGTGTGCAACAGAACAACAAAGTAGCAGGTACCGTACTTGTAAATTAACGTAATTAGAAAAAGAGAGAGCAAAACTGAGTACACTCGCTGTTATTATCTAATAGATTCATACAAGCGAGACCAGTATGAGTAATCAGCCAGAGCTAGTGAGAGACTAACCTCCAGACCTGAGTGTAGATATAAAGTAAACTCGTCCGAAGTTCACCCTTTCACCCTGAGTGGCTCCTGGTTATAACTAGCAGCTATTCACAGTACAGTTGTGGGGCTTCAACAACTATACAATAGCTACCGGCTATAGGCTGGTTAAATAGGGAATGCAAGATTTGGTTGTACATCATTTATATAATTCCTGACTGTTCTGGAAGTGATGTTTTCTATGCTGACTTTACTTTGGGTAAGAAGGTTGGCGAGATCAGAAACTTAACGAACGGGAAGTGTTAAGAATATCATATGACTGTGTTTGGTAGTGTGGATGATTCTCTCTGTTGCTCCCCCATCCCTGCCATTGTTAATGAAGGACGTTAGCGCAGTTTAGTAAGATCTTGGTGTAAGTAGTTACAATCCTAGTCGAACGAACAAGTCATAATGAATCCTATGATGCCGCAGCTCCTCGCCCTCGCACCGTGGAGCGGCATGAATTGCAATAGGTCGTCTGTATTACCAGTCTTCTTGTAGCCCTTCAGTTGTAAAGCAGCGTCGTTACTGCAGAGCAATGCTTCAAGCAATCCATCATGCTCACTCTGCTTGGTAAACTACACTGATGGCTCTGCAGAGGTGATTTGATTAATGAGTTCACTAGTGTCTAATCGTATGCGTTCGATAGGTAAGCTATCATTCAATCAACCTAGTCACATTATCCCTCTCTCGCCCTAACATGCAGTAAGTAACCTTGAATACATTACGTTACATCATCCTCCCTGACTCCCACAAGACCTTGAGCACATCACGTTACATCAGCCCTCCTGACTCCCACATGACCTTGAGCACATCACGTTACATCAACCCTCCCTGACTCCCACATGACCTTGAGTACATCACGTTACATCAACCCTCCCTGGCTCCCACATGACCTAGAGCACATCACGTTACATCAACCCTCCCTGGCTCCCACATGACCTCAAGTACATCACATTACATCAACTCTCCCTGGCTCCCACAAGACCTTGAGCACATCACGTTACATCAGCCCTCCCTGACTCCCACATGACCTTGAGCACATCACGTTACATCAACCCTCCCTGACTCCCACATGACCTTGAGTACATCACGTTACATCAACCCTCCCTGGCTCTCACATGACCTTGAGCACATCACGTTACATCATCCTCCCTGACTCCCACAAGACCTTGAGCACATCACGTTACATCAGCCCTCCCTGACTCCCACATGACCTTGAGCACATCACGTTACATCAACCCTCCCTGACTCCCACATGACCTTGAGTACATCACGTTACATCAACCCTCCCTGGCTCTCACATGACCTTGAGCACATCACGTTACATCCTCCCTGACTCCCACAAGACCTTGAGCACATCACGTTACATCATCCTTCCCTGGCTCCCACATGACCTTGAGTACATCACGTTACATCATCCCTCCCTGGCTCCCACATGACCTTGAGCACATCACGTTACATCATCCCTCCCTGACTCCCACGTGACCTTGAGTACATCACGTTACATCAACCTTCCCTGGCTCCCACGTGACCTTGAGCACATCACGTTACATCAACCCTCCCTGGCTCCCACATGACCTCAAGTACATCACATTACATCAGCTCTCCCTGGCTCCCACAAGACCTTGAGCACATCACGTTACATCATCCCTCCCTGGCTCCCACATGACCTTGAGTACATCACGTTACATCCCTCCCTGGCTCCCACATGACCTTGAGCACATCACGTTACATCATCCCTCCCTGACTCCCACGTGACCTTGAGTACATCACGTTACATCAACCTTCCCTGGCTCCCACATGACCTTGAGTACATCACGTTACATCAACCCTCCCTGGCTCCCACATGACCTTGAGCACATCACGTTACATCAACCCTCCCTTGCTCCCACATGACCTCTAGTACATCACATTACATCAGCTCTCCCTGGCTCCCACAAGACCTTGAGCACATCACGTTACATCATCCCTCCCTGGCTCCCACATGACCTTGAGTACATCACGTTACATCCCTCCCTGGCTCCCACATGACCTTGAGCACATCACGTTACATCATCCCTCCCTGACTCCCACGTGACCTTGAGTACATCACGTTACATCAACCTTCCCTGGCTCCCACATGACCTTGAGTACATCACGTTACATCAACCCTCCCTGGCTCCCACATGACCTTGAGCACATCACGTTACATCAACTCTCCTTGGCTCCCACATGACCTTGAGCACATCACGTTAAATCAACCCTCCCTGGCTCCCACAAGACCTTGAGCACATCACGTTACATCAACTATTACAACCCAGGAGTCCCAAAGGCCTGTTATCCTGGGTGTAAAGGGAGCAAAATAAACACAGCAGAAAACTTTTACTTATATTATCCTTCACCAATTTAGAACAGAAGCATGTACACTATATACACTATGTACAGTGATAGGTATTAGTGCACTCCACGGTAAGCAAGGCAAAATAGAAGCCACTAGAGAGCAGACCGTGCTTCAACCAGCTCTAGAATGGGAATGACAAGGGCAGACAGGTGTGTGGCACCCACATCACCTCTGCGATTGCCAAAACCATCTTCTCATTGGCTGGAACCTGGGTACCGATTGAACGACGGGGCCTCATCATCAACCCACAGTCCACTGGTTCGCTGGTTGAGGGTGTGTACATGCGCCGAATAAAGGTTACGTACTCTTTGCATGCCACATCAACTCTCCCTGGCTCCCACATGACCTTGAGCACATCACGTTAAATCAACCGTCCCTGGCTCCCACATGACCTTGAGCACATCACGTTACATCAACTCTCCCTGGCTCCCACATGACCTTGAGCACATCACGTTACATCAACTCTCCCTGGTTCCCACATGACCTTGAGCACATCACGTTACATCAACTCTCCCTGGCTCCCACATGACCTTGAGCACATCACGTTACATCAACCCTCCCTGACTCCCACGTGACCTTGAGCACATCACGTTACATCAACTCTCCCTGGCACCCACATGACCTTGAGCACATCACGATACATCAACTCTCCCTGGCTCCCACATGACCTTGAGCACATCACCTTACATCAACCCTCCCTGGCTCCCACATGATCTCAAGTACATCACATTACATCAACTCTCCCTGGCTCCCACATGACCTTGAGCACATCACGTTACATCAACCCTCCCTGGCTCCCACATGATCTCAAGTACATCACATTACATCAACTCTCCCTGGCTCCCACATGACCTTGAGCACATCACGTTACATCAACCCTCCCTGGCTCCCACATGACCTCAAGTACATCACATTACATCAACTCTCCCTGGCTCCCACATGACCTTGAGCACATCACGTTACATCAACCCTCCCTGGCTCTCACATGACCTTGAGCACATCACGTTACATCAACCCTCCCTGGCTCCCACATGACCTCAAGTACATCACATTACATCAACTCTCCCTGGCTCCCACATGACCTTGAGCACATCACGTTAAATCAACCCTCCCTGACTCCCACATGACCTTGAGCACATCACGTTACATCAACCCTCCCTGGCTCCCACATGACCTTGAGCACATCACGTTAAATCAACCCTCCCTGACTCCCACATGACCTTGACCACATCACGTTACATCAACCCTCCCTGACTCCCACATGACCTTGACCACATCACGTTACATCAACCCTCCCTGGCTCCCACATGACCTTCACCACATCACGTTACACTAAACAGAGAAGGGAAGACTAACGGTTTACTTCTAACACTGACGCTCCACCACACTCCATCCCATGTAAACAAAGAAGGAAAGTTTGTAAGTTTACTTATAACACTGACAGCTGTTTACAACACTTTCATCACACTCCGTAGACTTCATTTCTCTGTGTTAATAAGCCACAATATGAGCTTTATTGATCGACCCCAGGGGGGCGAAAGTCGCTTTAATAAATAACATTACCGCTTCCAGGTCTCACTTACCTTTAGACGAGTGTTTATTATTAAATGGATTTATTGATATTTACGTTTATTATTATTATTATTATTATTATTATTATTATTATTATTATTATTATATTAGTAATCTGAGTAATTTTACATCTTTAAATAGTAATAAATTATTTTAGAAAATAGTTATTTTTGCATGAATATATTAAAGTTGTTTGCATTTGTGCGAGGGAGAGAGAGAGAGAGAGAGAGAGAGAGAGAGAGAGAGAGAGAGAGAGAGAGAGAGCATCTTTATATAAAAATCAAATAACTTTCATAGCAGACCTGGGAAAACTTGCTTGGTTTTTTTTCTGATTCTATCGTACCAAATATATTGTGGTAGTGTTTTGTATGTGACAGTATAGGATGGGTGTGAAACACAGATGCATTTACACGGAACTTTTCATGACAACGTTTCGCCCATACAGTGGGCATTGTCGAGTAACGTAATAAAGCCACTGCGTGGGCTAAACGTCATCAGTAAACATTAAGTATGGTGGTGTCTTAATATTTACATGTTAGACCTAACGAAGTTTTAGTCTTAGACGTTTTTCTCAATCAGTCATTAGAGGTAAAGGTTGCTTGTAGAAAGGATGACGGGGAAAGAATATACTTTTGAGTGGAGTGAGGTGGTGGGAGTAGTAGTAACAGGCGGTGCCAGCTGGTGATCGCGTGCTGGCGAACACCATCACACACACCACCCCTGGCACTGTGTGGGTGTGTGTGTGTACTCACGTAGTTGTGGTTGCAGGGGTCGAGTCACAGCTGCTTGCCTCGCCTCGTCACTGATCGCTACTAGGTCTCTTTTTCCTGCTCGATGAGCTTTATCATACCTCTTTTTAAAGCTATGTATGGATCCTGCCTCCACTATATCACTTCCCAGACTATTCCACTTCCCGACAGCTATGTGACTGAAGAAATACTTCCTAACATCCCTGTGATTCATCTGAGAGTTCAACATCCAACTGTGACCCCTTGTTGCTGTGTCCCATTTCTGAAAAATCCTGTCTCTGTCAACCTTGTCGATTCCTCTCAGTATTTTATATGTCGTTTTCCTAGCCCCCATATCTCTCCAGTCTTCCAGTGCCGTCAGGTCGATTTCCCTTAACCTCACCTCGTAGGACATGCCCCTTAGCTTGGATACTAGTCTTGTTACAAACCTTTGCACTTTCTCTAGTTTCCTTACGTGCTTGGCTAGGTGTGGGTTCCAAACTGGTGCCGCATACTCCAATATGGGCCTAACATACACAGTGTACAGGGTCCTGAACTATTCCTTATTAAGATGTCGGAATGCTGTTCTGAGGTTTGCTAGGCGCCCATATGCTGCAGCAGTTGTTTGGTTGATGCACGCCTCAGGAGATGTGCCTGATGTTATACTCACCCCAAGATCCTTTTCCTTGAGTGAGGTTTGTAGATTCTGGCCCACTAGACTGTACTCCGTCTGCGGTCTTCTTTGCCCTTCCCCAATCTTCATGATTTTGCACTTGGTGCGGTTGAACTCCAGGAGCCAGTTGCTGGACCAGGCCTGCAGCCTTTCCAGATCCCTTTGTAGTTCTTCCTGGTCCTCGTCCGATTGGATTCCTCTCATCAACTTCACATCATCTGCAAACAGGGACACTTCGGAGTCTATTCCTTCCCTCATGTTCACAAATACCAGAAATAGAACCGGTCCTAGGACAGACCCCTGTGGAACCCTGCTCGTTACAGGCGCCCATTCTAACACCTCGCCACGTACCATGAGCCACTGTGGTGCCTTCCCTGTTATCCCTGCCTGGTCCTCCAGCTTTTGCACTAATCTCTTGTGTGGAACTGTGTCAAACACCTTCTTGCAGTCCAAGAAAATGCAATCTAACCTTCCCCCCTCCTCTCTCTGTCTCATGTCTTACTGCTGTCATCCTGTCATAGAACTCCAGTAGGTTTGTGACACAGGATATCTTGTCCCTGAAACCGTGCTGGCTGTCGTTGATAAGCTCATTCCTTTCAAGGTGCTCCACCACTCTTCTGAGACTCTCCATGACTTCGCATACTATACATGTCAGTGACACTGGTCTATAGTTTAATGCTTTGTGTCTGTCTCCTTTTTTAAAAACTGGAACTACATTTGCTCTCTTCCATACCTCAGGTAGTCGCCCTATTTCGATAGATGTGTTGAGTGTTGTTACTGGTACACACAGCACCTCTGCTTCCTCTCTCTGGAGCCATGGAGAGATATTATCCGGCCCCATCGCCTTTGAGGTATCTAGCTCACTTAGCAGCCTCTTCACTTCTTCCTCGGTTGTATGTATTGTGTTCAACACTTACGTGTGTGTTTGTGTATTATGTTGGTCGTGTGTGTGTGTGTGTATGTTTTAATGAGCATGTGTGCTCGTGTATACATGAAAGCTCAAGCCAGGCAAGCTTTATAAGCTGACGAGGGAACCTTGTTTGTCCTCCACTCTCTGTCAGTCCGTCCACAAGTCCGGTACGACCCTCATTCTCCTTTAGTCCGTCAACACGTCGGATACGACCCTCAGACTATTATTCGTCAGTTCGTTCACACTCGGATACGACCCTCACACTGTCACTCCGTTCACACGTCGGATACGACCCTCACACTCTCCTTCAGTCCGTCAACACGTCGGATACGACCCTCACACTCTCCTTCAGTCCGTCAAGACGTCGGATACGACCCTCGCACCCTCCTTCAGTCCGTCAACACGTCGGATACGACCCTCACACCCTCCTTCAGTCCGTCAACACGTCGGATACGACCCTCACACCCTCCTTCATTTCCGTCAACAAACGTCGGATACGACCTACACCCTCCTTTCAATCCGTCAACACGTCGGATACGACCCTCACACCCTCCTTCAGTCCGTCAACACGTCGGATACGACCCTCACACCCTCCTTCAGTCCGTCAACACGTCGGATACGACCCTCACACCCTCCTTCAGTCCGTCAACACGTCGGATACGACCCTCACACCCTCCTTCAGTCCGTCAACACGTCGGATACGACCCTCACACCCTCCTTCAGTCCGTCAACACGTCGGATACGACCCCTGTAGACGTCAGCTGTCTTTTGAAAATCATTGTTTCAAACTCATTCCTTCATATGCCTATAATACCAGTCACAGGTCCAGGCACCACACACTGGCACTCCCAGGCACCACACTGGCACTCCCAGGCACCACACACTGGCACTCCCAGACACCGCACACTGTCACTCCCAGGCACCACACACTGGCACTCCCAGGCAGCACACACTGGCACTCCCAGGCAGCACACACGCACTCCCAGGCACCACACACTGGCACTCCCAGGCAGCACACACTGGCACTCCCAGGCACCACACACTGGCACTCCCAGGCACCACACACTGGCACTCCCAGGAAGCACACACTGGCACTCCCAGGCACCACACACTGGCACTCCCAGGCACCACACACTGGCACTCCCAGGCACCACACACTGTCACTCCCAGGCACCACACATTGTCACTCCCAGACACCACACACTGTCACTGTCAGACACCGCACACTGTTACTCCCAGGCACCACACACTGTCACTCCCAGGCACCACACACTGTCACTCCCAGACACCACACACTATCACTCCCAGACACCACACACTGTCACTCCCAGACACCACACACTGTCACTGTCAGACACCGCACACTGTCACTCCCAGACACCACACACTGTCACTCCCAGACACCAAACACTATCACTCCCAGACACCACACACTGGCACTCCCAGGCACCACACACTGTCACTCCCAGGCACCACACACTACTCCCAGGCACCACACACTGTCACTCCCAGGCACCACACACTGTCACTCCCAGGCACCAAACACTGTCACGCCCAGGCACCACACACTGTCACTCCCAGGCACCACACACTGTCACTCCCAGACACCACACACTGGTACTCCCATTCACCGCCCACACTGTCACACCCACGCACCGCCCACACTGTCCCGCCCACGCACCGCCTACACTGTCATGCCAACGCACTGCCCAAACTGTCACGCCCACGCACCGCCTACATTGTCACGCCCACGCACCGCATACACTGTCACGCCCACGCACCGCCTACACTGTCATGGCCACGCACCGCCTACACTGTCACGCCCACGCACCGCCCACACTGTCATGCCGCACCGCCTACACTGTCAGCCACAGCACAAGCCTGCACTGTCACGCCCACGCACCGCCTACACTGTAATGCCCACGCACCGCCTACACTGTCACGCCCACGCACCGCCCACACTGTCATGCCCACGCACCGCCTACACTGTCACGCCCACGCACCGCCTACACTGTCACGCCCATGCACCGCCTACACTGTCACGCCCACGCACCGCCCACATGTCATGCCCACGCACCGCCTACACTGTCACGCGCCACGCACCGCCTACACTGTCACCCCACAGCACCGCCCACAACTGTCATGCACACGCACCGCCTACACTGTCACGCCCACGCACCGCTACAACTGTCACGCCCACGCACCGCCTACACTGTCACGCCCACGCACCGCCTACACTGTCACGCCCACGCACCGCCCACACTGTCATGCCCACGCACCGCCTACACTGTCACGCCCACGCACCGCCTACACTGTCACGCCCACGCAACCGCCTACACTGTCACGCCCACGCACCGCCCACACTGTCATGCACCGCTCCGCCTACACTGTCACGCCCACGCACCGCCTACACTGTCACGCCCCACGCACCGCCTACACTGTCACGCCCACGCACCGCCTACACTGTCACGCCCACGCACCGCCTACACTGTCATGCCCACGCACGCCTACACTGTCACGCCACGCACCGCCTACACTGTCACGCCCACGCACCGCCTACACTGTCACCGCCCACGCACCGCCCACACTGTCATGCACACGCACCGCTACACTGTCACGCCCACGCACCGCCTACACTGTCACGCCCACGCACCGCTACACTGTCACGCCCACGCACCGCTACACTCTCACGCCCACACTGTCATGCCCACGCACCGCTACACTGTCACGCCCACGCACCGCCTACACTGTCAACGCCCACGCACCGCCTACACTGTCACGCCCACGCACCGCCTACACTGTCACGCCCACGCACCGCCTACACTGTCACGCCCACGCACCGGCTACACTGTCACGCCCACGCACCGGCTACACTGTCACGCCCACGCACCGCCTACACTGTCACGCCCACGCACCGCCTACACTGTCACGCCCACGCACCGCCTACACTGTCACGCCCACGCACCGCTACACTGTCACGCCCACGCACCGCCTACACTGTCACGCCCACGCACCGCCTACACTGTCACGCCCACGCACCGCCTACACGTGTCATGCCCACGCACCGCCTACACTCTCACGCCCACACTGTCATGCCCACGCACCGCTACACTGTCACGCCCACGCACCGCCTACACTGTCACGCCCACGCACCGCCTACACTGTCACGCCCACACGCACCGCCTACACTGTCACGCCACGCACCGGCTACACTGTCACGCCCACGCACCGCCTACACTGTCACGCCCACGCACCGCCTACACTGTCACGCCCACGCACCGCCTACACTGTCACGCCCACCACCGCCTACACTGTCACGCCCACGCACCGCCTACACTGTCACGCCCACGCACCGCCTACACTGTCACGCCCACGCACCGCCTACACTGTCACGCCCACGCACCGCCTACACTCTCACGCCCACACTGTCATGCCCACGCACCGGCTACACTGTCACGCCCACGCACCGCCTACACTGACGCCCACGCACCGCCTACACTTGTCACGCCCACGCACCGCCTACACTGTCACGCCCACGCACCGCCTACACTGTCACGCGCCCACGCACCGCCTACACTGTCACGCCCACGCACCGCCTACACTGTCACGCCCACGCAACCGCCTACACCTGTCAGCGCCCACGCACCGCCTACACTGTCACGAGCCCACGCACCGCCTACACTGTCACGCCCACGCACCGCCTACACTCTCACGCCCACACTGTCATGCCCACGCACCGGCTACACTGTCACGCCCACCGCAACCGCCTACACTGTCACGCCCACGCACCGCCTACACTGTCACGCCCACGCACCGCCTACACTGTCAACGCCCACGCACCGGCTACACTGTCACGCCCACGCACCGCCTACACTGTCACGCCCACGCACCCGCCTACACTGTCACGCCCACGCACCGCCTACACTGTCACGCCCACGCACCGCCTACACTGTCACGCCCACGCACCGCCTACACTGTCACGCCCACGCACCGCCTACACTGTCACGCCCACGCACCGCCTACACTGTCACGCCCACGCACCGCCTACACTCTCACGCCCACACTGTCATGCCCACGCACCGGCTACACTGTCACGCCCACGCACCGCCTACACTGTCACGCCCACGCACCGCCTACACTGTCACGCCCACGCACCGCCTACACTGTCACGCCCACGCACCGCCTACACTGTCACGCCCACGCACCGGCTACACTGTCACGCCCACGCACCGGCTACACTGTCACGCCCACGCACCGCCTACACTGTCACGCCCACGCACCGCCTACACTGTCACGCCCACGCACCGCCTACACTGTCACGCCCACGCACCGCCTACACTGTCACGCCCACGCAACCGCCTACACTGTCACGCCCACGCACCGCCTACACTGTCACGCCCACGCACCGCCTACACTGTCACACCCACGCACCGCCTACACTGTCACGCCCACGCACCGCCCACACTGTCACGCCCACGCACCTCCTACACTGTCACACCCACGCACCGCCTACACTGTCCGCCCCACGCACCGCCTAGACTGTCACGCCCACGCACCGCCTACACTGTCACGCCCACGCACCGCCTAGACTGTCACGCCCACGCACCGCCTACACTGTCACGCCCACGCACCGCCTACACTGTCACGCCCACGCACCGCCTAGACTGTCACGCCCACGCACCGCCCACACAGGTTAACAGAAACATTTGTCTTCTGCTTAGAGATATTTTATGAAGGTTGTCGCAGCCTTCATGAAGTGTTACACCGGTGTTCACTCCCATCCCTCGGTGTTCACTCCCATCCCTCGGTGTTCACTCCCATCCCTCGGTGTTCACTCCCATCCCTCGGTGTTCACTCACAACCCTCGGTGTTCACTCCCATCCCTCGGTGTTCACTCCCATCCCTCGGTGTTCACTCCCATCCCTCGGTGTTCACTCCCATCCCTCGGTGTTCACTCCCATCCCTCGGTGTTCACTCCCATCCCTCGTGTTCACTCCCAACCCTCGTGTTCACTCCCATCCCTCGTGTTCACATCCCATCCTCGGTGTTCACCCTCCCATCCCTCGGTGTTCACTCACAACCCTCGGTGTTCCACTCCCATCCCTCGTGTTCACTCCCCAACTCCTCGGTGTTCACTCCCATCCCTCGGTGTTCACTCACCCGTCCCTCCACGTGTCACTCACATCCGCTCGGTGTTCACTCACTACCCTCGGTGTTCACTCAACCATCCCTCGGTGTTCACTCACAACCCTCGGTGTTCACTCCCACCCTCGGTGTTCACTAAACCCCTTACTCCCTCGGTGTTCACTCCACACCCTCGGTGTTCACTCACAACCTCGGTGTTCACTTCACCATCCCTCGGTGTTCACTCAATCCCTCGGTGTTCACTCCCATCCCTCGGTGTTCATCACAACCCTCGGTGTTCCTACTCCCATCCCTCGGTGTTCACTCACAACCCTCGGTGTTCACTCCCATCCCCCTCGGTGTTCACTCAAAATCCCTCGTGTTCACTCCATCCTCGGTGTTCACTCCACCCTCGGTGTTCACTCCCATCCCTCGGTGTTCACTCCCATCCCTCGGTGTTCACTCCCCATCCCTCGGTGTTCACATCACAACCCTCGGTGTTCACTCCCATCCTCGGTGTCACTCCCAAATCCTCGGTGTTATCCTCCCCACTCCCATCCTCGGTGTTCACTCCCATCCCTCGGTGTTCACTCCCATCCCTCGTGTTCACTCCCATCCCTCGGTGTTCACTCCATCCTCGGTGTTCACCCCATCCCTCGTTGTTCACTCACATCCCTCGGTGTTCACTCCTATCCCTCGGTGTTCATCCCATCCCTCGGTGTTCACTCCATCCTCGGTGTTCCTCCCATCCCTCGGTGTCACTCCATCCCTCGGTGTTCACTCCCATCCCTCGGTGTTCACTCCCATCCCTCGGTGTTCACTCCCATCCCTCGGTGTTCACTCACAACCCTCGGTGTTCACTCCCATCCCTCGGTGTTCACTCCCATCCCTCGGTGTTCACTCCCATCCCTCGGTGTTCACTCCCATCCCTCGGTGTTCACTCCCATCCCTCGGTGTTCACTCCCATCCCTCGGTGTTCACTCCCATCCCTCGGTGTTCACTCCCATCCCTCGGTGTTCACTCACATCCCTCGGTGTTCACTCCCATCCCTCGTGTGTTCACCCCCCTGGTTAACCCATCCCTCGGTGTTCACTCCCATCCCGCGGTTCACTCACCATCCCTCGGTGTTCACTCCCTCCCTCGGTGTTCACTCACATCCCTCGGTGTTCACTCCATCCCCTCGTGTTCCACCTCTGTCCTCCCCGGTGTTCACTCCCATCCCTCGGTGTTCACTCACATCCCTCGGTGTTCACTTTCACCATCCCTCGGTGTTCACTCCCACCCTCGGTGTTCACTCCATCCCTCGGTGTTCACTCCCATCCCTCGGTGTTCACTCACTACCCTCGGGTTCACTCCCCCTCGGTGTTCACTCCCATCCTCGGTGTTCACTCCCATCCCTCGTGTGTTCACTCCCAACCCTCGGTGTTCACTCCCATCCCTCGGTGTTCACTCACCACCCCGGTGTTCACTCACATCCCTCGGTGTTCACTCACATCCCTCGGTGTTCACTCACATCCCTCGGTGTTCACTCACATCCCTCGGTGTTCACTCACATCCCTCGGTGTTCACTTCCATCCCTCGGTGTTCACTTCCATCCCTCGGTGTTCACTCCCATCCCTCGGTGTTCACTCCCATCCCTCGGTGTTCACTCACATCCCTCGGTGTTCACTCACATCCCTCGGTGTTCACTCACATCCCTCGGTGTTCACTCACATCCCTCGGTGTTCACTCACATCCCTCGGTGTTCACTCACATCCTCGGTGTTCACTCACAACCCTCGGTGTTCACTCCATCCCTCGGTGTTCACTCCAAATCCCTCGGTGTTCACTCCCATCCCTCGGTGTTCACTCCATCCCTCGGTGTTCACTCACAATCCTCGGTGTTCACTCCCACCCCTCGGTGTTCACTCACCCCCCTCGTGTCACTCAACCCGCCCCTCGGTGTTCACTCCCCATCCCTTCGGTGTTCACTCACACCCTCGGTGTTCACTCACAACCCTCGTGTTCACTCACACCCTCTGTGTTCACTCACACCCTCGGTGTTCACTCCCACTCTCAGTGTTCACTCACATTCCTCGTGTGTTCACTCACAACCCTCGGTGTTCACTCACAACCCTCGGTGTTTCACTCACATCCCTCGGTGTTCACTCACACCCTCGGTGTTCACTCACAACCCTCGGTGTTCACTCACATCCCTGGGTGTTCACTACACACCCTCGGTGTTCACTCACATCCCTCGGTGTTCACTCACACCCTCGGTGTTCACTCACATCCCTCGGTGTTCACTCACATACCCTCGGTGTTCACTCCATCCCTCGGTGTTCACTCACACCCTCGGTGTTCACTCACACCCTCGGTGTTCACTCACAACCCCTCGGTGTTCACTCACACCCTCGGTGTTCACTCACACCCTCGGTGTTCACTCACAACCCTCGGTGTTCACTCCCATCCCTCAGTGTTCACTCCCATCCCTCGGTGTTCACTCCCATCCTCGTGTTCACCCCAACCCTCGGTGTTCACTCACACCCCTCGGTGTTCACTCACACCCCTCGGTGTTCACTCACAACCCTCGGTGTTCACTCCCATCCCTCAGTGTTCACTCCCATTCCTCGGTGTTACTCAAACCCTCGTGTTCACTCACATCCCTCGGTGTTCACTCCCCAACCCTCGGTGTTCACTCACATCCCTCGGTGTTCACTCACATTCCTCGGTGTTCACTCACAACCCTCGGTGTTCACTCACATCCCTCGGTGTTCACTCACAACCCTCGGTGTTCACTCACATCCCTCGGTGTTCACTCACATCCCTCGGTGTTCACTCACAACCCCGGTGTTCACTAAATCCCTCGGTGTTCACTCACAACCCTCGGTGTTCACTCACATCCCTCGGTGTTCACTCACAACCCTCGGTGTTCACTCACAACCCTCGGTGTTCACTCACATCCCTCGGTGTTGACTCACACCCCTCGGTGTTCACTCACAACCCCTCGTTGTTCACTCACATCCCTCGGTGTTCACTCACAACCCTCGTGTTCACTCACAACCCTCGTGTTCACTCACATCCTCGGTGTTCACTCACACCCTCGGTGTTCACTCACATCCCTCGGTGTTCACCACACCCTCTTCCCCCTCGGTGTTCACTCACAATCCCTCGGTGTTCACTCACAACCCTCGGTTTTCCCACTCACCCCTCGGTGTTCACTCACATCCCTCGGTGTTCACTCACAACCCTCTGTTTCCCTCACAACCCCTCGGTGTATCACATCCACACCCCCACGGTGTTTCACTCACACCCCTCGGTGTTCACTCACATCCCTCGGTGTTCACTCACCCCCTCGGTGTTCACTCACATCCCTCGGTGTTCACTCACACCTCGGTGTTCACTCACACCCCTCGGTGTTCACTCACACCCTCGGTTTCACTCACAACCCTCGGTGTTCACTCACAACCCTCGGTGTTCACTCACCCTCGGTGTTCACTCACACCCCCTCGGTGTTCACTCAAAACCCTCGGTTTTTCACTCCCCAACCCTCGGTTTTCACTCACATCCCTCGGTGTTCACTCACAACCCTCTGTGTCCACTCACAACCCTCGGTGTTCACTCACATCCCTCGGTGTTCACTCACATCCCTCGGTGTTCACTCACACCCCTCGGTGTTCACTCACACCCCTCGGTGTTCACTCACACCCCTCGGTGTTCACTCACACCCCTCGGGTGTTCACTCACATCCCTCGGTGTTCACTCACAACCCTCGGTGTTCACTCACAACCCTCTGGTGTTCACTCACAACCCTCGGTGTTCACTCACAATCCTCGGTGTTCACTCACATCCCTCGGTGTTCACTCACAATCCTCGGTGTTCACTCACATCCCTCGGTGTTCACTCACAACCCTCGGTGTTCACTCACAACCCTCGGTGTTCACTCACAATCCCTCGGTGTTCACTCACATCCCTCGGTGTTCACTCAACCCTCGGTGTTCACTCACAACCCTCGGTGTTCACTCACTTTACCCTCGGTGTTCACCCAACCCCCCCCCACCCTCGTGCACTCACTCCCTCATTCCTCACATCCCGGTGTTCATTTCACAACCCTCTGTGTTCACTCACAACCTGGGTGTTCACTCACATCCCTCGGTGTTCACTCACAACCCTCGGTGTTCACTCACATACCTCGGTTGTTCACTCACATCCCTCGGTGTTCACTCACCAACCCTCGGTGTTCACTCACACCTTGGGGGTTCACCAACCCCTCGGTGTTCACTCACAGGTTGTGGTTAACACCCAACCCTCGGTGTTCACTCACATCCCTCGGTGTTCACTCACAACCCTCGGTGTCCACTCACAACCCTCGGTGTTCACTCACAACCTTCGGTGTCCACTCACAACCCTCAGTGTTCACTCACATCCCTCGGTGTTCACTCACAACCCTCGGTGTTCGCTCACATCCCTCGGTGTTCACTCACATCCCTCGGTGTTCACTCAACCCTCGGTGTTCACTCACATCCTTCGGAGTTCATTCACATCCCTCGGTGCTTACATCCCTCGGTGTTCACTCACAACCCTCGGTGTTCACTCACAACCCTCGGTGTTCACTCCCATCCCTCAGTGTTCACTCCCATCCCTCGGTGTTCACTCCCATCCCTCGGTGTTCACTCCCATCCCTCGGTGTCACTCACACCCTCGGTGTTCACTCACAACCCCTCGGTTTTTCACTCACAACCCTCGGTGTTCACATCTGTCCCATCCCTCGGTGTTCACTCCCATCCCTCGGTGTTCACTCACACCCTCGGTGTTCACTCACATCCCTCGGTGTTCACTCACAACCCTCGGTGTTCACTCACAACCCTCGGTGTTCACTACATCCTCGGTGTTCACTTCACCTCTTCACCACCCTCGGTGTTACACTCACCATCCCTCGGTGTTCACTCACAACCCTCGGTGTTCACTCACATCCCTCGGTGTTCTCTCACATCCCTCGGTGTTCACTCACAACCCTCGGTGTTCACTCATCCCTCGGTGTTCACTCACAACCCTCGGTGTTCACTCACATCCCTCGGTGTTCACTCACAACCCTCGGTGTTCACTCACAACCCTCGGTGTTCACTCACATCCTCGGTGTTCACTCACAACCCTCGGTGTTCACTCACAACCCTCGGTGTTCACTCACATCCCTCGGTGTTCACTCACATCCCTCGGTGTTCACTCACACCCCTCGGTGTTCACTCACATCCCTCGGTGTTCACTCACACCCCTCGGTGTTCACTCACATCCCTCGGTGTTCACTCACAACCCTCGGTGTTCACTCACATCCCTCGGTGTTCACTCACAACCCTCGGTGTTCACTCAACCCTCGGTGTTCACTCACATCCCTCGGTGTTCACTCACACCCCTCGGTGTTCACTCACACCCCACGGTGTTCACTCACACCTGGTTCACCACACGGTGTTCACTCACACCCCTCGGTGTTCACTCACATCCCTCGGTGTTCACTCACATCCCTCGGTGTTCACTCACATCCCTCGGTGTTCACTCACACCCCTCGGTGTTCACTCACAACCCTCGGTGTTCACTCACAACCCTCGGTGTTCACTCACAACCCTCGGTGTTCACTCACAACCCTCGGTGTTCACTTACAACCCTCGGTGTTCACTCACATCCCTCGGTGTTCACTCACAACCCTCGGTGTTCACTCACAACCCTCGATTTTCACTCACATCCCTCGGTGTTCACTCACAACCCTCTGTGTCCACTCACAACCCTCGGTGTTCACTCACATCCCTCGGTGTTCACTCACATCCCTCGGTGTTCACTCACACCCCTCGGTGTTCACTCACACCCTCGGTGTTCACTCAAAACCCCTCGGTGTTCACTCACACCCCTCGGTGTTCACTCACATCCCTCGGTGTTCACTCACAACCCTCGGTGTTCACTCACAACCCTCGTGTTCACTCACAACCCTCGGTGTTCACTCACAATCCTCGGTGTTCACTCACATCCCTCGGTGTTCACTCACAACCCTCGGTGTTCACTCACATCCCTCGGTGTTCACTCACAACCCTCGGTGTTCACTCACAACCCTCGGTGTTCACTCACATCCCTCGGTGTTCACTCAATCCCTCGGTGTTCACTCACATCCCTCGGTGTTCACTCATAACCCTCGGTGTTCACTCACATCCCTTGGTGTTCACTCACAACCCTCTGTGTTCACTCACAACCCTCGGTGTTCACTCACATCCCTCGGTGTTCACTCACAACCCTCGGTGTTCACTCACATACCTCGGTGTTCACTCACATCCCTAGGTGTTCACTCACAACCCTCGGTGTTCACTCACAGGTTGTGGTTAACACCCAACCCTCGGTGTTCACTCACAGGTTGTGGTTAACACCCAACCCTCGGTGTTCACTCACATCCCTCGGTGTTCACTCACAACCCTCGGTGTCCACTCACAACCCTCGGTGTTCACTCACAACCTTCGGTGTCCACTCACAACCCTCAGTGTTCACTCACATCCCTCGGTGTTCACTCACAACCCTCGGTGTTCGCTCACATCCCTCGGTGTTCAATCACATCCCTCGGTGTTCACTCACATCCCTCGGTGTTCACTCAACCCTCGGTGTTCACTCACATCCTTCGGAGTTCATTCACATCCCTCGGTGCTTACATCCCTCGGTGTTCACTCACAACCCTCGGTGTTCACTCACAACCCTCGGTGCTCACTCACACCCCTCGGTGTTCACTCACAACCCTCGGTGTTCACTGAACCCTCGGTGTTCACTCACAACCCTCGGTGTTCACTGAACCCTCGGTGTTCACTCACAACCCTCGATGTTCACTCACACCCCTCGGTGTTCACTCACAGCCCTCGGTGTTCACTAAACCTCGGTGGGGTCCACATCACAACACTCGGTGTTCACTGAACCCTCGGTGTCCACTCACAACCCTCGGTGTTGAATCACAACCCTCGGTGTTCACTCACAGGTTGTGGTTAACACACAATCGGTACTCACAACCCTCGGTGTTCACTCACAGCCCTCAGTGTTCACTCACAGCCCTCGGTGTTCACTCAGGTTGTGGTTAACACACAACCCTCGGTGTTTACTCACAGGTTATGGTTAATACAACCCTCGGTGTTTACTCATAGGTTGTGGTTAACTCAACCCTCGGTGTTCACTCACAGGTTGTGGTTAACACACAACTCTCGGTGTTCACTCATAGGTTGTGGTCATTGCTGAACCCTCGGTGTTCACTTGCTGGTTGTGGTCAACGCACAACCCTCGGTGTTCACTCACAGGTTGTGGTCAACACACAACCCTCGGTGTTCACTCACAGGTTGTCGTCCACACAACCCTCGGTGTTCACTCACAGGTTGTGGTCAACACACAACCCTCGGTGTTCACTCACAGGTTGTGGTCAACACACAACCCTCGGTGTTCACTCACAGGTTGTGGTCAACACACAACCCTCGGTGTTCACTCACGGATTTCACGTCTGACCTGCATTTTTTTTCTCGATGAGGCTTATTTTGTGACTTTCATAGCACATCCCCGCACACGTGTGTGTGTGTGTGTTTTGTAAAATATATTATATATATATATATATATATATATATATATAATATATATATATATATATATTATATATATTATATATATATATAATATATAATAACGAACGATAAAAAATGCAAAATAGTCATAAGGGGAGTTGAATGATATCTCTAAACCTTTCGTGTTGCAATCAACACATTAAGAGCTTGCAATGTTGTAGAAATGAGTAGGAAGTCCAGGCAGATAGAGCCGTTACCATGAACGAATCTCTTTGGACTTAATACTCATTTCTGTAATAATGAAGGCTCATGATGTGTTGATTACAACACGAAACCCCAAGAGCTATCATTCAACTCCCCCAGTTAAAAACAGTAGAGGAGTGTTATTAGATTGAGAGTTGGTAGTGTCGGAAAGATGGAGGAATATTTTGAGGAACTGTTAAATATTTGATGATGATAGGGAAGCTGTGATTTCGTGCACTGGGAAGGTAGGTATAACATCTTTTTATGAGTGAGGAAGAGCCAGATGTGAGTGTAGGGGAAGTACATGAGGCTGTGGGTAGAAAGAAAGGGTAGAATTGCAACCTGAATGAAAGGTAGAATTGCAAGCTTTGCCTTTGTATAAAGGCAAGGTTGCAATAGAGAATGTAAGACTCAGAATATTTTAATCCTGTATAATTGGTGAGGTGTACGGTAGAGTTATTATTGAGAGAATTAAAAGGAAGGACGGAGAGTAGAATCGCAGATGAACAAGAAGGCTTTAGGAAGGGTAGGGGGTGTAGAGACCAAGTGTTGACAGTGAAACACGTAAGCGAATAGTATTTAGATAAAGGTAAAGAGGCATTCGTTGAATTTATGATTTAGAAAAGGCATATGGTAGAATGGCTAGGGATATTACTAAAGCAGATATTACTGAAGGTTACTGAAAGCAGTGAAGAGTTTTTAAGAGGATAGTGAGGCTCAGATTAGAGTATGCAGGAGAGAGGGAGATTATTTCCCAGTAAAAGTGGGCCTTAGAAAAGGATGTGGGATGTCACGGTGGTTGTTCAATATATTTATTGATGGGGTTGTAAGAGAAGTGAATGTTCGGGTGTTGGCAAGAGGTGTGGAGTTAAAAGATAAAAAAATCTAACACAAAGTGGGAGTTGTCACAGTTGCTTTATGCTGATGACACTGTGCTTTTGGGAGATCCTGAAGAAAAATTGCAAAAGTTAATGGACGAATTTGGAAGGGTATGTAAAAGAAAATTAAAAGCGAGCACAGGAAAGAGCAAGGTAATGAAAGCTACAAAAAAAATTGGTAATAAAATACTGTATATCAGATTGAAGGGAGGAAGTATGGAGGAAGTGAATGTATTCAGATATTTGGGAGTGGACGTGTCAGCAGATGGGTCTATGAAGGATGAGGTGAACATAAAATTGGGGAGGGAAAAAAGTGAGTGGTGCACTGGGAAGTCTGTAGAGACAAGGAACGTTATCCATGGAAGCAAAAAGAAGAATGCTCTTATATGAAGATGAAGAAACAAAGAGAATGTTGCAACAAGGAGAAGGCAGCCTCTCTTGAACTCTCATTCCGAGAGAGGCTGCAGCAGGTGACAAACCCGCACTGCGGCTACCCTGAGAAAACTTCCCTTTACTCCTTCAGTTGCTGCCTTGCAACTTTGCATAGCTCTTGATTACGCATCGAGAAGTGTGAGAGTACTTGAGCTACAGGTTTCCACCCCCCATGGCTTTGTAGACAGCCTGTGCTGTCTACCAGCTAAGTTCATATTTCATGCTATGCTCGTGCTGTCACCTATAGGCCCATACCCAGTTCAGAAACACCATGCTTACACCGCTCTCACTCAGCGTCCAGGCATCCTAGAGACAACACAAGGCCTACCCCTCTCTCCCTCGCAGCCTGGCCCCTCGGGGCCTTGGGCACTAAAACACTGCCTGTGTACCCACGATCTCACAAATAAAGTAAGAAGCCTCCGAGGTCTTATCATTTCATCCACCGCCTGCAGCACCCTACACAAGAAGCATCCGTCTCTCAACGAGTTATCCTGATGTGTCTGCAAGTTTCAGCATCCAGACACACGTACAAGCAGGATCTAGCCGAAATTTGCCGAATTTCTTTGATAAATGTAAGCGACTCAGCGCCACAGCGTCCCACGCTGTTCAAGTCACGTGTTCAGCGTATGGGTCTGCTGTTGTTGTTCAGCTCAGCACGGGTATTTCAGCAAGTCAGAGGTGAGTTTGCGGTGATTTTAGTGTCTAGTGTGCGTGTCTCCCTCGTGTGTTGTGAGGTGAGAATAGCAAGGCGCGGCGGTCCTTGTTCTACCATACGCCCCTCACCTCACACTGCAACCATGCTCCTCGCCACCACATACCATACACCACCATGCTCCTCGCCACCACACTACCATACACCACCATGCTCCTCGCCTCGTCACCACACTACCGTACACCATCATGCTCTCACTCCCTTTCTGCTGTTTCTGTGAATTCTGTGCGAATTCTTGGCTAGAGCTGTGTATCTGAGTGCCCGAGGTCACTCGAAGCCACGTGGAGCTACAAGCCACGTAGGTTTAGCCAGATCCCAAGCCACCCTGTGATTTTCTGCCCGCATCATTTCACTGACGTCACGATGCTGTCGTGACGTCACCGTTGCCTGACGTCACTAGGATGTCACCCCATAACATCCCTCACTTCACTCTAGGACGTCACCTATATATATATATATATATATATATATATATATATATATATATATATATATATATATATATATATATAATATATATAATATATACGTCGTGCCGAATAGGCAGAACTTGCCATCTTGGCTTAAATAGCAACGCTCATCTTGCCATATAGGACAAGTGAAAATTTATGTATGCAATAATTTCGCCAAAATCATTCTGAACCTAACGAAAAAAATATATTTCACTGTGTTTGTTTAGTATTAAATTATTGTAAACAAATCTAAAATATATTTAGTTGGGTTAGGCTAAAATAAATTTTTCTTGTTATAATAAGGTTAGGTAAGTTTTCTAAGTTCCTTTTGGTGCAAAATAATAAATTTTTACATCAACATTAATGAAAAAAATATATCTTAAAACGTATGAGAGAAAATTTTAGAAAGGACTTAATTTTAAATGAGTTCTTGCTAACTGACCAGTTTTACATATTCGGCACGACATATATATATATATATATATATATATATATATATATATATATATATATATATATATATATATATATATATATATAATATACATATATATATATATATATATATATAATAATAATAATAATAATAATAATAATAATAAAATGATTTGTATATTTGTACTTTAAAGTTAGGTCCTTATCAGCAGATACCATCACAGGCGACATGACCTTCCCTGCTGCTCATGATTCACTGTTCTTAAGCACCACCAAGGCGGGTTAGTGAGTGGACAAGTTTCATAATGTTTAGTCAGTGTGTGGGAATGTGTAAATGACGTTTTCTGCCTCTGTAAGTTAGGCTCAGAGCCCCATGAGAAAGTATGGTAACTTGAGTCTCACAGCTCCCGATCTCCACCTCGCCTGCGTTTTTCTTTGTTGTTTGTATATGGCGCTTATTATTTTCTGCCGCGCAGCGCCTCAGGTGATCTCTTCGACTGATGAAAACCTCATATGGAAGAAAAGATATATAGAGAGAAAGCTTTTATTCCTGTTTCTGTATCCATGGGGCGAGGTTCTTCTTGGTATCGTTAGTTTAGTGCTCTCTACTCTCTTCTCTGATCTAAAGTCAGTAAGAATATAGTAACCTAGTTCGTCAGCTGACGTACTGCTGTAGCTAAGGCCAAGGGCTGTACCAGTACCGGAGGGTCGAGTTGAGCGCCCATGGAAGATATAGGAACAGTAAATAGGAAATGCCTATCATGAGGTGTTCTTTCTGCTGGAAGGGGAACTTTGTTCTTTCCAAGACCGATGTCAGGCATTGCTGAAACGGTGAATTACAGAATAAGTCTATTAACGACAATTCACCTGCTCTGGTGTAACGTATAATAAGAAGACACTTGTGTGTTTGGTTCAACCCTTGTTGGCTTTTGCCATCTACTATGAGTCTATCCCACCAGGACTGTTTGTGGTGTTCCAGGAGCGGGTCTACTTGAGAGGTCTGCAAGGATATCCCACTAACAAGGCCCTCCAGTAAACTTGGACTGTTAAAATAAAAGAGGAACTCTCAAGTTACTTCTCCACTAACTCACTAGATGAAGTACACCAAGACAAGAACGTGTGTTATTTATACACAGAGAAAGAGAGGGTTATTAACCCCAGTCAAACTGGAAAGGGTGAAGACTTTCCAGAGTTTTAACTTCAAGAGTTCGTCGTGTTGACTAAGTTTTGGGATGTGGAAGAAGAATGCTCGCTTCAAGAGAGTTAAACCAGGAAAGACAGGCACCTTATGAGGAAGATACAATGCATCTTGGCCATGGAATTCCCTTATTTTCTTCTCCAGGCATTTCATCAGTTAAGCTTTTCCTTAAAGATGATGGGAATGGGCTAGGACCCTATCATTTTTTTCTATGACTCTCTCTGGCAGATGGATCAGGAGTGACGGCCTTGTCAGTTCAACTCTGTTTTCATAATTAACTTCTATTTTAAAATGACTTTTAGTTATTGTCTACTAACGATCTCTCTCACACACACACACATATCTATATCTAATTTCTATAATCTAATATATATATATATATATATATATATATATATATATATATATATATATATATATATATATATATATATATATATATATATATTGTGCCGAATAGGTAAACTTACAATTTTGGCTTAAACAGCAACGGCCTTCTTGCCGAATAAGGCAAGCAAAAATTTGTGTATGCAACAATTTGGCAAAAATCATTCTGAACCTAACGGAGAAAAATATATATTTCATTGTGTTTATTATTAAATTATTGTAAACTTATTTAAAATATATTTAGTTGGATTAGGCTAAATTAAATTGCGCTTGTTATAATAAGGTTAGGTGAGTTTTCTAAGGTTCTTTTGGTACAAAATTATTAATTTTTACATTAACATAAATGAAAAAATATATCTTTAAAAATATCAGAGAAAATTTTAGAAAGGACTTAATTTTAAATGAGTTCCTGCTAATTGACCAGTTTTACCTATTAGCACGACACACACACACACACACACACACACTTTGTGTATATATATATAATAATATATAATATATATATATATATATATATATATATATATATATATATATATATATATATATATATATATATATATGCAATAAGATCACAGTAAACAGGTGATTTCAGAATATGCAAAACAACCACTCTGAAAGAATAGAGAAATTCCAAGCGCTTTGGTGACTACTCAAATTATCAAGGAACTATCATAGTTCCTTGATAATGTGAGTGGTCACCAAAGCGCTTGGAATTTCTCTATTCTTTCAGAGTGGTTTGTTTTTGCATTTTATATATATTATATATAAAATATATATATATATATATATATATAATATATATATATATATATATATATATATATATATATATATATATATATATATATATATATAGGTAGTAGGTTGGTAGACAGCAACCGCCCAGGGAGGTACTACCGTCCTGCCAAGTGAGTGTAAAACGAAAGCCTGTAATATTGTTTTACATGATGGTAGGATTGCTGGTGTTTTTGTCTGTCTCATAAATATGCAAGATACAGGTATGTCTTGCTACCTTCTACTTGCACTTAGGTCACACTACACATACATGTACATGTTTATTTATACACACTCATCTGAATTTTCTTTGATTTTATCTTGATAGTTCTTGGTCTTATTATTTTCCTTTTATATCCATGGGGAAGTGGAATAAAGAATCTTTCCTCCGTAAGCCATGCGTGTTGTAAAAGTCAACTAAAATGCCAGGAACAATGGGCTAGTAACCACCTTTTCCTGTAATAATTACTAAAAAGAATAAGAAAATTGTCAAAGTGGGAAGTCTGAATGTGCGTGGATGTTGTGCAAATGATAAGAAAGAGATGATTGTGGATGTTATGAATGAGAAGAGAGCTGGATGTCGTGGCTTTAAGTGAAACAAAGCTGAAGGGGGTGGGAGAGTTTCATGGAGAGGAATAAATGGGATTAGGTCAGGGGTTTCAAATAGAGTTTAGAGCTAAAGAAGGAGTAGCAATAATGTTGAAGGATAATTTATGGCAGGAAAAGAGGGACTACAAATGTATTAATTCAAGGATTATGTGGAGTAAAATAAAGGTTGGATGTGAAAAGTGGGTTACAGTAAGCGTATATGCACCTGGAGAAGAGAGAAGTATAGAGGAGAGAGAGGGATTTTGAGAAATGTTGAGTGAATGCGTGGGGAGATTTGAACCAAGTGTGAGAGCAATTGTGGTTGGGGATTTCAATGCTAAAGTGGGCAAAAATGTTGTGGAGGGAGTAGTAGGTAAATTTTGGGTGCCAGGGGTAAATGAAAATGGGGAGCCTTTAATTGAGCTATGTGTAGAAAGAGGTTTCGTAATAAGTAATAAATATTTTATGAAGAAGAGGATAAATAAATATACAAGGTATGATATAGCACGTAATGAAAGTAGTTTGTTAGATTATGTATTGGTGGATAAAAGGTTGATGGGTAGGCTCCAGGATGTACACGTTTATAGAGGGGCAACTGATATATCGGATCATTATTTAGTTGTAGCTACAGTTAGAGTAAGAGGTAGATGGGAAAAGAGGAAAATGGCAACAACAAGCAAGAGGGAGGTGAAAGTGTATAAACTAAGGGAGGAGGAAGTTCAGGTGAGATATAAGAAACTATTGGCAGAAAGGTGGGCTGGTGCAAGTATGAGTAGTGGCGGGGTTGAAGAGGGTTGGAATATTTTTAAAAATGGAATATTAGAATGTGGGGCAGAAGTTTATGATTATAGGAGGGTGGGGGCAGGAGGAAAGAGGAGTGATTGATGGAATGATGAAGTAAAGGGTGTGATAAAAGAGAAAAAGTTAGCTTATGAGAAGTTTTTACAAAGCAGAAGTGTTATAAGAAGAGCAGAGTATATGGAGAGTAAAAGAAAGGTGAAGAGAGTGGTGAGAGAGTGCAAAAGGAGAGCAGATGATAGAGTGGGAGAGGCACTGTCAAGAAATTTTAATGAAAATAAGAAAAAATTTGGAGTTAAACAAGTTAAGAAAGCCTAGAGAACGAATGGATTTGTCAGTTAAAAACAGAGTAGGGGAGTTAGTAGATGGGGAGATGGAGGTTTTGGGTAGATGGCGAGAATATTTTGAGGAACTTTTAAATGTCGACGAAGAAAGGGAAGCGGGTATTTCATGCACTGGTCAGGGAGGTATACCATCTTTTAGGAGTGAAGAAGAACAGGATGTGAGTGTGGGGGAGGTGCGTGAGGCATTACGTAGAATGAAAGGTAAAGCAGCTGGAACTGACGGGAACATGACAGAAATGTTAAAAGCAGGGGGGGACATAGTGTTGGAGTGGTTGGTATTTTTGTTTTATAAATGTATGAAAGAGGGGAAGGTACCTAGGGATTGGCGGAGAGCATGTATAGTCCCTTTATATGAAGGGAAGGGGGTCAAAAGAGATTGTGAAAATTATAGAGGAATAAGTTTTCTGAGTATACCAGGAAAAGTGTACGGTAGGGTTATAATGGAAAGAATTAGAGGCAAGACAGAATGTAGGATTGCGGATGAGCAAGGAGGTTTCAGAGTGGGTAGAGGATGTGTAGATCAAGTGTTTACATTGAAGCATATATGTGAACAGCATTTAGATAAAGGTAGGTAAGTTTTTCTTGCATTTATGGATTTAGAAAAGGCATATGATAGAGTGGGTGGGGGAGCAATGTGGCAGATGTTGCAAGTATCAATGACCTGCTATTTCCTGATGACTGCGCCCTCAACGCTGCTTCAGAAGCCGCCATGCAGCACAGTGTTGACAAGTTCTCTGACGCCTGCAACAACTTCGGGCTGACAATCAGTACAACGAAGACTGAAGTGATGCACCAGCCTGCTCCGGGAAAGACGTATGTTGAGCCAAACATCACCATCAACGGGCAGCGACTGAACGCCGTAGACAAATTCACCTACCTCGGCAGTACCCTTTCCAGAAACGTTGTCATCGATGATGAGGTGAATGCCAGACTTGACAAAGCCAGTGCCACCTTCGGCAGGCTCCACAAGAATGTATGGAACCGAAGAGGCATCACCACAAGCACCAAGATCAAGTTGTACAGAGCCATAGTCCTCACCACACTTCTCTATGGCTGCGAAACCTGGACTGTCTACAAACGTCACGCCAGAAAGTTGAACCACTTTCACACCACACGGCTCAGAAAAATTCTCGGCATCAAATGGCACGATAAGATCCCAGACACAGAAGTGCTGACTACAGCTGGCCTGCCTAGCATCTACACCATCCTAATGCAGACACAGCTTCGCTGGGCAGGTCACCGGCTGCCAAAGAAACTCTTGTTTGGCGAACTGCAGCATGGAAAGCTCTCTCAAGGAGGCCAAAAGAAGCGCTACAAGGACACCCTTAAGACTGCTCTGAAAGCTTTCAACATCAACCACACCATGTGGGAGCTGATAGCTCAGGACAGGAATGACTGGCGAGCAGTTGTCCAGAAAGGGGCAACATCCTGCGAGGCAAGCAGAATCTCACTAGCTGAGCAGCGCAGGCAGGCGAGGAAGACCAGAGCCATCAGACCCCTCGATGCCGCCACCCTTCCCTGTCCACACTGCCAGAGAACGTTTCGTGCGCAGATTGGCCTGACAAGTCATCTGCGTACCCACCAACTTCGACCCCAGGATGACTAGATGGTCCTTGTCGAATCGACGGACAAACAACAAACAATATGGAATAGGTGGTAAGTTACTAAATGCTGTAAAGAGTTTTTATGAGGTCAGTGAGGCTCAGGTTAGGGTGTGTAGAAGAGAGGGAGACTACTTCCCAGTAAAAGTAGGTCTTAGACAGGGATGTGTAATGTCACCATGGTTGTTTAATATATTTATAGATGGGGTTGTAAAAGAAGTAAATGCTAGGGTGTTTGGGAGAGGGATGGGATTAAATTATGGGAAATCAAATACAAAATGGGAACTGACGCAGTTGCTTTTTGCTGATGATACTGTGCTCATGGGAGACTCTAAATAAAAATTGCAAAGGTTAGTGGATGAGTTTGGGAGTGTGTGTAAAGGTAGAAAGTTGGAAGTGAACATAGAAAAGAGTAAGGTGATGAGGGTATCAAATGATTTAGATAAAGAAAATTGGATATCAAATTGGGGAGGGGAGTATGGAAGAAGTGAATGTTTTCAGATACTTGGGAGTTGACGTGTCGGCGGATGGATTTATGAAGGATGAGGTTAATCATAGAATTGATGAGGGGAAAAAAGGTGAGTGGTGCATTGAGTATATGTGGAGACTAAAAACGTTATCTATGGAGGCAAAGAAGGGAATGTATGAAAGTATAGTAGTACCAACACTCTTATAGGGGTGTGAAGCTTGGGTTGTGAATGCAGCAGCGAGGAGGCGGTTGGAGGTAGTGGAGATGTCCTGTCTAAGGGCAATATGTGGTGTAAATATTATGCAGAAAATTCGGAGTGTGGAAATTAGGAGAAGGTGTGGAGTTAATAAAAGTATTAGTCAGAGGGCTGAAGTGGGGTTGTTGAGGTGGTTTGGTCATTTAGGGAGAATGGATCAAAGTCAGAATGACATGGAGAGCGTATAAATCTGTAGGGGAAGGAAGGCGGGGTAGGGGTCGTCCTCGAAAAGGTTGGAGGGAGGGTGTAAAGGAGGTTTTGTAGGTGAGGGGCTCGAACTTCCAGCAAGCGTGCGTGAGCGTGTTAGATAGGAGTGAATGGAGACGAATGGTATTTGGGACCTGACGATCTGTTGGAGTGTGAGCAGGGTAATATTTAGTGAAGGGATTCAGGGAAACCGGTTATTTTTATATAGCCGGACTTGAGTCCTGGAAATGGGCAGTACAATGCCTGCACTCCAAAGGAGGGGTTCGGGATATTAGCAGTTTGGAGGGATATGTTGTGTATCTTTATACGTACATGCTTCTAAACTGTTGTATTCTGAGCACCTCTGCAAAAACAGTGATTATGTGTGAGCGAGGTGAAAGTGTTGAATGATGATGAAAGTATTTTTGGGGGGATTTTCTTTCTTTTTTGGGTCACCCTGCCTCGGTGGGAGACGGCCGACTTGTCAATATATATATATATATTATATATATATATATATATATATATATATATATATATATATATATATATATATGCAAAACAACCACTCTGAAAGAATAGAGAAATTCAACGCTTTCGTGACAATCAACACATTTCACATTGATAATGTGGAGTCACGAAACGCTTGGAATTTCTCTATTCTTCAGTGTTGTTTGCAATCTGAAATCACCTGTTTACTGTGATCTATTCATTATATATATATATATATATATATATATATATATATATATATATATATATATATATATATATATATATATATATATATGATGCGTGTGTGGTCTTTATTTCTTGGTTTCCCTTTAGTCTTGGAGAGTTTTTTCAGTCTGGTCTAGTCTTTACTTTGTTTTTCCCTCTGACGATGATCAAAGTTTTCCCAGATACACTTGAACGTTTATTTTTAAAAATTCTTGGCAAAGTTTAGCTTGAGAATCGTCCGCCAAATATTTTGAGAACGTCGAGTTTAAAGTGAGGTGAGTAAGCCAGGGAAAAATATTTATAGGATAATTACCCTTATGTTGGCAGGTTCCTATTACTCAGCTCTAATTAGGGCTCATTAAAATAAAGGTAATTAGCGTGATGTGTTACTGGTAATATTTAAAGGGATGGAAGCAATGTAGATGATCCTGAAGTACTTAATTCTAGTTGCCACTCCTTCCTTGTGACATACTTGAGAGTTGTATCCTTTTGCCATCTTTCCTCCCCCGCTCCCTCCTTCCTTTCCCCGCTCCCTCCCTATCCTTCAACTCTCTTCATGTTCTAGGGACCCCACCCCTGTCATCCCGCCCCTCTCCCGCCCCTGGTGAGGTGTGAGGGGTCTAGCGCGGGTGTGGAAGGCAGTGAGCGCCGAGCTGCGGGTGAGAGCAGAGCAGCAGCAGCAGCGGCGGCAGGCAGTAGGTAGCCTCTACTGCAGCAGCAGCAGCAGCAGGTTGTAGTAGGGACAGGAGTTGGTGGTCGGGGGGCACTATGAGCCCCGCCGTGTACCATCATTCTTGCCCTCCCGCACCTGTTGTGTGTGTGTGGTGGGGCCGCGGTCTCCTGCCCCACCAGGGCAGCCTATCTCATCTGTGTGGCCGGGCAAACCAGTGCCCAGGTCGTTGTACCCTCCGGGCATGTCTCTTTCTGACCATGGCAACTTTTCACTGGTGGCATGCTGCCCTCTCCAGGATGTTTGACTTCCGCTCGTGCTGCATGTTACTCTGAGGACGCTAAAGTTTAGCTTATAAAAGCTTGGTGTTGTAGAAGACAAACTTTCAAGATTTCTATCTCAGCCGTATATAAACTCTCTCAGCTATAATTAATCACTAACAAGGATAATTTCCAAGTAGTGGAATAAGCTTCTCAGGATAATCATATCTCAGTTTTGGCGAGTTCCGTCACAGGAAGTCACGTGCGTTCATGAAGGAGCCGATGCAGTCATAGACTTGTGTAAATCGTAGTAAGAACCTCAAAATTCATGGAATATCGACTGGTCGGAGACATAACCTGAATTTTTTTTATTACTAATATTAAGCATGAATGCTATGTTGATCATTTGCCTCGTGTAGTAGTGAAGGTCGGATCTTCTGGCGTAACACCTCAAAGCTACGTGCGTGTGTGTGTGTGTGTGTGTGTGTGTGTGTGTGTAACTCCACTCTGCAGACTCAAGGGAGAGATCACTTTAAAAACATGAGTTCCAGTTGGTCCCGTAGTACAGGTCTCCGTGTCCCACTATTCACAGCTCACACCAGACTTTAACCTCTGTCAAGGGAAGGTTCCTGTGAGATTTTGAGGATGAGGTCACTTTTGCTTCAGTATGTTTGAGAGACACGGATCAGAGGCTTCCTCTTCCTCCTCCTCGTCCTCGGATCAGGGAGAAACCCCATGCTCCCTCCCGGGTGACGATATAGACTGTACTAGAAAAAACACCTCGTATAGAAAATGCAACTCCAGAAGACACAAGTGTGAGTGATTAGTGATGCGACTTTCCCTTCCCCGTGTTGCAAGTGAAAGTAAGAAGTGGACAAAACTTTCCAACTGCTCGACTCTCAACAGGTTGTTTCCTCTGAACGTTGATTTATAGAAGCTCTTGCTTTCTCAACATCGCTCTTAACAAATTAAGTGCTTATGTTTCCCATTTGCTAATAAGTAGTATAAAGTTGTATTAATGGTGCAGCCAGAACATTTAACGTCAGTGTGTCAGTGTTCAGTGTTAATTCAAACAGTAATCGTTCTGTGATTCACGTTTATCTGTTGAAATTACGTGTGACATGAAATAAAAAAATGAGAAAAATGTAAATGCAAAATATAAATTGAAAAAAAAAGAAATTGTGTAAGGGGCAATTAAAAAAGTGTGTTTACATTTATTTTGGAAAAGTTTGATCTGAAATACTTGTACTCGTTGTATCATTAGTAATGTTAGTAAACATCCGGTTTAATCGTACATATATATCAGAATAACCGAACATAGATACCGCTTGTGAACACTTCCTCCTCGAACTAATGTAATTAAAACTGAGTTTTGAACTTGACTCGAACACTGCAAATCCACTTTATATACTCCTGCACTTAGCAAGTGAAGCTGTAACTTGTTTAATTACTAACTGAGAGTACCTCTTTGAAATTAAATTCAAACTCGACTGATGGAGCTGGTCAGTGCAGCCAACAGGTTACTGAGTCACTGGTGGAGGAAGTGAAGGCTAGAGTTGAGCTAGAAACATGCGTGTTCCTCCTAGGGCTCTGCTAGTGCTGATAATGACAATCCTCGAGGCACCGGGGATCATACAAACCCAAAGGTGACAAGGTAATCCCTTGAGAGAGTTTATTCCTGTGTGTGTGTTTTGTGTGTGAGTGTTTTTGTGTTGTGTGTGGTGTGTGTGTGTTGTGTGTGTGTGGTGTTTTTTCAGGTTTGCTTTCACACCCCTTTTTGGGGTTTCCAAGGGTCGAGTCATAGCTCTTGGCTATGTGAGGAGTGGAGGAGGAGAGAGAAGAGAGAGAGAGGAGAGAGAGAGAGAGAGAGAGAGAGAGAATAAAATTTTTTTGCCTTCCAAAAAAAACCCAGAAGAGTAAAAGTTGATTTATTCTACTAAAAAAAAAAAAAGGAAAATGGTAGATTTAATAACGGGAATAAAACTGTGCAGGAGAAATTTTTTAATGAGGGACAAAAAAAAAGGGAAGAAAGAGCCGACAGGGGAATAGGAAAAGATTGGAATGTTTAAAAGGAAAAGAGTAGAGAAAAAAGAAGATAAAGGGAAGGGGAGAAAACGTGGGAGGAAAAGGAAAAACGAAAGAAAGACTTCAAAAGGGAAAAAAACGAAGAGAAGAAAACAGAACCAATGCAGCAGGAAAACATAGAAACAAGGGAATAAAATGGAATTAAAGAGAGAGAGAGAGAGGGGCGGGATAAAATTTAGGATTAAAGGGAAAGAGCTTAAAAAGTGGGATACCTCCCATTATCAATATTCCCGAGTCGGGATCATCTAATTTCTAAACATGACGGGCATATAAGGAATATTATTTTAAAATTTACATATTCAGACCGAGGATACCGCCCCCTCCCTGGCATACCACCCCCCACCCCCCCCAGTCGCAGTAGCCGCTGCCGCAGTCGCAGTAGCCCCCCGCCGCACCGCAGCGCCCCCTAAAATTATTAACCACCCCTAAACTCAACGGAAAATGAACCCATAATTTATTTACAAACCCGTTTTGCACAATTGAAATTTACAATCCCGGTGACTTTAAATCCTCGGGGAAAAGTGAATTGGATGGTCAGTCGGTGGAGGGAAATCTGTTTGTATCCCATTAACCCAAAAGGGGCTTGACGCTCCCCTCCCTCCCATGAATAAATTACTCAAAAAAATGAATAAATTCACCGAAACGACAATAGCCTTTGTTTAAGAAATACGTAGCAAACTAGTACTTACATTTTGCAAGCAACGTAAAACCCCACCACTTAGTACGTACGGGAAATTTAAAATTCCATGTATATATCTAGAATGATTGAATGTAGAAAGCATACATGATGTATGTAGATATGTATGTAAAATGTCAGACATCACGAAACAATGATTTTGAAAACATTTAAAGAACGCGGCTTGGACAGGTGGGGACACTGGCCAGATGGGCAGGGATGTACACTGGCCACATGGCGGTGTGTGACACGGGCCCCAAGGGGAGGGGTTTGACACTGGCCACAAGGGGAGGGATTGACACTGGGCCCGCATGGGCAGGTAGTGACACGGCCACATGGCAGGGGTGTGACACTGGGCCCCAAGGGGAGGTGTGGACACTGCCAGCAAGGCAGGTGCATGACCTGGGCCCGCATGGGGAGGTATTGACACTTGCCACATGGGCAGGGGTTGACACTGGGCCCGCAAGGCATTTTTTGTGACATGGCCAGCATGGGCAGGGTATGGCACGGCCAGCATGGGGAGGTTTTGTACACTGGGCCCGCAAGGCAGGTAGTGACATGGCCAGCATGGGGAGTTGGACCTGGGCCCGCATGGGGAGGGATGTACACGGGGAGGGTGGGGAGGTATTGACACTGGCCAGCATGGGGAGGTAATGACACTGGCCACAGGGGGAGGTAAATACACGGCCAGCATGGGGAGGTATGTGCACTGGCCAGCAGGCAGGTGTGTGACACTGGCCACATGGGGAGGGTTTTGTGACACGGCCTATGGGCAGGATGTACACGGCCGCATGGGGAGGTGTTGACACTGGCCGCATGGGGGAGTTGTGACACTGGGCCCCATGGGCAGTATTGACACTGGCCAGCAGGGCAGGATTGACACGGCCAGCATGGGGGAGGGATGTGACACGGCCACATGGGCAGGTATGTACACTGGCCACAAGGGCAGGTATGTGAACTGGCCACAAAGGGATTTTTGTGACACGGGCCACATGGGCAGGTATTTTCACGGGCCCGAAGGGGAGGTTGTGACACTGGCCAATGGGGGAGGTATGTGACACTGGCCAGCATGGGCAGGTATGTGACCTGGCCACATGGGCAGATTGCCACTGGCCAGCATGGGGGGTGTGGACCTTCCACAGGGGAGGTATTGACACTGGCCACATGGCAGGTAAAGTGCACTGGCCACATGGGGAGGTAGTGCAAGGCCAGCATGGGGAGGTAAATGGACCCTGGCCAGCATGGCAGGTTTGTGCACGCCAGCATGGGCAGGTATGTGACAAAGGGCCAGCATGGGCAGGGAAATTTACACTGGCCACATGGGCAGGATTACACTGGCCAGCATGGCAGGTATGGACACTGGCCACATGGGCAGGGAGTGAACTGCCGCATGGGCAGGGGTGTGACACTGGCCACAGGCAGGGATGTGACACTGGGCCCGGCATGGGCAGGTAGGAAACTGGCCCGCATGGGCAGGGGTTTGACACGCCAGTGGCAGGGGTGTGACACGGCCAGCATGGGGAGGATGTGACACGGGCCCGCAGGGGAGTATGTGACACTGGGCCCGCTGGGGAGGTGTTGACCTGCCACATGGGGCATATGTACACTGGCAAGCTGGCATATGTGACACGGGCCAGCATGGGGAGTGTGTGACACTGGCCAGCAGGGGAGGTATGTGACCGGGCCACATGGGCATATATGGACACTGGCCACATGGGCAGGTGTTGACACTGGCCAGCAAGGGCAGGTTGTAACCGGCCACATGGGCGTATAAACTGGCTAGCATGGGCAGGTGTGTGACACTGGCCAGCATGGGCAGGTATGTGACACTGGCCAGCATGGGCAGGTATGTGACACTGGCCAGCATGGGCAGGTATGTGACACTGGCCAGCATGGGCAGGTGTGTGACACTGGCCAGCATGGGCAGGTATGTGACACGGCCAGCACAATGGGCCCGTATGGGGACACTGGCCACATGGAGGTGTGTAAAACTGGCCACATGGGGAGGGATTGACACTGGGCCCGCAGGGCAGTATGTGACATTGGGCCCGCATGGGCAGAAAGTGACACTGGCCACATGGCAGGGAATTTTCACTGGCCACATGGGGAGGGGGGGACACAAATTCCCACCTCGTTACGCTACCTTTTAAAAATTTATTTTTAATTATTTTTAAATTCCTGTAAAACACTAGACTAATTTAACAGAAATTAAAACTACCCAGGTGCCACCATGTTTGACTTTCTCCCGTAAAAAAATATTTAGAAATTAAAAGCGGTCACTAAAAACGTTGATTTAACATAAACGGTAATATATATTTAAATATATATATAATATATATATAATATATATAATATATATATATATATATATAATATATATAAAATATATAAAATGTATAATGAAATTTAAAAATTTACCAATGATATAACAGCAAAAATTCCAAAAAAATTACGTTTGTTTAAGGGAAAGTTAATGAGGTTTCATGTTTTTTTTATACAAAAAAAAAAAACATTATTTTTATTGCATGAAAAGGGATTAGCTACAAACTCTAAAAAAAAAATTTTTATAATGTTTATTTTTAAAGGGGGTTCGGCCAAATTTGGTACACACACACACACACCCACACATACACACACACACACATACACACACACACACAAACACACACACACCAACACACACCACCACATACACAACACATACACACACACACACCCAAAACACACACACACCACACACAACAACACACACAACACAACATATACACACACACACACACACACACAAACACACCACACAACCCCACACACACACACACTACACAAACCCCCCATACACACCACACAAAACACACACACACACACCACACACACACAACACACACACACACACACACCACACATAACAACACACATACACACCACCAAAACACACACACACACACACACACACACACACACACACAATATAATATAATATATTAAATATATTATTAAAATATATAATATAATAAAATATATATATATATATATATATTTTATAAAAATTATTTATTATACACCGGGCCCATTCCCCCCAAGGCAGGGTGGCCCGAAAAAGAAAAACTTTCACCATCATTCACTCCTTCACTGTCTTGCCAGAAGGGTGCTTTAAACTACAGTTTTTAAACTGCAACATTAACACCCCTCCTTCAGAGGCAGGCACTGTACTTCCCATCTCCAGGACTCAAGCCGGCCTGCCGGTTTCCCTGAATCCCTTCATAAATGTTACTTTGCTCACACTCCAACAGCACGTCAAGTAATTAAAAAACCATTTGTCTCCATTCACTCCTATCAAAGACCTCACGCATGCCTGCTGAAGTCCCCGCCCCCGCACACAAAACCTCCTTTTCCCCCTCCCTCCAACCCTTCCCAGGGCCGACCCTACCCCGCCTTCCTTCCACTACAGACTGATACACTCTTGAAGTCATTCTGTTTCGCTCCATTCTCTCTACATGTCCGAACCACCTCAACAACCCTTCCTCAGCCCTCTGGACAACAGTTTTGGTAATCCCGCACCTCCTCCTAACTTCCAAACTACGAATTCTCTGCATTATATTCACACCACACATTGCCCTCAGACATGACATCTCCACTGCCTCCAGCCTTCTCCTCGCTGCAACATTCATCACCCACGCTTTCACACCCATATAAGAGCGTTGGTAAAACTATACTCTCATACATTCCCCTCTTTGCCTCCAAGGACAAAGTTCTTGTCTCCACAGACTCCTAATTGCACCACTCACTCTTTTCCCTCATCAATTCTATGATTCACCTCATCTTTCATAGACCCATCCGCTGAACACGTCCACATCCCAAATATCTGAATACGTTCACCTCCTCCAATCTCCTCCCTCCAATCTGATATTCAATCTTTCATCACCTAATCTTTTTGTTATCCTCATAACCTTACTCTTTCCTGTATTCACCTTTAATTTTCTTCTTTTGCACACCCTACCAAATCATCCACCAATCTCTGCAACTTCTCTTCAGAATCTCCCAAGAGCACAGTGTCATCAGCAAAGAGCAGCTGTGACAACTCCCACTTTGTGTGTGATTCTTTATCTTTTAACTCCACGCCTCTTGCCAAGACCCTCGCATTTACTTCTCTTACAACCCCATCTATAAATATATTAAACAACCACGGTGACATCACACATCCTTGTCTAAGGCCTACTTTTACTGGGAAAAAATTTCCCTCTTTCCTACATACTCTAACTTGAGCCTCACTATCCTCGTAAAAACTCTTCACTGCTTTCAGTAACCTACCTCCTACACCATACACTTGCAACATCTGCCACATTGCCCCCCTATCCACCCTGTCATACGCCTTTTCCAAATCCATAAATGCCACAAAAACCTCTTTAGCCTTATCTAAATACTGTTCACTTATATGTTTCACTGTAAAACACCTGGTTCCACACACCCCCTACCTTTCCTAAAGCCTCCTTGTTCATCTGCTATCCTATTCTCCGTCTTACTCTTAATTCTTTCAATTATAACTCTAACCATACACTTTACCAGGTACACTCAACAGACTTATCCCCCTATAATTTTGCACTCTCTTTTATCCCCTTTGCCTTTATACAAAGGAACTATGCATGCTCTCTGCCAATCCCTAGGTACCTTACCCTCTTCCATACATTTATTAAATAATTGCACCAACCACTCCAAACTATATCCCCACCTGCTTTAACATTTCTATCTTTATCCATCAATCCGGCTGCCTTACCCCCTTTCATTTTACCTACTGCCTCACGAACTTCCCCCACACTCACAACTGGCTCTTCCTCACTCCTACAAGATGTTATTCCTCCTTGCCCTATAACAACAAATCACAGCTTCCCTATCTTCATCAACATTTAACAATTCCTCAAAATATTCCTTCCATCTTCCCAATACCTCTAACTCTCCATTTAATAACTCTCCTCTCCTATTTTTAACTGACAAATCCATTTGTTCTCTAGGCTTTCTTAACTTGTTAACCTCACTCCAAAACTTTTTCTTTTTTTCAACAAAATTTGTTGATAACATCTCACCCACTCTCTCATTTGCTCTCTTTTTACATTGCTTCACCACTCTCTTAACTTCTCTCTTTTTCTCCATATACTCTTCCCTCCTTGCTCACTTCTAACTTTGTAAAAACTTATCATATGCTAACTTTTCTCCCTTACTACTCTCTTTACATCATCATTCCACCAATCGCTCCACTTCCCTCCTGCACCCACTTTCCTGTAACCCAAAACTTCTGCTGAACACTCTAACACTACTTTTTTAAACCTACCCCATACCTCTCGACCCCATTGCCTATGCTCTCATTAACCATCTATCCTCCAATAGCTGTTTATATCTTACCCTAACTGCCTCCTCTTTTAGTTATAAACCTTCACCTCTCTCTTTTCCCCGATGCTTCAATTCTCCTTGTATCCCATCTACCTTTTACTCTCAGTGAGCTACAACTAAATATATATAATTTTATATAAAATATATATAATATATATAAAATAAAATGGGCCAACACACTTATGTTAGATGGTCACGTCTCTACCTTTGTGCTTTTATTTCGCTTTCCCTCTCCCCTCTCTCCTTTTTTTCTCTCTCCCCTCTTTGTCTCTCCCTGGGGCTCTGACCAAAACATTATCGCTAACTCTGTCATTCACTCCGTTTTGTGGAGCTATTTAGCGTCCCCTTCATGCCTCTACTTAAGACATAATGGGGAACGTTTTTTAAGTAGTGAATCGATTCTTATATTCATTAGGAAGCCCTAAATGAGTAAGGTTCACAGAATAACGGTGAAATGGGAGGCACATGGATTCGATCCTGGGGAAGCTAGGGATACGGATGTTTCTCGACAATGTGCCTGAGGCGTGTAGTACCAATAGTGTTATATGGGTGTGAAGCATGGGTTTTAAACGTTGCAGCAATGAGGAGGCTGGAAGCAATAGAGATATCGTGCTTGAAATCATTATGTGATGTGGATATTATGCAGAAAATTTGGAGCGTAGAAATTAAAAGACTATGTAAGATCGTTAAGTGTATAATATAGAGGGCTGAGGAGAGGATCTTGAGGTGGTTTGTCCATGTAGAGATAATGGAGAAAGATTAGTTGAAAAAGAGTGCGTATGAATCTGGTATGGAAGGCAGGAGGGGAACGGTGGTCATCCCAGGAATACCTGAAGGATGAGTTAAAAGAGGCTTTGAGTTTTAAGGGCTTGTGAGAGCGTATGGGTATAAACAAACAAGTAATTTTTTAACGAACTTGCTGTTGGAGTTTGAGCAAAGTGACTTTAATGAAAGGAATCATAGAAAGAGATTAGCCGGACTTGAGTTGCGGAGATGGGAGGGGCAGTGTGAGCACAATGAAGGAGGGGTGGGGGATGCTGCATTCACAGGCAGGACTATCTGGACTGTGATGTCATCACGCTTCCGGAGGAACTACGGCTGGACGAGTGTGGGTCCTCTGCTTCACCCTACCTTAGCGGGAGACAACTGCTGTAGTAAAAATGAGAGAGTCATTCAGCAGGATCAAGGCGACCGCCCCTTGAAACAACCAGAAATGGAGTTCCTTTTTAGACATTATATTTTTACTTAGCTGTTATTTACGATGTGTCTGGCTCATTTGACTGCTTCTTTGTGCTTCAGCGAAGTTGATACAAGATTGCTGAAGGAGGCTGTTGTGCTGGGAGGTGAGACACAAGTGAGAATACCCCAGGATGAGCAACATTTTCTCTGTTGTTTTTGTGCCCTGCTTAACGTTGCAGCGGGGATTATGTAAATAGGGATATATCGTGAGAAATATCTGAGACAACAGCGGTGGGGGAAAAGTTTTCTTGTGTGTGTTTTTGGGGTGGTGTGTGTGTGTGTTTGTGTTTTATTTAAACCAATTGGGGTTGGGCGGGGGTTCCAGACTCCGGGCCCCCTAACCGGTGTGTGGGGTGTGTGTGGGTGTGTTTTGTGTGTGTACTCACTTAATTTATCTTCAATTTTTTGGTTGCGGGTTCGAGTCTTTAGCTCCTGGCCCCCCTCTTTTACTTTTTGCTAAAATTTCCTCTCAGTATTTTACAGGGTCGTTATCTTGGGGGTCCCCCCCCTATTTCCCCCCTGCCTCCAGTTTTTGTAGATGTTTCCCTTTAAAAATCTTTCCCCTGGGAAGGGCAAACATTTTTGGGTCCGGGACTACCCCTTGTTTTTTAAAATTTTGGGCACTTTCCCCTCTAATTTCTTGACTTTAATTCTCGGGTTTAGCCGGGGGCCCGGGGAGGGTGCCATACAGGAACCTGGAAAATTGTAAGGCTTTTTTTGGAATGTGTTTGGGTTAGGGAGGCAACCCCCCAAAAGACCCTTTTTCCTTGGTTATTTTTTGCAGCCTGTGATTCTTAGGCTGTACCCCGGGGGTCCTGCGGGGTCCCCTTTTTTTCCTTTCCCCATGCTTCATAAAAATTTTTCACTTGGGGGGGTTGAATTTCCGGGAAAGCCATTTTTTTTCCGCACCAGGCGGCAGCCTGTCCAAAAACCCTTTGTAGGCTTACGGGATCCCGCCCCTTTTGAAAATTCTCATTTTTTTACAGGGGGGGTCGGGGCAAAAAAACTAAAACTTATTCATCCCTTGGGCTTGTGTGTTGGTGTGTGTGTGGTGTTGTGTGTGTGTGGTGTGTGTGTGAAGGGGTGAAGCTAGGGAAAAAAACGCCCGAAGAAAAGTTTTTCCCCAGTAACGGGCCGGCCCCTCTCCCCTTCCCCTCTCCCCTCTAAACTCTCACACACAAAAAAAAAATTAAAAAAACCAAAAATTAAAAATTTAAACATCAGGGTTTTAAAGGGTTTTCGCCCCTCCGTGCTCTTTTCCCGGAAATTTAAACCAAAACCAAAATTTTTTATTAACCCCACTAATTTTAAAACCCAAAATTTGTTACAAGTCTTTTGTCTGAGGGGTATTTAATGTTACAAAGTCTTGTCTAGGTGTATTTAATTTTTTAAAAGGGGTCATGTCTGGGTTTGGGGAAAATGTTATTTAATATGTCTGGGGTTGTGAATGTTACAAAAGCCCATGTCGGGGTGAGTTAATGTTAAAAATCATGCCCTGGGTGTAGTTAATGTTACAAAGTATTTTTGGGGTGTATTTATTTTTCTAAACAGTTTGGGGTAGTGAATGTTATTTAAGTCATGTTTGGTGTATGAATGTTCCCGGCCCATTTTGGGGTGTAGGTTTGTTACTATCTTTTCCGGGGTGTATTTTAAGTTACTAAGTCATTTCTGGGGTGTAGTTAAGGGTTCAAAAGTCATTTGGGGTTATTAAAAGGTTACTAAGTCTTTCTGGGTGTTAGTGAAGGGTTATTTAAGTCATGTCCGGGGTTTTGGTTAATGTTACAAGTAATGTCGGGGTTTAGTGAATGTTCCAAGCATTCGGGGTGTAGTTAATGTTACTAAGTATATTTGGGTGTAGGGAATTTATTTAAATCATGTTTGGTGGAGGGGAATTTTACAAATTCTTTTTTGGAGTGTAGTGAATGTTATTTGTAAATTTTTGGGGTTGTGAATTTTACAAAATCATGTCGGGGTTATTTAAAATTTTTACTAAGTCATGTTTTGGGTTTGTAGGGGGGGGGTGTTTACTAAGTCAGGGTTGGGTTTTTGGAATGTTACAAAGTCATGTCTGGTTAATTTTTAAGTTACTATATGTCGGGGTGTGTGAATGTTACTAAGTCTTTTCTGGGTTATTTAATTTTACCAATCATGTCGGGGGTTTTGGGGTTTGTTACTAAGTCTTTTTCGGGGTGTAGGAATGTTACAAATTTTTTTTCCCCCGGGGTTTGTAGTTAAGGTTACTAAGTCATGTCGGGGTGTAGTAAAGTTAAAAAATTTCCATGTTTGGGTGTAGTGAATGTTATTTAAATTCATGTTTGGGTGTAGTGAATGTTACAAAGATTTTTTGGGTGTATTTAAAAGTTACTAAATCATTTTTTTGGGGGTAGTGAATTTTAAATAAGTAAATTTTTGGGGGGAGTGAATTTTTACAAAGTCAGGTTGGGTGTGTGTTGTTACAAAGTCTTGTCGGGGGGGTGTAGTAAATTTTTACTAATCATGTCTGGGTGAGTGAATGTTACAAAGTTTTGTTGGGTGTATTTAAATTTTATTAAGTCATGTCTGGGTGTAGTGAAGGGTTACAAAGTTTTTGGGGTGTATTTTAATTTTTTCTAAGTCTGTCGGGGTGTAGGGGAATGTTACAAAGGTCATTTTGGGGTGTAGAAAAAGTTACCAAGTCATGCCCTGGGTGAAGGGGAATGTTTTTAAGTCTTTGTTGGGTTGTGAAGGGTTACAAGTAAAGTTTGGGGTTAGTTAATGTTACTAAGTCTGTCTGGGTTTTGTGAATGTTAATAAGAAAATTTGGGTGTATGAATGTTACAAATAAAGGGGTTTGGGGGTATTTTTTGGGTTTAAAAAACCATTTTGGGGGGTGAATGGTTAATAATCATTTTGGGGTTTGTATAATTTTATTTAATAAATTGCCCGGGGGTTTTTGTAATTTTACAAAGTCTTTAAAGCCGGGGGTAAGGGTTATAATAATTTTGGGGTTTAGGGGTTTTTTGGGATTTGGTTTTGGGGGGTGGGGGAAGGGGTAAAAGATTTTTGGGTGTTGGGAATTTTATTTAATTTTGGTTTGGGGTGTAGTAAATTTTAAAACAAAAATAAATGTCGGGGTTAGGAATTTCCCTAAGTCATGTCTGGGTGTATAATTTACAATTTCATGTCTTGTAGTGAAGGGTACAAAAGCTTGTCTGGGGGGTAGTAAAGGAAATAAGTCGTTGGGTTTTTTTTAATGTTATTTAAAGTCTTGCCCGGGGGTGTAGGGGAATGTTATTTAAGTCATTTTTGGGGTTTAGTAAATTTATTTAATATTTTTGGTGTAGGGTTTGTTACAATTTTTTTAATTGGGTAAGTGAATTTTACTAAGTCATGTCGGGGGGTTTTTTAGTGAATTTTACAAAGTCTTGCCGGGGGTGTAGTGAATGTTACTAATCGGGTTGGGGGTTTGTAGGGGAATGTTACTAAGGGCCTTTCCCTGGGTGTAGTAAATAAAACACTGCGAACTGTTTTCCCCTATTTTTTTGTGTTGACAATGTTACGGGAAAAGGCTAAAACTTTTATTAAGCGAGAGGGGAGAGAAGGGGGAAGAGAGAGGAGAAAAGAAAAAAGATTTTTTAAGCCTTCCCTTTTTTTGCGCGGGGTCAACCCCCCCCCCCCCAAAAAAAAATAGACCAAATTTTGTATCTCTCTTCCCCTCTCTCTCTCACTTCAATCATCACTCCCCCTTCCCCCTCTCTCCCCCCTCTCTCCCCCTTTTCTCTCTCCCTCCTCTCTTCACTCTCCCTCCCCACCTCCCACTCTCCACCCCCTTTCCTTTCACTCTCCCCCTAAACCTCCACTCTAAAACTCTAAAACTCTCTCCTCAATCTCACTCTATCTCACTCTCCTCCAAACCACCCACCCCCCCCCTCCCCTCACTCTTTTTTTTTTTTTTTTTTTTTTTACAGGGGGTTTGCCCAAGGTTTAAAGGACCCCTAGCTTTATTAACAGCTATTTAAGGTTAAGGTTTCCGGAAACTTTTTTGGCAAGCTCTAGCGGGTTACCTAAAACCAGCTCATTTGAAGTTTTTTAATTGTTATGAGAATACAATTAGGGACGGGATGAATTTGGGACCCATCTGGGGCCCCAAAAAGCATTTTCCCATTTGACCCAACTGATTTTATCTCGTTAAAACACCATTTCCCTGTAGGGAAATGTTTCCTTACCCCGGGGCTCCGGGGTTTATGTATGATCTCAGTGGAGTGATGTTTTTAAAAAAAGGGGTACGGGCCAGAGTGAAGTTGTTTTTGCTTTCCCCCTGCCCCGTTTTGGGTGGCTTTAAAATTTTTTTTAAAAAAGCGGGTCCCCCAAGTGGGAATCCAAGTTTTGGTATTTTGACAATTTTTGGCCTTTGTAAAAACATTTAAGGGCCACCCACATCCCTCCTATTTTAAAGGGGCTTTTTGCGGGAAAATGACAGATCTATCCAGGTGGGTCCGGGGCGAGAGATGGGGAAGGGTTCTTGTCTTTTTCTCTACTCTTCAAGCAGTGCAGAGGGGGGGGGGAAAGGGGGGGGGGGGGGGGGGGCCCGGGGGGGGGGCAAACCAAGAAAGTGGAATACCAAGGTGTACGATTGGCCCGGGGAACGGGGATTTTGCCCCCAAATACGGGTCAAGCAGATGCAGAAACTGGGAAGTGCTGTAAGCTTCCTGGGGCTGCCTTTTTTTGCAAGTTTTTACAACATGGTTTCCCTTCTTGGTTAGTTTGGAGTTCAAATTTCCCCCCAAGGTATAAACTTCCCCCAAGGTGCCCCCATCGTCCCATTTTTCCTTTACTACTCACCGCATTACCATCATGGTCCCTTTGGGGCGATCATCTTTTGCTTTTCCCCCATGTGCAAATTTTTTACTTGCCATCTATTTTTTCCCCCAAACAAAATAGCCTCAGCTGGTGATTGATGTAGCTTAGGGGGCAGCTGGCATTTTCTTCTCTTGGTAAGTAAAAATCAGTGTACAGCGTCTGCAATGGCCCTTTTTTGGGATGAGATGAAGAAAGGGCGTTTTAAATAGACATTCCATAACGTGGACCCAGCACGCTTCCTTTTGGGGGAAAGCTTGCCCCAATAGGATCCTTGCTGAAATTCCCTTTCCCCTTTTGGACTACCTTAGGGAATTCCCACATTTAAGGAATCACTGAGGAGACATAGCGTAAAAACCTGCAATTCCCAGGCTTGAAATTTTGCCCAAAACCCTGGTTTCCTCACCCGGTCGAAAGCGCCAGCAATGCCCTGCTACCAAAACAGCTGACTTTGGGGTTTTATCCAGTGGAAAAGGTTCCCTTAGTGGGAGAGGTTTAAACAACAAACAGCAAACAGAGTAACCTTTCCCGAAGCCAAAATTACGACACAAAGTTTTTGTGGTGGGGATCAAAAAAATTTTTTGGGCATTTGTTTGAGATAATTGTTCAAAAGGGTCTTAAACCCGTTTTTTGACAGGGGTGACAAAAGGTTTTTTAGTTGCTGAAATTTATTTTCCTCTGGCCCCTTCTTTTTTTGAACCCGGGACTAAAATTTTCCTCTTTCCTGGGATGAGGGCCATTTCACCTTTTAATTGGGATGCTGAAAAATGCGAGTTTGGGGTGCCCTGCAAAAATGGTCTGGGCCCTCTTCCCCAACCCAAACTTGGGCTCAAATTTGGGTTTGGGGCCCCAAGCCCCTTTTCCCTTTGGGCAAGTGATTTAAGAAGGAAAAAAAAAACCCTCCTCCCCGCCTTTTTGGGCAAACCCCTGACGTTTTTTGAAAAAGTTTTTGCAGTAGCCAAGGAGGGTCCCTTGCTTTTTCAGAACTTGCATTTTGGGGAGCAAAAGGGTTTAACAAAGGGTTTCCCCCCTTTTCTTAGACAGGAGAGGGGGGCCCATCCGTTTATTTAGAGGTGGAATAAATTCATCAGGCAGGGTAACCTTTCTGTCCTTTCCAGGGGCCCCCCAGGTTTTGGAGCCCACCCTAACCCCGATTTCTAACTTTTTTTTTAGTGTCCAACCCCCCCATTTAGCAAAAGGCCCCCCCTTTTGAACATCACCCATAAGCCTACAGGCTTGCATGTGCAAGTTTCCCGGTTTTATTTGGTTTGGTGTCTCTTAACCTTCGCCTTTCTTTGTACTTAGAGTAGCACCTCTCTACAACGAAAGGGCCCAAAACCCAAAGGTTAAAATTTTAGGGTTTGTTAACCAAATTTCCGGTGAGGAAATGTTCTTTTTGCAAAATTAAGGATTTGGGCCAGGAAGGCTTTCCCCTTGGTTTTTTCAACATCCCCCCGGGAAGGCAAATTTCCAAATCCGGGGGTGGGGAGCTCAGAGCAAAAAACTTTTTCCCCAATTTTCCCCTTTCCCCCCATACCCCCCGGCCGTTTTCCCTTTTGGACCCCCTACCTCGTTCCTTTTTGGGGAAACTTAAAATGTGGTAAAAACAAAACCTTTTTGGTCAGAAAAGAAACCAACCCCGGGAGCCGAGGGGTTGACAAATGACTTTTGCCTTCGCCAGATCACTCACTTTCCGGGGCAAGGGGGGAGCCAGGGATATGGGGTAGGAATTTAACAAATTTCCATGTCAAAAAACTGCAAGAATTCATCAAGGTTCCCCTGGTATAAGGTTCTGGTTGGGTCCCCCAACAAAAAAAATAATATGTTGACATTTTTTTTTTTAGCGAAGGGAGTTTAATATTTTTTCCCTAAAGGGGTTGATAGGGGTCTCTTTTGCCAGGGGTCTGTTTCATTGCACATGTAAATACAGAGGTACAAATGTTTAACAGAGCTTGAAGAACTCATTTCAAGATGTGTAGGGGTGGCAACATCTATGTGCTGGCATGAACACTTTTAGAGAAGCACACAGCAACACCACCTCCTTGCCCTTGCCTGTCTCTTCTCATCCATGAGGTGTAGCCAGCAATTCTTGCAAAATTTTCTGGAGTCCTGTCATCCAAAAATGTTTCAACAACAGCTATCATGTCGGGACGTCGAGTGTTCACAAAGCTATGTGTGAGCTCTCCAACATTAGTAAAGAAACCTCTTATGTTGGCCGACAGGATGCTGATAGACTGGCTCCTCATGATGAAGTGGTCAGCTTGAGGTGGTGGGTGTGTAGGGAATGTAAGGTGCCTGCCCTTGAGAGAGGTAGGGTACTGAGGCAGCTGCAGGGATGTAGGTCTGTGGTCTTGTATAAGGCCCAGTCCCACCTGCTGGGCTGGGATAGGAGTAGCTAAGTGGGTGACGTGTGAGAGTGTTTACCAATTCAGAGATCCTGCTGGTTTGTTCTGAGAACAGGTTTCTAAACAGGTGGCCCTGTCTGTCAAGTTCCTTTTTCTTCCGACACTGGTCTTCCTTATGTCCTTTCTTGTAGCAGTAATTACACCTGGTATCTCGCAGGCAGTTGTTGGCAGAGTGCCCCTTCCGGTGACAGCGAGAGCACAGCCTAGGTGCCTGGGAGGGTGGACTAGGATTTGTTGCACCTCCTGTGTTTCGCAGATTTGTCCTCAGATTCTGCCGCTGGAACAGTGTTAGTGGAGGGTGAGACGGCTGTAGATGTCTTCCTCCTCCACGTCCTCCTCCACGTCCTCTACCCCGCCCTCTACCAGTTCTGACAGATGTGTCCCTGCTGTTCGTACTTCGGCGCAGTAGGTGATCAGGTGCAGTGATAGTTCCCTGATCACAAACTGCACCGTTCTCTGGTGGAGAAGCTCCTGGCTCAGAACTTGCTGTCGAAGCACTACTACCAGATTCTAGAATAGTATCGGCAGGTGTGCTGACAGGTGTAGGATCAGAGATGGTATGTGCACTGTCAAGTAGACTGGCAGTGGCTGAAGCAGAGATGTCAGGTGTAGGAGAATTAACAGATCCAAGGCTTCCCACGTTGCTGGGAAGAGGATTTGTTCCCTCTGTGGTGGTCAGAGGAATTGTGTTAGAATTCCCAAAGGTAGTGTTTTGAACTCTGTCAGTCTGTGGGACCTTAGCGATGACAGAATTCCACCAGTTGTTTACCCCTGAGTTAAGCTCAGTGTGGGACTTCCAGTCTTTGTCAATAGTGTCGCCATCATTTCTCTCTCTCTCTCTCTCTCACTCTCTCTCACTCAGTCTCTCTCTCACTCTCTTTCTCACTATCACTCTCACTCTCTTTCTCTCTCTCTCTCTCTCTTTCTCTCTCTCACTCTCTCACTCTCACTCTCACTCTCTCTCACTCTTTCTCTCTCACTCACTCTCACTCTCACTCACTCTTTCTCTCTCACTCACTCTCACTCTCACTCACTCTCACTCACTCTCACCCCTCTCTCACTCTCTCTCTCTCTCTCTCTCTCTCTCTCTCTCTCTCTCTCTCTCTCACTGTCTCTCTCACTGTCTCTCCACTCTCTCACTCTCTCACTCCTCACTCTCTCACTCACTCTCCCTCATTCTCTCACTCTCACTCTCTCTCACTCTCACTCTCACTCACTCTCTCACTCTCACCTCACTCTCTCACTCTCTCACCCTCTCACTATCTCACTCTCTCACTCCCCTTCTCTCACTCTCTCACTCTCTCACTCTCTCTCTCACTCTCACACTCTCACCCTCTCACTCTCTCTCACTATCTCACTCTCACTCTCTCACTCTCACTCTCTCACTCTCACTCACTCACACTCACTCTCACTCACTCTCACTCTCTCACTCTCACTCTCACTCTCACTCTCACACTCACATTCTCCCCTCTCTAAAATTTCTTCAACCCTCCAATTCTAAATTAACCCCCCCCTCATTTTTCCAAAAATTAAAATTTTCACTTTAAATCTCATCAACTTCTTAAAAACTCCAACCCTTCCCACTTCTACCCTTTTTCAAAAATTGGTTTAAATTCCCCTTTTTTAACTCTTCATCTTCCCCTTTTCCCTTACTTCCCACCAATTTTTACCCCCCCTTTTTAACTATTACTCCCCCCTCCATCCCGTTTAAAAATTCCCATCACTCCCTCCTCTCCTCACTCTCCTCCTAAAGCTCACTCTCCCTTTTTCCCCCTCACATAAACACTCACTCCCTTATCCCTCTCCCCTCTTCCTTTCTCTCACTCTCCCCTCTCTCACCTCACTCTTTTTTTTTTTTTTTTTTCACTTTACTTGGTCCCTAACTATTTTCCTTTTTTACTTAAGGACCCCTTTAATTTTAATTGGGAAAGGGGGCTTTTCCCCTCTCACTCTTTAAACTTTTAATTTTTTGGCCCTCGGGGGAAACGGAAAAGGGACCCTTTTGGGGGCCACTTTTTCCATTGTTCCTACTTTCTCTCCCTTTACCTTATTCCTACAATGTTTCCATACTCACCTCCTTATTTTACTCTATTTTATTTTCTAAATCCACCCAATATTTCTCTTTCCCCCTCTTTAAAAAAACCCTTCCACCACCTCATCACCCCCCCTTTTCACCCCTTCCCCACTCCTCACTTCTCCCTCATCTCACCCCACCGTCTCCCCCCTCTCACTCTTCTAAATTTCTCCCCTCCCCCAACCCCTCTCACTCTCACTCTCTCACCTCACTCCTCAACCCCCCTCCCTCAACCTCACCCCTCTCACTCCCCTTCACCCCCTCTCCTCTCACCTCCACCCCTCACCCCTAAAATCTCACTTTTCTCACCCACTCCATTTCTCTCACCCTCTTCCTTTTCCCCTCACTCTCTCACCCACTTTTTTTTTTTTTTTTAAACTTTTTCCTCTTTTAAGGCCCTACTTTTTCACTTTTCTTAATCCAACCCTTTTAAAATTTTCCTAAAACACTCTTTAAATTTTTAATTTTATCATTAAAATTAAACTCCCACTTCCACTTTTTCATTCATTTAAAACTTTTTAAAATCTCTTACACAAAACACAAAAATTTCCAAACCAAAAAAACCGGGAAACCAAAAAAATTCTAAAACCCCCCCCCCCCCAACCCAAATTTTTCCACCCCCTTTCCCAAAAAGCCCCGCCCCCCCCACACCCCCCCCCGTCCCACTCCCCCCCTCCCCCCCCCAACCCCCCCTTTCCCGGGGCCGTTACACCAAAACCCACCCCCCCCCCCCCAAACCCACCTCCCCCACCCCTTTCCCACCCCAAACCCACCCCCCCCCCGGCCACCCCCCCCACCCCAGCCCCCCCCCCCCCCTTACCCCCCCCCCCCCCCCCAATTCCCCCTCCAACCCCCGCCCCACCCCCCCCCCACCCCCCCCACCATCCCCCCGCCCCCCACCCCATCCCCCGTCCCCCGGCCCCGGGGGGGGCGGGCCCCCCCCGGGGCCCCCCGGCAGCCCCCTTTTCCTCCCTCCCCCCCCCCATCCCTCCCACTCCCCCCACCCCCCCCCCCCCCCCCCACCCCACCCACCCACTCTCCCACCCACTCTCCACCCCCTCTCAAGGGGGAACCCCCTTCCTTTTCCAAAACACTCCCCACCCCCCCTCACTCCCCCAATCCCATTTCTTCACTCTCACCCCAACTCTCCCCCTCTCACCTCACCCCCTCCCCCTCCCACCTTCACTCCCCTCCCACTCTAAACCTTTACTCCCCTTTCCTCACATCTCATTTCTCCCCACCACTCACTCTCTCACCCCTCCACCTCACTCCCCCACTCCCTCACTCTCATTTCCTCACTCTCACTCTCTAAACTCTCACTCTCTCTCTCACTCACTCACTCTCCCTTTTCCCCCACTCCCCCTCCCCCACTCCCCATCACTCACCACTCTCACCTCCCCTTTTCACTCTCTTTTCCATCTCCACTCCCCACTCTCCCACTCTCACTCACTCTCTCTCACCCCCCTCTCACTCCCTCCCCTTTTCTCCCCTCTCACCTCACTCTCCCATTTCCTCTAAACTCTCCCCCTTCCCCTCTCTCGCTCTCACTCCCCTCACTCTTTTCACTCTCCACTCTTTTCATTTTTCCTCCTCTCATTTCTCTCACAACTCATCTCACACTCTCACGCACATTTCCATTTCACATTCACTTTTCCAATCTCACTCCCCCTCCTCACTCAACCAAAACTCTAAATTCACTCCCCAATCTAAACCTCTTCCCCTCTCACTCACTCACCTCACTCCCCTCCACCCCCACCCCCCACCCCTCACCGAAATACCCCTTCTCACCTAAACCTAAACGGGACTCCCCACTCTCACTGACTCCCCACTCTCACTCTCTCACCCCGCCCCATTCTCACTCTCACTCCCCTCTTACCCCTCACCCCTCCCCTTTCCCACTCTCACTCACTTCTAAACCCCTTCACTCCTCATTTCTCACTCCCTCTCACCCCACCTCACTCTCTCCCCCACTCTAAAACTCTCACCCCTCACTCTCACTCACTCTCCCTCTCACTCCCTAAACTTTTCCCCTCTCCCCACCCCCCTTTTACTCTCACCCCTCACTCACTCCCCCCACTCTCCCCCCCACACCCCCTCACTCTAAATTTCACTCTCACTTTAAACTCTCACCCCAACTCACACCTCCCCCTCCACTCTCCCCTCACTCCACACTTTTCACCCCTCATTTCTCACCCCTTAAACCACCTCACTCTCACTAAACTCTCCCCACACCCTCACTCCCTCACTAAACTCCACTCACTAAACCCCACTCACTCTCACTCCACCCTCCCCATTTCACTCTCCCCCTCACTCTAAACTCTCACTCTAAAATCTCCCCCACCCCTCACTAAACCCCCCTTCCCCTCACCCTCACCTCACTCTCCCCCTCTCACTCCCCCCACTCTCACTTTTTTTTCCTCAATCCCCCCACTCCACTCCCCTCTATCACTCCCCACCTCACCCCCACTCTAAACTCCACTCTCAAACCACGTCATTTTCTCATCACTCTCACCCTCAACTCCCCGTTTCCTCCCCTTTTCACTCCCAACTCACTTTTAAACTCACCCACTCACAATCTCCTCACCCCTTCACTCCCCACTCCTCCCTCCCCTCACTCTTACTCTCACTCACTCTCCCCCTTCATCTAAACTCTTAAACCCCCACTCTCACTCTCACTCACTCTCACTCACCTCTAAACTCCACCCAACTCTCACTCACTCTCACTCTCCACTCACTCTCCTCTAAAACCCCACCCCTCCACTCACCTCTAAAACTCTCACTCACTTTTCCACTCACTCCCCCCACTTCACCCCTCATTTCCACTCACTCTCACTCACTCCACTCCCCCAACTCACCCCTCACTCACTTCTCACTCACCTCACACATTTCTCACTCACTCTCACTCCTTCACTCACCTAAACCTCCCCACTCTCACTCTCCCTCCCCTCCACTCGCTCACCTCACCCACTCATTTCTTACTCTCCACCCCCCTAAACACCCCTAAAATCCACTCACCCTCACTTTCTCCTCACTCCCCTCCCTCTCACCACTCCACCACTTCCCCCCACTCTCCCTACTCCACCCCCTCTCCCTCACTCAACTCTCACTCACTCCCCACTCCCCTTTCCACTTTTACCTCCACCCCTTACCCCTCACTCTCACTCACTCTCACTCTCTCCCCACTCTCCTCTCACTCCCCTAAACCCCACTCACTCCATTTTCCCAACTCTCACTAATAACACTCCCCTCACTCCCCACTCTCACCCCCCAACCTCACACTTTTCACTCTCACCTCACACCAAACTTTCACTCCTTCACCACCTCTCACCCCACACCCCCTCAACCCCCCCTCTCACCCCCACTCACTCACTCTAAACTCCCCACTCACTCTCCCTCACCCTCACTCTCACCTTGAAACCCTCTCACTCCCTCACTTTTTACCCCTCACCCCACCCTCACTCTCACCCCCTCACTCTCACTCACCCCCCACCCCTCCCCTTCCCACTCTCAAACCCCTCACACACCTCACCCCACCCCTAAATCTCACTCACTCCCCACCCCTCCCCTCTCACCCCTTTAAACTCACTCTAAACTCCTCACCCACTCCCCTCCCCTCACCTCACTCTCACTCACCTCCCCACATCCACCCTCACTCCACTCACTCCTCACTCTCCCCTTTCCCTTCCACCACCCCACTCACTCCACCCACTCAACCCCACTCACTCTCACCTAACTCAACCCCACTCCATTTCCTCCACTCACTCTCCCCTCTCACTCAACTCTCCATCACTCTCACTCTCACTCACCCCCTCACTCACTCTCACTCCACTCATCCCCACTCTCACTCACTCTCCTCACCTCACTCTCACTCACTCTCATTTACCTCTCACTCATTTCTCACTCACCCCTCACTCCCCACTCTCACTAAATTTCTACCTCACCCCACTCCTCACTCCTCCCACTCCTCCTCCACACACTCTCACCACTCCCCCAATTTTCCACTCCCCCTCTCACTCTCACCACTCTCACCACTTTTCATTTTCACCCCCACTCTCACTCACTCCCCCCACTCACTCTAAATTTCACCTCACCACTCTCCTCTCATCACTCCACTCACTCTCAAAAACACTTTTTCCACTCACTCTAAACTCACTCTCACTCCCCTCTCACTCTCACTCACTCTCACTCTCCCCTCCCCCTTCTCACCTCCCCCAAACACTCTCACTCACCTCACTCCCTCCCCAAAAACACTCTCATCACTCTCCACACACCTCACTCACTCTCACCACTCATTTCTCACTCTAAACCTTCCACCCCCTACCCTCACTCCCATTTCACTCTCACCACTCCCATTTCACTCTCACCCCCTCTCACCCCTCTCATTTCACTCTCACCCTCCCATTTCACTCCCCACACTCCCCAAAACAGCTCTCACTCACCTCTCCCCTCACTCCCCACACACTCTCAAAAACACTCTCACCTCACCCCCCCAACCCTCCCCACACTTCACCACTCCCCACTCACTCCACTAAACCTCACCCCCTCTCAAAACACTCTCAACACACTCACTCCCCTCACCCACTCTCACACACCCCTCCAACACCTCCCACTCTCAACTACCCCCTCACTCACTCTCACCCCCACCCCCACCCACTCTCACCCCCACCCCCAACTCCACCCCTTCACATAAACCACCCCCTCACACACTCTCACACACTCCCCCAACATCTCACTCACTTCCCTAAACTCCCACACCTCACACACTCCCCCACACACCCCTCACTCACTCCCCCATTTCACCTCACACATCTCCACCCTCTCACTAAACTCTCAAAACACTTTTCACACACTCTCACACACTCTCAAAACCCCCTCCCCCTCACTCTCCCCCTCACACCACTTCAACACTCTCACTCTCACTCCCACCCCTCATTTACTCTCACCCCACTCTCACACACTTTTCGCACTATACTAAACCCCTCTAAAACTCACTCCCCACTCACTCTAAACACACTCCCCACACATTTCCCCCAAAACACTCACCCCACTCACTCACTCTCACTCACCTCACTCATTTCCCCAACACCCCTCACACACCTCACCCCTCTCACACACTCAACACCTCTCACAAAACTTCCACCCCTCTCACACACTCACACACCTCACCACCTCTCACTCACTCCCCACTCACTCTCACACACTTCACCACTCCACACACTCTCCAAAAACTCACACACTCTCATTTCACCCCCCTCCCACTCTCACACACTCCACCACCCCAAAACCCCTTTCACACACTCTCACACACTCACAAACCCCCACACACTCACACCCCTCTAAATCACTCTCACTCACTCTCACTCACCCTCACCACACCCCACTCCTCTCACACACTCTCACACACTCTCAAAACACTCAAAACACTCCCCACTCCACCCCTCACCACTCTCACTCCTCTCAACACTCCACACACCTCACACCCTCACACACTCTCACACACTCCCCACACCTCACTAAATCTCACTCACTCTCACTCACCTCACACACTCTCACACACCCACACACACCCCTCCACACACTCAAAAACACTCCACCACTCCACACCACCTCACACACTCTCACACACTCTCAAAACACTCACACGCTTTTCACCCCACTCACACACTCTCACTCACCTCCACACTCTCCCCACACTCTCACACATTTCCAAAAACTCTCACCCACTCAAAACACTCTCACTCACTCTCACACCTCTCCACACTCTCACACACTCCCCACACACTCAAAACACCTCACACACCCCACACACTCTCCCCTTCCTCTCAAAACTCTCACTCCTCTCACTCACACTCACCACTCTCACACACTCTAAACACACTCTCACAAAAAACCCACATCCTCTCAACATTTCACAACCCTCACTCCAACTCAAAACACTCTCACACACTCCCCCACACTCACACACCTCCCACTCTCACGCAGTAATGATCATTTTTAATAAAAATATCGATGCAAAATTTAAAAATTTTAAATTTTAAATTTTAACTTGTATAAAAATTTAAAAAAAAGTAAAAATTTAAAGGGATTTTTGTTTTTAATTATTGCTTTAATTTTTTCTTTTTAACTCATTTTTTAAAAATTTTTTTATTATTATTATTTATTAAAAATTTTTTATTACCCGTAATTATCATAAAAATTATTATTAGTATTTAATTATTTTTACGGGTTTTTTTTTTTAATTGTAATTTTTTTATGAATTATTTTTAAATTGTTTTTAAATTTTTAAAATTCGTCTGTTTCATATATTTTAAAAATCATAAAAAAAACAAAAATTTTTTTCATTTTTCCTTTTTTTAAAATCAAAAATTTTTTTCAGGAAAAAAAACTTAAAATAAAATTAATAAGATTTGACTATTTTTTTATATATTATATGTCGTGCCGAATGGGCAGAACTTGCGATCTTGGCTTAAATAGCAACGCTCATCTTGCCATATAGACATGTGAAAATTTGTGTATGCAATAATTTCACCAAAATCATTCTGAACCTAAACGAAAAAAATATATTTCGCTGTGTTTGATTTAGTATTAAATTATTGTAAACAAATCTAAATATATTTAGTTGTGGTTAGGCTAAAATAAATTGTTCTTGTTAAATAAGTTAGGTAAGTTTTCTAAGATTCTTTTGGTGCAAAATTAAAATTTTTACATTAACATTAATGAAAAAAATATATCTTTAAACGTATAAGAGAAAATTTTAAAAGGACTTAATTTTAAATGAGTTCTTGCTAATTGACCAGTTTTACATATTCGGCACGACATATATATATATATTATATATATATATATATATATATAGTATATATATATATATATATATATATATAGTATAATATATATATATATATATACTCCTACAACACCAGTGTATATACACTGGTGTTGTAGGTTCAAACACATCAAGAGATATACACACTGCTGATCTTAGTACACACAGTAGATCTCTATATATACAGAAATATACACACTTCTGCTGATATACTCACAAGAATTTAGAGGAAAGAAACTGTTTTGTTGCTCTCTATGATCATCATTATTCATGTAATTTATAACCGGCAATAATTATATAATCACCTTCGATTATCTATATTAAGTATAATCATCTTCAAGTTTATGTAATCATAAAAATCGTCTCTTATTACGTTTAATTATTTTTGTGGTTACTGTTATTATTATTATTATATTATTATTATTTTTATTATTATTATTATTATACTAGTAGTAGTGGTAGTAGTAGTAATTTATAATTATTACCATCACCACCACACCACCATCACCACCACCACTACCATCTTCATCACAACCACTACCATCATCATCACTATCACCACCATCATCATTACCATCACCACCACCACCACCATCAACACCACCACTACCATCACCACCACCACCACCACCACCATCATCACCACCACTACCATCATCAACCACCACCACCATCATCACCACCACCACTACCATCTTCATCACAACCACTACCATCATCATCACCACCATCACCATCACCATCACCATCACCACCACCACCACCGCTACCATCACCACACCACTACTATCTTCATCACAACCACTACCATCATCATAATCATCACCATCAACCTCCATCACCATCACCATCATCAACCACCACCACCATCCATCACAACCACCCTACCATCATCACCATCACCATCACCACCCACCACTACCATCATCACCATCATCATCACCACCACCACTACCATCATCACCACATCATCACCACCACCACTACCATCACCACCACTACCATCATCACCACACACCACCATCATCACCACCACCACTACCATCATCACCACCACCACACCATCATCACCACCACCACTACCATCACCACCACTACCTTCATCACCACCACCACTACCATCACCACCACTACCATCATCACCACCACCACCATCATCACCACCACCACTACCATCATCACCACCACTACCATCATCATCACCACCACTACCATCATCACCACCACCACCACTACCACCACCACCACCATCATCACCACCACCACTACCATCATCACCACCATCATCACCACCACCACTACCATCACCACCATCATCACCACCACCACTACCATCATCACCACCATCATCACCACTACCATCATCACCACCACTACCATCATCATCACCACCACTACCATCATCACCACCATCATCACCACCACCACTACCACCACCACCACCACCATCATCACCACCACCACTACCATCATCACCACCATCATCACCACCACCACTACCATCATCACCACCATCACCACCACCACTACCATCATCACCACCATCATCACCACCACCACTACCATCATCACCACCATCATCACCACCACCACTACCATCATCACCACCATCATCACACCACCACTACCATCATCACCACCACCACCATCATCACCACTACACCATCACCACCACTACCATCACCACCATTACCATCATCACCACCATCATCACCACCACTACCATCATCACCACCACTACCATCATCACCATCATCAAAAATCTCTCATGACATTGTCAAATTTATCACAAAAATTAATGTTTTTGTCAAATCACTTCCTGGTATCGCCTCTGCCAATTACCTTCTCTGAAATATTGTTTAGTTTACCTTCCATTCGTATAGTGAAGTTTTAGGTTAGTATACCTTTCCAGATATATAATGTAGCTTTAAAGTAGTATACCCTTGCATTTGCAAAATGTTACTTTAAATTAGTTTACCTTCCAATTATATAATAGTGCGTTAAATTAGTGTGTTTTTATTCAACGTTAATGTATAACTGTTTACCTGTCAGTTGTAGATTAATTTATAATAGTATACCTTCCGATTTTACTTTTTAAAATAGTGTACCTTCCAATTCTTCATTAATTTATAATAGTATTCCTTCCAATTTTATATAAAATTAAAATAGTATACCTTCGAATTTTAAATTAGTTTCTAATAGTATACCTTCTAATGTTACATTAATTTAAAACAGTATACCTTCTAATTTGAGATTAATTTAAAATAGTGTACCTTTCAGTACTGTAATATGGGTTAAACCGCGTGAGCAACACCTGGCTAGCTTTCATAAGCAGCGTTTTGCCCCCCAGTGGACGAAGTGGCCCATTTTATGGGCCTATCACTAGTGGGCCTAAACCTCATGTGGACACGTTTACAACTGCTGCGTCGTACCATATCTCCCACTGAATACAAAGGTCTTCCTTCCATTCCTTCCATTGACTACAAAGGTTTTTGTTCCATACCTTCCATTGAATGCAAAGGTGTTCCATTCCTTCCACTGACTACTTGGAGTTTACCTGGAGAAGGTTTCGGGAGTTAACACCCCTGCGGCCCGGTCTGAGACCAGGCCTCGTCGTGGATCAAGGTCTGATTACCCAGGTTGTTACTGCTGGCTGCACGCAAACTGACGTACGAACCACAGCCCGCCTGGTCAGGTATTGATTTTAGGTGCCTGTCCATTGCCTTCTTGAAGACAGTCAGGGGTCTATTGGTAATCCCCCTCCACTGGGAGGCAGTTGAACAGTCTTGGGCCCCGGACACTTAATGTGTTGTCTCTCAGTGTACTCGTGGCACCCCTGCTTTTCATTGGGGGAATGTTGCATCTCCTGCCGAGTCTTTTGCTTTTATAGGGAGTGATTTTCGTGTAGAGGTTTGGTACTAATCCCTCTAGGATTTTCCAAGTGAATATTATCATGTATCTTTATCGCCTGCATTCGAGAGAATACAGATCAAGGACCTTCAACCGTTCCCAGTAATTTAGGTGCCTTATCGTACTTATGTGTGCCGTGAAAGTTCTTTGTACACTCTCCAGGTCTGCAATGTCGCCAGCCTTGAAGGGGACCGTTAGTGTACAGCAGTATTGCAGCCTAGAGAGAACAAGCGGTTTGAAGAGAATCATGGGCTTGGCGTCCCTAGTTTTGAAGTTTCTCATTACCCATCCTACCATTTTCCTAGCAGATGCGGTGCATACATTGTTGTGGTCTTTGAAGGCGAGATCCTCTGACATTATCACTCCTAGGTCCTTCACATTACTTTTTCGCTCTATTGTATGGTTAGAATTTGTTGTATACCCTGATGCAGTTTTAATTTCCTCAAGTTTTCCATATCTGAGTAGTTGAAATTTCTCTTCATTGAACTTCATATTGTTTTGAGTGGCCCATTTGAAGATTTGGCTGATGTCCACTTGGAGTCTCGCGGTGTCTTCGATGGAGGTCACTGCCATGGCAATCCAGGTGTCATCCGCAAAGGGAGATATGGAGCTATGGCTTACATCTCGGACTACAAATGTCTTTGTTACATACCTCCCACTGACTACAAAGGTTTCAGTTCAATACCTCCCACTGACTACGAAGGTCTTAGTTCAATACCTCCCACTGACTACGAAGGTCTTAGTTCAATACCTCCCACTGACTACAAAGGTCTTAGTTCAATACCTCCCACTGACTACGAAGGTCTTAGTTCAATACCTCCCACTGACTACAAAGGTCTTTGTTCGCATGCTTCGTTATAAGTTACAGCTTCTAGTGGGCGAAACGTCTTTATTAATGTAATGTAATTATGTATGTGGTGTTGTGTACCTTTTACCTGATGACTTCTGTAATGATTCTTTAAGCGATTATACCAGTCAGTTATACGTTGTAACTTTAAAAAGTATGCCATTAAATTATAAATTGTAACTATAAATAATTATAACTTAAAATTTAAATGTGCCTTTAAATAAGTATGCCGTAAGAATTTTATTGAAGATTTAAATAAGTTTACCTTAAAATTTAAATTGAAAGTTTAAATAAGTATACCTTAAAATTTAAATTAAAGGTTTAAGTAAGTTTACCTCAAAAATTTAATGGAAGGTTTTATAAGTTTAGACTAAAATTTCGATTAAAGATTTAAATAAGTTTACCTTAAGATTTAAATTTAAAGTTTAAGTATTCCATAAAGTTTAGTTCTCCTTTCGTATTAATTTTTCTGTATTGACTCACCTAGCAGTGGTCACCTAGAAGCATTTTCCTAGTAATTCGCCTAGAAGCTCCTACCTATCAGTACTCACCTAGCAACACTCTCCTAGTATCTCACCTAGCTGGACTCACCTGGCTATACTCAACTAGCAGTACTCACCTAACAGTACTCTCCTAACACTCACCTAGCAGTACTCACCTAACAGTACTCTCCTAACACTCACCTAGCAGTACTCACCTAACACTCAACTAGCAGTACTCACCTAACAGTACTCTCCTAACACTCACCTAGCAGTACTCACCTAACACTCACCTAACAGTACTCTCCTAACACTCACCTAGCAGTACTCACCTAACACTCACCTAGCAGTACTCACCTAACAGTACTCTCCTAACACTCACCTAGCAGTACTCACCTAACACTCACCTAGCAGTACTCACCTAACAGTACTCTCCTAACACTCACCTAGCAGTACTCACCTAACACTCACCTAGCAGTACTCACCTAACACTCACCTGGCAGTACTCACCTAACACTCACCTGGCAGTACTCTCCTAACACTCACCTAGCAGTACTCACCTAACACTCACCTAGCAGTACTCACCTAACACTCACCTGGCAGTACTCACCTAACACTCACCTGGCAGTACTCACCTAACACTCACCTGGCAGTACTCACCTAACACTCACCTAGCAGTACTCACCTAACACTCACCTAGCAGTACTCACCTAACAGTACTCTCCTAACACTCACCTAGCAGTACTCACCTAACACTCACCTAGCAGTACTCACCAAACACTCACTGGCAGTATCACCTAACACTCACCTAGCATACTCCCCTAACCTCACCTGGCAGTACTCCCCTAACACTCACTGGCAGTACTAACCTGTACCTTAACCTAACATACTCTCCTAACATCACCTAGCATACTCACCTAACACTCCCCTGGCAGTATCACCTAACATCCCCGGGCAGTATCCCCTAACACTCCCCTGGCAGTACTCCCTGTGCCTTAACCAACAGTCTCCCTAACACTACCACAGACTCACCTAACACTCACTGGCAGTACTCCCCAAACACTAAATGGCGTACTCACCTAACACTCACTGGCAGTACTCACTAACCTCACCTGGCAGTATCACCTAACATCACCTGGCAGTACTCCCCCATAGTACCTTCACCTAACAGTCCCAAATTAACAGCACTATCTGTAGCCCTCACTAACGTAATCACCTACCAGTAGCCCTACATAGTCACCTCCCAGTAGACCTACCAGTAGCACCAAACCAATATCACCACCATTACTCCTAGTACCCTCCCAACCATAATCCCCTACCAGTAGTCACTACCAGAGTCCGTCCAGAGTCACAACCAGAGTTACCTACCAGACCCTATCAGTACTATTTTACCAGTACTCCCCTAGTACCCCTCAAAAATAATCACCTACAGTAGTCACTTACCAAGTCACGTGCAGTAGTACAACCATTGTTACCTACCAGTAGTCATATCGTACTCACCTACCAGACTCCCTAGTGCCCTCCCCAACAGTAATCACCTACCATGTCCGACAGTAGTCACGTCCATAGTCACGTGCCAGAAAACCCCATGCCAGTAGTCCCTACCAACTCACCTCCCAGTACTCCCTGTAGCCCCACTAACAGAAATGCAGGAGTGGAACAGCCGGGCGAGCGAGTAGTGGGGCAGGAAAAAAACTACACAGTTTTAAGACAGTTATATAAAGTATGGAGCAGGGACAGGGGGCCTATACGTTAGTGAAGAGGGGGGGCCCAGGGTGAGTCTGACCCTACAACTACAATTAGGTAGACAATGGGTAGCCCTACCAGTAAAAATTTTTACCGTAGTCACCTCCAGTAATCATAAACCCATTCCCCTACCAGAAATCATAAACCAGTAGCCCCAACAACCAGTATCACCATGGCTGTGCTTGTTACGACTTTCACTGCTGCATCACCAGTTTGTTGGTTGTACGTGCTGTGTGTGTGTGTGTGTGTGTTGTGTGTGTGTGGTGTGTGTGTGTGTGTGTGTGTGTGTGTACGTGCGGGTTTTGTGTGTGGTGTGTGGGGGTGTGTGTGTGTGTGGTGTGTGTGTGTGTGTGTAGGCTGTGTTGTGGTGTGTGTGGTGGTGGTGTGTGTGTGTGTGTGTGTGTGGTACGTGCTGTGTGTGTGGTTGTGTGGTGTGTACGGCTGTGTGTGGTGTTTTTGTACTGTTGTGGTTTTTGTGTGTAGTGCTGGGTGTGTGGGGTTGTGTGTGTATGTTGTGTGTTTTATGTGTTGTGTGTGGTGTTGTTGCAATTATTTTAAATCAATTTCATTCGTTATGTAAAAAATTGTGAATATAAACAAACTTGGCAATTTGGGGTCGATGAATGGAGGAGGTGGTGGGGGTTTTGGTGGTGGGGGGGAGGTGGTGGTGGAGGTGGGGGTTGGTGGGGGTGGGGGAGGGGTTGGTGGGGTGGTGGTGGTGGAGGGGGTGGTGGTGGAGGTGGGGTGGGGGTGGTGGTGGTGGTGGTGGTGGGGGTGGTGGTGGGGGAGGTGGGGTGATGGAGGGGTGGTGATGGTGGGGTGGGGGGTGGGGGGGTGGTGGTGGTGGTGGAGGTTGATGGTGGTGGTGGTGGTGGAGGTGGGGGTGGTGGTGGTGGTGGTGGTGGTGGGGTGGAGGGGAGGTGGTGGGGTGATGGGGTGGAGGTGGGGGTGGTGGAGGTGGTGGTGGGGGTGGTTGTGGTGGTGGTGGTGGTGAGGTGATGGTGGTGGGGGCGGGGGGTGGGGGTGGTGGTGGTGGGGTGGGGTTGGGGTGGGGTGGTGGTAAAGGTGATGATGGTGGAGGGGGTGGTGGTGGTGGTGGATGGTGAAGGTGATGGGGGTGGAGGTGGAGGTGGTTGTGAAGGTGAGGGTGGTGGAGGTGGAGGTGGTGGTGAAGGTGATGGTGGGGGAGGTGGGGGGTGGGGGTGAAGGTGTTTGGGTGGTGGAGGGGTGAAGGTGAGGGTGGTGGAGGTGGTGAAGGTGATGGGGTGGAGGTGGAGGTGGTGGTGGTGGGGGTGGTAGTGAAGGTGGGGTGGGGGGGTGGGGGGTGGTGGTGGTGGTGGAGGGGGGAGGGTGGTGGTGAGGCGGTGGTGGGGTGGTTGGTAAAGGGGTGGTGGAGGTGATGGTGGTGGTAAAGGTGGGGGTGGTTGGTGGAGGTGGGGGTGGTGGGGGTGGGGGTGGTGGGTGGTGAAGGTGGGGGGTGGAGGTGTGGTGGTGGTGAGGTGGTTGGGGTGGGGTCGAGTGGAGGTTTTTGGGGTGGGGAGGTGGGGTGGTGGTGAGGGAAAGGTGGTGGGGAGGTTTGGTGGTGGTGGTGGTGTGGGGGTGAAGGTGGTGGAGGGGGTGGTGGTAGGGTGGTGGGGTGGGGGGGGTTTGGTGTGGGGGGTGGGGTGGTGGGGGTGGAGGTGGGGGGTAGAGGTGTTGGTGGGGTGGTGGAGGTGTTGGGGTGGGGGTGGTGGTGGTGGGGTGTGGTGGAGGTGGTGGTGGGGGAGGGGTGGTGGTGGTGGGGTGGGGGGGTGGGTGGGGGTGGGGGTGGGGGGGGAGGGGGGTGATGGTGGTGGTGGGGTGGTGGAGGGGGCGGTGGTGGGGGTGATGGGGGTATAAAGGGGGTGGAGGTGGTGGTGGTGGAGGGGGGTGGTGGTGGTGGTGGAGGGGGTGGGGGACGGGGTGGTGGTGGTGAGGGTGGTGGTCGGGGGGTGATGGAGGTATAAAGGGGGTGGAGGTGGTGGGGGTGGGGGAGGTGGTAGAGGTAGGGGGGTGGTGGGGAGGGGGTGGTGAGGAGGGGTGGTGGTGGAGGTGGTGGTGGTGGAGAGGTGGTGGTCGTGGTGGTGGAGGTGGTGATGGTGGTGGTCGTGGTGGTGGAGGTATAAGAGGTGGTGGAGGTGGTGGTGGTGGAGGAGGTGGTGGTGGTGGTGGTGGTGGAGGAGGTGGTGGTGGTGGTGGTGGAGGTGGTGATGGTGGTGTGGTGATGGTGGTGGTGGTGAGGGTGGCGGTGGTGGTAGAGGTGGGGTGGTGGTGGAGGTGGTGGTGGTGGTAGAGGTGGGGGTGTTGGAGGTGGTGTAGGTGGAGGTGGTGGTGGAGATAGTGGAGGTGGAGGAGGAGGTAGAGGTGGTGGAGGTGGAGGTGGTGGAGAGGTGGAGGTGTGGAGGTGGTAGAGGAGGTAGAGGTGGTGGAGGAGGTGGAGGTGGTGAAGGTGGAGGTGGAGGGGTGTATTACAACCCAGGATCCAAATGGCCTGTTACCCCGGGTGTAATGGGAGCAAAATAAACACAGTAGAAAAAGTTTAAACTTATATTATCCTTCACCAATTTATAACAGCAATATGTACACTATGTACAGAGATAAGTATAGTGCACTCCACGGTAAGCAAAGCAGAAATAGAAGCCACAAGATAGCAGACCGTGCTTCAACCAGCTCTAGAATGGGAATGACCAGGGCAGACAGGAGAGTGGTACCCACATAACCTCTGCGATTGCCAAAACCATCTTCTTATTGGCTAGAACCTGGTCACTAGTTGAACGACGGGGCCCCATCATCAACTCTTAGCAACCTGGTTCGCTGGTTGGGGGAGATAGCCTGTAAATGAGGGTGTGTACATGCGCCGAATAAAGGTTACATACTCTTTGCATGCCACAGGGTGTTAGTGGAGGTGGTGGTGGAGATGGAAGAGGAGGTGGTGGAGGAAGAGGTGGTGGAGGAGGAGGTGGTGGAGGTGGTGGAGGCGGTGGTGGTGGAGGTGGAGGTGGTGGAGGCGGTGGAGTGGAGGTTGTGGTGGAGGTGGAGGAGGAGGAGGCGGTGAAGGAGTTGGTGAAGGAGGTGGTGAAGGAGGTGGAGGAGGTGAAGGAGGTGGTGGAGGTGGATGGGAGGAGGTGGTGGAGGCGGTGGAGGTGGTGGAGGTGGAGGAGGAGGTGGTGAAGGAGGTAATGAAGAGGTGGAGAGGTGGTGGAGGAGGCGGTGGAGGTGGTGGATGGGAGGTGGTGGCGGTGAGGTTATGGTGGTGGTGGTGGTGGAGGTAGTGGAGGTGGAGGAGGAGGTGGCGAAGGAGGTAGAGGGGAGGAAGAGGAGCAACTTCAACATAAAGTGAGATGGATATAAAAGAAGTGGGGGGAGGTGAAGATGATGAAGGAGGAATATGATGAAGAGTGAGAGGACAAAAAGGAAAATGATGGTGAAGAGGAAGTGGAAGAGAAAGTGAATTGGAAGAAGAACAAGACGATAACAGAAGAGTGGAGAAGAATTGCTAGACACTAATGGATTGGGAGAAAATAATAGAAAGTGAGAGAGAGAGAGAGAGAGAGAACGGATAGAAGAGAGTTCTAACAAGAGTGTACATATTGCGCAACCACTCTTGGTGGTTGGACGTCTTTCTGACAAGACGTGCCTAACTCTCCCTTATTGGCCCTTGTTGGAAGATTGTCTCTGTCGCTTTCTTGTTGTTGGTTCTGTAGAACTCTGTTCAGAGAACATAATCTAGACTTAGTGATTTTCGACGTTGTACTGAGGTGGTGTGTCACATAGACACTCTGAGCAACTCAGGTCCTGAGCTGTAGCTTCTGACCTAATTTATACTGGTATCTGTGTACTGTCACAGTCGGGGATTTTCTTATGATGAACTTAGATTCAGTAGTATGAGAGTTTTGTGACTTGTGGAGGATCTGCCCATGGTCCCTACTTAGTGTCGTTATATTATCTCCGTGTTCCTGATTCTGTGTCACTTTTGCTTGTTATATTGTTGTTTGACTTATCAGTCGTTTTATTGTTCAAGCAAGCTATTCTGATTGCCAGGTTGGTCAAGAAGTTAGTTAGTCACTGGTTTAAGTCTAGTCGAGTCGTGAGACATAGCGAACTACTTAGAGCACTTGCACACATACACTCAAGCTTATTTGTATATTGTATTATTAAATGTTAATGTACCAGACGGTACTTAAGACGTATAAATGTGATATGTGCCTTCAGCACAATATTACTGTACACGAGAGAAGTGATTATTATTATTTTGATTTATTTAATTTAATTTGATAATATACTCCTAGACATCTTCATTAATAAACTTATTAAATTTTAATTTCTCTAGTTAGTAGCCTACCAGTTGTAATCCTGAAGCACTAATAATTCTTATTGAATTCTAATGGATAATTGGACCAGGATACTGACTACTAGTTACGAAAACCCAGTAACAGGCTGGATGCTAGAAGGGCAGTCCTTTCTAGTATTCACTGGAGATCTCTTTGCTTATTAGAAATCGCGTTTTTTGTAACACAAGACAAGACAGGTGATAACATCTGCAACTTTGAGAGTTATCACCTCAGGGTCAGTCACTACTGTGATAACATTCAATAACTTTAAGACAAACTCGTGTCTTACCTGGAAAGAGAACGAGATGTAGTATAATGCGACTCTTTATTGGCGACGTTTCACCCCCCACACAGTGAGCTTTATCGAGTCACGAGCATATTTGTTTGTAACTTAGTAACACGTTCCTTTATTAACAACGTTTCGCCCACACGAGTCCTAAATTTTGACTAGGTAAAGCTCACTGTAAGAGCGAAACGTAGTCAATAAAGATTAGCATTATACCGAATTCCAGTCTGTTCCATCATGTCAATATTTAATATTCTTTCTCCTCCTTTTTACTCCTCAACCCCCCCCCCCCCACCAATTATTTTCATTAAACAAATTTACTTAATCAAATAAACTAATTAATAAAAAAAGTTAAAAAAAAATTATTAACTCTGAGTTTCATCCGGGTGAAAAAAAAAAAACGAAATAGTTCAATCCTTTGAAATTCATTCTACGTTCATTTGAAAACATCACATTAGGGATAATTAAATCGTAAAATATTATTACATTAAACAGAACATCAATATTCCTGCCCGGTAATCAAGCTAAATGAAAAACATGTTGACATTGATATATATATATAACAGGAGAGGAGGGCAGGTTGTTGCAAAAGTACCTTTTACGTGAAGGTATTTACAGGTGCATATACGCCAGGAGACGCAATGTTTGACTGTTACTTAAATACTCCCGGAAAAATACAGCATTATATTTGACAGACTTTTTCTTGAGTACTACGGGGAAAATGCGTAAGGGAAATATTTGACTGATTTGTTTCCTTGCATTTTACGGATATATATATATATATATATATATATATATATATATATATATATATATATATATATATTATATATTATATATATATTAAAAATTGATAATAAAGTCATTTGGAGATAAGAGTGCAAGTGGTGACCTTTTAGCAACAGTTTGTTTATATACATATAGTTATACATTAAAAAATTATCTGAATTAGTTATTCCAACGTCGATCCGAAATGATTTTATTAGTTTTAAGAGGTTCATTTGCGAACAGTGACTGCACGTCGAAGCTTGTCATTATTACCAGACCAAATATTTTGTTTGCTTAGAGCTATGTTAACTTATTACAGATTTATTCTGGGTTAGAGAACCTATTATTACATTAAAATGCTTCGCAAGACTGCAACTGCAGTAACATTGAAATGATAGTCCTTAGTGGATTACTGATATCTGGAATTCTTGGTAGTCCGCATATTTTACTTGGTCTGGCATTAACTGTACTAAGTTTATCATTTATACTGTCTACAATTGGGCCTTCTGTAACTCTCAGCATTTCATTGAACTTGTCTCTGTCAACTTATTCAGGCTTCAACAACACAATCAACTTGGAAGGCGCTAATATCATCTATACAATTAAAGCTTAATACGAACGATAACCCTCTGAAGCGGCATTAATTGAGGCAGAGTGAAGCTTAACATTTTAAAAGGGCATTTTTAAACCAGATGCAATTACCAATTATGTGCTAAAACACATTCTGGCAGAGTTCAATTAGCCATTCGTACAATAACACTAACACACACACACACACACACACACACACACACACACACACACACACACACCTAACGTAAGCCAGCCTACCCTGAGATGTCATATAAATACCATGGGCACCTTAGACCCTCATACAACGAAAATTAAGTTATCGTTCTTAAACAACTGTCTATTCTCGTATATCAAAATTCCTTCACTCAGCAGTTAGAACACCATCGCAGATTCTGCAAAAGACTCTTCCACTCTTCCTACCTCTGTGTATTCCTGGCTCCCCTCCCACTTTTTTCGTAACTACTGAAGAGGACCTCGGTTAAAGGACGAAATATACTTCACAGCTAACAGTTCTTGTGATTTTTCTTCCTGTCATTGACCGACATTTATTACACATAATGTACTATAGCGTACAAAGTATGTACTTTTGATTATCAAAAAATATACTTTTATTACTGGCATTGAATGTGTAAGAGACATGACTAGTGTAACAGTTTTTTTACGTCAGTGATGTAATTTATATTTGCATTTGTGTGTGTGTGTGTGTGAGAGAGAGAGAGAGAGAGAGAGAATGAGAATATATTTACACGACCTGGAGAAACTTCAGCCTGTGTTGTGGACTTGGATCTTAACTTACGAATTTGAGAGACAAAAAGTTGTGTTTGTCCCCGAACGTAGAGCGTCACGCGACCTTGTCTCTCTGATCCTTCATTCCCTGATTTTTCCCTCCTATGATATTTCCCTCCCTGATCCTTCACTCCCCTAATAATTCCCTGCCTGATATTTCGCTCCCCTGATAATTCCCTGCCTAATCCTTTCCCCCCTGACACTTTCTCCCTGATACTTTCCGCCTTGATACTTTCCTCCTTGATACTTCTCTCCCTGATACCACCCTAATACCCCTATAATAATGCTCTCCTTAACATTAACCTCTCTAATATTTTCTTGCCTGATACTTCCCTTATACTGCCCTCTCTGATACCTCCTTACCTCATTAAGAAGAGCAGGTAGTTACCTCATTGAGAAGAGCAGGTAGTTACTTCATTAAGAAGAGCAGGTAGTTATCTCATTAAGAAGAGCAGGTAGTTACCTCATTAAGAAGAGCAGGTAGTTACCTCATTAAGAAGAGCAGGTAGTTACCTCATTAAGAAGAGCAGGTAGTTATCTCATTGAGAAGAGCAGGTAGTTACCTCATTAAGAAGAGCAGGTAGTTACCTCATTAAGAAGAGCAGGTAGTTACCTCATTAAGAAGAGCAGGTAGTTACCTCATTGAGAAGAGCAGGTAGTTACCTCATTAAGAAGAGCAGGTAGTTACCTCATTAAGAAGAGCAGGTAGTTACCTCATTAAGAAGAGCAGGTAGTTACTTCATTAAGAAGACCAGGTACTTACCTCATTAAGACCAGGTAGTTACCTCAAAAAGACCAGGTAGGTATCTCATTAAAAAGACCAGGTAATTACCTCATTAAGAAGACCAGGTACTTACCTCATTAAGAAGAGCAGGTAGTTACCTCATTAAGAAGAGCAGGTAGTTACCTCATTAAGAAGACCAGGTAGTTACCTCATTAAGAAGACCAGGTAGTTACCTCATTAAGAAGACCAGGTAGTTACCTCATTAAGAAAGCCAAGTACTTACCTCACTAAGAAGACCAGGTAGTTACCTCACTAAGAAGACCATAGTTATCTCTTTACAAAAAACGCGATTTCTAATAATGATAGAGATCTCCAGTGAATACTAGAAAGGACTGCCCTTCTAGCATCCAGCCTGTTACTGGGTTTTCGTAACAAGTAGTCAGTATCCTGGTCCAATTATCCATTAGAATTCAATAAGAATTATTAGTGCTTCAGGATTACAACTGGTAGGCTACCAACTAAAGAAATTAAAATTTAATAAATTTATTAACAAAGTCTAAAGGTATAAGATCAAAGTAAATTAAATTAATCAATTGAATATAATATAGGATACAAGTTCCTACACTTTTCTCGTGTACAGTAGTATTGTGCTGAAGGCACATATCACATTTATACGTCTTAAGTAACGTCTAGTACATTAACATTTAATAATGTGACACAACCTCAGTACAACGTCGAAAATCACTAAGTCTAGACAATGTTCTGTGAACAGAGTTCTACAGAACCAACAACAAGAAAGCGACAGAGACGATCTTCCAACAAGGGCCAATAAGGGAGAGTTAGGCACGTCTTGTCAGGAATACGTCCAACCACCAAGAGAGTCTAGCCCAGACTGACTACTCCAGGCGAGGTGTGAGCACCCCCCTCGATCACGTGATAGCTCCGTGGACAGTTGCTGCCCAACAACACAGAGAAGCTGGCAGAGTAACAAGCCACGAGCGATAATTACAGTCGTTAGACAATCAAGACTTGAACTATGAGCACTGAATAATGTATATAAATGTTACATCCTACCTAACAATATAACTAAATCAAATAATATAAAGCAGTATATTTAAGATTTAGCTATTATCGCAAATATAAGCAATATAAAATTATATGAAAAGGTAATATACATTATATATATTGTGACCCATTCAGGGGTCGCAACACCTCATTAAGAAGACGAGGTAGTTACCTTATTAAGAAGACGAGGTAGTTACCTCATTAAGAAGACCAGGTAGTTACCTCACTAAGAAGACCAGGTAGTTACCTCACTAAGAAGACCAGGTAGTTACCTCATTAAGTCAGGTAGTTACCTCATTAAGAAGACCAGGTAGTTGCTTCATTAAGAAGACCAGGTAGTTGCCTCATTAAGAAGACCAGGTAGTTACCTCAAGAAAGCCAGGTAGTTACCTCAAGAAGGCCAGGTAGTTGCCTCATTAATAAGACCAGGTAGTTGCCTCATTAAGAAGACCAGGTAGTTGCCTCATTAAGAAGACCAGGTAGTTACCTCATTAAGACCAGGTAGTTACCTCATTAAGAAGGCCAGGTAGTTACCTCATTAAGACCAGATAGTTACCTCATTAAGAAGACCAGGTAGTTACCTCACTAAGAAGACCAGGTAGTTACCTCATTAAGAAGACCAGATAGTTACCTCATTAAGAAGACCAGGTAGTTACCTCATTAAGACCAGATAGTTACCTCATTAAGAAGACCAGGTAGTTACCTCACTAAGAAGACCAGGTTGTTACCTCATTAAGACCAGGTCGTTAAAGTAGTTACCTGGAAATATAAACACATATGCAGTATAATGTGATCCTTTATTGACAACGTTTCGCCCACACAGTGGGTTTTTTCAAGTCACAAACAGATCTGTTAGGTAAGACACATATGCAACAGTTAGGTATCTTTATTTCGAAACGTTTCGCCTACACAGTAGGCTTCTTCAGTCGAGTACAGAAAAGTTGATAGAAGCAGAAGATACTTGAAGACGATGTAATCAGTCCATCACCTTTAAGGGTGATGGACTGATTACATCGTCTTCAAGTATCTTCTGCTTCTATCAACTTTTCTGTACTCGACTGAAGAAGCCTACTGTGTAGGCGAAACGTTTCGAAATAAAGATACCCAACTGTTGCATATGTGTCTTACCTAACAATCTGTCGGTATTTTATACCATTTTAATGTTCACAAACAGATCTACCTGGGGTGGAAGGTACGTGAGTATTTATAGTCAGGTTGAGAATGTTGAGGTCAGGTGGAGAATGCTGCATCTGATGATCTACCGAGTGGGGTTATAGAGTCTAAAATCTTAGGTAGCTTGGCAGGGGTATTGGATAAGTTGTGAGCAGATCTTCTGCAGTGTTCTTCCATTCCTATGTTCTCATGTGGGATAGCGATGAAGAAGTTTCTTGGCAAGTGGTTCAGCTATGTTATTGAAGCCACTATTCTGGTTGAAGTTGTCACTTATTTCTATATACGACAACTTCAACCAGAACAACGGCTTCTATAACATAGCTGAACCACTCGCCAAGAAACTTCTTCATCGCTATCCCACATAAGAACATAGAACACTGCAGAAGATCTGCTCACAACTTGTCCAATACCCCTGCCAAGCTACCTAAGATTTTAGACTCTATAACCCCACTCGGTAGATCATCAGATGCAGCATTCTCCACCTGACCTCAACATTCTCAACCTGACTATAAATATTCACATACCTTCCACCCCAGGTAGATCTGTTTGTGACTTGAAAAAGCCCACTGTGTGGGCGAAACGTTGTCAATAAAGGATCACATTATACTGCATATGTTTATATTTCCATTGTGTCGGTATTTTATACCATTTATTTCCAAAGTAGTTACCTCATGGAGAATATCGTCACAGGTGTTGTTACATTATTTTTCTTTACTGTTAACAAAGCAAATTATTACAAAGTAATGCTTACCTGAGTCAACTTTGTAATTAAACCATTTTTATTATATTTTTTAAGCTTTATTGACGTTGGACGAGTGTGTACGTGGTGGTGGGTGTAGTGTATTAACCCACTACTGTACGTGGTGGTGGGTGTAGTGTATTAACCCACTACTGTACGTGGTGGTGGGTGTAGTGTATTAAACCACTACTGTACGTGGTGGTGGGTGTAGTGTATTAACCCACTACTGTACGTGGTGGTGGGTGTAGTGTATTAACCCACTACTGTACGTGGTGGTGGGTGTAGTGTATTAACCCACTAGTGTACGTGGTGGGTGTAGTGTATTACCGCACTAGTGTACGTGGTGGGTGTAGTATATTAACCCACTAGTGTACGTGGTGGTGGGTGTAGTGTATTAACCCACTAGTGTACGTTGTGGTGGGTGTAGTGTATTAACCCTCTGGTGTACGTGGTGGTGGGTGTAGTGTATTAACCCACTAGTGTACGTGGTGCTGGGTGTTGTATATTAACTCACTAGTGTACGTTGTGGTGGGTGTAGTGTATTAACCCACTGGTGTACGTGGTGGTGGGTGTTGTGTATTAACCCACTAGTGTACGTGGTGGTGGGTGTAGTGTATTAACCCAATAGTGTACGTGGTGGTGGGGGTAGTGTATGAACCCACTAGTGTACGTGGTGGTGGGTGTAGTGTATTAACCGACTAGTGTACGTTGTGGTAGGCGTAGTGTATTAACCCACTAGTGTATGTGGTGGTGGGTGTAGTGTATTAACCCACTAGTGTACGTTGTGGTGGGTGCAGTATATTAACCCACTAGTGTACGTGGTGGTGGGTGTAGTGTATTATCCCACTAGTGTACGTTGTGGTGGTTGTAGTGTATTGACCCACTAGTGTACGTGGTGGGTGTAGTGTATTAATCCACTAGGGTACGTGGTGGTGGGTGTAGTGTATTAACCCACTAGTGTACGTGGTGGTGGGTGTAGTGTATTAACCCACTAGGGTACGTGGTGGTGAGTGTAGTGTATTACCGCACTAGTGTACGTGGTGGTGGGTGTAGTGTATTACCGCACTAGTGTACGTGGTGGTGGGTGTAGTGTATTACCGCACTAGTGTACGTGGTGGGTGTAGTGTATTAACCCACTAGTGTACGTGGTGGTGGGTGTAGTGTATTAACCCACTAGTGTACGTTGTGGTGGGTGTAGTGTATTAACCCACTAGTGTACGTGGTGGTGGGTGTTGTGTATTAACCCACTAGTGTACGTGGTGGTGGGTGTAGTGTATTAGCCCACTAGTGTACGTGGTGGTGGGCGTAGTGTATTAACCCACTAGTGTATATGGTGGTGGGTGTAGTATATTACCCGACTAGTGTACGTTGTGGTGGGCGTAGTGTATTAACCCACTAGTGTATGTGGTGGTGGGTGTAGTGTATTAACCCACTAGTGTATGTGGTGGTGGGTGTAGTGTATTATCCCACTAGTGTACGTTGTGGTGGTTGTAGTGTATTAACCCACAAGTGTACGTGGTGGATGTAGTATATTAATACACTAGTGTACGTGGTGGTGGGTGTAGTGTATTAACCCACTAGTGTACGTGGTGGTGGGTGTAGTGTATTAACCCACTAGGGTACGTGGTGGTGGGTGTAGTGTATTACCGCACTAGTGTACGTGGTGGTGGGTGTAGTGTATTAACTCACTAGTGTACGTGGTGGTGGGTGTAGTGTATTAACTCACTAGTGTACGTGGTGGTGGGTGTAGTGTATTAACCCACTAGGGTACGTGGTGGTGGGTGTAGTGTATTACCGCACTAGTGTACGTGGTGGTGGGTGTAGTGTATTAACTCACTAGTGTACGTGGTGGTGGGTGTAGTGTATTACCGCACTAGTGTACGTGGTGGTGGGTGTAGTGTATTAACTCACTAGTGTACGTGGTGGTGGGTGTAGTGTATTAACTCACTAGTGTACGTGGTGGTGGGTGTAGTGTATTAACCCATTACTGTACGTGGTGGTGGTTGGCATAGTACATTTGTACGTGATTATCAAGCTTCCTATATATATTTAGTGAAATATTATTTAACATCTATGCATACAGGAAGTGAGAAGTTAACTCTCTCTCCTCTCTCTCTCTCTCTCTCTCTCTCTCTCTCTCTCTCTCTCTCTCTCTCTCTCTCTCTCCTGCCTTACTATTTATATATGCTGACCCCTTTCATTAAGAAAAGATATACGGCATAATTTCCAGCAGATAATCTACATAGCAAGATATATCCTCTGCAACGTGTTCTCTGGAACATATTCTGGCTAGAAACCTAGAGACGGTCTGGTTTCTAGCACACAGTTCTCTCTTAATTCTCTCTCTCTCTCTCTCTCTCTCTCTCTCTCTCTCTCTCTCTCTCTCTCTCTCTCTCTCTCTCGACAGAGAGAGATGCTACTCTCTCTAAAGACTTAGATGCCCTCTGCGAGTAGCTTTTCTTTCGTTTACTGCCAGTTGTTTCCCGTGTACTGCCAGTTCGTTCCCGTATACTGCCAGTTGTTTCCCGTGTACTGCCAGTTGTTTCCCGTGTACTGCCAGTTTCCCGTGTACTGCCAGTTTCCCGTGTACTGCCAGTTGTTTCCCGTGTACTGCCAGTTGTTTCCCGTGTACTGCCAGTTGTTTCCCGTGTACTGCCAGTTTCCCGTGTACTGCCAGTTGTTTCCCGTGTACTGCCAGTTGTTTCCCGTGTACTGCCAGTTGTTTCCCGTGTACTGCCAGTTCGTTCCCGTGTACTGCCAGTTGTTTCCCGTATACTGCCAGTTGTTTCCCGTGTACTGCCAGTTGTTTCCCGTGTACTGCCAGGTCTTTCCCGTGTATTGCCAGTTGTTTTCCGTGTACTGCCAGGTCTTTCTCGTGTATTACCAGTTGTTTCCCGTGTACTGCCAGTTCTTTCCCCTGTACTGCCGGTTCTTCAAACCTGGTCTCTGGGGCAGTGCAAGTCATTAGACGATGTCTCGCTCGGGACTCCTGAGCGAAACGTTTATAATGAAGACGTTATCTGCTGCATTGTGGGTAACGAAGAGTTGCCAACACGACTAAAGAGACAAATGCACTAAATGAAAAATTACAACGTTTCGCTCATGCATTGGGTTCTATCAAATCACGAGCAGATTTGTATAAATTGTTTAAAAAGTCAAAAGTTGATGAATGTAACACTTTCGTTGTTATGGGAACGTTTCGCCAGTGGATTCTTCAGTCCAAAACCAAGAAGAATGGTGGAATATCAGGAATTTGAGGTAATCAGTCCCTCAGCCTGGAGTGGATGTGTTTAGTCCATCAATCTTTGATGGACTAAACGGGACTACACGCGACCAAACGGGACTACACGCGACCAAACGGAACTAAACGCGACCAAACGGGACTACACGCGACCAAACGGGACTACACGCGACCAAACGGGACTACACGCGACCAAACGGGACTACACGCGACCAAACGGGACTACACGCGACCAAACGGAACTAAACGCGAACAAACGGGACTAAACGCGACCAAACGGGACTACACGCGACCAAACGGGACTACACGCGACCAAACGCGACCAAACGGGACTAAACGCGACCAAACGGGACTACACGCGAACAAAAGGGACTAAACGCGACCAAACGGGACTACACGCGACCAAACGGGACTACACGCGACCAAACGGGACTAAACGCGACCAAACGGGACTAAACGCGACCAAACGGGACTAAACGCCCTGGTTCTGCCGTGGTCTCGCGCAGGAGCTACCAGTCTTACTCTCGCTCAACACATTTTTATTATTTTCGCAATTTATCTTATATTTACAGTTTTTTGTTGTTTTTTTTTATATGGGCAGACTAGCTTGACCTAACCTCCATGTACACTAGTGGGTTAATGTACTATAACCCACCATCACGTGCACTAGTGGGTTAATACACTATAACCCACCATCATGTACACTAGTAAGTTAATACACTATAACCCACCACCATGTACACTAGTGGGTTAATGTACTATAACCCACCATCACGTGCACTAGTGGGTTAATACACTATAACCCACCATCATGTACACTAGTAAGTTAATACACTATAACCCACCACCATGTACACTAGTGGGTTAATGTACTATAACCCACCATCACGTGCACTAGTGGGTTAATACACTATAACCCACCATCATGTACACTAGTAAGTTAATACACTAAACCCACCTCCATGTACACTAGTGGGTTAATGTACTATAACCCACCATCACGTGCACTAGTGGGTTAATACACTATAACCCACCATCATGTACACTAGTAAGTTAATACACTATAACCCACCACCATGTACACTAGTGGGTTAATGTACTATAACCCACCATCACGTGCACTAGTGGGTTAATACACTATAACCCACCATCATGTACACTAGTAAGTTAATACACTAAACCCACCTCCATGTACACTAGTGGGTTAATGTACTATAACCCACCATCACGTGCACTAGTGGGTTAATACACTATAACCCACCATCATGTACACTAGTAAGTTAATACACTATAACCCACCACCATGTACACTAGTGGGTTAATGTACTATAACCCACCATCACGTGCACTAGTGGGTTAATACACTATAACCCACCATCATGTACACTAGTAAGTTAATACACTAAACCCACCTCCATGTACACTAGTGGGTTAATGTACTATAACCCACCATCACGTGCACTAGTGGGTTAATACACTATAACCCACCATCATGTACACTAGTAAGTTAATACACTAAACCCACCTCCATGTACACTAGTGGGTTAATGTACTATAACCCACCATCACGTGCACTAGTGGGTTTTAATACACTATAACCCACCATCATGTACACTAGTAAGTTAATACACTAAACCCACCTCCATGTACACTAGTGGGTTAATGTACTATAACCCACCATCACGTGCACTAGTGGGTTAATACACTATAACCACCATCATGTACACTAGTAAGTTAATACACTAAACCCACCTCCATGTACACTAGTGGGTTAATGTAGTATAACCCACCATCACGTACACTAGTGGGTTAATACACTATAACCCACCATCATGTACACTAGTAAGTTAATACACTAAACCCACCTCCATGTACACTAGTGGGTTAATGTACTATAACCCACCATCACGTGCACTATGGGTTAATACACTATAACCCACCACCATGTACACTAGTAAGTTAATACACTAAACCCACCTCCATGTACACTAGTGGGTTAATGTACTATAACCCACCATCACGTGCACTAGTGGGTTAATACACTATAACCCACCACCATGTACACTAGTAAGTTAATACACTAAACCCACCTCCATGTACACTAGTGGGTTAATGTACTATAACCCACCATCACGTGCACTAGTGGGTTAATACACTATAACCCACCACCATGTACACTAGTGGGTTAATGTACTATAACCCACCACCACGTACACTAGTGGGTTAATACACTATAACCCACCACCACGTACACTAGTAAGTTAATACACTAAACCCACCTCCATGTACACTAGTGGGTTAATGTAGTATAACCCACCACCACGTACACTAGTGGGTTAATACACTATAACCCACCACCACGTACACTAGTAAGTTAATACACTAAACCCACCTCCATGTACACTAGTGGGTTAATGTAGTATAACCCACCACCACGTACACTAGTGGGTTAATACACTATAACCCACCACCACGTACACTAAGTTAATACACTAAACCCACCTCCATGTACACTAGTGGGTTAATGTACTATAACCCACCATCACGTGCACTAGTGGGTTAATACACTATAACCCACCACCACGTACACTAGTAAGTTAATACACTAAACCCACCTCCATGTACACTAGTAAGTTAATACACTAAACCCACCTCCATGTACACTAGTGGGTTAATGTACTATAACCCACCATCACGTGCACTAGTGGGTTAATACACTATAACCCACCACCACGTACACTAGTAAGTTAATACACTAAACCCACCTCCATGTACGCTAGTGGGTTAATGTACTATAACCCACCATCACGTGCACTAGTGGGTTAATACACTATAACCCACCAATACGTGCACTAGTGGGTTAATACACTACACCCACCTCCATGTACACTAGTGGGTTAATACACTGTAACCCACCACCACGTACACTAGTAGGTTGATACACTAAACCCACCTCCATGTACACTAGTGGGTTAATACACTATAACCCACCACCACGTACACTAGTGGGCTGATACACTGCAACCACCTCCACGTACACTAGTGGGTTAATACAGTACACCCACCTCCATGTACACCAGTGGGTTAATACACTATACCCTCCACCACGTACACTAGTGGGTTAATACACTACACCCACCACCACGTACACTAGTGGGTTAGTGCACTACACCCTTCACAACGTACACTAGTGGGTTAGTGCACTACACCCTCCACAACGTACACTAGTGGGTTAATACTACACCCACCACCATCACGTACACTAGTGGGTTAATATACTACACCCACCACCACGTACACTAATGGGTTAGTGCACTACACCCTCCACAACGTATACTAGTGGGTTAATACACTACACCCACCACCATCACGTACACTAGTGGGTTAATACACTACACCCATCACCACCACGTACACTGGTGGGTTAATACACTACACCCACCACCACCACGTACTTAGCCTAACTTAGAACTGTGTTACAAACCGTACGTTAAGAATCTCCATCCCCTGCAGAAGGACGGGCTGATAATGTGGTTGACACAGTTAACGACACTGACACGTACGTATTAACATCGTACTTTCGACGTTTCGGAATGGTTTGAGTAACTTTCTGACATATTTACACTTTTGGTTGCGAAATGCAAATAAATACGAGAATCGACGTGATTTTCTTCAGAAACAAGTGGGTTTTCATCCGTGTTTTCTCCTCCATGGTAATTAGTGCCGCACTGCCGTAGCTCCCCTCTTATTGAGCAATTAGACATGTGTAATCTGGGTATTTCTATCTGAACACTGTATTCCAGACTGAGGGACTGATTACCTCATCTTTCACTGTCTTCTGTGCATCGTTCTGCATGTTGAAGAATGAGACACTTATGCAATATATGGGAATCTTTACTGAGGAAACGTTTCGCCAAACTCTGCCTTCATCAGTCCATTACAAAGATGAACGGTGTAAAGGAAGGAGGAGTTTGAGGTAATCAGTCCCTTAGCCTGGTACCGATGTGTTCAGGCCATCAATCCACCGACTACAGTATATAAGCCACTTCTCCGACCATATCCTGCACTTTCTTCACCGTTTCGGGTTTCTAAACCATATATCACATCGTTCTGCAATGCTGTGGGATTGTGTACCTCATTTTTCACTGTCTCACTGTGGCCCGGTGGCCTGGCGGTGGCCCGGTGGCCTGGCGGTGGCCCGGTGGCCTGGTGGCTAAAGCTCCCGCTTCACACACGGAGGGCCCGGGTTCGATTCCCGGCGGGTGGAAACATTTCGACACGTTTCCTTACACCTATTGTCCTGTTCACCTAGCAGCAAATAGGTACCTGGGTGTTAGTAGACTGGTGTGGGTCGCATCCTGGGGGACAAGATTAAGGACCCCAATGGAAATAAGTTAGACAGTCCTCGATGACGCACTGACTTTCTTGGGTTATCCTGGGTGGCTAACCCTCCGGGGTTAAAAATCCGAACGAAATCTTATCTTCTGTGTAGAGTTCTTCTAGACTAAGGGACTAATTACGGCATCTTTCGCTGTCTTCTTAAAGGCTGAGGTACTGCTTAATTTATCTTCTGTCTTTGTATACCTATGTATTGAACTGATAAGGCCATAGACAGGCGAAACGTCTTCAAGTACCCAGATGTTGTATATGTTTGCATTTCTTCATGTTGTTGGTATTCTAATGCACTCACATCCCTCCAGACCAGAAGTTATAATTCCAGCCTGAAAATGGGAGCCGGTGTATGCCTAGTAGGGTCACTGAAGCTAAAACCTTTGGTAGCTTCAAATTTAGGTTAGATAAATACATGAGTGGGGGAAGGGTTGGATGTGAGTGGGATTTGCACATGAGTTAGCAGGGGTTATCAAACGAGAAATGGTATGATAATACTAAGACGATGTGGAAAAAGACAGTTCAGGACATTAAAGGAAACGTTTCGCCACGAGTGGCTTCTTCAGTCCTAATACATAGATATAAGTGTAATGAATGGTTTTGAAAACCGACAAAATAAAGAACTGAGACACTTATGCAACACATAGGAATCTTTATTGAAGAAACGTTTCGCCACACAGTGGTTTCATCAGTCCAATACAAAGCAGGAAGGTAAAAGGAGAGGAAACGAGTATATACATTGGCAGGAGTCAGGTGGAATGTCGCGTGGGTAGTAGTAGTAATTGTGGAGAGACGGGTTGGGCTAGAGAAGGACCTGTCAACATCTTGTTACAGCGGTCTTTATAATGGGTAATATTCTGTTGATTAGCAATTTGGAGATATTGTAACTACCGGACTTTTGATGGATAGTGTTACTGACAGCAATTAGGGCAGCTTCTATGCAGTTTAGCCGTCTTAAATCGTCTTCTTTAATGACTATTCTGGCCTCGCTGAATTTCATGAGGTGTCCAACATCGTCACTATGTTGAACACACGCGTTTTTACGATCATCATTGCTGCAAGTGTTTTTGTGTTCTTTGATCGCAGTATCCAGAGATCTGGCCGTTTCACCCACATATACTTTGTCACGCTCTCCACATGGTTCAGTGAATGCTCCTGCACTCGTGCCAGAGTCATTCTTGAGTTTTTGTTAAAGTAGTTGAAGAGCCGGTGGATATTTCAGCTAGTGTTCTGTCAAAAATTTTGAAACGATAGTGGCGACATCGCTGACCGGTAAAATGATGTAACTTGGAGGTTTTTCTTCAGCTTGATCGGTATTGATCTTGTTGAAGATTCGTGTCGCACGCTTCCTGCAGTCACGTATGAAGTGTAGGGGGGAAGTGTAGTAAACTAAAAGAATGGGTCATGTATGCGCGCTCTTTCTCGAGAAACTGCATTTCTTCTCTCACCATAACTATAAGAGGGGTGGTCATAGGCTTCTCTCCGAGAGCTTACAGAATTTCCAGTCCTATGACACCCTCACTTTGGTGTTTTTTCCTCCACTTGGCACGACGCATCGTAAAACGCTCTGAATGCTTAAAAAAACTACCCCACTCTATCCCAAACAGCTTCAAACCAACTGGAATGAACGGTTTGCTTAGGCCCACTAACCTGGGACCAAGTTCCTACGGTTTAGGTATTATCCCTCAAAAAGCGGTCTTGGGACACACACTCATTTTAAACACTCGCTAATTTCAAACGCTCATCTCAAACACTGTGGAGCCGCCCAGCCCCAAGGCGACCACAAGGGGAAACAATTATTCCACATAATGGCCACGAAAGACCTTGCATTCCAAGGCCTATCTGTGGCTTAGCGCTTCTTTTTGATTATAATATAATATATAATCCAAGGCCTATTCTTCAAGTCGTTTGTGGGCCTCTACCTAGGCACCCCAGACGTAGTCCTCACCAACAGAGACTGCGACTTGTTCCACTGCAGTCTCTCCCCAGGCGGCAACGTCGGGTCAGATCACATCCCCGTGGTAATCAAGCTACAGTCCACTCCGTTCCGAGCACCCATCCTCCCCAAACCCAACCTGAAGACGCTAGGTTTTGACCCCTTTAGAGCCTTCCTAGGAAATGACCAAACCATTTCTCTCGAAGACCAGCCCTCCAATGGAATAGACGGGGCAGTTAACTCCCTCCATGCCAGAATCAACGAGGCCACTCAAGCCTGCTGCACACTAACATCGTCCAAGATCTACCAACAATACAAACCAACCAGGGAAATCAAAGACAGAATGAACATGTACCAGTCAGAGTGCAGCAGACACTTCCTCACAGGGCAACCCTCCCGGGAAGTCCTACAAAGATTGAGAAGAGAGCTAATCGCCCTAATAACCCAACATAAGAGATCTTGTGCAAGACAGGTATACAGTACCGACAAGATGAAAGTTAAGACACTTGTGCAACATCTGGTTATCTTTATTGTAGACGTTTCGCCATCCAGTGGCTTTATCAATACAGATTCTTGGACATAATTAGAAAACAGAAGAATTATATACAAAAGATGAGGTAATCAGTCCCTCAGCCTTGGAGGTGGTGTTTAGAGCATCGTGGTTGTAGAGATTCTCTACAACCACGGTGCTGTAAACACCACCTCCAAGGCTGAGGGACTGATTACCTAGAATCTGTATTGATAAAGCCACTGGATGGCGAAACGTCTACAATAAAGATAACCAGATGTTGCACAAGTGTCTTAACTTTCATAAAAGAGATCTTGGGATTATCTGGTGTGCCAGGCAAATCAGTATAAACGCCACCCAGACCAATTCTGGATCAAGATCCGTAGACTCCTTGGGGCCAATCACACTCCCACTCAACACCTCACTCACTCCTTCACCGACGAAGACGGCGAGGAAGTGACTACCCTACTTGATGACCCACAGGACCAAGCCAAGCTGATGGGCGAAGTATGGGAGAACATTCTCTCACACAACGACAGCAGAAGATTTAACAATATTCACTACCAGTGGGTCAACCAATGGCGTGACGAAAACCTAGAAGACTTTCATCCTGTACCATCAATTGACACATCTCTCGAAAACGAACACCCCCCTTACCAGACCAATTACGCTCAGAGAAGTGTCCCAAGTCATAGGGCGACTGAGAAACAGCTCCTGGCTCATCAGGCATAACAGCTAAATAAAGTACCTTTCCCGTAACTGCAAGATGTCACTGGTGAATATCTACAGTGCCACTTCCCAGTGGCTTTCAAGACAGCTAAGATGATCTTCATCGCCAAACCCAACAAGGACAACCGCAACCCCGAGAACTACAGGCCCATCTCCCTACTCGAAGTCACGGGCAAAGTCTTCGAAAGAATAATCTCTAACAGACTAAACTACTACATAGAGTTCAACCACCTATTCTCTGAAAGGCAGTTCGGCTTCAGGTCCCGCCGCAGCACACAGCATGCCATAAACATCATCTTTGATGCCGTGGCCAGCCTGAAGAAGCAAGGGAACCTGGCCCTTATCGCCACCAGGGATGTACACAAGGCCTTCGACAGCCTTTGGCACGACGGTCTCATTTACAAACTCGTAGACCTCCCTGATCACAACTGGACCTTTCTCAGGCTCATCTACAACTTCTTAACAGGAAGAAGAATCATCCCCACCTTTCACGGAGCAGAATCAACCCCCTTCACACCATCAGCAGGAGTACCCCAAGGCTCCTGCCTCAGCCCTATTCTCTTCAACATATACGTCAACGACCTCCCCCAACCTGAACATACCGACACCATCACCCAATTTGCAGACGATGTCATCAATGTTGTCTCCTCCACCCCCACAGCTGGTGCAAATAAGCATAGGAGAGCAATTGAGAAAATGAATGAAGAACTAAATAGAATAGCCAGGTGGGAGAAGAAATGGAGAATCACAACCAACCCAAAGTCCTCATCAGCACCATCGGATGCTTGCCATCAACCATAGAAGACAAAGGGGGCATTTCCATCAGAGGCACCCGAATTGCTATTAGGAATCCAAACAAGATCCTAGGATACGAGATCGGCAGATTACTCAATTCTACATCCCACATAACCAAAAAAGCAAATCTAGCAAAAGCTCGCCTTGACCAACTTTATCGATTTAAAGCAGCTCCTCCCCACATCAGACTACACCTGTACAAGATGATGACCAGACCTCTTCTGGAATACCCCTGTGTACCCATGTCGCTCACAACCAAAACCAATATGCTAAAACTCCAAAGAGTCCAAAACAGAGCCCTCTGCTTCGTCACTGACACCAGACTCAGAGACAGAATCAGGACCGAGGACCTACGCATACAACAGAGAATCCCCGCAATCAATGTCCGGCTAGACAAACTAACAAAAAGACAACTATATGACATGCAGGAACTCTATGTGCCTGACAGAGAGACCCCCCCCCCAACCAGTGAACACGACCGACTATATCATTAACACCCCTCCTCACAGATTCATCCACAAGGAGAACTTCCCTCGACCGAAAATCCTAAGCGACCTCTTCGCAGAAGAAAATGGTTACCACCGGAACCATTCGATGTCCAGTAACATGGACTAACGCTCCCCATTTCCGGGTGACCCACTTCTATCAACCAACACCTCACAACTAACCTTGTTGCACCTACAACTACCCTCCAGCAGGACACCACCTCAGTCACTGCTTTCAAATGACCTGCAGCTGCGGCCTTCTGACCAACCTCTTGCAAAAAAAAAAAAAAAAAAAAAAAGCAATTGCAAGCAGTATGCATCCTTCCAATTCAATGACGCACTGGTATAACAACAATATAGTAGTGTGCAATTGATGGGCAGGAGGTATACCCCACTCATAAAACCAACCTCTTTACGAATTACCCAATATGCACACACGCGTATTCAAAATACACCAAAGTGGATAGGCCACTAGCCTTTTAAAACCCCACCTTCCCCTCCTCCCTCCCAACCTTTCCTACATTCCATCCTTACCCATCCTTCTTCCTCCCTCCCATCTTACCAAAGCTTTGGTCAGAACCTCGTAAACCTCTCAAAATACTCATGAGACCTCAACAGCATTCACATCAACATAAACAAAAAATTCTACAAGTTGGAGTGGTCTTCCTTTTCCTCAACGTACTTTATTCACCAGCCAATCATCTGTTGTAAAGAATTAATTAATTTGCTTTATCTATTCCTGTCTACGACTTCATGGAGCTCAGTGAACTCTGAGAACGTTTCAGGTATTTCTCCTTCAATGACTCCCTCTTCCAACAGACCTTAAGCTTACCTGTGTGTTCCTCTTTAAGTGTAGTCTTAGCGAGCCTTGATAGGGAACATCATTAAGGTGAACATCACTCTGCCATTATCTCTACTTCCGTCACTTGAATGCACTATGTGGACCACATACTCTATGACATGTCCGCCCTTACACGAACTCCAGAACTTCTATAGCAGTCCTTCAGTACCTTCAGTACCACGGTTACTAACAGGTACAATCCATTAAGAAACAAAGGCTCAGTAAGAACTTTTCATTTAAATATACTGATTCGCTAGGTTATGTACGTTATATACACTGTGCACAACAGTAGCCAACACAAGCCAGTTTATCAGCGAACAGAAATATAATAATCAGTTTGTACTCAGGACTACTAAGAGTTAATTCACTATCACGAGGAATCAACATAGGTAGCGACATGTTGTGTGAACCAGCTGTCTGCCTAAGATAGTTTGAATGGGCAGAATTGTTCCAGCACTGAGGAAACCAAGCCATTTACCCATCCCTTCCCTGAAAGGTCAGAACACAGCAAACAGTGGTCACCAGACCTTTCCAGGGTTGTATACCAGCGCTTGGTGGCTCCAGCTTCCTTGCTGACAGCCGGCTAAGACGACCACAGGATCCTCGTTTGTCTTTCATGTCGATTACATAACAAGTGAGCCGTTACTAGAACTGAGCTGCGATGCAAAGTACACCGTTGACACAGCTGAAACTTAATTCAAGTTGAAACTTAATTTTCGACTTTAGTTATCTTGAGTTCATAGACTGTATGGCTCTGAGAGGGGGTACAGTTCCTGGGCTATAGGGAGGGGCAGTTGAACAAGCTGTCCGAAGACATTCACTATTACGCCAGCAGGACACACTACCCTCGTGCCAGTGGACTGGTGCATCATAAATATCGAAGGAGGACGACATTCAAGAAGACGAAACAGGCGAAGCGCCCTCGTCAGTACTTTAAACAAGTTCAGCTAGAACCACGCTTTCTTAAATATATCTGAACGTCTCTCCAGAAAATTTTTGGGATTTTTGGGAATTGATACGATCTGAGACACATACATCACTTATTTTTCCACTCACTAGCGACTCGCTATTTTAAAAGCTATCTTCCACAGTCCAAATACATTTATTATAAAGAATTAGACACATCTGCAACAACTCGGCATCTTTATTATGTAGATGTTTCGCCATCCAGCGCCTTCATCATTACTTCATCTTCTACGTCATCAGCTTTCTGTTTTTTGTCCTGTATTGTATTGACAAAGCCACTGGTTGGCGAAACGTCTACACAGTAAAGATACCCAGTTGTTACAAATGTGTCAAATGCATCAACTTGTCGGTATTATATACCACTGATGTCTGCTTGTGAGGTGAAGCCCACTGTGTGGACCGAACGTCAGTAAAAGATCCGTATAACTGCATTTCTCTAACATTCACTATCAGCAAGAAACAAAGAGCGATCTCCACTGCTGTAGCTCAGACCTGTGTCCCTCAAGGGAGGGTTCTAGATGCCGGTGAAGGGCTGTTAATCAATGGAAATGGGCATGTTCTTCCCTTCTTCCCTTCTGTATGACACTGGCTTTGCGTTCTCCTGTGAATGTAAGAATCTCATTCATGTTAAGCTGAACGTGGGTCAGAGTTAATTCTTATTAACGTTTGTGTTCAAGAACTGACATAGATTTTGAAGTGATTTAAGTGTGTTGTACACTGATACATACACGAGCGTAAGCCTTTTCAAGGTGTGTGTATACTTACCTATTTGTACTCAACTATTTGTGATTGCGGGGGTCGAGGTGTGTGTGTGTGTGTGATTTGTGTGTATTTGTGTACTCACCTATTTGTGGTTTCAGGGGTTGAGTCATAGCTCCTGTGTTGTGTGTGTGTGTGTGTGAATACTCAGTTGTAGTAACAGGATTTCAAGTATTCTCGTTTTATCCCGTATTATGTTTGTCAAATATATTAATATTTTTTAAATTTTCATGCGGTTGTTAAACACACACACACACACACACACACACAACACAAGCACACACACAACACAAGCACACACACACAACACACACAAAACACACACACACAACAAAAGCACACACACAACACAAGCACACACACACACGCACAGACACACACACACACACACACACAACACAAGCACACACACCACGCACAGACACACACACACACACACACACACACACACACACACACATGTGAAGGCTTACTCAGCCCTGTAACAACTTCAGACAGTATTACCAAGGCTGGCTCCTCCTCAGGAAAATTAATGAATAGAAAAGAAATAAATCACAAAGATCAACACTTTATTATTTAGTAATGCAAAGATAAAACAGTGAAACATGAAGGTGTATCCTACTTGACAGAAAAATGAAAAATGAAATGGAAAAATGACATTTGAATTCAACGCTAATATATACAGTTATACTGAGGTGTCTGGTGGAGGTTGACACCGTCTTGTAGAAATTGTAGCCGTTGCTGATGATGTGGGGGAGGGTCACAGGTGTTTAGTGACAACCCAACGACTAGTTCTTCACAGAGTCTAGAACCTTGAATAGTCAGTCTAGATGACAGGAACGCAGGTGATGAGGGGTAGTGTCCTGTAAGATAAGATAAGATAAGATTTCGTTCGGATTTTTAACCCCGGAGGGTTAGCCACCCAGGATAACCCAAGAAAGTCAGTGCGTCATCGAGGACTGTCTAACTTATTTCCATTGGGGTCCTTAATCTTGTCCCCCAGGATGCGACCCACACCAGTCGACTAACACCCAGGTACCTATTTGCTGCTAGGTGAACAGGACAACAGGTGTAAGGAAACGTGTCGAAATGTTTCCACCCGCCGGGAATCGAACCCGGGCCCTCCGTGTGTGAAGCGGGAGCTTTAGCCACCAGGCCACCAGTTAATCAGGTAGGTAGATCATAAAGTGACGTCCCAAGACCGGTTTCAGTCCATCTCCTTCAACACTTCTCGTTGGTTGGCAGGTGATCCGAGCTGTCATTCCAAGCTGGAAAGAGAGACAGGTTACCCACTGCTTAAGAAGTCACTCTCCATGATAAGTGTAAAATACTTAAAAAAGGTGGTGATTATCTAAAAGTCTCATGTGGAGCTTAAAACTGAAAGGACTAAGTTCATTATTGGTCAAAAGTGAAGCTTTCAACCAATATCCACTAGAATAGGAGCAGAGGCTTTTACTTATAGTTGTGCTGGGAGCTGTGAGTCGAGTGATTACTGTTTGACCGGAGCCCCACACGTCACATTTCGGGGTGGGGAAAAAAGGGGGGACAGTGGGAGCTAGACTGACCCTACCTTAACGAGCAGCCGGCATCAAACTATTGTTACCATATACTCGCTCGCTACTCCTATCTGTTGAACTTTTCCCTCACAACACACACACACACACACCAACACACACACACACACCACACACACACACACACACACACACACACACACACACAAAGGAAGAAGTGAAGAAGCTGCTAAGCGGGCAAGATACCTCAAAGGCGACATCTGTCGAAACATGGCGACTACCTGAGGTATGGAAGACAGCAAATGTAGCCCCAATTTTTAGAAAGACAGACAAGAAACATTACACTAAAGACCAGTATCACTAACATGTATAGTATGCAAAGTCATGAAGAAGATTATCAGGACAAGAGTGTTGGAACACCTAGAAAAGAATGAGCTTAACGACAGCCAGCACGGTCTCAGGGACGGGAAATCCTGTGTCACAAACAGCAGTAAGACAAGAGAGAGAGGGATGGGTAGACTGCGTTTTCTTGGACTGTAAGAAGGCGTTTAATACAGTTCCACACAAGAGATTAGCGCAAAAGCTGGAGGACCAGACAGGGATAACAGGGAAGGCACTACAATGGATCAAGAAATACCTGTCAGGAAGACAACGAGTTATGGTACGTGGCGAGGTGTCAAAGTGGGCGCCTGTGACAAGCGGGGTTCCACAGGGGTCAGTCGTAGGACTAGTGCTGTTTCTGGTATTTGTGAACGACATGACGGAAGGAATAGACTCAGAAGTGTCCCTGTTTGCAGATGTGAAGTTGATGAGAAGAATTCAATCGGACGAGGACCAGGCGCAACTACAAAGGAATCTGGACAGGCTGCAGACCTGGTCCAGCAACTGGCTCCTGGAGCTCAACCCCACCAAGTGCAAAGTCATGAAGATTGGGGAAGGGCAAAGAAGACTTCGGGGCCCCAGAAACTACAACCCTCACTCAAGGAATAGGATCATGGGGTGAATATAACAGAGATCACATCTACTGAGGTGCACATTAACCAAATAACTGCTGCAGCACAAGAACATACCTTATAACAGCATTCCGACATCTCAATAAGGAATCATCCAGGGCCCTGTACACCGTGTACGTTAGGCCTATATTGGAGTATGCAGCATCAGCTTCGAACCCACACTTAGCCAAGCACGTAAGGAATCTAGAGAAAGGTTAAAGGTTTGTAACAAGACTAGTCCCAGAGCTAAGGGGCATGTTCTACGAGGAGAGGTTAAGGAAAATCAACCTGACGACACTGGAGGACAGGAGAGACAGGGGTGATATGATAACGACATATAAAATACTGAGAGGAATCGACAAGGTTACAGAGACAGGATGTTCCAGAGACGGGACACAGCAACAAGGGGTCACAGTTGGAAGTTGAAGACTCAGATGAATCGCAGGGATGTTAGGAAGTATTTCTTCAGTCATACAGTAGTCAGTAAGTGAATAGTTGGGAAGCGATGTATGAAGGCAGATCCATACATAGCTTTAAGCAAGGAACAAACGCCACACGCTCCAGCAGATGACCTAGTAGCGAACAGTGAAGAGGCGGGCCAGGAGCTCGGACTACGACCCCCGCAACCTCAACAAGGGGTACAACTAGGTGAGTACACACACACATGTAACACACACACAGTGCACACACACACACATGCACACACACACACACCACACCACACACACACACACAACACACACACAACACAAACACACACACACACACACACACACACACACACACACACACACATACACACACACACACACACACACACACACACACACACACATACACACACACACACACACACACACACACACACACAACACAGTTTTGTTCCCAAGGAAACAGAAAATAATAGGAAACCAAAACGAGTCCTTGGTTTACCCGAAGGTGTAGGGAGGCAAAAACTAAGTGCAACAGAGAATGGAAAAGGTACAGGAGGCATAGGACCCAGGAAAACAAGGAGATTAGTAGAAGAGCCAGAAACGAGTATGCACAGATAAGGAGGGAGGCCCAGCGACAATATGAAAACGACATAGCATCGAAAGTCAAATCTGACCCGAAACTGCTGTATAGCCACATTAGGAGGAAGACAACAGTCAAGGACCAGGTGATAAGGCTGAGGAAAGAAGGTGGAGAACTCACAAGAAACGATCAAGAGGTATGTGAGGAGCTCAACACGAGATTTAAGAAAGTATTTACAGGAGAGACAGGAAGGACTCTGGGGGGACAGACCAGATGGGAACACCAGCAAGGAATACACCAACAAGTGTTGGACGACATACATACAGATGAGGAGGAGGTGAAGAAACTGCTAAGGGACATCGATACCTCAAAGGCAATGGGACCGGACATCTCCCCGTGGGTCCTTAGAGAGGGAGCAGATATGTTGTGCATGCCACTTACCACAATCTTCAACACGTCCCTGGAAACTGGGCAACTACCTGAGGTGGAAGACGGCAAATGTAGTTCCCATTTTTAAAAAAAGAGACAGAAAAGAGGCACTAAACTATAGACCTGTGTCATTGACGTGTATAGTATGCAAAATTATGGAGAAGATTATCAGGAGGAGAGTGGTGGAGCACCTGGAACGGAACAAGAGTATAAATGCCAGCCAGCACGGATTCACGGAAGGCAAATCCTGTGTCACAAACCTTCTGGAGTTTTATGATAAAATAACAGAAGTAAGACACGAGAGAGAGTGGTGGGTTGATTGCATCTTCTTGGACTGCAAGAAGGCCTTTGACACAGTTCCTCACAAGAGATTAGTGCAGAAGCTAGAGCATCAGGTGCATATAACAGGAAGGGCACTGTGATGAATGGTTTGAAAAACCGACAAGTTGAAGATTGAGACACTTATGCAGCATATGGGAATCTTTATTCAGGAAACGTTTCGCCACGCAGTGGCTTCATCAGTCCAATACAAAGAAGGCGTAAGGAGAGGAGGAGAATGAGGTAATCAGTCCCTCAACCTGGAGTCGATATGTTCAGTCCATCAATCTTGTAGAATGTACAGTCATAGGGCCGTAGACGTGGCTTATACGAGAGATGTGAGGTGAAGCAGGCGGAGGCGGGGTCAAAAGTGTACCATCCACTATCGAAGTAGTCTCGTCCAAAGGTGAACAAGTGTGAAGAATTCTTTGTAAAAGATCCCATGATGCTGCAGTGTCTGACAGTTGTGATGAATGTTTGAAAACCGACAAGTGAAGATTGAGAACATTATGCAGACATATGGGATCTTAATTCAGGAAACGTTTACGCCACGCAGTGGCTTCATCGGTCCAATACAAAGAAGGCGTAAGGAAGCAGGAGAAGAGAGTAATCAGTCCCTCACTGAGTCGATGTGTTCAGTCCATCAATCTCTAGAATGTACAGCATAGGGCCGTAGACGTGGCTTATATACAGTAGAGTTGAGTTTTAAAGCAGGCGGAGGCGGGTCATAGTGTACATCCACTAGTCGAAGTAGGTCTTCGTCAAAGGTTGAACAATGGTACCACTATTGACCCCGCCTCCGCCTGCTTCACCTCAACTCTACAGTATATAAGCCACGTCCTACGGCCCTATGCTGTACATTCTACAAGATGTGGACTGAACACACTGACTGCCAGTTTAGGATGATACCTCATTCACCTCCTGCTTACGCCTTCGTTGTATTGGACTGATGAAGCCACTGCGTGGCGAAACGTTTCCTGAATAAAGATTCCCATATGCTGCATAAGTGTCTCAATCTTCAACAGGAAGGGCACTGCAATGGATCAGAGAATACCTGACAGGGAGGCAACAACGAGTCATGGTACGTAATGATGTATCACAGTGGGCACCTGTGACGAGCGGGGTCCCACAGGGGTCGGTCCTAGGACCAGTGCTATTTTTGGTATAAGTGAACGACATGACGGAAGGGTTAGTCTCAGAAGTGTCCCTGTTTGCAGATGATGTGAAGTTAATGAGGAGAATTAAATCTGATGAGGACCAGGCAGGACTTCAAAGAGGCCTGGACAGACTGGACACCTGGTCCAGCAAATGGCTTCTCGAATTTAATCCTGCCAAATGCAAAGTCATGAAGATAGGGGAAGGGCACAGAAGACCACAGACCGAGTATAGGCTAGGTGGCCAAAGACTGCAAACCTCACTCAAGGAGAAAGATCTTGGGGTGAGTATAACACCGAGCATGTCTCCGGAAGCACACATCAATCAGATAACTGCTGCAGCATATGGGCGCCTGGCAAACCTGAGAACAGCATTCCGATACCTTAGTAAGGAATCATTCAAGACACTGTACACCGTGTATGTCAGGCCCATACTGGAGTATGCAGCACCTGTTTGGAACCCGCACTTGATAAAGCACGTCAAGAAACTAAGAAAGTACAAAGGTTTGCAAACAAGGTTAGTTCCAGAGCTAAGGGGAATGTCCTATGAAGAAAGATTAAGGGAAATCGGCCTGACGACACTGGAGGACAGGAGGGTCAGGGGAGACATGATAACGACATATAAAATACTGCGTGGAATAGACAAGGTGGACAAAGACAGGATGTTCCAGGGAGGGGACACAGAAACAAGAGGCCACAATTGGAAGTTGAAGACACAAATGAGTCAGAGAGAAAATAGGAAGTATTTCTTCAGTCATAGAGTTGTAAGGCAGTGGAATAGCCTAGAAAATGACGTAGTGGAGGCAGGAACCATACACAGTTTTAAGACGAGGTTTGATAAAGCTCATGGAGCGGGGAGAGAGAGGGCCCAGTAGCAACCGGTGAAGAGGCGGGGCCAGGAGCTAAGACTCGACCCCTGCAACCACAAATAGGTGAGTACACACACACACACACACACACACACACACACACACACACACACACACACACACACACACGGACACACACACAAGGAGCAGAGATGCTGCGTGTGCCCCTAACCATATCCCTTGAAACTGGGCAACTACCTGAGGTATGGAAGACGGCAAATGTAGTCCCCATTTTTAAGAAAGGAGACAGAAACGAGGCACTAAACTACAGACCTGTGTCTCTGACATGTATAGTATGCAAAGTCATGGAGAAGATTATCAGGAGGAGAGTGGTGGAACACCTGGAACGGAACAAGATTATAAATGAAAACCAGCATGGATTCATGGAAGGCAAATCCTGTGTCACAAACCTTCTGGAGTTTTATGACAAGGTAACAGAAGTAAGACACGAGAGAGAGGGGTGGGTTGATTGCATTTTCCTGGACTGCAGGAAGGCCTTTGACACAGTTCCTCACAAGAGATTAGCGCAGAAGCTGGAGGATCAGGCGCATATAACAGGGAGGGCACTGCAATGGATCAGGGAATACCTGACAGGGAGGCAACAACGAGTCTTGGTACGAGAAGAGGTATCACAGTGGGCGCCTGTGACGAGCGGGGTCCCACAAGGGTCAGTTCTAGGACCAGTGCTATTTTTGATATATGTGAATGACATGATGGAAGTGATAGACTCTGAAGTGTCCCTATTCGCAGATGATGTGAAGTTAATGAGAAGAATTAAATCGGATGAGGATGAGGCAGGACTGCAAAGAGGCCTGGACAGGCTGGACACGTGGTCCAGAAAATGGCTTCTCGAATTCAACCTGCCAAAGCAAATTTCTGAAGAGGGGGGAAAGGGGCAAAGAAGACCTCAGACAGAGTATAGGCTAGGTGGACAAAGACTACAGAACCTCACTTCAGGGAGAAAGATCTGGGGTGACCATAACAGGGGAGCACTCACGAGGCACACAACAACCAGTAACTGTGCGCAAACGGGCACCTTGGCGAACCTGAAAAATGGGGGTCCGATACCTTAATAAGGAATCGTTAAAGGGCACGTACACAGTGTATGTTTAGCCCATACTGGAGTATGCAGCACCATTTTGGGAACCCACACCTGTTCAAAAACGTCAAGAAGTTAGAGAAAATACAAAGGTTTGCAACAAGGCAGTCCAAAGAGCTCAGGGGAATGTCGTACGAGGAAGGTTAGGGAAATCGGACTGACGACACGGGAAAGACAAAAGGGGTTTCAGGGGAGATATAAACGACATACAAGTTATGCTGGGAAAAGAAAAGGTGGACAGAGATAGGATGTTCCAGAGAGGGGACACAGAAACAAGGGGTCAAAAAACTGGAAGCTGAAACCAGACGGAGCCCACAGGGAAATTAGGAAGTATTTCTTCAGTCATAGAGTCGTCAGAAGTGGAATGCCAAGGCAAGTGAAGTAGTGGAGGAGAACCATACAAGTTTTAAGAAGAGGTATGACAAAGCTCAGGAAGCAGAGGGGAGAGGACCCAGTAGGCAAATCAGTGAAGAGGCGGGGCCAGGAGCTGAGTATGGGCCCCCGCAACCAAAAATTAGTGAGAAACACACACACAAAAGCACCACACACACACAACCACACACACACACACACACACACACAACACACACACAACACACACACACACAGTCTCCGAATATGTTCTATTATTCTCTCAGCCACTTTGTAGAAAAAATAAAATTATGTCTTGTGTTTTTTTTCACATTTATTTTTCTTGTTTTTTGAACCATGTAGTAACCTCGGCTTCATACTGTTATTCCCTTTGATCGTTTATCTTTCAGACTTTCTGATTTCAATCTTTCTCCTTTATGGTGTTATAAATGCGATTACAGAGTAACATGGACAAGAAAACCTAGGAAAAACATTACCAAGACTAGCAACGTACACTTCAAGCTATCTTGATCCTAGTTCCGCCACTATTTTCCCACTGCCAGTAGACAGATATTGAGTCAGGTTTTTCCCATACTCTTTCCCTTCTTTTACTATAAAGGGAAAGAACTTTTAGAAGTCTAGTTTGTCTCTTGTAATGATTACTCCCATCACTTTCCCTATCCACTGCTAAAACCCGCCTTACAATACCACTACTACTACTGCTAAAACCCAGCCTTACAATACCACTACACTACTGCTACACCCACCCTTACCAATACCACTACAACTACTGCTACACCCCGCCTAAAATACCATACTAATACGGCTCACCCACCTTAAATACCCCACTACTACTCATACCACACCCAGCCTTACAATACCACTACTATACTGCTACACCCACCCTTACAATACCCTATCCCTGCTACACCCAGCCTACAATACACTACTACTACTGCTACACCCAGCCTTACAATACCCTTACTACTACTGCTACACCCAATCTTTACAATACCACCACTAATGTACATCCAGCCTTACAATACCACCACTACTACTGCTACACCCAGCCTTACAATACCACCATACTACTGCTACCCCCAGCCTTACAATACCACCACTACTACTGCTAAACCCAGCCTTACAATACCACCAAACTACTACTGCTACCCCAGCTTCAATACCACCACTACTACTGCTACACCAGCCTTACAATACCACCACTACTACTGCTACACCAGCTTACGAACCACCACAAATACTGCTACATCCAGCCTTACAATACCACCACTACTACTGCTCCACCCACCTTACAATACCACCACTACTACTGCTACATCCAGCCTTACAATACCACCACTACTACTGCTACACCCAGCCTTACAATACCACCACTACTACTGCTACATCCAGCCTTACAATACCACCACTACTACTGCTAACACCCGCCTACAATACCACCATTTACTACTGCTACATCCAGCCTTACAATACCACCACTACTACTGCTACACCCAGCCTTACAATACCACTACTATACGCACACCCACCTTACAATACCACTACTACTGCTACACCCAGCCTTACAATACCACTACTACTACTGCTACACCCCAGCCTTACAATACCACTTCTACTACTACTGCTACAAACCCAATTTTAACAATACCCCCAAACTACTACTGCTACACCAGCCTTACAATACCACCATTTACTACTGCTACACCCAGCTTACAATCCCACCACTACTACTGCTACACCCAGCCTTACAATACCACCACTACTACTGCTACACCCAGCCTTTACAATGCCACCACTACTATGCTACACCCAGCCTTAAAATACCACCACTACTACTGCTACACCCCAGCCTTACAATACACCACTACTATTTGCTACACCCAGCCTTACAATACCACCACTACTACTGTTTACATCCACCCTTTTACAATACCACCACTACTACTGCTACACCCAGCCTTACAATCCCACCACTACTACTGCTCACCCACCTTACAATACCACCTATTTACTGCTACACCAGCCTTACAATGCCACCACTACTACTGCTACACCCAGCCTTACAATACCACCACTACTACTGCTACAATCCAGCCTTACAATACCACCACTACTACTGCTAAAACCCAGCCTTACAATACCACCACTACTACTGCTACATCCACCCTTTACAATACCACCACTACTATGCTACTCCAGCCTTCAATACCACCACTACTACTGCTACACCCAGCCTTACAATACCACCACTACTACTGCTACACCAGCCTTACAATCCACCACTATACTGCTACATCCAGCCTTACAATACCACCACTACTACTGCTACATCCAGCCTTACAATACCACCATACTACTGCTACATCCAGCCTTAAATTTACCACCACTACTACGCTACACCCAGCCTTACAATACCACCATACTACTGCTACATCCAGCCTTACAATACCACCACTACTATGCTACACCCAGCCTTACAATACCACCACTACACTGCTACACCCAGCCTTACAATACCACCACTACTATGCTACATCCAGCCTTACAATACCACCACTACTACTGCTACATCCACCCTTTTACAATACCACCACAACTACTGTTACACCCAGCCTTACAATACCACCACTACTACTGCTACACCCAACCTTACAATACACCACTACTACTGCTACACACCAGCCTTACAATACCACCACTATTTATGCTACATCCAGCCTTACGATACACCACTACTACTGCTACACCAACCTTACAATACCACCACTACAAACGCTACAACCAGCCTTACAATACCACCACTACTACTGCTACACCCAGCCTTACAATACCACCACTACTACTGCTACATCCAGCCTTACAATACCACCACTACTACTGCTACACCCAACCTTACAATACCACCACTACTACTGCTACACCCAGCCTTACAATACCACCACTACTACTGCTACATCCAGCCTTACAATACCACCACTACTACTGCTACATCCAACCTTACAATACCACCACAAACAAACTGCTAAAACCCAGCCTTTCAATACCCCCACTACTACGCTACCCCCAAACCTTACAATCCACCTACTACTGCTACACCCAGCCTTACAATACCACCACTACTACTGCTACATCCACCCTTAAACATACCACCACTACTACTGCTACACCCAGCCTTACAATACCACCACTACTACTGCTACATCCAGCCTTACGATACCACTACTTCGTGTCATTCCTCTCTTTTCCCCGTCCCTGTCCTCCTCGCTCATGTGTACTAGCTCACTCACTCCCTTCTGTCAGTGTGACTTGTAAATGGTCCAAGAAAGACTGAAAAGTCTTCGTAAGCTTGTCTCTCTTCTATGTGCGGGTTATTTGTGTATTGTTCAGGTCACGGTATTGTTCAGGTCACGGTATTGTTCAGGTCACGGTATTGTTCAGGTCTCGGTATGTCAGGTCACGGTTGTTCAGGTCACGGTATTGTTCAGGTCACGGTATTGTTCAGGTCTCGGTATTGTTCAGGTCACGGTATTGTTCAGGTCACGGTATTGTTCAGGTCACGGTATTGTGACTTTTTTTTTCTTTATCTCTGTAAGATCACTCCGAATCCATTTAATTTTACTCTGCATCTCGTCGTCTTAAGGATTTTACTACGAGTTTTCTCATTCCCTCGCAGCTACCATTCATCTATCTCAACATCTTTTTTATATTCCACTTGCCACAGTGTAATCCTTACTTTAGATTTTTTTAACAAAACGAGGCTGTGATGTTTCATATTCTAGTTCCTTTATGCATGATTCTCCTTGAGTAAATATTACACTTAAGAGGCTGGGTCACCATCGCCCCTGGTTCCTCAATGCCTGAGTTACTCTGGGTGACTATCACGTGTAGACAGACTGGTTTATCTTCTTTACTTATACTATTTTTACATTGTGTCAGTTTAAATTTTGTCATTACAACTTTTATCTCTGATATTTAGATTTATCTTTATGCAGGTTATTTCTCAAAATATTCTTTGGGTTAAAAGACACCAATAACTGTTCATTACGCTTAATCTTCCTGGGGGTGTGAGAAACTTCAGTGCACACTTCTCTAGTTCCTTACCTTTGATGAATTTCTACTCCCAGAGCCCGGTCCTTTGGGCCAGGTTTGTCTGGGCTTGCTGGTCAATCAGGCTGTCACTGCTGCTGGCGGCCCGCTGACTCTTTGATGAACATTACTCCGTCTCCTCCTTTCATTGATTTGTCTAAGAATTGTTTGCCATCTCTGATATATTAAAAATTGTTTGCATCTCCCGATATATTAAGAATTGTTTGCAGCCTCTCGGAATATTTAAGAATTGTTTGCATCTCAGATATATTAGAATTGTTTGCATCCTTTCAGATAATATTAAGAATTGTTTGCACCTCTCAGATATATTAAGAATGTTTGCATCCTCTCAGATATATTAAGAATTGTTTTTCATCCTCTCGGATATATTAAGAATTGTTTGCATCCATTTGGATATATTAGATTATAATTGTCACTGGTTTAGTTTCTGTAGTTGCTATATATTTCCGTTGTCATCCTCCACTCTCTCTATAAGTTACCGTGTATTATTTTTTTCATCTGCACTTACATAATCATTGATAATCGTTTTAGGATGTTGTGGAAGGTTCTCCGAAAACTGGAATGGTTGAGTTAGTGGGGGCCAGGGTCAGGGTTTAAGGAGGCGGGGAGGAGGGGGGGGAAGAAATATAGAAAGTGAGGTAGGGAAGGAGAAATGAGAGGGAGAGTGAAGAATGGGGAGGAATTTGGTGGGACGTAGATTTGGTGACAAAATTTTGGGAGGGGGTTTGTTTCTGGGGAAAGGGGGAGGGCTACTGGAGAATGGAGGAGGGTTACTGGGGAATGGGAAAGGGTGAATGGAGATGGTTACCGGGGGAAAGGGGAGGGTTACTGGGGAATGGTGAGTGGGGGAGAGTTTTCTGGGGAATGGTGAGTTGGGGAGGGTTACTGGGGAATGGTGAGTGGGGGGGGAGGGGTTACTGGGGGGAAGGGGAAAGGTGAGTGGGGGGAGGGTTGCTGGGAGGGAAGGGGGAGTGGGAGAGGGTTACTGGAGAATGAGGAAGGGTGAGATTTTTACCGCATCTGTCCCTTCCCTTCCAGTTGCAAAATCTATAGCCCTTGTCCCTCGACTTCTGGCCTCCATTTATTTAACAGAGGTGATATATATATATATATATATATATTTTATATATATATATATATATATATATATATTTTATATATATAATATGTAAATTATATATAGTCGTGCCGAATATGTAAAACTGGTCAATTAGCAAGAACTCATTTAAAATTAATTCCTTTCTAAAATTTTCTCTTATATGTTTAAAGATATATTTTTTTCATTAATGTTAATATAAACAAAATTAATTTTGCTCCAAAAGAATCTTAGAAAACTTACCTAACCTTATTATAACAAGAACAATTTATTTTAGCCTAACCCAACTAAATATATTTTAGATTTGTTTACAATAATTTAATACTAAACAAACATAGTGTGAAATATATTTTTTTCGTTAGGTTCAGAATGATTTTGGCGAAATTATTGTATACACAAAATTTCACTTGTCCTATATGGCAAGATGAGCGTTGCTATTTAAGCCAAGATCGCAAGTTCTGCCTATTCGGCACGAGATATATTATATTATATATATATATATATATATATATATATATATATATATATATATATATATATATATATATATATATATATATATATATATATTGAGAGAGAGAGAGAGAGAGAGAGGAACTAGGAGCCAAAGGGTTTAATAGTAGTACATCTGGATTTACATCAACATTTCTTTTATGTTTCAAGCATATTTTGGAAATTTTTCTATCATTAAAAAGATGCCATGACATATCACATAGGTTATTATACTGTCTATCTATCTGTTCCTTAATAAGTGGACAGTAAAGTACATAATGTTCAAGATAGTGACCATAGGGCTGGCCAAGTACTTTACATTTGCTTTGAACATCATTTGTGTGTCTACCAAAGTGCCAGAAGTACTTGTAATCAAGTACTTCTGGCAGTTTGCATTCTTATCTACGTTCATGTTATCGTAATGGGTTATAGATCTACTCAAGCTTCTAAATGCATTTCTATGATATTTATTTTCATTATTTGCTTCTCTCCTAATATTATTCCTAATGATAAATACAGACACACCAAATATTTTCTGCTTTTTCCGTCAAGATTTTTTTTTTTTGTCTAACGTATCAATTTTATCATGAAGAAGTAGTCCAGTGTGTGATGGAATCCCTGATTATTTATCCTTTCCAATGAGTATGTTGTTATTATGTGCGTCAAGAGCCTCCAGTGATGACATAGAATCAGTAAGAATCACAGAATCAGGCTCATTGTCATGAGTTAACTTTAGCACCATTAAGGTGGCAAGCAATTAATTTTGCAGTGTAGACACCCAGGTGTTAATATTTATGCCTAGCTCAACGTAATTCCCAACGTTATTAACGAGGAAGCTGACAATAACAGCAGATGCAAGTAGGGAGAGAAATGGAGCACATGAGTAGAGCAGACGGCTGCAGACTCCATGCTTCATTACGAGGCTAAGTGTTGAGGACTAACTTTAGTCCAGCTACCTCTAACTCTCTCTAGATAGTTGAGATTAGAATATTATAGCAGAGAGAGAGAGAGAGAGAGAGAGAGAGAGAGAGAGAGAGAGGCAAAAGATGAAGAGTGTAGAAAGAGAAGGAACAGAGTATGTAAGAAGCGAATACAAGAACTGCAGCAGCCTGGCGGTGCGCTGCACGCAGACCTTCACACTGTAATGGAGCAGCCGCATCTAAAGTTGTATCATAAACACCGCCGGCTAGGTTTCTGGTGGTGGTGGTGGTGGTGGTGGTGGTGGTGGTGGTGGTGGTGGTGGGGTGTTTTGGGGTGTGGTGTCGGGGGTGGGGTTGGTGAGGCTGCAGGTCGGCTTCACGGGGGATCTGTACCCATCTGTCACACGTCACCTGGATGTTTTGGTCTGGACGCGATGTTCACATACGGGGATTTAATGAAGTTTAATGTGCATATACATGACTACACGTTTACACACGTACACACACACACACACACACACACACACACACACACACACACACACACACACACACACACACACACACACACACCGCATCAGGAAATATTTCTGTTATTTGTGATTGAAACGCCAGAAAAGATTGTCAGTTGTATTCCTGTCCGCAGATGTAAAATTAGCGATGGGGAGTAAAAACTGATAGGGGATTGGAAAGGCTACAAATGGCCCTGGACAACCTCCGAGAATCATTAGACAAATGGCTACCGGAATTCAACCCCGGAAAATGCAAGGAAGTGAAAATTGGGGTAAAAGAGGACCGAAAATTGACTGTAGATTCGGAGGACGGAAGCTACGGTCCTGGCACAAATAGGAGGGTGAGCATAGTGCCGAACATATCACCAGAAAACTATATCAGCCGGAAAACCTCTGCAGTAAATCCTCGTTTGACAGATCTAAGAGTAACTGTTAGGAATTTCAATACAGTTATTGACGTGCTATGGTAAGCGGGGATGAGCAGAAAATAAAGGGACTGATCCTGGCAACAGAGGATAGAAAAGCCAGGAGAGACATGATAACGACATACTTGATAACGACATACATGATAACGACATAAATGATAACGACATACTTGATAACGACATACTTGATAACGACATACTTGATAACGACATTCATGATAACGACATACTTGATAACGACATTCATGATAACGACATACTTGATAACGACATTCATGATAACGACATACTTGATAACGACATACATGATAAAGACATACTTGATAACGACATACTTGATAACGACATACTTGATAACGACATACTTGATAAAGACATACTTGATAACGACATACTTGATAACGACATACATGATAAAGACATACTTGATAACGACATACTTGATAACGACATACTTGATAACGACATACTTGATAACGACATACTTGATAAAGACATACTTGATAACGACATACTTGATAACGACATACATGATAAAGACATACTTGATAACGACATACTTGATAACGACATACTTGATAACGACATACTTGATAAAGACATACTTGTATAACGACATACTTGATAACGACATACATGATAAAGACATACTTGATAACGACATACTTGATAACGACATACTTGATAACGACATAAATGATAACGACATACTTGATAACGACATACTTGATAACGACATACTTGATAACGACATACTTGATAACGACATACTTGATAACGACATACTTGATAACGACATACTTGATAACGACATACTTGATAACGACATACTTGATAACGACATACTTGATAACGACATACTTGATAACGACATACTTGATAACGACATACTTGATAACGACATACTGATAACGACATACTTGATAACGACATACTTGATAACGACATACTTGATAACGACATACTTGATAACGACATACTTGATAACGACATACTTGATAACGACATACTTGATAACGACATACTTGATAACGACATACTTGATAACGACATACTTGATAACGACATAAATGATAACGACATACTTGATAACGACATACTTGATAACGACATACTTGATAACGACATACTTGATAACGACATACTTGATAACGACATACTTGATAACGACATACTTGATAACGACATACTTGATAACGACATACTTGATAACGACATACTTGATAACGACATACATGATAACGACATACTTGATAACGACATACTTGATAACGACATACTTGATAACGACATACTTGATAACGACATACTTGATAACGACATACATGATAACATTCATGATAACGACACCCATGATAACGACTTCAGTAAACTCAGAGGATATGGTAAAGTGATTGGACTTGAGTGAGTTCACTGAGAGGTGAGCAACAAGTACACCAGGGCACAGATGGAAGTTTAATGACACAGATGAGTGACAGGTACTCAGGAAGTACTCATCCTGAGGAAGGTCAGGAAGTGGAATGATCTGGACGAAATAGTAGTTGTGAGAAATTTCATACACTGTTTTACAAATAGGTATGACAGGGCCCTACAAGGCTACAAAGAAGTAAATCCAGCAAGTTTAGAGGCTGGGCCATAAATTGGTAAACACACACACACACACACACACACAGACTGGGCCAGGAGCTATGAATCGACCCCTGCAACCACAACTAGGTGAGTACACACACGGTGGTGAAAATAACTCTGGAAAACTGTGTGCGGGTTATTTATGTATTATTCTAGCCACAGTAATGTGCCTTTTTCTCCTTTATGAATGTCGAGAATAATGATGTACAAATATTTGTCTCTGAAAATGCACTCCTCTTGAAAGACGCAGAGGAAAACACGGTGTTGTGTGCGACAATAATGAAGTCAAAACGAGAGATAAAAAATAGAATTACAGATATGAAAGACGAGAGATAAGTCAACATGAAAATAGATGTGATGTAAGGATGGGGGGAATATATGGTGAGTGAAATGTACACGAAAGATACCCAAGTTTGCACTGGTGTCTAATTCACCGTCCTGTAAAAGAGGAGTTAAGATAATGGTGAGGGAGTGTTTAAGGTGAGTAAATAAGATAATGGTGAGTGAGTGTTTAAGGTGAGTAAATAAGAGTGTGGATGAGGGAGTGTTTAAGGTGAGTAAATAAGAGTGTGGATGAGGGAGTGTTTAAGGTGAGTAAATAAGAGTGTGGATGACGGGGAGTAAAAGGATAGTAAATAAGACAGTGGATGAGGTTCTGTCAACTAATTTTGCCGAGTATAAGAAAAAAACTTGAATGACTAAAGAAACATTAATGAAAGTAGTGAAGGAGATGGTCCGTGAACCAGACTCCAGGTTCTGAGATGTTACAACCAGACTCCAGGTTCTGAGATGTTACAACCAGACTCCAGGTTCTGAGATGTTACAACCAGACTCCAGGTTCTGAGATGTTACAACCAGACTCCAGGTTCTGAGATGTTACAACCAGACTCCAGGGTTTTGAGATGTTACAACCAGACTCCAGGTTCTGAGATGTTACAACCAGACTCCAGGTTCTGAGATGTTACAACCAGACTCCAGGTTCTGAGATGTTACAACCAGACTCCAGGTTCTGAGATGTTACAACCAGACTCCAGGTTCTGAGATGTTACAACCAGACTCCAGGTTCTGAGATGTTACAACCAGACTCCAGGTTCTGAGATGTTACAACCAGACTCCAGGTTCCGAGATGTTACAGGCAGACTCCAGGTTCTGAGATGTTACAGGCAGACTCCAGGTTCCGAGATGTTACAGGCAGACTCCAGGTTCTGAGATGTTACAGGCAGACTCCAGGTTCTGAGATGTTACAACCAGACTCCAGGTTCCGAGATGTTACAGGCAGACTCCAGGTTCTGAGATGTTACAACCAGACTCCAGGTTCCGAGATGTTACAGGCAGACTCCAGGTTCTGAGATGTTACAGGCAGACTCCAGGTTCTGAGATGTTACAACCAGACTCCCAGGTTCTGAGATGTTACAACCAGATCCAGGTTCTGAGATGTTACAACCAGACTCCAGGTTCTGAAGATGTTACAACCAGACTCCAGGTTCCGAGATGTTACAGGCAGACTCCAGGTTCTGAGATGTTACAACCAGACTCCAGGTTCCGAGATGTTACAGGCAGACTCCAGGTTCTGAGATGTTACAACCAGACTCCAGGTTCTGAGATGTTACAACCAGACTCCAGGTTCTGAGATGTTACAACCAGACTCCAGGTTCTGAGATGTTACAACCAGACTCCAGGTTCCGAGATGTTACAACCAGACTCCAGGTTCTGAGATGTTACAGGCAGACTCCAGGTTCTGAGATGTTACAACCAGACTCCAGGTTCTGAGATGTTACAACCAGACTCCAGGTTCCGAGATGTTACAGGCAGACTCCAGGTTCTGAGATGTTACAACCAGACTCCAGGTTCTGAGATGTTACAACCAGACTCCAGGTTCTGAGATGTTACAACCAGACTCCAGGTTCCGAGATGTTACAACCAGACTCCAGGTTCTGAGATGTTACAGGCAGACTCCAGGTTCTGAGATGTTACAGGCAGACTCCAGGTTCTGAGATGTTACAACCAGACTCCAGGTTCTGAGATGTTACAGGCAGACTCCAGGTTCTGAGATGTTACAGGCAGACTCCAGGTTCTGAGATGTTACAGGCAGACTCCAGGTTCTGAGATGTTACAGGCGACTCCAGGTTCTGAGATGTTACAGGCAGACTCCAGGTTCTGAGATGTTACAGCAGACTCCAGGTTCTGAGATGTTACAGGCAGACTCCAGGTTCTGAGATGTTACAGGCAGACTCCAGGTTCTGAGATGTTACAGGCATACTCCAGGTTCTGAGATGTTACAGGCAGACTCCAGGTTCTGAGATGTTACAGGCAGACTCCAGGTTCTGAGATGTTACAGGCAGACTCCAGGTTCTGAGATGTTACAGGCAGACTCCAGGTTCTGAGATGTTACAGGCAGACTCCAGGTTCTGAGATGTTACAGGCAGACTCCAGGTTCTGAGATGTTACAACCAGACTCCAGGTTCTGAGATGTTACAAGCAGACTCCAGGTTCTGAGATGTTACAACCAGACTCCAGGTTCTGAGATGTTACAAGCAGACTCCAGGTTCTGAGATGTTACAAGCAGACTCCAGGTTCTGAGATGTTACAGGCAGACTCCAGGTTCTGAGATGTTACAGGCAGACTCCAGGTTCTGAGATGTTACAGGCAGACTCCAGGTTCTGAGATGTTACAGGCAGACTCCAGGGTTTTGAGATGTTACAGGCAGACTCCAGGTTCTGAGATGTTACAAGCAGACTCCAGGTTCTGAGATGTTACAAGCAGACTCCAGGTTCTGAGATGTTACAAGCAGACTCCAGGTTCTGAGATGTTACAAGCAGACTCCAGGTTCTGAGATGTTACAAGCAGACTCCAGGTTCTGAGATGTTACAAGCAGACTCCAGGTTCTGAGATGTTACAACCAGACTCCAGGTTCTGAGATGTTACAACCAGACTCCAGGTTCTGAGATGTTACAACCAGACTCCAGGTTCTGAGATGTTACAACCAGACTCCAGGTTCTGAGATGTTACAACCAGACTCCAGGTTCTGAGATGTTACAAGCAGACTCCAGGTTCTGAGATGTTACAAGCAGACTCCAGGTTCTGAGATGTTACAAGCAGACTCCAGGTTCTGAGATGTTACAAGCAGACTCCAGGTTCTGAGATGTTACAACCAGACTCCAGGTTCTGAGATGTTACAACCAGACTCCAGGTTCTGAGATGTTACAGGCAGACTCCAGGTTCTGAGATGTTACAGGCAGACTCCAGGTTCTGAGATGTTACAAGCAGACTCCAGGTTCTGAGATGTTACAACCAGACTCCAGGTTCTGAGATGTTACAACCAGACTCCAGGTTCTGAGATGTTACAACCAGAGGGACTGAATGAGAGAGATATTTGGTTAGTTCACTCCTGTCTATATGAGGTGATGGACACTTCAGATTCCCAGCTAAATGCATTTTTTGGACGCCCTATTTAAAAATATTTGTCCATTTTTGGCAGGTTTGGAATATATTATTTTATTTTTAACTCATTAATAGCCATTTCTGATAAAATTTACCCTTTATTAAAAGTTCTTTAAAATGTCATTTAACAGAAGTGGCCATTATTACTTTAGGGAAACAAATTCTGTTGTATTAATATTGCAAAAAATGGCCTTTTTCAGATTTATACAACAAAGTGCACTCTAATTTTAGGTAATTAAAAGAAGTGACTGAGATGTACGTATTGACATGCAGTCAGACATGATGACACTTAAAAAAATAATGAAATATTTTTTAAAAACTATGCATAGATCGTACAGTGCCATTACTGTACTAGGCATGACTTGTACAGTGCCACGACTGTACTACGTATGACTTATACAGTGCCACGACCGTACTAGATATCACTTGTACAGTGCCACGACTGTACTAGATATGACTTGTACAGTGCCCTGACTGTACTAGATATGACTTGTACAGTGCCACGACCGTACTAGATATGACTTATACAGTGCCACGACTGTACTAGATATGACTTGTACAGTGCCCTGACTGTACTAGATATGACTTGTACAGTGCCACGACCGTACTAGATATGACTTATACAGTGCCACGACTGTACTAGATATGACTTATACAGTGCCACGACCGTACTAGATATGACTTGTACAGTGCCACGACCGTACTAGATATGACTTATACAGTGCCACGACCGTACTAGATATGACTTGTACAGTGCCACGACTGTACTACGCATGACTTATACAGTGCCACGACCGTACTAGGTATGACTTATACAGTGCCACGACCGTACTAGATATGACTTGTACAGTGCCACGACTGTACTAGATATGACTTGTACAGTGCCACGACTGTAATAGGTATGACATTTTACAGTGCCACGACCGTACTAGGTATGACTTGTACAGTGCCACGACTGTACTAGATATGACTTGTACAGTGCCACGACTATAATAGGTATGACTTATACAGTTCCACGACCGTACTAGGTATGACTTGTACAGTGCCACGACTGTACTAGATATGACTTGTACAGTGCCACGACTATAATAGGTATGACTTATACAGTGCCACGACCGTACTAGGTATGACTTGTACAGTGCCACGACCGTACTAGGTATGACTTGTACAGTGCCACGACTGTACTAGATATGACTTGTACAGTGCCACGACTATAATAGGTATGACTTATACAGTGCCACGACCGTACTAGGTATGACTTGTACAGTGCCACGACTGTACTAGATATGACTTGTACAGTGCCACGACTATAATAGGTATGACTTATACAGTGCCACGACCGTACTAGGTATGACTTATACAGTGCCACGACCGTACTAGGTATGACTTATACAGTGCCCAGTACGGCGCTAAGTTTATATGTTACTCAAATTCAGCCCAGTTTTGTATATATCAGGTATTATATATTATTGGTATATTATACAAAGATGAATTAGACAACTGTGAAACATCTGGATATATCAGTTCTGTAGATGTTTCGCCTACCTGTTGGTTTATCAGTATACCCAGATGTTGCACAGGTGTGTAATTCATTATATTAGGTAGTTCACTATACATGTGTGTTGGAGAACGTTAGACTTACTAATAAGCAATTTAATTTTTGGGGGGACCGAGAGTCTAAAGAAATTTGGGTAGCAAATGACGTCTTAGGCTTATTGAAGTATTTCCATCATAGCTGGAAATACGTCAATATGCCTAAGTAGAAATATGGAAAAAGAACATAAATAAGAAGGAACACTGTAGTAGGCCTACTGGCCCCTACTAGGCAGGTCATTCTCCAACCCAGACCTTCTGGTTATTTATTTTCCGTTATAGAACCAGTTTCTCACAGATTAAATAAATAATACACTTGAAATATGGTCAAGTTCCTTAGAACAGTCAGTGAACGTTACATTATTGTGCCGAGGCAGCCACTGCAATTTAGTTATTCAGTGTAAAAAGAAAACAGGATACGGGTAGGGTTTGAACCCGTTCCGTGGTTTGTTTGACCTCGTTTCATGGTTTGACCTCGTTGCGTGGCTTGTGTGACCTCGTTGCGTGGTTTGTTTGACCTCGTTCCATAGTTTGATCTCGTTCTGTGGTTTGACCTCGTTCCATGGTTTGTTTGACCTCGTTCTGTGGTTTGTTTGACCTCGTTCTGTGGTTTGACCACGTTCCATGGTTTGACCACGTTCTGTGGTTTGACCACGTTCTATGGTTTGTTTGACCTCGTTCTGTGGTTTGACCATGTTCCATGGTTTGTTTGACCTCGTTCTGTGGTTTGACCTCGTTCCATGGTTTGACCTCGTTCCATGTTTTGTTTGATCTCGTTCCATGTTTTGTTTGACCTCGTTCCATGGTTTGACCTCGTTCCGTGGTTTGTTTGACCTCGTTCTGTGATTTGTTTGACCACGTTCCATGGTTTGACCTCGTTTTGTGGTTTGTTTGACCTCGTTCCATGGTTTGTTTGACCTCGTTCTGTAGTTTGATCTCGTTCTGTGGTTTGTTTGACCTCGTTCCATGGTTTGTTTGACCACGTTCTATGGTTTGTTTGACCTCGTTCTGTGGTTTGTTTGACCTCTTTCCATGGTTTGTTTGACCTCGTTCCATGGTTTGTTTGACCCCCTTCCGTGGTTTGTGTGACCTCGTTCCATGGTTTGTTTGACCTCGTTCCATGGTTTGAACCCCTTCCATGGTTTGTGTGACCTCGTTCCATGGCTTGTTTGACCCCGTTCCATGGTTTGGCCCCGTTCCGTGGTTTGTTTGACCTCGTTCCATGGTTTGACCTCGTTCCATGGTTTGACCTCGTTCCATGGTTTGACCTCATTCCGTGGTTTGCAATAGTATTATTAAGATATCATACCTATGATACAGTAAGATGATACATTTATTGAAAACACTTGTTACACCTCTAAAGAATCGGATATATAGCTGTGTCACCGTGCCAAAATTAACATAGTAATTCCGTCATAATGGTGGTCACTGTAACACTGATCCTCTGTATCCTCATCATGGTGGTCACTGTAACACTGATCCTCTGTATCCTCATCATGGTGGTCACTGTAACACAGATCCTCTGTATCCTCATCATGGTGGTCACTGTAACACAGATCCTCTGTATCCTCATCATGATGGTCACTGTAACACTGATCCTCTGTATCCTCATTATGGTGGTCACTGTAACACTGATCCTCTGTATCCTCATTATGGTGGTCACTGTAACACTGATCCTCTGTATCCTCATCATGGTGGTCACTGTAACACTGATCCTCTGTATCCTCATCATGGTGGTCACTGTAACACTGATCCACTGTATCCTGCCGTGGGTGATCATTATCTTCAATATTTGTGTCTGAACATGACTGAAAATGTTATTTAGAGAAGCGACAGCTTGATAATTGAGACAGTTGTACGACATTTAGGAATCTTTATTCAGGAAACGTTTCGTCAGCCAGTGGCTTCTTCGGTCCAGTGCAGAGAACGGTGGTAATCAGTCCCTCTCAGCCTGGAGTCGATGTGTATAGTCCATTAATCTTGGACTGAACACGGTGACTAAAGGCAGAGGGACTGATTACCTCAAACTCCTCATCTTCCACCGTTCTCTGCATTGAACTGAGGAAGCCACTGGCTGGTAAAACGTTTCCAGAATAAAGATACCCAAATGTTACGCAAGTGTCTCATATATCAACTTGTGAACGTGACTGTAGACTGCAAGCAGGTGTGTATTTCAAAGAATTTAAGATACAGGCAAAGTCAGATGGCCTGCAAGCCTTTTAAGATATACACATCAGGGTGATGACCAGCATGTGGACCAGCATGTGGACCAGCATGTGGACCAGCATGTGGACCAGCATATGGACCAGCATGTGGACCAGCAACATCAGCATCAGGGCTCTGGTGGTCTGGTGGTTAACGCTCTCGCTTCACACGGTGAGGGCCTGGGTTCGATTCCCAGCCAGAGTAGAAACATTGGACGTGTTTCTTTCAACCTGTTGTCTATGTCCCCCATCAGTAAAATGGGTACCTGGGTGTTAGTCGACTGGTGTGGGTCGCATCCTGGGACACTGACCTAAGGAGGCCTGGTCACAGACCGGGCCGCGGGGGCGTTGACCCCCGGAACTCTCTCCAGGTATCCAGGTATCTCAGTTATCCACTGGATAAAAATGGTTTCCTTCGTTGCTGTTTTTTCCGAGAATGACCATTAGTAGCGTTAGAAACACTAGGATAATTTTCAAGGAAACACCTGGTGTCGTAATTCATTTACTTTGCCGACATTGCTATTTTTTGCAATACAGTTAACAAGTAAATGAATGACATGTATTGAAATCATTCCTGGAAACCTCCCACACTGAGCCAAGAGTTGTAAATGCGTCCCTGAATTTTCTGTTTTCAAGAATCATTTAAATCGCATTTTCTTGTCGAAAAAGCGCACATCCAGCACCAGGATGGAGTCCCAGCAAATCAGAGAATATTTCCTTCCGAAGTGTTGCTGTTAGTTTTGAATGTCGAGTAGTCTGGGTTCAAGTTTTGTTTCCCAGCTATTGAGATCCTGCTCTTGATGTCGTTGTATAAAGCAAGACAAATGAAGATGTCTGTCTCATGTTTTAGGCAAGGTAGTATGTCAGCGAGATGTTTAACTTAAAACAAGATACCAGTATCTGCTTCTTAGCTGGTCTTCAGAGCACTGACCTCTTCATGACTTTCTTGGGCAAGTTGAGTGCATTGCTCACCGTATGTAACATAGTGCAAGGCTTTCTGTTCTTCTGTCTCTCCATCTGTCAGCCAAATAAAATGTCTCAGTTCATTATTGCTCACTGTTCCTGCCAGTAATAGTCTCCAGTTCGTTATTTTATATCCAAGTTTTATGTCACCGAAGCAAATTCCTGCTGCTTGGAACCAGGGCAAACACTCGCAGCAGATTTAACTGGCTATTCATTGTACCCATCAAGGATCACATCACTACTTCTGCTGTCTATTCTAGTATGAAAAATCTGTACAAAAACTTTATCAGAAAGTTCCTCAAATGTTTAATTTTTATCATTACCGTTCTGTATTTGTTCAATGGCATCCACAAGCGTGGTAGCAGGATGAAGTGTGTCTTCAGTTAGTGACACATTATCTTGCAGCTGCTTTGTAAGAACAGTTTTGTTAGCTATTTTTCTGAGTTCCATCAGCATTAGTCAGTAGCCAAGGTAATAATGTAAGTAGGTAAAGATAGGTAAAATTGGTCAGGAAACAGGACTAGTGTTTCCTGACCCGCCACGGGAGTCGTTGGTCATCTGACAGAGGCCTTTCACTAACTTACCGGTCCTCCATTTTAAAAATTTATGTTAATGAAACAAGTGATTTTTTTATAGCAAAGATACTGTGACTGACCAGGATTTGAACATAAGTCGTCTAGACAGCCTCCCAGGAAGCTAGCTAAACTATTGATAGTTCTAGACGAGTACGTCACCAAGCCACAAGCCTGGTGCAAGTAGGTGGTGGGAAGCCTCGCGCTTGTCTAAGTCTCTTTTCAGAGCAATCACTATCATATATCCAGCCATCTTTCTGTTAGCCTTTAAGATATCCTCTTTACTTTTATCTTTAAATATTTTCTGCTTTAATGTACTGAAAGTTTTGAATCTGAGATTCAAAAACCTTCATCTGTTTTTGGTTCCTGGAAATATTGGTAAGTTTCTTTCCCGTCTGTTCAGCTGTCAGTAGATCAACAGTAACATCAAGTGGAGCAACTACTACAAGGGTAATGTGAAATGTAAAGTCTGCAGAGTCTTGTTGAAATGGATTAGTTCAACTTGTTAAGTAGATCAACCAGCGAGGCAACATCAGATTTATTTCTATAGAATATGAGGTTTTCATGGTGCGGATGACTGAATCCTGGACACCACAGGATGATCTGTTCACGTAGCTGTCTCAGTGCTGTTACTCGAGACTCTACTGTCAGAACACACGTGTATCTAATAGTTACACTCGACCACTAATTCTTAAAGGGACCAGTAAGCCAGCGGAAGGCCTTGGTCAGATGACCTAAAGCTTCAACTGTGGGTCATCATTTGACTAAACCCTCGTCAGGAAGTACTTGCCCTGTTTCCTGACAAACCTTTTTCCTGCTATGTGTTAACAGCGGGCCTCAGTTCCAGGTCTGAGACTGAGTTCATGTGTGCCACCTGAGTTTGTATATCCTTGCTGTTTCGTCTGTGGTCTGGTATACAGCAATGCGTCTAAGTATATTTCCTTGTTTAAGCTGGGCTGAAAAATCCATGTTTCTGAAAATGGAATTGAACTTATGGGCATTTTCTCTAACCGCGTCGTTTGGGCGTTGTAAACAGAGAGGTACCTGAAATAATTTATTTTATCCATTGCAAAACATAACGGGATAATTTTTCAAATACAGAAAAGATGAAGATACCAGTTTCCCATTCTGCACCAGCACGCAGCAGGCCCAGCAAAATTTCCACCATTCAACTTTAGTCATCCAAGGTGTTGTGAGTGATCCCTTCCCTGTTGCAACTCTTTTAGATAGGCTCTGAATAAATTCATAATTTTACTGTGACATCCTTCAAAGCATCTTCACATGTTGCTGCACATGTGTTGTGGAGCTCATGAACTGTAGTTACTGTATCATTCAAATGGTGGACTTTATCAGTGCTGTTGATGTGAAGTCAGTCATCACATCCTCTACTTGTTAACCTCATCAATGCTTCACATGCAAGCTTATGAAAGCAGCACGAGTGTAGTGTTTTTCTTAAAGAACTTTGCCAATTGACCGGGCAGTATTTACACCAGACTCCACTTTTGGGTCGTGAAGTCCAGCTTCCCCAAACAGTTTTCCAATTGTTGACAATAAGTTTTAGATTGTGTGTGAGTTTCTTGTCATTAAGGTAATGCTCATGTACCAGCGTGTATATTTCCAAGCAATTTCTCTTGTTTTAACAAAGTTTGAGTATAATAATGTTGGTATAATTACCGACGATATGTTAGATAAAAGCACACAAGTGCAACTAATGTGACTTTTAATTGTGGCAACTTTTCGCTCTCCAGTAATTTTGTCAAGCCGTTATAATGTTTTTTACGTCTCTAATAACTATATATACTCTGTGTGTCCCTGTGTTGTTTGAAAGGGCTTGACAGAGGTCCTGGAGAGCGAAACGTTGCCACAATAAAATATCGCATTAGTTGCACTTGTGCCTCTTTATCTAACAAGTTTTAGAACAACTATAGTATTTTTTAAGCTGTAAGGACAGTACAGGTGAAATTTCTGATGCTGGAGCGGAATGAGGAATGACGTGTGTCTGCTGGTACTACCATGGTATCCTAGGCAGCAGTATTATGACCTGTCCATGAACTTATTTTCTGCTTAGTCACATCATGTTAAGGTTAGAAAACGCAATCAGAGTCACAAAACTCCAGACCGACTCCCTGATCGCGGGTTCTAACCCCACCCGTGGTATGGTTTATTTGCAATCGTGTCATTACGATTTCGTGAGTCTCTGCTATAGTCCTTTCAATGATGCGCCTTCAAGTTGCTGTGAAAGATTTGCTGGTGTTTCTGTCCTTAACCCTCTTGATCAGTGACCTCTTTTCTCACACATTTTAAGTGAAGCTTTTGGTGTTGTCTACATAGTGTTTTGGACTGAACAATAATTCCATTTGCCTGTGCGATGCTCCTGCACACTAACAACTTCCTCTTGGTTACCAAACACTGTCGTAAGACAGTGTTGTAGGAAGAGAAATATTGCCACTGTTTACATTTTTTTCATCTTATGAATGACCAGAGCAGAATCAGTATCTTCTACGGTAGAATATGAACACGAATGTCCCGACTTATTCTTGGTTTTAATTAGTTCCACATCACCTGTGAAAAACCTTTTTGACTCATGGAATCAGAACATGTTTTGAAGTAGTGATAATATCGTGACCAACAGGCCATTATATCCCCCATGATTATAATAATGATAATAGCAGGCCATTATAAACACATCTCAACTCATATAATGGTGACTGTAACTTATTAAGCAGATTCCACATGTCTTCTGGAGTTGACAGTCCCTTCAATTTCTTCTGACTTCTAGTTTTAAATTCTGGTTGGGATCCGAAAAGAAAAAACTGATTCAGTATCCTTACTAAGCAGTGTAAATTCGTAAGAAAATAAAGATGCCACTACCAAAAAAAAGTAATTACGTGGCTAAAGCAAAATACTTTTCCCAAAAGGGATTCAGTGTTTTACATAAGATATTTTTGGTGGAATTCTGTCGTTGTCAGTTATATTTAAAATATAATATTACTGGGTCAGTGACAGAACATTGACTATTGACTATACTAGGGCTCTGGTGGCCTGGTGGTTAACGCTCTCGCTTCACACGGTGAGGGCCTGGGTTCGATTCCCAGCCAGAGTAGAAACATTGGACGTGTTTCTTTCCACCTGTTGTCTATGTTCCCCATCAGTAAAATGGGTACCTGGGTGTTAGTCGACTGGTGTGGGTCGCATCCTGGGACACTGACCTAAGGAGGCCTGGTCACAGACCGGGCCGCGGGGCGTTGACCCCCGGAACTCTCTCCAGATAAACTCCAGATATTGGAATTACTGTTTTAAAATGTAGATTCGGTCCACTTATTATTTTCGTTCTCAAAAGTTGTGTATTTTGTAATATCGGTAGATTTACTGTATGCCTAAGCAGGAAAATCTGATTGACAAATAATCTGCACGTAGGAATGAAACTTTTGACGACGTTTCGGGTTAACTTGGACCACTAACTAGTCCAAGTCGGACCGAAACGTCGTGGTAAGCTCCTCTCTCCTATGTGCGGGTTATTTGCGTATTGTTCCAGTCACGGTATTGTGCCTTTTTTGTTCTTCCTGTAAATGGATAATAATTAAGTCTAATACTGTCGGATACAGTCTCAAAATGGACTATACAGAATCACCACAACAGGGCTGCACTTAAGTAATATATTACCTGGAGGGGGTTTCGGGGGTCATCGCCCCCGCGGCTCGGTCTGAGACCAACATAGTTCCAGAATAAAACAAGTTATGTTACTCTGAAGCATTTTATTTTTGTTTATAATGATTAGTTAAAATCACAGTGAAATGTTTGAAATTGAAAAATGCCAGTTTTTTGACATTACATCAAATATTTCAATATACTTAGTTAAAATTTCCCCTTATGACACATGACATTCTAAAGAATATTGAATAAGTGAGACATTTTTTTTTCTAGAATCTACGATTAATGAATTATAACCCAAAAGATAGTGAACTTTGGTCCCACAGATTCACCTGGGCGGACATTTTTCTATGGGAAGACCTGGAAACATTTTTCTATGGGAAGACCTGAAAGCATTGTTCTATGGGAAGACCTGGAAACATTGTTCTATGGGAAGACCTGGAAGCATTGTTCTATGGAAGACCTGGAAGCATTGTTCTATGGGAAGACCTGGAAGCATTGTTCTATGGGAAGACCTGGAAGCAATGCTCCATGGGAAGACCTGGAAGCATTGTTCTATGGGAAGACCTGGAAACATTGTTCTATGGGAAGATCTGGAAGCATTGTTCTATGGGAAGACTTGGAAGCATTGTCTATGGGAAGACTTGGAAAGCATTGTCTCTATGGGAAGACCTGGAAACATTGTTCTATGGGAAGACCTGGAAGCATTGCTCTATGGGAAGACCTGGAAGCATTACTCTATGGGAAGACCTGGAAGCATTGCTCTATGGGAAGACCTGGAAGCATTGTTCTATGGGAAGACCTGGAAGCATTGTTCTATGGGAAGACCTGGAAACATTGTTCTATGGGAAGACCTGGAAGCAATGCTCCATGAGAAGACCTGCAAGCATTGTTCTATGGGAAGACCTGGAAGCATTGTTCTATGGGAAGACCTGGAAGCAATGTTCCATGGGAAGACCTGGAAGCATTGTTCTATGGGAAGACCTGGAAGCATTGTTCTATAGGAAGACCTGGAAACATTTTTCTATGGGAAGACCTGGAAGCATTGTTCTATGGGAAGACCTGGAAGCATTGTTCTATGGGAAGACCTGGAAACATTGTTATAACTAGCTGCTTATGGGAAGACCTGGAAAGCATGCTCATGAGAAGACCTGCAAGCATTGTTCTATGGGAAGACCTGGAAACATTGTTCTATGGGAAGACCTGGAAGCATTGCTCTATGGGAAGACCTGGAAACATTGTTCTATGGGAAGACCTGGAAGCATTGCTCTATGGGAAGACCTGGAAACATTGTTCTATGGGAAGACCTGGAAGCATTGTTCTATGGGAAGACCTGGAAGCATTGCTCTATGGGAAGACCTGGAACATTGTTCTATGGGAAGACTGGAAGCATGGTTCTATGGGAAGACCTGGAAGCAATGCTCCATGGGAAGACCTGGAAGCATTGTTCTATGGGAAGACCTGGAAGCATTGTTCTATGGGAAGACCTGGAAGCAATGCTCCATGGGAAGACCTGGAAGCATTGTTCTATGGGAAGACCTGGAAGCATTGTTCTATGGGAAGACCTGGAAGCATTGTTCTATGGGAAGACCTGGAAGCAATGATCCATGGGAAGACCTGGAAGTAGTGTTCCATGGGAAGACCTGGAAGCATTGTTCTATGGGAAGACCTGGAAGCATTGTTCTATGGGAAGACCTGGAAGCATTGTTCTATGGGAAGACCTGGAAGCATTGTTCTATGGGAAGACCTGGAAGCATTGCTCTATGGAAGACTGAAGCTGCTCATGGAAGACCTGGAAGCATTGCTCATGGGAAGACCTGGAAGCATTGTTCTATGGGAAGACCTGGAAGCATTGTTCTATGGGAAGACCTGGAAACATTGTTCTATGGGAAGACCTGGAAGCAATGCTCCATTTGAAGACCTGGAAGCATTGTTCTATGGGAAGACCTGGAAGCATTGTTCTATGGGAAGACCTGGAAGCATTGCTCTATGGGAAGACCTGGAAACATTGTTCTATGGGAAGACCTGGAAGCATTGTTCTATGGGAAGACCTGGAAGCATTGTTCTATGGGAAGACCTGGAAGCATTGCTCTATGGGAAGACCTGGAAGCATTGTCTATGGGAAGACCTGGAAGCATTGTCTCTAGGGAAGAACCTGGAAACTGACATTGTTCTATGGGAAGACCTGAAGCATTGTTCTATGGGAAGACCTGGAAGCAATGTTCATGGGAAGACCTGGAAGCATTGTTCTATGGGAAGACCTGGAAGCATTGTTCTATATGGGAAGACCTGGAAGCATTGCTCTATGGGAAAACCTGGAAGCATGTTCTATGGAGAAGACCTGGAAGCATTGTTCTATGGGAAGACCTGGAAGCAATGTTCCTATGGAAGACCTGGAAGCATTGTCATGGGAAACCTGAAAGCATTATGCTATGGAAACCTGAAGCATTGATATACACATGGGACCAAGAGACTGGACGCTTGGTGATCTCATGTGAAACAACAACATGTTTCCCATATGGATGCACTCTGAGCATTGTTCTATGGAGACCTAACCATTGTTCATGGAAGACTGGAACAATTTCCATGTGAAGACTTGGAGCTGTCATGGAAAACTATACAAGCACTTCCTATGGAACTTTACCTACATATCATAATATCTTATCAGGGATCCAAAGACTTGACGCTCTGGGTAGATTATTCAGTGTAAAAGCAACATGAGATTCTTATCAATATGTGCACTTCTTCTTGTTTATGAACGCACCAGCTTCGATCCAAATATTTACTATACCATGGCTACTCACAATTCGTCAGTTTCCGATGGAACTATCTAATCAAAGGCCTTCTTGAATGGTCTTATACACGAGTATTATATTCTTTATCATTGTTATCCCCTTCCCTCAAATACCTTACAATAGGTTAGTAAATTTCAAGGCAGGAACTTGCAAAACCATGCCGCATTCATAATCATTTCACTTTTATAAACGGTTTTAAACTGGCATCAAATTATTGATTCCATTTACTTTCCTGATAAGGCTACTCTGAAAGTGTCTATATTTGAGGTAGGAATTTCCTTCCAGAGTAAGGCACATGGCATCAGCTGCCAGTGCGACTTATCAGCTTGTTGGTATTGTATTATTTTTTCAACTTAGTTATCTCCCAGTTTGTAAATGGTTATCACTTTATTATTTTCCTCGTATGTGGTATAAATCTTCAAGGCTGATGTTGATCTGCATTAGAAACCTAAGCCGCACTGTGCACTATTCCTTTTGCGCTTATTGAGATAGAAGTGGTCGGGTTTATGGGAAATGGGGAAAGGTTTCATTGAATCCTCTTACGTAAGTATCCTTGAAGCCAGTGCACTTGGTGTCAGTGTCCTTGGTGTAGCGAGTCCTTGGCGACAGTGTCCTTGGCGTTCGTGTCCTTAGCGCCGAGTTCTGCTCTTGTCTGGTAGGAATGTATTTGTTGCAGCATGGACAACGAGGGCTAATTGGCCGCTCAAGTTGGGTGTAGAAATGCTTGAACGTTGTCGCTAGTTAGTAGCAGTGAGGAGGCAGGGGCAGGGTGAGGGTGAGGTTGAGGGTGAAGGTGAGGGTGAAGGTGAGAGGGTGAGGGTGAAGGTGAGAGGGTGAAGGTGAGAGAGTGAATGTGAAGGTGACAGAGATTGTGAAAGGATATACGAATTAGGGAAAATAAAAAGGCTCTGTCCTTCCCACCACCAAGACTGTAGCTGTGGTAACAGGTTTTCCTTCATAAATATTACCTTGTTCGCACTCCAACAGCACTTCAAATGATGAAAATTACTTGTATCTTTTTTAATTCGGTATAACTCATTCATACATAAGGTTTAAATTCCTAGCATTTAAAGCCTCCTTCCCTCCCTCCCCCATCCCTTTGTTCACGACTCCCTATACCTTCTGCTCCGTCCTCTGTAAATGCTCCAAGCACCTCATGTCTCTTCTTTGCATTCTGAGTTATTACTGCCATAACCCAACACCATTCTCTAATTTTTGCTCTGTATCTTTGATTATTACTCGCACCATATGTTGCTCTCATATATGACTGTTCCACTGTCTTCGGCCTCCTAGCTTCAACGTTTAAAGCCCATACATCAAAGGCGTGGAGTTAAAAGATAAAGAATCACACATAAAGTGGGAGTTGTCACAGTTGCTCTTTGCTGATGACACTGTGCTCTTGGGAGATTCTGAAGAGAAGTTGCAGAGATTGGTGGATGAATTTGGTAGGGTGTGCAAAAGAAGAAAATTAAAAGTGAATACAGGAAAGAGTAAGGTTATGAGGATAACAAAAAGATTAGGTGATGAAAGATTGGATATCAGATTGGAGGGAGAGAGTATGGAGGAGGTGAATGTATTCAGATATTTGGGAGTGGACGTGTCAGCGGATGGGTCTATGAAAGATGAGGTGAATCATAGAATTGATGAGGGGAAAAGGGTGAGTGGTGCACTTAGGAGTCTGTGGAGACAAAGAACTTTGTCCTTGGAGGCAAAGAGGGGAATGTATGAGAGTATAGTTTTACCAACGCTCTTATATGGGTGTGAAGCAAGGGTGATGAATGTTGCAGCGAGGAGAAGGCTGGAGGCAGTGGAGATGTCATGTCTGAGGGCAATGTGTGGTGTGAATATAATGCAGAGAATTCGTAGCTTGGAAGTTAGGAGGAGGTGCGGGATTACCAAAACTGTTGTCCAGAGGGCTGAGGAAGGGTTGTTGAGGTGGTTCGGACATGTAGAGAGAATGGCGCGAAACAGAGTGACTTCAAGAGTGTATCAGTCTGTAGCGGAAGGAAGGCCGGCCTAGGAAAGGTTGGAGGGAGTGGGTAAAGGAGGTTTTGTGTGCGAGGGGCTTGGACTTCCAGCGGGCATGCGTGAGCGTGTTTGATAGGAGTGAATGGAGACAAATGGTTTTTAATACTTGACGTGCTGTTGGAGTGTGAGCAAAGTAACATTTATGAAGGGGTTCAGGGAAACCGGCAGGCCGGACTTGAGTCCTGGAGATGGGAAGTACAGTGCCTGCACTCTGAAGGAGGAGTGTTAATGTTGCAGTTTAAAAACTGTAGTGTAAAGCACCCTTCTGGCAAGACAGTGATGGAGTGAATGATGGTGAAAGTTTTTCTTTTTCGGGCCACCCTGCCTTGGTGGGAATCGGCCGGTGTGATAATAATAAAATAAACATCATACCCACATGAAAGTGTTCGTACCGCTATTACGTGGTGTATTATCTCTTGTGCCTCAATAAATAAACTTTTTTTCCCACATGCTTCATCATGTTACCTCAAGTTTTCTCTTCATCTTACGTTTTCTGCGGTTCACTTCGTCTTTCTCAGAGTCATTTGTAGTCACGTTCACTCTTAGATATCTCAATATATTCGCTTTCTCCATACTCCTTTCAGTTTGATATTCAGTTTTTAATTTTGATCTTCTCATTGCCCTCATCACCTGCTCTTTTCTATGCTTACTTTTAATTTTCATTGTTTTACACACCTAGGTCCATCTACCAATCTTTGCTGCTCTTCAGATATTCCCAGATGAACCAACAACGGCAGAGAGGAATTGTGTCAGTTCACAACTCTCAAAATCATTAACACCTCTATTCATTCTTTACAATCCCATCAACAGAGGTCTTAAACACCGAAGGTGACATCGCACGTTCGTTCTTGTCTAAGGTCACCTTCTGCTGGAAAATAATTCCCCTCTCTCCTATATGCCTTAACTTGAGCCTCACTCTCCACATAAACTCCCTTATTACTTTTAGTAACCTAGCACCTATTTCATACACTAGCAACATCTTTTTTCACAACCTGCTACTTATTACATACACTTACAGCATCTGCCACATTACTTCCCTATCACTCCTTTCAAACGCCTTTTCTTTCAGATACATAAATGCGACAAAATAATTCCTTACCCTTATCTTAGTAATTTTCACTGATATGCTTCAGTGTCATCAGTGTCTGTGTTTGCACATCCCCTTCCTTTCTAAATCCTCTTTGTTTCCTCGTAATCCATCTGTCTTCCTTATGTTTAACTCATTCCATGATAATTCTCCTGTACACTTCACTTAGTAAATTCATCAGGTTTATTTCCCTATAATTCTCTCCCTCTCATCCTCTTTTACCCTTAAACATGAGAATTATACTTGCTCTCTGTCGATCAGTATGTAACTTCCCTTCTTTCATGTATAATTTAACTAATGCACCACCCACTCCAAAACTGTCTCTCCACCTGGTTTGAGCATCACTGTCATCTTCCAATTTGTCTAAGTTGCTCTACCCTTTCAATCCATTCCCTTTTCATCCTACCCGATGTCTCACACACCTCTGCACCTTTTACTCTACCTTAATCCTGTCAGATTGTAGTCCTCCCTGCCCAACACAAGATCTACCTTCCTTTCATCAACAACATTTAACAACTTAAAAATTCTGCTCGTCTTTCCAGTACCTCCGACTCTCTCTTTATCCTTTCTCCTCTGTCCTTCTTATCTGACTACTTAACAAGGCTTTCTTATCTGTTATCTTTAGGTATATCATATTTATTTATTTATCCTCTTACCTCTTAGTTTAACACCTTTCATCATATAATTTTCTCCTGGTTGCCAAAATATTTTTCTTTATTCTTAATTCAACTTTTCGTTTTTTCTTTAGCTTATAACTTGAAACTGGGAACTGGAAGGAGATTCTTGGAGCAATCTGCAAGTGCAGGCGCCCCACAACCACGGTTGCTGAACCCATTCCCAGCATCCTGTAATGGCTGGGATAACTTGTAAAAGCCTGAGTGGTGGAGCTTCATTCCAGATAATCCGCCTCTTAATTCGACGATGGTGATACTAAAATGTGTGGTTGCAAATTTGCCCATTTTTATATATTAAACAGTGTGAAATTTTAATACCTGTTAAATCACGTGAAATAAAAGTTTATCACTTGTGACCTTCAATATTTAATCCCCGATGCAGTTTACGGCCAGGATACCGTATTTTGCGGCTTATAAGACGCGGCTTATGAGATTTGTTTTAGTTTCAAAGGCTGGGCATATGACGTAACTGGGAGAGCTACAGCCCACCCCACACCCCAGAGTTATAGCTCCCGTCACTGACCTTCAGTTTATAGGACGCAGTGTGGTTTTTGGAGACATTTTATGGAAAAGAACATGCGCCTAATAAGCAGCGAAATACAGTATTTACCATTGATCAGAGGCACTTGTTGCGAGACTCTTGACGTGTAATACCCGTTAACTTTCCTTCCATGCAGACAGATTTGTCAGCATAGTGAATTTCTTAAGAAAAATCTTGGAATCTTTGTAATCTATGCCGAACTGTAGAATGACTTGCCTGATCGGCTTAAAATTTGCACCACTGGTTTGGTTTCTTGAACACAAGATTCACTCTGTTATTAAACGGCTTAAGTCCCAGTTTGCCAATTTATTGAATGTATAGTGATATTGATTTGTAATCAGTCACTAAAGAATGCTTAAGGAAAGATCCTAGACTTCACCTTACGAAAGTAGACAAAGCAAATGCAATAGTAGTTATGGACAAGTTAAATTATAAGGGAAAAATAAACATAATATTAGGAGACAGTGGAACTGACGTGCCACTTAACATTGCCCTGGCATCTCGCTTTGGAGGGTCTGTCTATCCATCCTCTCATTTTTATCCCGTTGTGTTAGTAACATTGTTGTGCTTCTTGAATGTGAGACCTTCTGACATTATCACTCCCAGGTCTCTCACATTTGGGTTATGTTCTGTTGAATGGCTTGAATTTGTCTTGTACTCTGATCTTATTTTTATTTTCTCCATTCTTCTGTGACGTAATAACTGAAATTTGTCCTCATTAACAATATATTGTTGCCAGTAGCCCACTGGAAGACTTGGCTTGTATCAACTTGGAGGTTCACTGTGTCTTCTGTGGATGTCTCTTTAATGCAAATTCTAGAATCATCTGCAAAAGATGGATACAGTGCTAGAATTGATGTCCTTGTCTGTGTCAGATATGAGAATGAGGAAGAAAAGTGTTGCGAGTACGGGGAGAGTACTTTTCACTGTAGCAGCGTCTAGGTTCATTCTGTTTACTCTTGGTCTTTGGATTCTGTTTGTTAGGAAGTTAAATATCCCTCTGTCCACCTTCCATGAGAGCACTTGTCAAACGATTTTGCAAAGTCATCATGTGTTACATCTGTATTTTGTTTGTTTTCAAATGCATCCAAGACTATGTCCTAATGGTCGAGTAATTGTGAAGGTCAGGAGCGACCAGTTCTGAACCCATGTTGACCTGGGTTGTACAACTTCTGCGATCCCATATGACTGGTAATCTTGCTTCTTAAAACCCTTTCAACAAACTTGATAAAATGGGATGCTATTGGTATTGGTCTGTAGTTTTTGCCATTGCTTTACTGCCAAATGGTTTTAATGACTGTGGTATGACTCCCATGTCTAGGCTTTTTATAGAATATTTAAGGCACGTGATAAGGGTATCTTGTAGTTCTTGATGAAAATCGAGTTCCACGAGTCTGGGCCTGTGGTGGAATGCACAAGCATGTAATAAGTGGCTTCTTCGAAGTCAGGTTATGTCTCTACTGTACTCTGTATGATGCAAGTAGCTACTAGTTGCAAGATTTACCTGTCATTCTACGTGTTTATAATGAAGAAAATGACAGCTATCCTGTCAGAGAATAAAACATTCAACAAATTTTAATTTCACACTTGAAGAAATTGGAGGTAGTATCTCCCTGGGTTGGAAATATAAACACATATGCAGTATAATGTGATCCTTTATTGACAACGTTTCGCCCACACAGTGGGCTTTTTCAAGTCACAAACAGATCTGTTTGTGACTTGAAAGAGCCCACTGTGGGGCGAAACGTTGTCAATAAAGGATCACATTATACTGCATATGTGTTTATATTTCCATGTGTCGGTATTTTACACCATTTATTTCCGTCTCCCTGGGTTGTTGCTCTGTACCAACTTATTACCCAATACATATATATATATAATATATATATATATATATATATATATATATATTATATATATATATATATATATATATATATATATATATTTACAATATATATACAATAAACGAATATATATATATTTATATATATATTATATATATATTATAATTATATATATAATATATATAAATATATTTATATTATATATACGAAAAGAGAGAGAGAGAGATATCCTTGACATTTTATGTGATATATTTGTATTAATGTGACTAAGATTGCTTGAGGAACGATACTGCTCCATCAGTGAAGGAGAGTTGGATTGTATTCTGCGACTCATTACGTAATCCTACCTAAGATAAACATTAATCTGGGACAATTTAACATTAAATTAGACTGTTTCGTCTTGCAAGGTCGTGCCTTCGTCTTGTCTCATAAACAGAAAATATGACTCGAAATTAATAGCGAGTCCAGTGTAATGACCAATTGTAGCAACCTTATTGGCCTCTGATAGCAACGATATGTGAACATTCTATTGACCTCGCTTATGTTAGAAAGTGGCGTGTATTACTGACCTCAGCTGCCACATAGAGGTGGCGTTTTATTCACCACTGTGACGGAAGTCGTGGGAAAAAATAGAATTCTGGAGACGAGCCTTTGCTCGCGTTTCAAGAATTTATTCCGACTGATATATTTCTTCTTTCTAGATAATTTTTAATAATTGGATATTGTAATAAAGATTTCTGAATATCAATGAATAATACACACACACACACACAACAGCACACACCCGACACACACACACAACACACCACACACACACACACAGACACACACACGAGCTGTTTGGGCGTAGTGAAAACAGTAAATAGGGGTGTTGCAGATAGAAAAGATGACAGGTTTCATGCAGAGGCACGACCAAGTCACCAAGAGTTATGTGAAAAAATAAGGGAGACAATGGATATGAACAAACGGGACCCAGAGACACGGAAAGGCAATGGGAGGAAGAGAGGTAGAGGTCAGTCTTTGTTCTTGGGCTTCATGAGAACGATGGGAGAACACACAATGGAAGATGACAGAAAGAAAAACAAGAGCTTGAAAACATTATCAAAGAAATAGGTGAGGAGAGCATGACTGAGATATTAAATTTTCAGAGAACAGTGGGGTACTCGAAGGGAATAAATTGTCCAGTCAAACTGATTTTCAAGACAGAAACGGTGCAGAAGAGGATCCTGCAAGAGAAACCACGGCTGAAGGAATCATCAACATAGAGGGTGTTCCTAGACTGCGACAGAAAGAGAAAAGAATAACAACAGCCGAGGGAGAGGACAGAAACAAAAGGGGCTAGAAAGAGAGACAAGGATAGTCAGCAGAGGACAACCAGAGCCAGGCAGAGGAACAAGTGCAAACACACACAGAATGACCCTCAGAACCCCGCAGCCAAACACACTATCTATCTCAATACAAACCACAATCCACACTCGCAACCCCCACCCCACTCTATTCAATAGAATCTCACAGCACCCTGCAAGGTCCCCCACTCCCCAATCGTTATAAACCCCCCAGAACACTGTGTTGGAGAGGAAACTGAAGGTATGGCACACCATCGCTGATGGAATAGCGAATAAGTGGGAGGAGTGGCATGAAAGAATCAAAGAGACATCATTGGATATCATTGCTCTCACAGAAACCATGCTCACGTGAATGATAACAGATGCCATCTTTCCAACAGAATATCAGAGCCTAAGGAAAGACAGAGGAAACAGAGGGGGTAGAGGAATGGCACTGCTCATCAAAAACCAATGAGATTTTGAGGAGCTGGAGAGAGGAGACAGAGAAGAAGAGACTACATAATAGGAACACTTCAGTCTCGAGGTTCCACGGTGGTAATTGCAGTGATGTATAACCCACCACAGAATAGCAGGAGGCCAAGACGTGAATAGGAAGAGACTAACAGAGCACTGGTTGACACACTGGCTGAAGTGGCCAGAAGGGCCCATGTGGGCAGAGGAAAACTACTGGTTGTGGGTGACTTCAACCACATAGAAATCGACTGGGAAAACCTGGAGCCACATGGGGTCTAGAAACATGGAGGGTTAAGATGTTGGAGGTGGTACTGGAAAACCTCATGTATCAGGATGTTTCCACCCGCCGGGAATCGAACCCTGGCCCTCCGTGTGTGAAGCGGGAGGTTTAGCCACCAGGCCACCGGGCCACCAAATAATGGATGAAGTATAGGAGGCAAAGAACCCAAGAAAATAAGGAGAGCAGTCAAAGAGCCACAAGTGAATATGCACAGGTAAGAAGGGAAGCCCAACGACAATACTAAAATGACATATCAGCGAAAGCCAAGTCCGACCCAAAGCTGTTGTACAGCCACGTTAGGAGAAAAACAACAGTCAAGGACCAGAGGTAATTAGGACCAGAGGTAATTAGGCGACTGAGGAAAGAAGGAGGGGAGATCACAAGAAACGACCAACAAGTATGTGAGGAGCTCATCATGAGAAGTATTCACAATAGAGATAGAAAGGACTCATGAAATACGCAGGAGTGTGGTACACCACCAAGTGCTAGACACAATACAACCGAGGAAGAGGTGGGGAGGCTGCTAAACGAACTAGAAAACATCTCTGTATGGGTCTTGAGAGAGGTGAGCAGAGGCACTCTGTGTACCACTAACACCAATCAACACATCTATCGAAACAGGGCACCTCTCTGAGGTATGGAAGACAGCAAATGTAGTCCCAATTTTTATAAATGGAGGCAGCACTAAACTACAGACCAGTGTCACTGACATGCATAGTATGCAAAGTCATGGAGAAGATTATCAGGAGAAGAGTGGTGGAGCACCTAGTTAGGAATGAGCTTATCAACAAAAATCAACACGGATTCAGGGACGGGAAATCCTACTTCACAAACCTACTGGAGTTCTATGACAAGGTGACAGCAGTCAAACAAGAGAGAGAGAGAGGTGGTGAGGATCTCTCTCCAAGAGAGAACCCGAAATAATGGATTCAAATTAGACAGGTTTAGATTTAGAAAGGATATAGGAAAGTATTTGTTCGGAAATAGGGTAGTTGATGAGTGGAACAGTCTGCCAAGTAGGGTTATTGAGGCTAAAACCTTGGTTAGTTTCAAATTTAGGTAGGATAAATACGTGAGTGACAGGGGTTGGATTTAAGTGGGACTTGCACATGAGTAAATAGAATTATTTTTTTTTTTATATCAACATGGCCGATTCAAAGCAGGTCTGGGATGGAAAGAAAGACCTTTCACAGCCAACACCTCTCACGTTCTTGCCTAGATGGTTGCTTTTACATCAGTTTAAGTTCAACGCAAAATTAACAACCTCTTCGGAGGGCAGGCAGGATCGTATTCACTCCATGGATCAGAGACCTGACGGATCCCAGACATTCCCTTCATAAATGTTACTTTGCCAGCTCCAAAGGCAGTCCAAGTAGTTCAATCTTTTCTCTATGAATATTGAGCTACTTCAGAAACGCTCTTCTGCAGCGGAAGTCCAAGCACCTCCACACAAACCTCCTTTACCCCCTCCCCACAACCCTTAGGCCGAACGCTACCCCGCCTTCCTTCACTACAGACTGATACACTCTTGAAGTCATCTGTTTCGCTCCATTCTCTCTACATGTCCGAAACCACCTCAACAACCCTTCCTCAGCCCTCTGGACAACAGTTTTGGTAATCCCGCACTCTCCTAACTTCAAACTAGAATTCTCTGCATTATATTCACACCTACACATTGCCCTCAGACATGACATCTCCACTGCCTCCAGCCTTCTCTCGCTTGCAACATTCATCACCCACGCTTCACACCCATATAAGAGCGTTGCTAAAATATACTCTCATACATTCCCTCTTTGCCTCCAAGGACAAAGTCTTTGGTCTCCACAGACTCCTAAGTGCAACACTCACTATTTTCCCTATCAATTCTATGATTCACCTCATCTTTCATAGGACCCATCCGCTGACACGTCCACTCCCAAATATCTGAATACATTCACCTCCTCCATACTCTCTCCCTCCAATCTGATATTCAATCTTTCATCACCTAATCTTTTTGTTATCCTCATAACCTTACTCTTTCCTGTATTCACCTTTAATTTTCTTCTTTTGCACACCCTACCAAATTCATCCACCAATCTCTGCAGCTTCTCTTCAGAATCTCCCAAGAGCACAGTGTCATCAGCAAAGAGCAGCTGTGACAACTCCCAATAAACTTATCAAAGTTTATTGCTTGGGTAGCATTGAAAGTTGAATTTGGGTAAATATTCTATTAGTGGGATGGAATGTGAAAGACCTGTCTAGTACGGGCCAACAGGCCTGCTGCAGTGTTCCTCCTTATGTTCTTATGTTCTTAAGGCTTTTGACACAGTTCCACACAAGAGATTAGTGAAAAGCTGGAGGGCCAGGCAGGTATAACAGTGAATGCACTGCAATGGATCAGAGAATACCTGATAGGAAGGCAGCAGCCTTCCACTCGTCACATGACGAGTGGGGTTCCACAGGGGTCAGTCCAAGGGCCGGTGCTGTTTCTGGTATATGTGAATGACATGATGGAAGGAATAGACTCAGAAGTGTGTCTGTTTGCAGACGATGCCAAGTTAATAAGGATAATTCAACCGGAGGAGGACCAGGCAGGACTACAAAGGAATCTGGACAGGCTACAAGCCTGGTCCAGCAAATGGCTCCTGGAGTTCAACCCCGTCAAGTGCAAAGTCTTGCAGATCGGGGAAGGACAAAGAAGACCGCAGACAGAATACGGACTATAAATCTCACTCAAGGAAAAGGATCTTGGGGTGAGTATAACACTGAACACATCTCCTGAGGCTCACATCAACCAAATAATTGCTGAGGCATACGAGCGACTAGCAAACCTAAGAATAGCATTTCGGCATCTCACTAAGGAGTCGTTCAGGACCCTTTACACCGTGTACGTTAGGCCTATATTAGAGTATGCAGAATCAGTTTGGAACCCACAGCTGGTCAAGCACGTCAAGAAATTTGAAAAAGTGCAAAGGTTTGCAACAAGACAAGTCCCAGGGTTAAGGGAAATATCCTATGAAGAAAGGTTAAGGGAAATCGGCTTGACGACACTGGAGGACAGGAGGGTCAGGGGAGACATGATAACGACATATAAAAATACTGCGAGGAATTGACAAGGTGGACAGAGACAGGATATTCCAGAGATGGGACACAGAAACAAGGGGTCACTATTGGAAGTTGACAACTAAGATGAGTCAAGGGAATGTTAGGAAGTATTTCTTCAGTCATAGAGTTGTCAGGAAGTGGAATAGTCTGCAAGTGACGTAGTGAGGCAGGAATCATATATAGTTTTAAGACGAAGTTTGATGAAGTTCATGGAACAGGGAGAGAGGACATAGTAGCGATCAGTGAAGAGGCGGGGCCAGGAGCTATGAGTCGTTTCCTGCAACCGCAAATAGGTGAGTACACACACACACACATGATAACGACATACAAAATACTTCATGGAATAGACAAAGTGGACAGAGACAAGATGTTCCAGAGATGGGACACAGAAACAAGGGGACACTCTTGGAAGTTGAAGATTCAGATGAGTCACAGGGATGTTAGGAAGTATTTCTTCAGTCATAGAGCAGTCAGGAAGTGGAACAGTCTGGTGAGTGATGTAGTGGAGGCAGGGACCATACATAGCTTTATCATACAGGTATGATAAAGCTCATGGAG
>NC_069453.1:8507565-8530065 GCF_026875155.1 Cherax quadricarinatus
TCCAAGGACTGTACCTCAACATTACAGAGGCACATAATGGGTCCAAGGACTGTACCTCAACATTAAAGGGGCGCATAATGGGTGCAGGGACCCATTATGTGTCTCTGGAATGCATTAACAGGTTATCACATAGAAACTAATAACCAAAATTCTTACCATACCCCGGCCGGGATTGAACCCGCGGTCATAGAGTTTGTTTGCAATCGTGTCATTACGATTTCTTGAGTCAACCAAAATTCTTCAATAAAAATGCCGAATTAGGACCTGTACAAACCGAAACTAATTCAAACCTTCGTCTAAGAAACATCAGTTTTGAAACCAAGCTGAAGCTGTATTCTTTCGTCTCAGAGGTGCCAGTATCCTAAAATATACATTAAGTTTGAAGCCGCTCGGAAGTTGCATTACCAAGTTATCGTCACAGAGGTCAGCTGTCAGCTTCTAGTGCTGACGTGTTGAAGGAAAGCTTTTTCCTTGGTTTTATATTGAAAAGAAAATTAAATGACGTAGGTCAAGATGAAATACAACAACTGGCAGGTGAAGCTGAATCATATTTGTGAAAGTATTCACAGTATCCAAAATATCTTAAAAAATACGTAAATTATCACACTTTTAATTGAAATCCTCGCTACAATTGCATTTTATGGGAGACGGGAGCCAAATCGAATATTTTTTTTTTTCACTATCACATATTCCAGGTAAAAACTGCGGTTGTCAAAAAAAATATACAGTTTTATTAATCAAATTATGTGAGTTAATTGTAAAAGATCTCTTACGAAGGGAAACATTACCAGTATCTTGCAAAGAAAAGCAAATTGAGCCCAACATAAACCTAGACCAATATAAACTTTTCTCTATGCAAAACTGACCAGCTTTTAATCAAGTATAATAAGAAAGTAATTACTTATTACGCTGTAAGCTTTGGGTAGATAGAATACAAGTTTGTACTATAATCTTGAGGGTGTACATTATAGCCACATAGAAGTACGTTATATAGATTTAAGTCAGAATAGTTATATTTTGTCAAGGACTGTGATTTATTTCTGACCAAAAGAATATTTTCCAGTTATTTGACACAAACTGATTTGATTAATGTGATTGATACATGGTAACTTACTCGAGATGTTTGTTCTATTGAAGTCTCTAAGATCAGGCTGACACTACTGGAGTCTGCCAGCTCAGGCTGACACTACTGGAGTCTGCCAGCTCAGGCTGACACTACTGTAGTCTGCCAGCTCAGGCTGACACTATAGTAGTCTACCAGCTCAGGCTGACACTATTGTAGTCTACCAGCTCAGGCTGACACTGCTGTAGTCTGCCAGCTCAGGCTGACACTATTGTAGTCTACCAGCTCAGGCTGACACTATTGTAGTCTACCAGCTCACGCTGACACTGCTGTAGTCTGCCAGTTCAGGCTGACACTATAGTAGTCTACCAGCTCAGGCTGACACTGCTGTAGTCTGCCAGCTCAGGCTGACACTATTGTAGTCTACCAGCTCAGGCTGACACTACTGTAGTCTACCAGCTCAGGCTGACACAACTGTAGTCTACCAGCTCAGGCTGACACAACTGTAGTCTGCCAGCTCAGGCTGACACTGCTGTAGTCTACCAGCTCAGGCTGACACAATTGTAGTCTACCAGCTCAGGCTGACACTGCTGCAGTCTACCAGCTCAGGCAGACACTGCTGTAGTCTACAAGCTCAGGCTGACACTGCTGTAGTCTGCCAGCTCAGGCTGACACTACTGTAGTCTGCCAGCTCAGGCTGACACTACTGTAGTCTGCCAGCTCAGGCTGACACTGCTGTAGTCTGCCAGCTCAGGCTGACACTGCTGTAGTCTGCCAGCTCAGGCTGACACTACTGTAGTCTGCCAGCTCAGGCTGACACTACTGTAGTCTGCCAGCTCAGGCTGACACTGCTGTAGTCTGCCAGCACAGGCTGACACTACTGTAGTCTACCAGCTCAGGCTGACACTACTGTAGTCTGCCAGCTCAGGCTGACACTACTGTAGTCTACTAGCTCAGGCTGACACTACTGTAGTCTGCCAGCTCAGGCTGACACTACTGTAGTCTGCCAGCTCAGGGTGACACTACTGTAGTCTGCCAGCTCAGGCTGACACTACTGTAGTCTGCCAGCTCAGGATGACACTACTGTAGTCTACCAGCTCAGGCTGACACTACTGTAGTCTGCCAGCTCAGGCTGACACTACTGTAGTCTACCAGCTCAGGCTGACACTACTGTAGTCTGCCAGCTCAGGCTGACACAACTGTGTCTGCCAGCTCAGGCTGACACTCTGTAGTCTCGCCAGCTCAGGCTGACACTACTGTAGTCTGCCATGCTCAGGACTGACACTACTGTAGTCTGCCAGCACAGGCTGACACTACTGTAGTCTGCCAGCTCAGGCTGACACTACTGTAGTCTGCCAGCACAGGCTGACACTACTGTAGTCTGCCAGCTCAGGCTGACACTACTGTAGTCTGCCAGCACAGGCTGACACTACTGTAGTCTGCCAGCACAGGCTGACACTACTGTAGTCTGCCAGCTCAGGCTGACACTACTGTAGTCTGCCAGCTCAGGCTGACACTACTGTAGTCTGCCAGCACAGGCTGACACTTACTGTTAGTCTGCCAGCTCAGGCTGACATATTAGTAGTCTGCCAGCACAGGCTGACACTACTGTAGTCTGCCAGCACAGGCTGACACTACTGTAGTCTGCCAGCTCAGGCTGACACTATAGTAGTCTGCCAGCACAGGCTGACACTACTGTAGTCTGCCAGCTCAGGCTGACACTACTGTAGTCTGCCAGCTCATGGCTGACACTACTGTAGTCTGCCAGCTCAGGCTGACATACTGTAGTCTGCCAGCACAGGCTGACACTACTGTAGTCTGCCAGCTCAGGCTGACACTATAGTAGTCTGCAAGCACAGGCTGACTCTACTGTAGTCTGCCAGCTCAGGCTGACACTACTGTAGTCTGCCAGCACAGGCTGACACTACTGTAGTCTGCCAGCTCAGGCTGACACTATAGTAGTCTGCCAGCACAGGCTGACACTACTGTAGTCTGCAGCTCAGGCTGACACTACTGTAGTCTGCCAGCACAGGCTGACACTACTGTAGTCTGCCAGCTCAGGCTGACACTATAGTAGTCTGCAAGCACAGGCTGACACTACTGTAGTCTGCCAGCTCAGGCTGACACTACTGTAGTCTGCCAGCTCAGGCTGACACTACTGTAGTCTGCCAGCTCAGGCTGACACTACTGTAGTCTGCCAGCACAGGCTGACACTACTGTAGTTGCCAGCACAGGCTGACACTACTGTAGTCTCCCAGCACAGGCTGACACTACTGTAGTCTCCCAGCACAGGCTGACACTACTGTAGTCTCCCAGCACAGGCTGACACTACTGTAGTCTCCCAGCACAGGCTGACACTACTGTAGTCTGCCAGCACAGGCTGACACTACTGTAGTCTGCCAGCACAGGCTGACACTACTGTAGTCTGCCAGCACAGGCTGACACTACTGTAGTCTGCCAGCACAGGCTGACACTACTGTAGTCTGCCAGCTCAGGCTGACACTGCTGTAGTCTGCCAGCTCAGGCTGACACCTTGTATGAACAACATCCTGCCTGATGGAATATTATTCATAAATAACACTAAAATAATAATCTTTCACATAAATGTACAATAACTTTCGTAGCTTCATCCAGGTTAATTATTGCGTAATAAATTATTGTATATATAAAAATGAACAATATTTTCTTTAATTATATTTTACATTAGTTTTACCGTAAATGATGTCGATGTAATGAGAGAGTAAATGATGTCGATGTAATGAGTGGGTAAATGATGTCGATGTAATGAGTGGGTAAATGATGTCGATGTAATGAGTGGGTAAATGATGTCGATGTAATGAGAGAGTAAATTGATGTCGATGTAATGAGTAGGGTAAATGATGTCGATGTAATGAGTGGGTAAATGATGTCGATGTAATGAGTGTGGGTAAATGATGTCGATGTAATGAGAGAGTAATGATGTCGATGTAATGAGTGGGTAAATGATGTCGATGTAATGAGTGGGTAAATGATGTCGATGTAATGAGAGAGTAAATGATGTCGATGTAATGAGTGGGTAAATGATGTCGATGTAATGAGTGGGTAAATGATGTCGATGTAATGAGAGAGTAAATGATGTCGATGTAATGAGTGGGTAAATGATGTCGATGTAATGAGTGGGTAACATGATGTCGATGTAATGAGAGAGTAAATGATGTCGATGTAATGAGTGGGTAATGATGTCGATGTAATGAGTGGGTAAATGATGTCGATGTAATGAGAGAGTAAATGATGTCGATGTTAATGAGTGGGTAAATGATGTCGATGTAATGAGTGGGTAAATGATGTCGATGTAATGAGAGAGTAAATGATGTCGATGTAATGAGTGGGTAAATGATGTCGATGTAATGAGTGGGTAAATGATGTCGATGTAATGAGAGAGTAAATGATGTCGATGTAATGAGTGGGTAAATGATGTCGATGTAATGAGAGGGTAAATGATGTCGATGTATTGAGTGGGTAAATGATGTCGATGTAATGAGTGGGTAAATGATGTCGATGTAATGAGAGAGAAAATGATGTCGATGTAATGAGAGGGTAAATGATGTCGATGTAATGAGTGGGTAAATGATGTCGATGTAATGAGAGAGTAAATGATGTCGATGTATTGAGTGGGTAAATGATGTCGATGTAATGAGAGAGTAAATGATGTCGATGTAATGAGTGGGTAAATGATGTCGATGTAATGAGAGGGTAAATGATGTCGATGTAATGAGTGGGTAAATGATGTCGATGTAATGAGTGGGTAAATGATGTCGATGTAATGAGTGGGTAAATGATGTCGATGTATGAGTGGGTAAATGATGTCGATGTAATGAGAGAGAAAATGATGTCGATGTAATGAGAGGGTAAATGATGTCGATGTAATGAGTGGGTAAATGATGTCGATGTAATGAGTGGGTAAATGATGTCGATGTAATGAGTGGGTAAATGATGTCGATGTAATGAGTGGGTAAATGATGTCGATGTAATGAGTGGGTAAATGATGTCGATGTAATAAGTGGGTAAATGATGTCGATGTAATGAGTGGGTAAATGATGTCGATGTAATGAGAGAGAAAATGATGTCGATGTAATGAGAGGGTAAATGATGTCGATGTAATGAGTGGGTAAATGATGTCGATGTAATGAGAGGGTAAATGATGTCGATGTAATGAGAGAGTAATGATGTCGATGTAATGAGTGGGTAAATGATGTCGAATGTAATGAGTGGGTAAATGATGTCGATGTAATGAGAGAGTAAATGATGTCGATGTAATGAGTGGGGTAAATGATGTCGATGTAATGAGTGGGTAAATGATGTCGATGTAATGAGTGGGGTAAATGATGTCGATGTAATGAGTGGGTAAATGATGTCGATGTAATGAGTGGGTAAATGATGTCGATGTAATGAGTGGGTAAATGATGTCGATGTAATGAGTGGGTAAATGATGTCGATGTAATGAGTGGGTAAATGATGTCGATGTAATGAGTGGGTAAATGATGTCGATGTAATGAGTGGGTAAATGATGTCGATGTAATGAGTGGGTAAATGATGTCGATGTAATGAGTGGGTAAATGATGTCGATGTAATGAGTGGGTAAATGATGTCGATGTAATGAGTGGGTTAAATGATGTCGATGTATGAGTGGGTAAATGATGTCGATGTAATGAGAGAGTAAATGATGTCGATGTAATGAGTGGGTAAATGATGTTGATGTAATGAGAGAGTAAATGATGTCGATGTAATGAGTGGGTAAATTGATGTCGATGTAATGAGGAGGGTAAATGATGTCGATGTAATGAGAGGTAAATGATGTCGATGTAATGAGAGAGTAAATGATGTCGATGTAATGAGAGGGTAAATGATGTCGATGTAATGAGAGAGTAAATGATGTCCATGTAATGAGAGGGTAAATGATGTCGACGTAATGAGAGGTAAATGATGTCGATGTAATGAGAGGGTAAATGATGGTCGATGTAATGAGAGGGTAAATGATGTCGATGTAATGAGTGGGTAAATGATGTCGATGTAATGAGAGGGGAAATGATGTCGATGTAATGAGAGGGTAAATGATGTCGATGTAATGAGTGGGTAAATGATGTCGATGTAATGAGAGGGTAATGATGTCGATGTAATGAGTTGGGTAAATGATGTCGATGTAATGAGTGGGTAATGATGTCGATGTAATGAGAGAGTAAATGATGTCGATGTAATGAGAGAGTAAATGATGTCGATGTAATGAGAGAGTAAATGATGTCGATATTAATGAGAGGGTAATGATGTCGATGTAATGAGAGAGTAAATGATGTCGATATAATGAGAGAGTAAATGATGTCGATGTAATGAGTGGGTAAATGATGTCGATGTAATGAGTGGGTAAATGATATCGATGTAATGAGAGAGTAAATGATGTCGATGTAATGAGTGGGTAAATGATGTCGATGTAATGAGAGAGTAAATGATGTCGATATAATGAGAGAGTAAATGATGTCGATGTAATGAGAGAGTAAATGATGTCGATGTAATGAGAGAGTAAATGATGTCGATGTATTAGTGGGGTAAATGATGTCGATGTAATGAGAGAGTAAATGATGTCGATATAATGAGAGAGTAAATGATGTCGATGTAATGAGAGAGTAAATGATGTCGATGTAATGAGAGAGTAAATGATGTCGATGTAATGATGTGGGTAAATGATGTCGATGTAATGAGAGAGTAAATGATGTCGATGTAATGAGAGGGTAAATGATGTCGATGTAATGAGAGGGTAAATGATGTCGATGTAATGAGAGGGTAAATGATGTCGATGTAATGAGTGGGTAAATGATGTCGATGTAATGGTGGGTAAATGATGTCGATGTAATGAGTGGGTAAATGATGTCGATGTAATGAGAGGGTAAATGATGTCGATGTAATGAGTGGGTAAATGATGTCGATGTAATGAGTGGGTAAATGATGTCGATGTAATGAGTGGATAAATGATGTCGATGTAATGAGAGGGTAAATGATGTCGATGTAATGAGAGACTAAATGATGTCGATGTAATGAGTGGGTAAATGATGTCGATGTAATGAGAGAGTAAATGATGTCGATGTAATGAGAGAGTAAATGATGTCGATGTAATGAGTGGGTAAATGATGTCGATGTAATGAGAGAGTAAATGATGTCGATGTAATGAGAGGGTAAATGATGTCGATGTAATGAGAGGGTAAATGATGTCGATGTAATGAGAGGGTAAATGATGTCGATGTAATGAGTGGGTAAATGATGTCGATGTATGAGTGGGTTAATGATGTCGATGTAATGAGTGGGTAAATGATGTCGATGTAATGAGAGGGTAAATGATGTCGATGTAATGAGTGGGTAAATGATGTCGATGTAATGAGTGGGTAAATGATGTCGATGTATGAGAGGGTAAATGATGTCGATGTAATGAGTGGGTAAATGATGTCGATGTAATGAGAGGGTAAGTGATGTCGATGTAATGAGAGGGTAAATGATGTCGATGTAATGAGAGAGTAAATGATGTCGATGTAATGAGAGGGTAAATGATGTCGATGTAATGAGTGGGTAAATGATGTCGATGTAATGAGTGGGTAAATGATGTCGATGTAATGAGTGGGTAAATGATGTCGATGTAATGAGTGTTTAAATGATGTCGATGTAATGAGTGGGTAAATGATGTCGATGTAATGAGTGGGTAAATGATGTCGATGTAATGAGAGAGTAAATGATGTCGATGTAATGAGTGGGTATATGATGTCGATGTAATGAGAGGGTAAATGATGTCGATGTAATGAGTGGGTAAATGATGTCGATGTAATGAGTGGGTAAATGATGTCGATGTAATGAGAGAGTAAATGATGTCGATGTAATGAGAGGGTAAATGATGTCGATGTAATGAGTGGGTAAATGATGTCGATGTAATGAGTGGGTAAATGATGTCGATGTAATGAGTGGGTAAATGATGTCGATGTAATGAGTGGGTAAATGACGTCGATGTAATGAGAGGGTAAATGATGTCGATGTAATGAGAGAGTAAATGATGTCGATGTAATGAGTGGGAAAATGATGTCGATGTAATGAGAGAGTAAATGATGTCGATGTAATGAGTGGGTAAATGATGTCGATGTAATGAGAGAGTAAATGATGTCGATGTAATGAGAGGGTAAATGATGTCGATGTAATGAGTGGGTAAATGATGTCGATGTAATGAGTGGGTAAATGATGTCGATGTAATGAGTGGGTAAATGATGTCGATGTAATGAGAGAGTAAATGATGTCGATGTAATGAGTGGGTAAATGATGTCGAGTTAATGAGTGGGTAAATGATGTCGATGTAATGAGTGGGAAAATGATGTCGATGTATTGAGTGGGTAAATGATGTCGATGTAATGAGAGAGTAAATGATGTCGATGTATGAGTGGGTAAATGATGTCGATGTAATGAGAGAGTAAATGATGTCGATGTAATGAGTGGGTATATGATGTCGATGTAATGAGAGGGTAAATGATGTCGATGTAATGAGTGGGTAAATGATGTCGATGTAATGAGTGGGTAAATGATGTCGATGTAATGAGAGAGTAAATGATGTCGATGTAATGAGAGGGTAAATGATGTCGATGTAATGAGAGGGTAAATGATGTCGATGTAATGAGTGGGTAATGATGTCCGATGTAATGAGTGGGTAAATGGACGTCGATGTAATGAGAGGGTAAATGATGTCGATGTAATGAGAGAGTAAATGATGTCGATGTAATGATGTGGGTAAATGATGTCGATGTAATGAGAGAGTAAATGATGTCGATGTAATGAGTGGGTAAATGATGTCGATGTAATGAGTGGGTAAATGATGTCGATGTAATGAGTGGGTAAATGATGTCGATGTAATGAGTGGGTAAATGATGTCGATGTAATGAGTGGGTAATGATGTCGATGTAATGAGTGGGTAAATGATGTCGATGTAATGAGTGGGTAAATGATGTCGATGTAATGAGTGGGTAAATGATGTCGATGTAATGAGTGGGTAAATGATGTCGATGTAATGAGGAGAGTAAATGATGTCGATGTAATGAGTGGGTAAATGATGTCGATGTATGAGTGGGTAAATGATGTCGATGTAATGAGTGGGAAATGATGTCGATGTATTGAGTGGGTAAATGATGTCGATGTAATGAGAGAGTAAATGATGTCGATGTAATGAGAGGGTAAATGATGTCGATGTAATGAGTGGGTAAATGATGTCGATGTAATGTGTGGGTAAATGATGTCGATGTAATGAGAGGGTAAATGATGTCGATGTAATGAGTGGGTAAATGATGTCGATGTAATGAGTGGGTAAATGATGTCGATGTAATGAGTGGGTAAAATGATGTCGATGTAATGAGTGGGTAAATGATGTCGATGTATGAGTGGGTAAATGATGTCGATGTAATGATGTGGGTAAATGATGTCGATGTAATGAGAGAGTAAATGATGTCGATGTAATGAGTGGGTAAAATGATGTCGATGTAATGAGTGGGTAAATGAGGTCGATGTAATGAGTGGGAAAATGATGTCGATGTATTGAGTGGGTAAATGATGTCGATGTAATGAGAGAGTAAATGATGTCGATGTAATGAGTGGGTAAATGATGTCGATGTAATGAGTGGGTAAATGATTCGATGTAATGAGTGGGTAAATGATGTCGATGTAATGAGAGGGTAAATGATGTCGATGTAATGAGAGAGTAAATGATGTCGATGTAATGAGTGGGGAAAATGATGTCGATGTATTGAGTGGAGGTAAATGATGTCGATGTAATGAGAGAGTAAATGATGTCGATGTAATGAGAGAGTAAATGATGTCGATGTAATGAGAGAGTAAATGATGTCGATGTAATGAGAGGGGTAAATGATGTCGATGTAATGAGAGAGTAAATGATGTCGATGTAATGAGAGAGTAAATGATGTCGATGTAATGAGAGAGTAAATGATGTCGATGTAATGAGAGAGTAAATGATGTCGATGTTAATGAGAGAGTAAATGATGTCGATGTAATGAGAGAGTAAATGATGTCGATGTAATGAGAGAGTAAATGATGTCGATGTAATGAGAGGGTAAAGGATGTCGATGTAATGAGAGAGTAAATGATGTCGATGTAATGAGAGGGTAAATGATGTCGATGTAATGAGAGAGTAAATGATGTCGATGTAATGAGAGAGAGTAAATGATGTCGATGTAATGAGTGGGTAAATGTGTCGATGTAATGAGAGAGTAAATGATGTCGATGTAATGAGAGGGTTAAATGATGTCGATGTAATGAGAGAGTAAATGATGTCGATGTAATGAGAGAGTAAATGATGTCGATGTAATGAGAGAGTAAATGATGTCGATGTAATGAGAGGGTAAATGATGTCGATGTAATGAGTGGGTAAATGATGGCACACGACCTGTGTTTCTTCATGATGTTTGGAGCAAGATTAGTCGGTATAATACGAAGCCCGTGGCCAGATCGCTTAAGCTCTCGCTTCACACGGCGATGGTCTGAGTTCTATTCCCAGCGAGGGTAGAAACATTTGGAGTGTTTCTTTACACCGGTTGTCTGTGTTCCCTATCAGTAAAATGTGTACCTGGGTGTTAGTCAACTGGTGTGGGTCGCATCCTGGGACAAAACGTACCTAATTTACGGGAAATGCTCTGCATAACAAGTGGCTTTCTATATAGTAGTATGTCACTGATGTCAGCTAGGACTGTATACCTTGTACATGTACTTGTAGTATAAGATATTATTATATTAATAATCTTTATTTCTGCAAGCACATGTACAATGTATATAGACCTAGCTGACATCAGTGACATTCTAATATATAGAAAGTCCCTTGTTATGCAGAGCATTTCCCGTGAATTAGGTCAGTTTTGTCCCAGGATGCGACCCACACCAGTCGAATAACACCATGGTACATATTTTAGTGATAGATGAATAGGGACAGCAGGTGTCTTAAGGAAACACGTCCTAATGTTTCCACCTGTATCAGGGATCGAACCACGGACCTCAGTGTGTGAGCTGAGTTCGCTAATAGTCGACCTGTGTAAATGGTTTCGTAAACCGGTAAGATGAAGAACTAGACCATTGGTCAACATTTGGGAATATTTATTGTGGAGACGTTTCGCCAACCTGTCCATCAGTCTTGAGAAAAGTATTGAGAAAAGTACCTTTCTCAAGACTGATGGACTGAACACACCGACTCCTCCTGATATTCCATCGTTCTCTGTTTTGGACTGGAGAAGTCACGGACGGGGAGGCAAAACGTTTCCATAAGTGTCTCATTCGTCAAGATAAATCATCTTCCAGTCAAAAGCACTTTGCCTCCCTGATGTTTGAAACACAAGAGTATCTTAGAATTTTGGGTGAAATTCCATCCGGCTCTGTAGACTGGTGTTCAGCTGTTGTTGTTATTTTTCCACAACTGCACTGTTGTTGATTTCACCGATATTTAATACTTTTTTTTTAATTCCTCAAAAAAAATTGTTTAATTGGTAAACTGGTTTCGTTCTCAGTACCACTGAGAACAGTGGTACTGAGAACAGAGACTGTTTCTTCCATACTACTTATTAGTACACACAGTCTGTTAGAAGGATCTATTTCTTACCTGGGAAAGTCTACCTGGAGGACTAGGCCGGGGGTCAACGCCCCCTCTGTCTGGTCTTCGACCAGGTCTCCCAGTTTACATTTTTTCTTACTCTTTATGCATTTAAAAGTTCTTTAGAATTTGCTCTGAAATTGGAGTAATTTATCTCTCCAGGTCACGTCTGCCACTTTAAATGGTTCAGCTATATTATATGCAGATGTTGGTAACTGAGACGTAATAAACAGTTGTCGATGTTAAAAAGAACTGAAATGAAACTGAAACTGCATATTTCGATTCCCAGCTGGAGTCTTCATCAGCACAATGTACGCTATACACAAATAACCCGAACATAAAAGAGAGAAGCTTACGTGTGACTTTGTAAATGGTCCAAGTCGGACCGAAACGTCGTCGTAAGCTTCTCTCTTTTATGTGTGTGTTATTTGTGTATCGTTCCAGCCACGGTATTGTGCCTTTTTTTGTTATTAATGTACGCTAGAGGAAAGAGAAAACTTTGTATAGGGTATCTGTGTTCTCTACACTACTGTAGGTGTATAAATTACCTTTCTTTGTATCTGTGTCATATTCTCATTATTGCAGTTTTTACAACATCTTCATGCTTGCAATATTTGTTTTAAGTTCAATTTTAAGTTCGGTCTGGTGTAGTATAGTGTAGTGTTAAGTTACTCACTGGAGGGCATCTTGGTTCAGTCCACAGAGAGTACACTAGACACGTCCTCACTCAGCTATGTACAAGTCACAACTGTGTCATGGTCCTGGTTCTTCATGGGTTGCATGATACAAGACTGTGTCATGGTCCTGGTTCTTCATGGGTTGCATGATACAAGACTGTGTCATGGTCCTGGTTCTTCATGGGTTGCATGATACAAGACTGTGTCATGGTCCTGGTTCTTCATGGGTTGCATGATACAAGACTGTGTCATGGTCCTGGTTCTTCATGGGTTGCATTATACAAGACTGTGTCATGGTCCTGGTTCTTCATGGGTTGTATGATACAAGACTGTGTCATGGTCCTGGTTCTTCATGGGTTGCATGATACAAGACTGTGTCATGGTCTGGTTCTTCATGGGTTGCATGATACAAGACTGTGTCATGGTCCTGGTTCTTCATGGGTTGCATGATACAAGACTGTGTCATGGTCCTGGTTCTTCATGGGTTGCATGATACAAGACTGTGTCATGGTCCTGGTTCTTATTGGGATGGTTATAGACTTCTAACTGTAAATTTTGTGATGTATTTTATCAAAGCCATAATCTCCCATACAATTCTAGCACAGTCATATCCTTCCATATATTCTTTCATCTTCAAGACTTCCAATCTCAGAGGAGCACTTTTCTCCCCTGTCTTAAAAGTCCTCAATAAGCAGCTGATAACCAGGACTTGCTAGTTCTTATACTGAGTGCTTCCCAGTATTGTCCACGTCTCAGTGAAAGCTATAATATCAAAATGATCATCATGTTCATATGAAAATAATTCCTCTATAAAATTAAAGTACGTGCATTAGCATAGAAAATGAGAGAGAGAGAGAGAGAGAGAGAGAGAGACTGAAAATTATAATATATATATATATATAAATATATATATATTATTTTATATATATATATATATATATATAATATATATATATAAATATATATATATATATACGCTATACTTCATATTTATAACTCGAAAATGAGTTGGAAGGTAACGCAATTAGGAATTTCCAATGCGTGTTACATTATACAAACTAAATCTGGACTGACTTGGTTAGACTTGGCAGGATCAAGCTGTGATATATTACACTCCCCACGTTATCAAGGCATATTTTAGGCTGCTGAATTATATTCTCTGGTGGAAAACTGATGACTTGACGTATTATATTGATTCACATGAATATATCTCTAAAGACATCACGTTAAAAAAAAAACTGTTTTGAATATATTCTTTTACTTTGACGTACGTGAATAATTTAAATATTTTTTGGAACATCTCCTTTGCAGTTGAAGACAATATTCTAGCGCATATACTGAAAGCTATCTGCGTAAAAGCCCCAATTACCTATTGGTACTTTTTGGCGTAAAGGCGATTGGAAAAAGTTGTTATGGTAATTTGAAAACATGGTACTGTTCAGTTTTGGATGTACTTTTTTAGGTGTATATAGGAAAAAAATTTTATCTTAGAGGAAGCTTTATAGAGTGACTGTATCGCAGTTTCTGAAGCATCAATAATTGCATTCTGGGAAGCCAGTCTTTTCCAGGGCACGCAGCCGCAGAACACAAGACACCACACACACCACACACACACACACACCACACACACACACACCGTCACACACATCACAACCTACACATACAACATCCCCCCGTGGGTCCTTAGAGAGGGAGCAGAAAATGGCTGTGTGTGCCCTAAGCCACAATTTCATACATCCCTTTGAAAACTGCTGGCAACTACCTGAGGTATGAGAAGACGGGGTATATTGTAGCTCCAATATTTAATAAAAGAAGACGAAAAGAGGCATAAACTATATGACCATGTGTCACTGACGTGTATAGTATGCCAAAGATTATGGAGAAGAAATTATCAGGGGAAGAGTGGTGGAGCACCTGCAAACGGAACAAGAGTAATAAACGCCAACCAGCCGGTTTATGGAAGGCAATCCTGGTGTCACAACCTACTGGTGTTTTATGATAAAGTAACAGAAGATAAGAGCACGAGAGTGAGAGAGGGTGGGTTGATTGCTTCCTTCTTGGACTGCAAGATAGGCCTTCGACACAGTTCCTCACAGGAGATGGGTGCATGAAGCTAGAGGGTCTGGCATATATAACAGGAAAGGGCACTGGACAATGGATCAGGAAGCAACAACGGAGTTTGGTAACGCGATGAGGTATCACATTGGGACACCTGTGACGAGCGGGGCTCTACAGGGGTCGGTCCTAGGTCCAGTGTAGTATGTGGAATGTCATGATGAGGTGATTAGACTCACGAAGTGTCCCTTTTCGCAGTGATTGATAGATTAATGAGGAGAATTAAATCAGATGAGGTTCGGCTAGGACTCCAAAGAGACCTGGACAGGCTGGACATCTGGTCCAACAACTGGCTTCTCAAATTTATCCCCGCCAAATGCAAAGTCATGAAGCTCGGGGTAGGGCAAAAAAAAAAAGTTTACCGTCTAGGGCCTAGACGGTAGACTTAGAATAATCCAGGCCTCTAATAGGAAGGATTATATTACATTGCGTCAGAGGCACCAACTTTAATTCAACTAAACTCCTTCGGCCCAGGAGCTTTAACAGTAGATCTATTCTTATCCCCTCAAGGCCACATCGTCTATAAACTCAGACTAATTTGGTGCCATTGACGGAATATAATACAGAATTACCTCCGAATCTTTCCTATTAGAGGCCTGGATTAGCCTAAGTCTACCGTCTAGGTCCTAGACGGTAGACTGTCATACTGTCAATTCCAGGCCCTCGTTCACCCTTCTGTTCATTCATCGGCAATTGTTTATTACAATTCAGTTTGAGTGTATATTATTATATATATATATATATATATATATATAATATATATATATATATATATATATATATATATATATAAAAACAATGCAACTAGCCAAGGACTCGAACCCATGTCGTTTTGGCCCGCCTCATGATGAGCGAAAATCACAGGACGCTCTCATTCACATGACCACCAAATCCTACACCCAGCAGAGCTAGCTGCTTGATTATTTTAGGATTTGGTGGTCCTGTGGGATAGGGCGTCATGTGATTTTCGCTTACCATGAGGCGGGCCAAAACGACATGGGTTCGAGTCCTTGGCTAGTTGCAGTGTTGTTATTGGTTAAATACCACTCGTTCGTGGTTACAATATATATATATATATATATATATATATATATATATATATATATATATATATATATATATATGTGTGTGTGTGTGTGTGTGTGTGTGTGTGTGTGTGTTGTGTGTGTGTGTGTGTGTGTGTGTGTATGTGTAGGAAGGAAATTAGATGAGATTAATGAGACGTAATGCGAGTACAAAATACATAAACGTGGTAATTACAGGTTGATGTTGATGTTGTCTGAGTCTTACTGAACTGATAAGCTTGTTAGAGTTAGTAAGCTCATTATGATGACCATAGATGAACACACCAGTCATCAGTAACCCAACGTCCTTCCTGGATCGTTGTTATGATTCGATATTGGTCCAGGATGGAACGAAACGTGGTCATGAGGTTTCTCTTCTGAGTGCTACGTTTTATGGTTACTCGTTTCATCCACTGTATTGTGGCCTTTTTCTTTAATCTATTACAAAGAACGTTCAACATGTATCACACACGTCACCTGATTTGTCTCAAAGTGACTGGATTCAATCCATTCAAATGTAAATTGATTTAATTTGACTTTAGGCAAATTAAATCTACTTTTGAAGGACATAAAAGGCACAAGACCGTGACTGGAACAATACACACATAACCCGCACATAGGAGACAGAAGTTTATGACGACGTTTCGGTCCAACTACTACCTTTTCTTCCTCTCTTGGTCCCGTCCCTCTCCCCCTCGCCTATATATATTGGCTCCCTCACTCTTGTATTAGCGGAAGTCGTCGGTCAAATGACCAGAAGCTCCAGCTGTTGGTCATCAACTGATTAAGACCCGCGTCAGGAAACACTTGTCCTGTTTCCTGACAAACATTATCCCTATAAATGACAAAAAGGCACAATACCGTGACTGGAACGATACACAAATAATCCGCACAGTGCAGTGCAGTGCTCCCCTTTCTTTGTATTTGACTGGCTCCTCCTCCTCAATCCCCCACTACTACCACTGCTTCTACTACTACTACTACTACTACTTCTACCACTACTACTACTACTACTTCTACTACTACTTCTACCACTACTACTACTACTATCACTACTACTACTACTACCACAACCTCTTCCTGCCTATATATATATACCCGTCCTGCTCCACTTCTGGTTAGTGTGACTTTGTAAATGGTCCAAGTCGGACCGAAACGTCGTCGTAAGCTTCTCTCTGCTATGTGCGGGTTATTAGTGTATTAACCCTATCTTTTGTGTTACTGTGACTTTGCAAATGATCTAAGTCGGACCGAAAATAAATGAATAACTGAACGTACGGGTACTTATTACGGACACAACGTCCCACTGTAAGCGTCTCTCTCTCCTATGTACTGATTATTTCTGTGTAAATCTAGTTTTCCTTTCTTCTCTCTGTGGCTTTTCCGCTTCCTGATATTTCAGGACCCTTTTGATATTTGAGATTTTTACCCCACACTATTGGTTCAGAAAACGCAGCTGTTGTATTTTTATACAGCATTGTATATTGTATATGTAAGGCTTCAGTCAAAGGTTAGTGAACTACAGCATCCTGTAAATTGACTTACAGAGTGCCTCTGGTGTACCGGTCTGTGACCAGGCCTCCTGGTGGATCAGAGCCTGATCAACCAGGCTGTTACTGTTACCAACGTACGAGCCACAGCCCGGCTGGTCAGGAACCGTCTTTAGGTGCTTGTCCAGTGCCAGCTTGAAGACAGCAAGGGGTCTGTTGGTAATCCCCCTTATGTATGCTGGGAGGCAGTTGAACAGTCTCGGGCCCCTGACACTTATTGTATTGTCTCTTAACGTGCTAGTGACACCCCTGCTTTTCATTGGGGGGATGTTGCATCGTCTGCCGAGTCTTTTGCTTTCGTAGTGAGTGATTTTCGTGTGCAAGTTCGGTACTAGTCCCTCTAGGATTTTCCAGGTGTATATAATCATGTATCTCTCCCGCCTGCGTTCCAGGGAATACAGGTTCAGGAACCTCAAGCGCTCCCAGTAATTGAGGTGTTTTATCTCAGTTATGCGCGCCGTGAAGGTTCTCTGTACATTTTCTAGGTCAGCAATTTCACCTGCCTTGAAAGGTGCTGTTAGTGTGCAGCAATATTCCAGCCTAAATAGAACAAGTGACCTGAAGAGTGTCATCATGGGCTTGGCATCCCTAGTTTTGAAGGTTCTCATTATCCATCCTGTCATTTTTCTAGCAGATGCGATTGATACAATGTTATGGTCCTTGAAGGTGAGATCCTCCGACATGATCACTCCCAGGTCTTTGACGTTGGTGTTTCGCTCTATTTTGTGGCCAGAATGTAAGACAATCTTTCTAAATTAAAATCTGGCTAACTGTTTAGTGTTTCTATCTACTACCCGAGCGGCTAGTTTATTGTGTGCTCTAGTGGCTAGTTTATTGTGCACCCGAGTGGCTAGTTTATTGTGCACCCGAGTGGCTAGTTTATTGTGCACCCTAGTGGCTAGTTTATTGTGCACCCTAGTGGCTAGTTTATTGTGCACCCGAGTGGCTAGTTTATTGTGCACCCGAGTGGCTAGTTTATTGTGCACCCGAGTGGCTGGTTTATTGTGCACCCGAGTGGCTGGTTGTGCACCCGAGTGGCTAGTTTATTGTGCACCCTAGTGGCTAGTTTATTGTGCACCCTAGTGGCTAGTTTATTGTGCACCCGAGTGGCTAGTTTATTGTGCACCCGAGTGGCTAGTTTATTGTGCATCCGAGTGGCTAGTTTATTGTGCACCCGAGTGGCTAGTTTATTGTGCACCCTAGTGGCTAGTTTATTGTGCACCCTAGTGGCTAGTTTATTGTGCACCCGAGTGGCTAGTTTACTGTGCACCCGAGTGGCTAGTTTATTGTGCACCCGAGTGGCTAGTTTATTGTGCACCCGAGTGGTTAGTTTATTGTGCACCCGAGTGGCTGGTTTATTGTGCACCCGAGTGGCTGGTTTGTTGTGCACCCGAGTGGCTGGTTTATTGTGCACCCGAGTGGCTAGTTTATTGTGCAACCGAATAGCTAGTTTATTGTGCACCCGAGTGGCTGGTTTGTGTACCCGAGTGGCTAGTTTGTGTACCTGAGTGGCTAGTTTATTGTGCATCCGAGTGGCTAGTTTATTGTGCGCCCGAATAGCTAGTTTATTGTGCACCGGAGTGGCTGGTTTGTGTACCCGAGTGGCTAGTTTTTGTACCTGAGTGGCTAGTTTATTCTGCACCCGAGTGGCTAGTTTATTGTGCACCCGAGTGGCTAGTTTATTGTGCGCCCGAGTGGCTAGTTTGTGTACCCGAGTGGCTAGTTTGTATATCCAAGTAGTTAGTTGGTGTACCGATGTGGCTAGCTTTTGTACCCAAATGGGTAGTTTGTGTATCCAAGTGGATAGTATGTGTACCCAAGTGGATAGCTTTGTACCCAAGTGGCTAGCTTTGTACTCAAGTGGCTAGTTTATGTACCCAAGTGGCTAGTTTGTGTACCCAAGTGGCTAGTTTATCGTGAACCAGCAGCTCGTCCTGGGAGTGGCAGAGCTACACTCAGGACAACAAAGGTGACAAAGCTGAGACGACAGTGGACGTTGGTACATCACAACTATTACAATCGTGTCATACGATACAATCTCTTCATATAGCGACAACTTATAAACATTGAAGTATCTTGTTCCTACTAAAAGGGTGGTCAGTTATTAGTTCTAATACACCTCTATATTAAAGTAGCATCAGTCCTTCCCCTGGTATTTTTTGTCTCCAGTCTTGTATTCGCTCCACAGCAAGATTGTTCAAGGTTAGTTTCTTGGGCAGATCGGTAAGTCGATTTCGAAAAGAGGTTATCTGCGAGAGTGACGGAAAATACTGTTGTTTCCTAGCCTAACAGGCTGTTATTTGGATCAGATTTTGATTCCTTGTTCCTATAACTTATATGTCCTTGTAATTCCCCGGAGACAACATTGTTTTGATCACTCCTGATGATCTTCTGTTTCCTGGGAGCTGCATGAAGGAGAGAGAGAGGGGATGGTATTGAAGGAGGAATGTATGCATATATCTATGGACCTGTGTAACAAGTATTGCCAGAAGACAAGTCCCCTACCTTGCTGGCGTCAGTGAGTAGTAAAGGCGAGAGGGTATTTCGCTGTCTTGGTAAAGCCGCTGGTGGATGAAAGCACCGTCAGGTGGTCGATTAAAGCACTTACAAGGTCGATTAAGGCACTTGAAGGGTCGATAAAGCCCCTTAAGGTGCAAGAATAGGCGGGGTCACTTGACTCACGTGACTCAGGAGAGGGGATCATGCACAATGAGTATGAATAAAAGCAGAATGACGAGTACCTTTGATTGACCTTTGAAGAATTTCTAGAGTTTCACTACTCTCGGAGCCCAGCTATGGGCCAGACTTGTCTGGTCTGGTGCTTGCCTGGTGAACCAGGCTGTTGCTGCTGTAGGCCCGCTGCCCCACATATCCATCACAGCCTGGTTGATCTGGCACCTTGTGAAGATACTTGTCCAGTTTCCTCTTGAAGACTTCTACACTTGTTCCAGTCGTGTTTCTGATATCTTCTGGTAAGATGTTGAATAGTCTGGGACCCCGGATGTTGATACAGTGTTCCCTTATTGTCCCCACCGCACCCCTGCTCTTTACCGGGGTTATTTTGCACTTCCTCCCATATCTCTCACTCCAGTATGTTATGGCAGTGTGCAGATTTGGGACCAAGCCCTCGAGTGCTTTCCAGGTATATATTATCATGTATCTATCTCTCCTCCGTTCAATGAGTAAATGTTCAAGACTTGAAGGCGTTCCCAGTAATTTAGGTGCTTTACAAGTTCAATATGAGCCGTAAACGTTCTCTGTATTTGTTCCAGCTCTGATATTTCTCCTGCTTTGAACGTCAGCACTGAACAATATTCTAAGTGAGGGAGCACTAGGGATTTGAAGAGTGTCATTATCGGCATTGTTTCCTTTGTTTTGAAAGTTCTCAATGTCCACCTCGCCATCTTCCTGGCTGTCATGATCTTTGTCTTGTTATGGCCTTTAAAAGGAAGGTCACCTGACATAATTATTCCCAGGTCTTTTACGAGTTCCTTACGTTCTATTTGGTGGCCCTCTTAAGTTTTGTATATAGTGCTCCTTTTGAGTTCTTCATTCTTTTCATACCTAAGCAGCTGGAACTTATCACCATTGAACGTCATGTTGTTCTCCACTCCCCACTGGAAAACCCTGTTTATGTCTTCCTGTACTTTTTCAGTGTCCTCTACCGTAGTGACTTTCATGCTTATTTTAGTGTCATTTGCAAATGACGATACAAAAATGTGACGGGTGTTTTATCTATGTCTGCTATGAGGATGAGAAACAGCAAAGGTGCCAGGACAGTGCCTTGGGGCACTGAGCTTTTTACCTCGCTGATGCTGGATCTTGCTCTGTTTACTGCTACTTTTTGTGTTGTGTGTGTTAGGAAACCGAAAATCCATCTGCCTACCTTCCCCGTAATGCCCATGACCTTCATTTTGTGTGCTATCACTCCATGATCGCATTTGTCAAACGCCTTTGCAAAATCTGTGTAAATCACATCTGCGTTTTGGTCGTCTTCCAGTGCCTCCGTAATTCTGTCATAATGGTTCAGCAGCTGTGACAGACATGATCGTCCTGCTCTAAAACCATGCTGGTTCGGGTTATGTTGGGTGTGCTGGTCCATGAAATTTGTAACCTGCCGTCTCATCACTCTTTCGAAGATTTTTATGATGTGAGAGGTTAGGGCTACTGGTCTGTAATTTTTAGCTAGTGCACTACTAGTGGTACTTTGTACTTTATAAATAGGGCATTCCATGAATCTGGTCCAGGTGCTGAGTAACTGGGCAGGTTATTCATATCTTTTGCGAAATCTATAGGATTTTTAATAATGTTGGTCTACGGGGCCTTCTGCTGGAGTGAAAAATATTTCTGCATTTTCTACCTTGCTGTCATTTAGTGGGTTGCTGAACACCGACTCGTACTGTTCTTTTAGGATTTCACTCATTTCCTGTTCATCGTCAGTATACAAGTCTCCTCTCAGTAGTGGTCCAATTCTACAGGTAGTTCTTAGCTTGGATTTTGCGTAGGAATAGAAATATTTTGGGTTTCTTGTAATATCCTGTATGGTCCTTTGTTCCTTTCGTACTCCTTTGTCAAGCCATAACAGCTTGACAAAGCTCCTGGAGAGCGAAACGTTGCCACAATAAAATGTCACATTGGTTGCACTTGTGTCCTTTTACTTTACATATTGTCGGTAATTCTACCAAAATATATACACTTCTTCTCTTAGGTACGACATTCTAAGTTTTTGCTCTAATTCACTGATCTCTCGGCTATGACTTATCTTTCCTCTCGTAGCATATTCGTGTTTTTAAGCAGTTCGGTAACCTGTTTTCTTCTTCTGTACCATTTCCTACGCTCTCTCTCTATATCTGATCTTCCTCAATGGTACGTGCTTCATACATAACTTGTATGCTACTCTATTCAGCTTCTCTAGGCACTGGTGGGGATTTAGGGTGCTCATGTCTGATTCCCAGGATATGTCTTATAGCTTTTCGTTTATTTTTTCCAGTCAATTCTATGGTTGTTAACATTTAAACTTACTGATCATCCCGTCTCTATCATTAGTGATGCAGTTTCCTAACCCTGAGTTAATACTCGTTTGAACTTCTATGATGTTATGATCAGATTATATTGTTTTTGTAACTGTTATGTCTCTGATCAGTTCCTTGTTGTTTGTGAACATCAGATCCAGGGTATTTTCATTTCTAGTGGGATCATTTATCTGTTGGTTCAATGAGTACTTTTCACAAAGCCTCATTAGTACCCTGGTATGTGCGTGTTGAGCCAGGATGCTTCCCGGGGATATTTCTGGTATAACATTATGTTGCACCATATTCCATTTTACATGAGAGAGATTTAAATCTCCAGGGAGTGAAATATTTGGTGTGGGATTTTCTAGCCTATCCAG
>NC_069453.1:8535065-8595065 GCF_026875155.1 Cherax quadricarinatus
TCCCACCAAGGCAGGGAGGCCCGAAAAAGAAAAACTTTCACCATCATTCACTCCACTGTCTTGCCAGAAGGGTGCTTTACACTACAGTTTTTAAGCTGCAACATTAACACCCCTCTTTCAGAGTGCAGGCACTGTACTTCCCATCTCCAGGACTCAAGTCCGGCCTGCCGGTTTCCCTGAACCCCTTCATAAATGTTACTTTTCTCGCACCCCAACAGCACGTCAAGTATTAGAAACCATTTTTCTCCATTCACTCCTATCAAACACGCTCACGCATGCCTGCTGGAAGTCCAAGCCCCTCGCACACAAAACCTTCTTTATCCCCTCCCTCCAACCTTTCCTAGGCCGGCCTTCCTTCCACTACAGACTGATACATTCTTGAAGTCACTCTGTTTCGCTTCATTCTCTCTACATGTCCGAACCATCTCAACAACCCTTCCTCAGCCCTCTGGACAACAGTTTTGGTAATCCCGCACCTCCTCCTAACTTCCAAACTACGAATTCTCTGCATTATATTCACACCACACATTGCCCTCAGACATGACATCTCCACTGCCTCCAGCCTTCTCCTCGCTGCAACATTCATGACCCATGCTTCACACCCATATAAGAGCGTTGGTAAAACTATACTCTCATACATTCCCCTCTTTGCCTCCAAGGACAAAGTTCTTTGTCTCCACAGAATCCTAAGTGCACTGCTCAACCTTTTCCCCTCATCAATTCTATGATTCACCTCATCTTTCATAGACCCATCCGCTGACACGTCCACTCCCAAATATCTGAATACATTCACCTCCTCCATACTCTCTCCCTCCAATCTGATATCCAATCTTTCATCACCTAATCTTTTTGTTATCCTCATAACCTTACTCTTTCCTGTATTCACTTTTAATTTTCTTCTTTTGCACACCCTACCAAATTCATCCACCAATCTCTGCAACTTCTCTTCAGAATCTCCCAAGAGCACAGTGTCATCAGCAAAGAGCAACTGTGACAACTCCCACTTTATGTGTGATTAATATCTTTTAACTCCACGCCTCTTGCCAAGACATTCGCATTTACTTCTCTTACAACCCCGTCTATAAATATATTAAACAACCACGGTGACATCATACATCCTTGTCTAAGGCCTACTTTTACTGGGAAATAATTTCCCTCTTTCCTACATACTCTAACTTGAGCCTCACTATCCTCGTAAAAACTCTTCACTGCTTTCAGTAACCTACCTCCTACACCATACACCTGCAACATCTGCCACATTGCCCCCCTATCCACCCTGTCATACGCCTTTTCCAAATCCATAAATGTCACAAAGACCTCTTTAGCCTTATCTAAATACAATTCACTTATATGTTTCTCTGTATACACCTGGTCCACACACCCCCTACCTTTCCTAAAGCCTCCTTGTTCATCTGCTATCCTGTTCTCCGTCTTACTCTTAATTCTTTCAGTAATAACTCTGCCATACACTTTACCAGGTATACTCAACAGACTTATCCCCCTATAATTTTTGCACTCTCTTTTGACCCCTTTGCCTTTATACAAAGGAACTATGCATGCTCTCTGCCAATCCCTAGGTACCTTACCCTCTTCCATACATTTATTAAATAATTGCACCAACCACTCCAAAACTATATCCCCACCTGCTTTTAACATTTCTATCTTTATCCCATCAATCCCGGCTGCCTTACCCCCTTTCATTTTACCTACTGCCTCACGAACTTCCCCCACACTCACAACTGGCTCTTCCTCACTCCTACAAGATGTTATTCCTCCTTGCCCTATACACGAAATCACAGCTTCCCTATCTTCATCAACATTTAACAATTCCTCAAAATATTCCCTCCATCTTCCCAATACCTCTAACTCTCCATTTAATAACTCTCCTCTGCACTCTGAAGGAGGGGTGTTAATGTTGCAGTTTAAAAACTGTAGTGTAAAGCACCCTTCTGGCAAGACAGTGATGGAGTGAATGATGGTGAAAGTTTTTCTTTTTCGGGCCACCCTGCCTTGGTGGGAATCGGCCGGTGTGATAATAAAAAAAAAAAAAAATAAATCCATTTGTTCTCTAGGCTTCCTTAACTTGTTAATCTCACTCCAAAACTTTTTCTTATTTTCAACAAAATTTGTTGATAACATCTCACCCACTCTCTCATTTGCTCTCTTTTTACATTGCTTCACCACTCTCTTAACCTCTCTATTTTTCTCCATGTACTCTTCCCTCCTTGCATCACTTCTACTTTGTAAAAACTTCTCATATGCTAACTTTTTCTCTCTTACTACTCTCTTTGCATCATCATTCCACCAATCGCTCCTCTTCCCTCCCGCACCCACTTTCCTGTAACCACAAACTTCTGCTGAACACTCTAACACTACATTTTTAAACCTACCCCATACCTCTTCGACCCCATTGCCTGTGCTCTCATTAGCTCATCTATCCTCCAATAGCTGTTTATATCTTACCCTAACTGCCTCCTCTTTTAGTTTATAAACCTTCACCTCTCTCTTCCCTGATGCTTCTATTCTCCTTGTATCCCATCTACCTTTTACTCTCAGTGTAGCTACAACTAGAAAGTGATCTGATATATCTGTGACCCCTCTTTAAACATGTACATCCTGAAGTCTACTCAACAGTCTTTTATCTACCAATACATAATCCAACAAACTACTGTCATTTCGCCCTACATCATATCTTGTATACTTATTTATCCTCTTTTTCTTAAAATATGTATTACCTGTAACTAAACCCCTTTCTATACAAAGTTCAATCAAAGGGCTCCCATTATCATTTACACCTGGCACCCCAAACTTACCTACCACACCCTCTCTAAAAGTTTCTCCTACTTTAGCATTCAGGTCCCCTACCACAATTACTCTCTCACTTGGTTCAAAGGCTCCTATGCATTCACTTAACATCTCCCAAAATCTCTCTCTCTCTCCTCTACATTCCTCTCTTCTCCAGGTGCATACACGCTTATTATGACCCACTTTTTCGCATCCAACCTTTACTTTAATCCACATAATTCTTGAATTTACACATTCATATTCTCTTTTCTCCTTCCATAACTGATCCTTCAACATTACTGCTACCCCTTCCTTTGCTCTAACTCTCTCAGATACTCCAGATTTAATCCCATTTATTTCCCCCCACCGAAATTCCCCTTCCCCCTTCAGCTTTGTTTCGCTTAGGGCCAGGACATCCAACTTCTTTTCATTCATAACATCAGCAATCATCTGTTTCTTGTCATCCGCACTACATCCACGCACATTTAAGCATCCCAGTTTTATAAAGTTTTTCTTCTTCTCTTGTTTAGTAAATGTCTACAGGAGAAGGGGTTACTAGCCCATTGCTCCCGGCATTTTAGTCGCCTCATACGGCACGCATGGCTTACGGAGGAAAGATTCTTTTCCACTTCCCCATGGACAATAGAAGAAATAAAGAAGAACAAGAGCTATTTAGAAAAAGGAGAAAAACCTAGATGTATGTATATATATATGCATGTGCGTGTCTGTGAAGTGTGACCAAAGTGTAAGTAGGAGTAGCAAGATATCCCTGTTATCTAGCGTGTTTATGAGACAGAAAAAGAAACCAGCAATCCTACCATCATGCAAAACAGTTACAGGTTTCTGTTTCACAGTCATCTGGCAGGACGGTAGTACTTCCCTGGGTGGTTGCTGTCTACCAACCTACTACATAAATATATATATATATATATATATTTATATATATATATATATATATATATATATATATATATATATATATATATATATATATATATATATATATTATATGCAATAAGATCACAGTAAACAGGTGATTTCAAAATATGCAAAACAACCACTCTGAAAGAATAGAGAAATTCCAAGCGCTTTCGTGACTACTCACATTATCAAGGAACTATGAAAGTAAAGCATCCAAGGAAGCTATATAAGGGGTCTGGCCAGCACCTCACTATCAGATCCCACAACGGTTAAACACGTGACGCGCGCCGACCCAACTTGGATTGGTCCTTTGCACAACTCACCCACAAACTATTCTACCCAAGAAAATTTAAAAATTATTATTGTCCAGTGTATTATTAAATTCTTCCCAAATTCTATTAATTATAAATGGATCTAATTTATATAAACCATTTATATAAACTGCTTTTTATGAAACAAGATTCAATTATATTCCTGTCGACCATGGACTTGCTTGGTACTACTTTCTCAACTTTTTGAAAATCAATTGGATGGTTAAAATCTCTTAAATGAATAAATAGAGCATTGGAATCTTGTCCAGTTCTAATGCTATATTTATGTTGTTTTAATCTTAGTTCGAGATTTTTACCAGTTTGACCGTAATAAACTTTATCGCAAATTTTACAAGGAATCTTATAGACACATCCATCAGCATTTTGGGGGGAATTCTTTATCAAAAGTTTTTTTACTGTATCAAGATTTTTAAATACAACTTTAATATTAAAAGTCTTAAGAAGAGAAGGCATATCAACCAAGTTTTCATGGTAAGGGAGAACCAACATATTTTTAGTTGAATAAGGCTGGTTGTCCCTTTTTGGATTGTAAAAAGTATTTCTAGCAACTTTAAAAGATTTATCAATTACATTTCTTGGGTATTTTAAATCATTACCTATTTCATAAATTTTGCATATATATATATATATATATATATATATATATATATATATATATATATATATATATATATTCACACACAGTGGAATCTCTGGTCACGAACGCTTCCAAACACGAACAAATCGGTTCGCGACCAAAAAATTCGCCAAATTTTTGCATCTGATCACGAATACTTTGAATCAGACCTTCATGGGGAGGAGAAAGCTGCTTGGGAAGCATTCAAGTTGGTGGCGAAGGAATTTCTCGGAAACAGAAGGAAGGCAACTGTGAAGAATTGGTGGAAAACCTCATCAAGACTTACAAGAACATGGGATGTAACATGCCACTTAAAATCCACCTTTTGGACTCACATTTAGACATTTTTTCCAGCGAACTGAGAGGCAGTTAGTGACGAACATGGTGAAAGGTTTCACCAAGATATTTCAATCATGGAAAAATGGTACCAGGGCAAATATGGCACAAGAATACTTGCAGAATATTGCAGGACATTGCCAAGAGATGATTCATCAGCCCACTATAAGCGTCAAGCAAAAAGGCAGAGAGTAGGTAGGGCAGAGAGTAGGTACGGAAGATAATAGGTACGGCAGAGAGTAGGTACGGCAGAGAGTAGGTACGGCAGAGAGCAGGTACGGCAGAGAGCAGGTACAGCAGAGAGTATTTACGGATTAGAGTTTAAAACATACTGACACATATTGTACGTTATAATCAAATAATCAAATATTACATGTCTCGTATCTTTAAACCTATAACCAATAAACATTCTTCAGGGTGATATTTGGATTCACGACATAAAAATACATAAGAATTAACTAATCTCATTTAAGAATCATACAATATCTCAAAAATTGTTGGTGGCCTGGTGGTTAACGCTCTCGCTTCACACGGTGAGGGCCTGGGTTCGATTCCCAGCCAGAGTAGAAACATTGGACGTGTTTCTTTCCACCTGTTGTCTATGTTCCCCATCAGTAAAATGGGTACCTGGGTGTTAGTCGACTGGTGTGGGTCGCATCCTGGGACACTGACCTAAGGAGGCCTGGTCACAGACCGGGCCGCGGGGGCGTTGACCCCCGGAACTCTCTCCAGGTAACTCCAGGTACTCCAGGTCATCTTGTGTTTACATTTCTACTGTCTTCAGTATGTATTGATAAAGCCACTGGATGACGATACGTCTACAAGATACGTCTACAGTAAGGATACCCAGATATTGCACATGTATCTAAATGTTCATCGTGTCGGTATTGTATATCTTACATGTACTAGTTGAGAGTGCACTTAAGGGATCAGTATGTTCACTTAAGGAGAGAAACCAAAAGAGGAATAAGAAAAGTCAAGGAAATTATGAAATTAAAGTTGCTAAGGAGTCAAAATTCTTTCCAAAATGTTTCTGTTTGGTATATACGAATAAGATTACATAAGAAATAGGCCCACTTAAAAGATAGGCCTACTTAAAAGATAGGCCTACTTAAAAGATAGTCCTATTTAAAAGATAGGCCTACTTAAAAGATAGGCCTACTTAAAAGATAGGCCTACTTAAAAGATAGACCTACTTAAAATATAGGCCTACTTAAAAGTAACACGCGTCATCTGACTGTCAGTGACAAGAACATGTGCTCAGTCTTTAACATTTATTTCCTCTCTATTTTCAAGCAGGAAGATACAGGTAAAATTCCAGAAATCAATAATTATAATAGGTCAGGTGAAAATGGGTCTTGTAAGATCAGTCACTAGTGACTTGGTTCTCAGACAGACAGATTAAAACTAAATAAATCACCGGGCCATGATGAAGTGTTTTCAAGGGATCTGAAAGACTGCAAAGAAGAACTTAGCAAACCCATTAGCTCGTCTTTTCAACCAATCACTGCAGTCGGGTATCTTACCGAATAAACGGAAAAAAGTAGTGGGAGGCAGGTTTCTAGCTTTGAATTATAGAACAGTCATGCGGTTCTGTATGACCCTAGTGGGTTTAACGCATTTTTTCTGCAGTAAAATATACGATAATGTATATATGGTCTTCAGCAAGGTCTCTGATAGTTCCACACAGAATGTTGGAGAAAGTATATCGGCACATGGAATAACAGGAAAAAATATTCTGGGTCGAGGCGTGGTTGACAGATAAGCAAATGAGTTTCCATAATGGGGAGAAAATCAGACTGGTAACGTGGTACGGATGGTGTGTCACAGGGATCAGTACTTGGCTCCTGGTTGTTCGCAGTGTACATAAACGACACTTAAGGGAATAAATCATGACGTTAAGTAAATCTGCTGATGACAGTACAAGAGACAGTCAGATGAATTCTGTGATCTGGAAACGTTGATGCTGTGTTCAGAGAAGTGGCTTTTTCATGAACAAGACACATGGGCAGCTTCTGGGTACCATTGTTTTCCCCTGGTTGTCTTTAAGAGGGAGCTGGACAGATACCTAAAGTCAGTGCCGGATCAGCCGGGCTGTGGTTCGTACGTTGGACTGCGTGCGGCCAGCAGTATCAGCCTCGTTATCAGGCCCTGATCTACTGGGAGGCCTGGTCGTGGACCGGGCCGCGGGGGCGTTGATCCCCGGAATGCCCTCCAGGTAGACTCCGGGCAGGTAGACGTCTCGCCATCTAGTGGCCTTACCAATACAATACATGGACAAGATAGAATTGTATATAGCAGATAGTGGAAGATGAGGTAATCAGTCCCTCATCCATGGAGCAGGTGATGAACACAGCAGCCTTGAAGAATGTAAAGCACAGGCTTCTTTAGGATTATGCAGCGCATACAGGATAGACGTAAATGCTCCGGGAAACAACGAGGAAGACGTTGATCCCATGCATCGACAATCATTCTTACAAAGATCGGCTGAAGGCCCTGAATTGGTGCACTCGGAAGAGGCCTAGAATGTGGGAGGATATCATTGAAGCATACGAATGGAAAACAGAAATAAGAAAATTGGATATAAATAATGTTTTTACGATATCTAACCAAGACAAGACTCACAGCAATAATAATAAATAAACATTTTGATGTCTACCAGTACATGTACAAGGTATACAGTCCATAGTTGACATCAATGACATGCTACTGTATAGAAAGCCGCTTGTTATGCTGAGCATTTCCCACAAATTAGGTCAGTTTTGTCCCAGGATGCGACCCACACTAGTCGACTAGCACCCAGGTACCCATTTTACTGATGGGGAACAGACAACCGGTGTAAAAAAATACGCCCAATGTTTCTACCCTCGCCGGGAATCGAACCCGGACACTCGCCATGGGAAGCGAGAGCTTTATCCACCAGGTCACAGGGCCTGGATTAAAGATGGAAAAAACTAGATATAGAGAGTATATAGAAAAGCGTTAATTTGGCAATAGAGTTGTGAATGTGTGTAACAAACGCTCACGGAGCATCATTGAAGCGAGAACTTTGTGTAGCTTTAAAACGAGAGAGTGGGGTTGAGTTAAACCTGTCTAGCATGGGCCAGTAGGCCTGCTGCAGTGCTCCTCCATACTTGTATTCTCAAGAATAGGTGTGATGAGGCCCACGAGGCCAGAAATCAGTGATGCTGATAAAAGTGGTCTAGGAGGCGGGGCCAGGAGCTGAGTATCGACCCCTGCAAGCACAATTCAACGATAACTGGTACTGTGATACCGACAAGATCCGGAAAACGACACTTATTAAACGAAACGTTCTGCCACGAGTAGCCTCTTCAGTCCTAATGAAGCGAGCGGCTTGAAGCAGCCACTAGTGGCGAAACGTTTCCTTTAATTAATGTCCTGAACCGTATATAAGTGTTTTTCCACACATCTCAGCTAGTACAACTCCGCGAGTACAACTCAACGAGTACAACTCAGCGAGTACAACTCCGCGAGTACAACTCAACGAGTACAACTCAGCGAGGACAACTCAGCTAGTACAACTCAGCGAGTACAACTCAGCGAGTACAACTCAGCGAGTACAACTCAGCGAGTACAACTCAGCGAGTACAACTCAGCGAGTACACACCGTTGAAAACTAAAAAGACCGACCGGCTCGCTAAAAGTCGATTTCTACACACCCTCCGTTCCGTTGTTTCACTGCTCCAATCTTTGTAACCCATCCCACAATCTTTTCCCCTCTCCACCGTCTACCCCCCTCTCCCCCTACCCACCCCACGACCCTCAACCTCCTGCTCCTCTCCCCTCTCCATCAAATTTTTGACCAGGGGAAGTGAGGGAGCGACCGAGATATGCGTTCTCACAGTCTGGTTGCTGGTTGCTGGTTGCTTCGTTCACTCACTGTGTTCGCTTTCTCTTGCGGGAGAGAGCACGTCACTCGTTGAGTCGTGAAAACTGTTTACCTTTGTTTACATCAGCTGTTTACACTTTACACCTATTTGTATCCTATGCTGAGATTCTTTGTACTGTGAATAATTTTTATACTGGTGCCGTTTACATCGGTTATTATTATCTACACCTCTTCGATATCATTGTTTACAGCGGTCATCGTTGCAATTTACAGCTGTTTGATATCACTGTTTACAGCGGCTATTTACTGCTATTGATGCCACAGTTTACAGTTGTTATTTACAGCTCTTGATATCACTGTTTGCAGCTGTTATTGTTGCTATTAACAGCTGTTGGTATTGCTTACAGCGGTTGTTACTATTAACAGCTGTTATATCACTATTTATAGAAGTTATTACTTACAGCTGTTGATATCACTGTTTACAGTGGTTATTGCTGCTGTGTACATCTCTTGACATCACTGTTTACTTTATCACATTTTACAGCTGTTAATGTCAATGTTTACAGACGTTGATTAACTGTTTACAGCTGTTTTTACAGGAGTTAATGTTTACCACTGTTGATGATACTTGTGTTTACATTTGTTAATATCACTATAGCTATTGTCACCGTTTACAACTGTTGATGTCAATGTTTTCAACACCTGATTTAACTGTTTACAGCTATTAATGTCGCTGTTTAGAGCTGTTGTTTTCACAGCATTTAACGTTACAGCTTACAGTTGCTGATATCACTGTTTACAGCTATTGATATCACTGTTTAGCGCCATTGGTATCACTGTTTATAGTTGTTTACAGCCGTTGTCAATGTTTACAACAGTTGCTGCACCATTAACGGGCTGTTACACAACTAATGATGTTACAGACTCACGAATCGTAAGATGATCACGATTGCAACAAAACCATACCACGGGCGGATTTGAACCGCGGCATGATGATCTCAAACTCCAGACCGTATCGCGTTAGCCACTGTTGTCATTGTACAGCTGTTGCTGTCACCGTTTACTGCTGTTAATGTTTTGGTTATCCAGTTTTGATATCTCCGAGTGCAACTGACGATATTTCCGAGTGCAACTGATGATATTCCCGGGGTGCAACTGATGATATTCCTGAGTGCAACTGATGATATGTCCCGAGTGCAACTGATGATATTCCCGAGTGCAACTGATATATTCCGAGTGCAATGTGGTATTTCCGAGTGCACTGATGGTATTTCCGATGCAACTGATGATATTCCCGAGTGCAACTGATGGTATTTCCGAGTGCAACTGATGATATTCCCGAGTGCAACTGATGATATTCCCGAGTGCAACTGATGGTATTTCCGAGTGCAACTGATGATATTCCCGAGTGCAACTGATGATATTCCCGAGTGCAACTGATGATATTCCCGAGTGCAACTGATGATATCCCTGAGTGCAACTGATATCCCCGAGTGCAACTGATGATATCCCTGAGTGCAACTGATATCCCCGAGTGCAACTGATGATATCCCCGAGTGCAACTGATGATATTCCAGAGTGCAACTGATGATATTCCCGAGTGCAACTGATGATATCCCCGAGTGCAACTGATGATATCCCTGAGTGCAACTGATGATATCCCAGAGTGCAACTGATGATATTCCAGAGTGCAACTGATGATATTCCGAGTGCAACTGATGATATCCGAGTGCAACTGATGATATTCCGAGTGCAACTGATGGTATTCCGAGTGCAACTGATGATATTCCCGAGTGCAACTGATGATATTCCCGAGTGCAACTGATGATATCCCCGAGTGCAACTGATGATATTCCCGAGTGCAACTGATGATATCCCGAGTGCAACTGATGATATTCCCGAGTGCAACTGATGATATCCCCGAGTGCAACTGATGATTCCCGAGTGCAACTGATGATATCCCGAGTGCAACTGATGATATTCCCGAGTGCAACTGATGATATTCCCGAGTGCAACTGATGATATTCCCGAGTGCAACTGATGATATTCCCGAGTGCAACTGATGATATCCCTGAGTGCAAACGAGTGCAATGATATCCCCGAGTGCAACTGATGATATCCCCGAGTGCAACTGATGATATTCCCGAGTGCAACTGATGATATCCCTGAGTGCAACTGATATCCCCGAGTGCAACTGATGATATCCCCGAGTGCAACTGATGATATTCCCGAGTGCAACTGATGATATCCCCGAGTGCAACTGATGATATTCCCGAGTGCAACTGATGATATATCCCGAGTGCAACTGATGATATTCCCGAGTGCAACTGATGATATTCCCGAGTGCAACTGATGATATCCCCGAGTGCAACTGATGATATTCCCGAGTGCAACTGATGATATTCCCGAGTGCAACTGATGATATTCCCGAGTGCAACTGATGATATTCCCGAGTGCAACTGATGATATTCCCGAGTGCAACTGATGGTATTTCCGAGTGCAACTGATGGTATTTCCGAGTGCAACTGATGATATCCCCGAGTGCAACTGATGGTATTTCCGAGTGCAACTGATGATATTCCCGAGTGCAACTGATGATATCCCCGAGTGCAACTGATGATATCTCCGAGTGCAACTGATGATATCCCTGAGTGCAACTGATGATATTCCAGAGTGCAACTGATGATATTCCGAGTGCAAACTGATGATATTCCGAGTGCAACTGATGATATTCCCGAGTGCAACTGATGATATCCCTGAGTGCAACTGTGATATCCCGAGTGCAACTGATGATATCCCGAGTGCAAACTGATGATATTCCAGAGTGCAACTGATGATATTCCCGAGTGCAACTGATGATATCCCCGAGTGCAACTGATGATATTCCAGAGTGCAACTGATGATATTCCCGAGTGCAACTGATGATATCCCTGAGTGCAACTGATATCCCCGAGTGCAACTGATGGTATTTCCGAGTGCAACTGATGATATTCCCGAGTGCAACTGATGATATCCCCGAGTGCAACTGATGATATTCCAGTGTGGCCAAAACTGATGATATTCCCGAGTGCAACTGATGATATCCCGAGTGCAACATGATATCCCCGAGTGCAACTGATGATATCCCCGAGTGCAACTGATGATATCCCCGAGTGCAACTGATATCCCCAAGTGCAACTGGTGATATCCCCGAGTGCAGCTGATATCCCCGAGTGCAACTGATGATATCCCCAGTAAGTTCGATAACAGATATCCCCGAGTGCAACTGATGAGGATGTCCCGAGTGCAACTGATGATATCCCGAGTGCAACTGATGATATCCCGAGTGCAACTGATGATATCCCGAGTGCAACTGGATATCCGAGTGCAACTGATGATATCCCCGAGTGCAACTGATGATATCCCCGAGTGCAACTGATGATATCCCGAGTGCAACTGATATCCCCGAGTGCAACTGATGATATCCCCGAGTGCAACTGAGGGTATCCCGAGTGCAACTGATTGATATCCCGAGTGCAGTGCAATGATATCCCGAGTGCAACTGATGATATCCCCGAGTGCAACGTGATAGTGATTATATCCCCGAGTGCAACTGATGATATCCCGAGTGCAACTGATGATATCCCGAGTGCAACTGATGATATCCCCGAGTGAAAGGATCTGAATGATGATTCCCGAGGTTGCAACTGATGATATCCCCGAGTGCAACTGAGGGATATCCCGAGTGCAACTGATGATATCCCGAGTGCTGACGTGATGTATATCCGAGTGCAACTGATGATATCCCCGAGTGCAACTGATGATATCCCCGAGTGCAACTGATGATATCCCCGAGTGCAACTGATGATATCCCGAGTGCAACTGATGATATCCCCGAGTGCAACTGATGATATCCCCGAGTGCAACTGATGATATCCCCGAGTGCAGCTGATTATATCTCCGAGTGCAACTGATGATATCCCCGAGTGCAACTGATGATATCCCCGAGTGCAACTGATGATATCCCCGAGTGCAACTGATGATATCCCCGAGTGCAGCTGATTATATCCCGAGTGCAACTGATGATATCCCCGAGTGCAACTGATGATATCCCGAGTGCAACTGATGATATCCCCGAGTGCAACTGATGATATCCCGAGTGCAACTGATGATATCCCGAGTGCAACTGATGATATCCCCGAGTGCAACTGATGATATCCCCGAGTGCAACTGATGATATCCCGAGTGCAACTGATGATATCCCGAGTGCAGCTGATGTATATCCCGAGTGCAGACTGATTATATCCCGAGTGCAACTGATGATATCCCCGAGTGCAACTGATGATATCCCCGAGTGCAACTGATGATATCCCCGATTGACCAGTGCAACTGATGTATCCCCGAGTGCAACTGATGATATCCCGAGTGCAGCTGATGATATCCCGAGTGCAGATGGAATGATATCCCGAGTGCAACTGATGATATCCCCGAGTGCAACTGATGGTATCCCGAGTGCAACTGATGATATCCCCGAGTGCAACTGATGATATCCCGAGTGCAACTGATGATATCCCGAGTGCAGCTGATGTATATCCCCTGATCAGTGCAACTGATGATATCCCGAGTGAAAACTGATGATATCCCCGAGTGCAACTGATGATATCCCCGAGTGCAACTGATGATATCCCCGAGTGCAACTGATGATATCCCGAGTGCAACTGATATCCCCAAGTGCAACTGATGGTATCCCGAGTGCAACTGATGATATCCCCGAGTGCAGCTGATGATATCCCGAGTGCAACTGATATCCCCGAGTGCAGCTGTGATTGATCATAATCCGAGTGCAACTGATGATATCCCCGAGTGCAGCTGATTATATCCCCGAGTGCAACTGATGATATCCCGAGTGCAACTGATATCCCCGAGTGCAACTGATGATATCCCCGAGTGCAACTGATGATATCCCGAGTGCAACTGATGATATCCCGAGTGCAACTGATGATATCCCGAGTGCAACTGATGATATCCCCGAGTGCAACTGATGATATCCCGAGTGCAACTGATATCCCCGAGTGCAACTGATGATATCCCGAGTGCAACTGATGATATCCCGAGTGCAACTGATGATATCCCGAGTGCAACTGATGATATCCCCGAGTGCAACTGATGATATCCCCGAGTGCAACTGATGATATCCCCGAGTGCAACTGATGATATCCCGAGTGCAACTGATGATATCCCCGAGTGCAACTGATGATATCCCGAGTGCAACTCGATGATATATCCCGAGTGCAACTGATGATATCCCGAGTGCAACTGATGATATCCCGAGTGCAACTGATGATATCCCGAGTGCAACTGATGATATCCCCGAGTGCAACTGATGATATCCCCGAGTGCAACTGATGATATCCCGAGTGCAACTGATGATATCCCCGAGTGCAACTGATGATATCCCCGAGTGCAACTGATGATATCCCATGCAACTGTGCCCAGGCATGATTATATCTCCGAGTGCAACTGATGATATCCCCGAGTGCAGCTGATGATATCCCCGAGTGCAACTGATGATATCCCCGAGTGCAACTGATGATATCCCCGAGTGCAACTGATGATATCCCGAGTGCAACTGATGATATCCCCGAGTGCAACTGATGATATCCCGAGTGCAACTGATGATATCCCCGAGTGCAGCTGATTATATCCCCGAGTGCAACTGATGATATCCCCGAGTGCAACTGATGATATCCCCGAGTGCAACTGATGATATCCCGAGTGCAACTGATGATATCCCCGAGTGCAACTGATGATATCCCCGAGTGCAACTGATGATATCCCGAGTGCAACTGATGATATCCCCGAGTGAAAACTGATGATATCCCGAGTGCAACTGATGATATCCCCGAGTGCAACTGATGATATCCCCGAGTGCAACTGATGATATCCCCGAGTGCAACTGATGATATCCCGAGTGCAGCTGATGATAACCCCGAGTGATATCAGTTTTATGTTCCCGTTCACAGCACCTGATATCCATTCATTCATGGTTACGTCCACATGTACAGTTGGTGACGACCTCATTTACAGCTGGTTACGTCATTATTTACAACTGGCTACTGCCTTATTTACAGCTGGTTACGTCTTCATTTACAGCTGGTGACCTCATTTACAGCTAGTGACTAACTCATTTACAGCTAGTGATGCCCTTATTTACAGTTCATTGACAGCTAGTGACGCTTTTATTTTCAGCTCATTTACAGCTGGTGACATCTACTGCTGATGACGTCCTCATTCACAGCTGGTAACGATCTCATCTACAGTTGGTGACGGCCTCATTTACGGCTGGTGACGACCTCATTTATCAGATATAGCTGGTGATGACCTCATTTACTGCTAGTGACAGGCTCCTTTACAGCTAGTGACGGCCTCATTTACAGTTGGTGACGACCTCATTTGCAGCTGGTAACATTTGCAGCTAGTGACACCCTCATTTACAGCCAGTGACCACTTCATTTACAGCTAGTGACACCCTCATTTTTAGCTGCTGACATTTATTGCTAGTGACGATCTCATTAACAGATGGCAAGAGCCTCATTTACAGCTAGTGACGACCTATTTACAGCTGGTGACGACCTCATTTTCAGTTGGTGACATTTACAGCTAGTTGCGACCTCATTTACAGCTAGTGACGACTCCATTTACAGCTGATGGCTTCATTTACAACTAGTGACGACTAATCTGCAGCTAGTGTCGACCTCATTTGCAACTGATGACATAGCTAGTGGAGAGCTCATTTACAGCTAGTGACAATCTCATTTGCAGCTGGTGACATTTACTGTTAATGACCTCATTTACAGCTGGTGACCTCATTTACAGCTGGTGACCTCATTTACAGCTGGTGACCTCATTTACAGCTTGTGACGCTCTCACAGCTGGATACATTTGCACCTAGTGACCTCATTTACAGCTAGGGACGACCTCATTTACAGCTGATGACGACCTCATTTACAGCTGACCTCATTTACAGCTGGTGACGACCTCATTTGCAGCTGGTGACACTCGTTTGCCTCTGTTGATCACATGCGCGTTCTTCAGCATCCTCAAATCGGACCGAAACGTCGTCGTAAGACTTTGTCAATGGTCCAAGTCGGACCGAAACGTCGTCGTAAGCTTCTGTCTTTTATGTGCGGGTTATTTGTGTATTGTGTATAAATCCGTTATCATTGGTTTGAGTTCCTCGCTATTACTACTGTTCCTAAATCTCTGTTAATACACTGGCAGCTCTTAATTACTTTGTTAGCTGCTAATTATGCAATTAGGCATCTTTAAATACCCATGTTTATGACTTTTAAGTATGTTAGATACGGCTTGTGCTGGTATCTGTATTAATTAGTTATGTGTTGGTATGACACCAGTACCAGTGTCAGTTTGTTGATAATGATCCTAGTAAACACATTGTATCTTACTGAGGTTGATAATACCTTGTTTGTTTGCTGCAAACAAACTAGGCGCTCTTTAGAAGTCGTGTTTGAAGAGTTAAATACCGTTGTTGGCTGCTGTTTGTTGATGCACATTCTTTGCTACTGTTAATGTTGCTTACCGCTCCACCTCGTTTGTTACTGTTGTTTAGAGAGACACCTTGTTTGCTACTTTTGATACTGTTTATGGAGGCACATTGGTTGCTATTGTTGATACTGTTGTTTACAGAGGCACATTGATACTGTTTACAGAAGCACATTGCTACTATTTACAGAGGTACATTGTTTGCTACTATTATTTACAGAGGCACATTGTTTGCTACTGTTTACAGAGGTACATTGTCACTGTTGTTTACAGAGGTACATTGATTGCGACTTTTGTTTACAGAGGTACATTGATTGCTACTTTTCTTAACAGAGGTACATTGCTACTGTTGTTTACAGAGGTACATTGATTGCTACTTTTGTTTACAGAGGTACATTGCTACTGTTATTTGCAAAGGTACATTGCTACTGTTGTTTACAGGGGTACATTGCTACTGTTGTTTACAGAGGCCCATTGCTACTGTTTACAGACGTACATTGCTACTGTTTACAGAGACACATTGTTTGCTACTGTTGTTTACAGAGGTACATTGTTTGCTACTGTGGTTTATAAAGACACATTGTTACTGTTGTTTACAGAGGCACATTGCTACTGTTGTTTACAGAGGCACATTGCTACTGTTGTTTACAGAGGCACATTGCTACTGTTGTTTACAGAGGCACATTGCTACTGTTGTTTACAGAGGCACATTGCTACTGTTGTTTACAGAGGCACATTTCTACTGTTGTTTACAGAGGCACATTTCTACTGTTGTTTACAGAGGCACATTGCTACTGTTGTTTACAGAGGCACATTGCTACTGTTGTTTACAGAGGCACATTGCTACTGTTGTTTACAGAGGCACATTGCTACTGTTGTTTACAGAGGCACATTGCTACTGTAGTTTACAGAGGCACATTGCTACTGTTGTTTACAGAGGCACATTGCTACTGTTGTTTACAGAGGCACATTGCTACTGTAGTTTACAGAGGCACATTGCTACTGTTGTTTACAGAGGCACATTGCTACTGTTGTTTACAGAGGCACATTGTTTGCTAAGCTATTTCTGGCGTTAATGTCTTCCTAGAAATTGTTTTAACAATTTATGCAGAGTCATGTCTTTATTTATGTGTACTACGAAATTGAGAAGCTAAATTGAGGATTAAGAGAGAGAGAGAGAGAGAGGAGAGAGAGAGAGAGAGAGAGAGAGAGAGAGAGAGAGAGAGAGAGAAAATAAGGATCCGTGTTTATAAACCTAATGAGTGCGTTTTGTGTGTACGGTGAGCTGGTGGTGAGGACCAGGGTGGTGGTGAGGAGCAGGGTGGTGGTGAGGAGCAGGGTGGTGGTGAGGACCAGGGTGGTGGTGAGGAGCAGGGTGGTGGTGAGGAGCAGGGTGGTGGTGAGGAGCAGGGTGGTGGTGAGGACCAGGGTGGTGGTGAGGACCAGGGTGGTGGTGAGGACCAGGGTGGTGGTGAGGACCAGGGTGGTGGTGAGGATCAGGGTGGTGGTGAGGATCAGGGTGGTGGTGGAGGACCTGGGTGGTGGTGAGGACCAGGGTGGTGGTGAGGATCAGGATGGTGGTGAGGACCAGGGTGGTGGTGAGGATCAGGGTGGTGGTGAGGAGCAGGGTGGTGATGAGGAACAGGGTGGTGGTGAGGAGCAGGGTGGTAGTGAGGAGCAGGGTGGTGGTGAGGATCAGGGTGGTGGTGAGGATCAGTGGTGGTGAGGATCAGAGTGGTGATGAGGACCAGGGTGGTGGTGAGGATCAGGGTGGTGGTGAGGAGGAGGGTGGTGGTGAGGACCAGGGTGGTGGTGAGGAGCAGGGTGGTGGTGAGGACCAGGGTGGTGGTGAGGACCAGTGTGGTGGTAAGGACCAGGGTGGTGGTGAGAAGTAGGGTAGTGGTGAGGATCAGGGTGGTGGTGAGGACCAGGGTGATGGTGAGGACCAGGGTGGTGGTGAGGACCAGGGTGGTGGTGAGGATCAGGGTGGTGGTGAGGAGCAGGGTGGTGGTGAGGACCAGGGTGGTGGTGAGGACCAGGGTGGTGGTGAGGACCAGGGTGGTGGTGAGGAGCAGAGTGGTGGTGAGAAGCAGGGTGGTGGTGAGGAGCAGGGTGGTGGTGAGGACCAGGGTGGTGGTGAGGAGCAGGGTGGTGGTGAGGACCAGGGTGGTGGTGAGGAGCAGAGTGGTGGTGAGAAGCAGGGTGGTGGTGAGGAGCAGGGTGGTGGTGAGGAAGAGGGTGGTGGTGAGAAGCAGGGTGGTGATGAGCAGGGTGGTGGTGAGGACCAGGGTGGTGGTGAGAAGCAGGGTGGTGGTGAGGAGCAGGGTGGTGGTGAGGAGCAGGGTGGTGGTGAGGGGCAGGGTGGTGGTGAGTACCAGGATGGTGGTGAGGACCAGGGTGGTGGTGAGGATCAGGGTGGTGGTGAGGAGCAGGGTGATGGTTAGGAGCCAGGTGGTGGTGAGGACCAGGGTGGTGGTGAGGACCAGGGTGGTGGTGAGGAGCAGGGTGATGGTGAGGAGCAGGGTGGTGGTGAGGAGCAGGGTGGTGGTGAGGACCAGGGTGGTGGTGAGGAGCAGGGTGGTGGTGAGGACCAGGGTGGAGGTGAGGAACAGTGTTACAAAAAATGCGATTCTAAAAGCTTAGAGATCTCCAGTGAATACTAGAAAGGACTGCCTTTCTAACATCCAGCCTGTTACTGGGTTTTCGTAACAAGTAGTCAGTATCCTTGTCCAATTATCCATTAAAATTCAGTATTATTCAATAGTGCTTCAGGATTACAACTGGTAGGCTACTAACTAGAGAAATTAAAATTTAATAAATTTATTAAGTCTAGAGGTATATTATCAAATTAAATTAAATTAAATTAATCACAGTAATCAAATAATATCACATCTCTCGAGTTCAATATTATTGTGCTAAAAGCACATATCACATTTATAATTCTTCAGTACCGTGTGGTACATTAACATTTAATAAGATATTACAAATATGTACAAGTAAGTTTGTGTATGTGTGTAAGTGCTCTTAAGTAGTTCTCTGTCTCACGACTCGACTAGACTTAAACAAGTGACTGACAAAGTCCTCACATAAACAAACTTCTTGACCGACTGGCAACCAGAACAGTCTGCTTGAACAACAAAAAGAATGTTAAAGCCCAATAGCAATACAACAAGCAACTGCGACACAGAATCAGGAACAAGGAGATAATATAACAACACTAAGTAGGGACCATCAGCAGATCCTCCACAAAAGTTACAAAACTCCCATATTACTAAATCTAAGTTCAGCATAAGAAAATCCCCGACTGTGATAATACACAGATACCAGTACAAATTAAGTCATAAGCTATAGTTCAGGACCTGAGTTACTCAGAGTGTCTATGAGACACACAACCTCAGTACAACGTCGAAAATCACTAAGTCTATACAATGTTCTGAGAACAGAGTTCTACAGAACTAACAAGAATAATGAGACAGACAATCTGTCCAACCACCAAGAGAGTCTAGACCAGACTGAATACTTCAGACGAGGTGAGGACCCCCCCCCCCCTCGATCACGTGATAGCTCCGTGGACGGCAGTCGCCCAGCAAGAAGCCGGCAGAATAACGAGCAAAGAGCGATAATTACAGTAGTTAGACAATCAAGACTTGAACTGAGCACATAATATGTTACATCCTACCTAACAAGTCAAATAACAATATAAAGCAATACATTTACGATTTAGCTATTATCGCAAATATAAGCAATATAAAATTAAATGAAAAGGTAATAATTATATATATACATAATCATTGCAACCCATTCAGGGGTTGCAACAACCAGGGTTGTGGCGAGGACCTGGATGGTGGTGAGGACCTGGATGGTGGTGAGGACCTGGATGGTGGTGAGGACCAGGGTGGTAGTGAGGACCAGGGTGATGGTGAGGACCAGGGTGGTGGTGAGGACCTAGGTGGTGTTGAGGACCAGAGTGGTGTTGAGGACCAAAGTGGTGGCGAGGACCATGGTGGTGGCGAGGACAAGGGTGGTGGTGAGAACCAGTGGTGGTGAGGACCTTGGTGGTGGTGATGACCAGGGTGGTGGTGAGGACAAGGGAGGTGGTGAGGACCAGGCTGGTGGTGAGGAGCAGGGTGGTGGTGAGAACCAGGATGGAGGTGAGGGCCAGGGTTGAGGTGAGGACCAGTGGTGGTGAGGACCTGGGTGGTGGTGAGGACCTGGGTGGTGGTAAGGATCTGGCAGGTGGTGAGGACTAGGGTGGTGGTGAGGACCAGTGTAGGGGGTGAGGACGAGGGTGTGGTGAGGACCAGTGATAGTGAGGACCTGGGTGGTGGTGAGGACCTGATTGGTGGGAAGGACCAGGTGTTGGTGAGGACCTGGGTGGTTGTAAGGACTCGGGTAGTGGTGAGGACCTGGGTGCTGATGACCTGGGTGGTGGTGAGGACCAGGGTGGAGGTGAGGACCAGGGTGGAGGTGAGGACCAGGGTGGAGGTGGGGACCAGGGTTGTGGTGAGGACCAGGGGGTGGTGAGGACCAAGGTGGTGGTGAGGACCTAGGTGGTGGTGAGGACCTGGCTAGTGGTTAGGACCTGGCTGGTGGTGAGGACCAGGGCAGTGGTGAGAACCAGGGTGGTGGTGAGGACCAGGGTGGTGGTGAGGACCAGGGTGATGGTGAGGACCTGGGTGGAGGTGAAAACCAGGGTTATGGTGAGGACCAGTGGTGGTAAGGACCTGGGTGGTGGTGAGGACCTGGGTGGTAGTGAGGACCTAGGTGGTGGTGAGAACCAGGGTGGAGGTGAGGACCTGGGTGGTGGTGAGGACCAGAGTGGTTGTGAGAACCTGGGTGGTGGTGAGGACCTGATTGGTGGGAAGGACCAGGTGTTGGTGAGGACCTGGGTGGTTGTGAGGACCCGGGTAGTGGTGAGGACCTGGGTGGTGATGACCTGCGTGGTGGTGAGGATCAGGGTGGTGGTGAGGACCAGGGCGGTGGTGAGGACCAGGGCGGTGGTGAGCACCAGGGTGATGGTGAGGACCAGGGTGGAGGTGAGGACCTGGGTGGTGGTGGAGACCAGGGTTGTGGTTAGGACCAGGGGTGGTGAGGACCTGGGTGGTGGTGAGGACCTGGCTAGTGGTGAGGACCTGGCTGGTGGTGAGGACCAGGGTGGTGGTGAGGACCAGGGTGGTGGTGAGGACCAAGGCTGTGGTGAGCACCAGGGTGATGGTGAGGACCAGGGAGGAGTTGTGAACCTGGGTGGTGGTGGGGACCAGGGTTGTGGTGAGGACCAGGGGGTGGTGAGGACCAGGGTAATGGTGAGGACCTGGGTGGTGGTGAGAACCTGGCTAGTGGTGAGGACCTGGCTGGTGGTGATGACCAGGGTGGTGGTGAGGACCAGGGTGGTGGTGAGGACCAGTGTGGTGGTGAGGATCAGGGTGGTGGTAAGGACCAGGGTGGGGGTGGTGAGGGTCAGGGTTGTGATTGTGAGGACCAGGATGGTGGTGAGGACCAGGGTTTTGGTGAGGACCGGGGAGAGTGGTGAGGACCAGGATTGTGGTGAGAACTAGGGTGATCATAAGGACCAGGGTGGGGGTGAGGTCCAAGGTGGGAGCGAGGACCCGGGTGGTGGTGAGGACCAGAGTGTTAGTGAAGACCAGGGTTGTGGTGGTGATTACCAAGGCTGTGGCTGTGAGGACTAGGGTTGGAGTGAGGACTAGGGTTTTGGTAAGGACCAACGTGGTGGTGCTGAGGACCAGAGTGGCGGTGAAGACCACGATTGTGGTGTTGAGGACCAGGGTTCTGGTGGTGAGGACCATTGTTGTGGTGGTGAGGACCAGGGTTTTGATGAGGACCAGAGTTGTGGTTGGTGAGAACCAGTGTTGCGGTGGTGAGGACCAGGATTGTGATGAGGACCTGGGTGATGGTGGTGAGTCAATGCAGGTGTGTACTCTCCTCTTCCTGGCTGCAGGGGTCGGGTCTGCGCTCCTGACTCTGTCTATTTACCAGTTCTTTCTCTCCTAGAGCCAATAACTGCTTCTCTCTCTCGCTCTCTATCATGTTTATTCTTAATGCTTTATAAACATCCTGCCTCTGCCACTTCGTTTTTCATATTTCACTTCTTGGTCACCCTGAGGCTGAGGTAATACTTCCTAACATCCACCTGACTGAACTGAATCTATTATCTAATTTGCTCTCGAATATCTTAGTTCTCTTCACCTTATGACGTCTGGTGTATATTTTGTATGTTTTTTTCTCTATAATAATAATAATAATAATAATAATAATAATAATAATAATAATAATAATAATATAATCTAATAATAAAGCGCTAAACCAACAAGGGTTATGCAGTCTTTTCTCCCTAGTTCTTCTGTCCTCTGTTATCAGGATTCCTTCCTTCAGCTTCTGCTCAATGTTCATTTCTGTTAACTCTACGATTAATCAGATTCTCATATAATGTTGCACAAGGCCCATAGTGGCCTTGTGCGACATTGAAAGTGTGATGGGCAAATATTTTTCTTAGTATGTTTAGGTTTGAGAAGGATGTGTCTAGTATGGGCCAGTAGGCCTGCCCCAGTGCTCCTCCATTTTTTATGTTTCTGTTAAGTTAATCTGTACTTTCTCCAGTTTCTTGATTTGCTTGACGAGGTGTGTACTACAAGGCTGATAGTGAGCACTTCAAACTTCCTTGATATATATATATATATATATATATATATATATATATATATATATATATATATATATATATATATATTTACAGGCTAGTGACTGATGTATGTTTGATGTAGAAGTGTTTGGTTTCTGTTGACCTCGGGTGACGTGCTCACCCCGGGTGACGTGCTCACCCCGAGGTCTTCCTCTATGGGTGAACCATACCCCCGGGTATGGTTCACGGGCTGGAGTTTTGAGACTCTGTGACCGAGGGTTCAATCCCGGCCGGGGGTATGGTTTGTTTGCAATCGTGTCATTACGATTTCTTGAGTCTATGTCTGAAGTTTGCAGCCTTGGTTTACCAGACACAACTCTGAGCTCAGTACTGATACTTGTGGAACACCATTCGTCACCCTTGCTCGTTCCGCTGCCTCGTTATGGACAGTAACTCTGTCTTTTTTTTTTTAACGAACCGGCCGTATCCTACGAAAGCGCTTGTGAATTTCACTATTTTCTCACAGTGGTTGTTCTGCATATTGTGATATCACCTGTTTACTGTGATCTTATTGCATATTGTATATATATATATATATATATATATATATATATATATATATATATATATTATATATATATATATATATATATATATATATATATATGCAATAAGATCACAGTAAACAGGTGATTTTAGAATATGCAAAACAACCACTGTGAATGAAAAGAGAAGTTCCAAGAGCTTTCGTGACTACTCACATTATCAAGGAACAGTGAAAGTAAAGCATCAAAGGAAGGTATGTAAAGGAGTAGCCCACACCTCACTATCAGATCCCACAACGACAAAAACACCTGACGCGAGACAGCAGGCCCGCCGGCCGAACTAGACAGGTCCTTCATACAACCCACCAACTAACTATTCTACCCAAGAAATAAGAATTTTAAAAATTATTATTTGTCCAATGTATTATTAAATTCTTTCCAAATTCTATTAATTATAAATGGATCTAATTTATATAAACCAAAGGAAATATTCATATTATTGTCAAAACTGCTTTTTATGAAACAAGATTCAATTATATTCCTGTCGACCATGGACTTGCTTGATACTACTTTCAAAAAGTTGAGAAAGTAGTATCAAGCAAGTCCATGGTCGACAGGAAAATAATTGAATCTTATTTCATAAAAAGCAGTTTTGACAATAATACGAATATTTCCTTTGGTTTATATAAATAGATCCATTTATAATTAATAGAATTTGGGAAGAATTTAATAATACATTGGACAAATAATAATTTTTTAAATTTCTTATTTCTTGGGTAGAATAGTTTGTTGGTGGGTTGCATGAAGGACCTGTCTAGTTCGGCCGGCGGGCCTGCTGTCTCGCGTCAGGTGTTTTTGTTGTTGTGGGATCTGATAGTGAGGTGTGGGCTACCCCTTTATATACCTTCCTTTGATGCTTTACCTTCACTGTTCCTTGATAATGTGAGTAGTCACGAAAGCGCTTGGGAACTTCTCTATTCATTCACAGTGGTTGTTTTGTATATATATATATATATTTTTATAATATATATATATATATATGTCGTGCCGAATATGTAAAACTGGCCAATTAGCAAGAACTCATTTAAAATTAAGTCCTTTCTAAAAAATTTCTCTTATACGTTTAAAGATATATTTTTTTCATTAATGATAATGTAAAAATATTTAATTTTGCTCCAAAAGAAATCTTAGAAAACTTACCTAACCTTATTATAAAAAGAACAATTTATTTTAGCCTAACCCGACTAAATATATTTTAGATTTGTTTACAATAATTTAATACTAAACAAACACAGTGAATATATTTTTTCGTTAGGTTCAGAATGATTTTGGCGAAATTATTGCATACACAAATTTTTGCTTGTCCTATATGGCAAGATGAGCGTTGCTATTTAAGCCAAGATCGCAAGTTCTGCCTATTCGGCACGACAAAAATAATATATATATATATATATTATATATTATATATATATATATATATATATATATAAACACTGATCTCTGGCTGAAGGAGACTCGAACCTACGAACCTTGGAACAAGGTACGCAGTGCTTTACCAATCTACCCACACTGGACCAATACCTTGGAGTCCAGCTTGCATTAGACTTTGATCCAAGGCAGCCAGCTTTCAGGGAGAAGGCTTACAGCTCTTGCGAATTCCTTGCATTGTTCAAATCTCTAGTAAGGCTGATGCATGCAGGGGATGAGATGAAAAGCTGTAAGCCTTCTCTGAAAGCTGGCTGCCTTGGATCAAAGTCTAGCGCAAGCTGGACTCCAAGGTATTGGTCCAGTGTGGGTAGATTGGTAAAGCACTGAGTACCTTGTTCCAAGGTTCGTATGTTCGAGTCTCCTTCAGCCAGAGATCAGGGTTTGTGTATATTTCGCCTGCTCTTGCGAATTCCTTGCATATATATATATATATATATATATATATATATATATATATATATATACACACTTCGTGTGTGTGCTGATGTGTGGATTTGTATAAACAAGTTTATAAATTTTCAGAAAAAACAGCAAGGGAAAAACAGGAAATTGGCGAAGTTGGTGAAGAAAATGTGTGGATAGTGGCAACCGCTGCAATGAGGAGAGAGAGGAAAAGAGAATAATGGTGACTGTAGTGGAGTGACCCAGCTAATGTGGTAAATGATAGTTCCGTGGATGGTGTACTAAACTGTACTGTTGTACCTCCCAGGAGCTGTGAATCGACCCCTGTAACCATATATAGGTGATCACATTTCACAGAACGAGTAGGACTCGAACGTATGGCAGGCGAGTCCTGAAACTTGCAAGCCAGTGTGAATGACCGGTCCGTGCCGGTCTGACAAGATTCACTCAATGTTCCTGGTTGGATGTATCTTGCTAAGTGAAAAGACATAAATGCAACTAATGTGACATTTTATTGTGGCAACGTTTCGCTCTCCCTCATGGTGTAGTGGTTAACACACGGCCTGAGATTTACGTCTCTCTTACCTTAGTTCTGTGATCTGTTTGTGATGGTGTTGTTACTATTCGTGAGCTACACACACACACACACACACACAACACACACACACACACACACCACACACACACACACACACACACACACACACACACACACACATATATATGTCGTGCCGAATATGTAAAACTGGTCAATTAGCAAGAACTCATTTAAAATTAAGTCCTTTCTAAAAAGTTCTCTTATACGTTTAAACATATATTTTTTTCATTAATGTTGATGTAAAAATTTATAATTTTGCACCAAAAGAATCTTAGAAAACTTACCTAACCTTATTATAACAAGATCAATTTATTTTAGCCTAACCCAACTAAATATATTTTCGATTTGTTTACAATAATTTAATACTAAACAAACAGATGTGAAGTTAGTGAGGACAATCAAATCGGTCGAGGACCAGGCAGGACTACAAAGAGACCTGGACAGGCTACAAGCCTGGTCCAGTAACTGGCTCCTTGAATTCAACCCGCCATATGCAAAGTCATATGCAAAGATTGGGGAAGTGCAAAGAAGACCGCAGACACAGTACAGTCTATATGGCCAAAGACCGCAAACCTCACTCAAGGAAAAAGTTGTGGGGGTGAGTATAACACCGAACACATCTCCTGAGGCGCACATCAGTCAGATAACTGCTGCAGCATACGGGCGTCTGGCAAACCTAAGAATAGCGTTCCGATGCCTCAGTAAGGAATTGTTCAAGACTCTGAACACCATATACGTCAGGCCCATACTGGAGTATGCAGCACCAGTTTGGAATCCACACCTGGTCAAGGGCGTCAAGGTTTACAACAAGATTAGTCCCAGAACTAAGGGGATTGTCCTACGAAGAAAGGTAAAGAGAAATTGGCCTGACGACACCGGAGGACAGGAGGGTCAGGGGAGACATGATAACGACATATAAAATACTGCGTGGAATAGACAAGGTGGACAAAAACAGGATGTTCAAGAGATGGGACACAGAAACAAGGGGTCACTATTTAAAGTTGAAGACTCAGATGAGTCAAAGGGATGTTAGGAAGTATTTCTTCAGTCATAGAGTTGTCAGGCCGTGGAATAGCCTAGAAAGTGACGTAGTGGAGGCAGGAACCATACATAGTTTTAAGACGAGGTTTGATAAAGCTCATGGAGCAGGAAGAGAGTGGACCTAGTAGCAATCATTGAAGAATCGGGGGCCAGAGCTATGACTCGATCCCTGATTACAAATAGGTGAGTACACACACACCATGAAAAAATATCTTTGAAAAGGTAGAGAAGACAAAGAAAGAATAAGGAATGAGATCAAGACAGATAACGAGAGGAAAAAAACCCAAACACAAGTGAACATCAGAAAGTGTTGCAAGATGAATGTTGAGAAAGTAAAGGTGGCAATTAGGGAAGCTTTTGAATCTTATAATTGAAAGTTTGGAAGCTATGTTGAAAGAAATAATCAAGATGGTTGAGGAAAGGCGAAAAGGCTTAACCAGGCAGCAGGTGAAGAGAAAGTGAGTCTTCTGTGTGTGTGTGTGTGTGTGTGTGTGTGTGTGTGTGTGTGTGTGTGTGTGTGTGTGTGTGTGTGTTGTTGTTATATATATATATATATATATATATATATATATATATATATATATATAATATTAATAATATATAATATATGTGCCTAAGTAACTTCATTAAAATATTAAATTACTTTTCTAAAATTTTCTCTTATGCGTTTAAAGGTATATTTTTTTTCATTAATGTTAATGTAAATTTTTTTTAATTTTGAACCAAAAGAATCTTGGAAAACTTACTTAACCTTATTATAACAAGAACAATTTATTTTATCCTAACCCAACTAAATATATTTTAGATTTGTTTGCAATAATTTAATGCTAAACAAACACAATGAAATATATTTTTTTCGTTAGGTTCAGAAATTGATTTTTGCGAAATTATTGCATACACAAATTTTCGCTTGCCTTATTAGGCAAGATGAGCGTTGCTATTTAAGCCAAGATCGCAAGTTTTACATATTCGGCACGATATATAATATATATATATTATATATATATATAATATATATATATATATATAATTATATATAGTATTTTCTTTTTATTAGCACACTGGCCGATTCCCACCAAGGCAGGGGCCCGAAAAAAAATTACTTTCACCATCATTCACTCCATCACTGTCTTGCCAGAAGGGTGCTTTACACTCAGTTTTTAAACTGCAACATTAACACCCCTCCTTCAGAGTGCAGGCACTGTACTTCCCATCTCAGGACTCAAGTCCGGCCTGCCGTTCTCTGAATCCCTTCATAAATGTTACTTTGCTCACACTCCAACAGCACGTCAAGTATTAAAAACCATTTGTCTCCATTCACTCCTATCAAACACGCTCACGCATGTCCGCTGGAAGCCCAAGCCCCTCTCACACAAAACCTCCTTTATCCCCTCCCTCCAACCTTTCCTAGGCCGACCCCTACCCCGCCTTCCTTCCACTACAGACTGATACACTCTTGAAGTCATTCTGTTTCGCTCCATTCTCTATACATGTCCGAACCTCCTCAACAACCATTCCTCAGCCCTCTGGACAACAGTTTTGGCAATCCCGCACCTCCTCCTAACTTCCAAACTACGAATTCTCTGCATTATATTCACACCACACATTGCCCTCAGACATAACATCTCCACTGCCTCCAGCCTTCTCCTCGCTGCAACATTCATCACCCTTGCTTCACACCCATATAAGAGCGTTGGTAAAACTATACTCTCATACATTCCCCTCTTTGCCTCCAAGGACAAAGTTCTTTGTCTCCACAGACTACTAAGTGCACTGCTCACCCTTTTCCCCCATCAATTCTATGATTCACCTCATCTTTCATAGACCCATCCGCTGACACGTCCACTCCCAAATATCTGAATACATTCACCTCCTCCATACTCTCTCCCTCCAATCTGATACCCAATCTTTCATTACCTAATCTTTTTGTTATCCTCATAACCTTACTCTTTCCTGTATTCACTTTTAATTTTCTTCTTTTGCATAACCTACCAAATTCATCCACCAATCTCTGCAACTTCTCTTCAGAATCTCCCAAGAGCACAGTGTCATCAGCAAAGAGCAACTGTGACAACTCCCACTTTATGTGTGATTCTTTATCTTTTAATTCCACGCCTATAGGCAAGACCCTCGCATTTACTTCTCTTACAACCCCATCTATAAATATATTAAACAACCAGGGTGACATCACACATCCTTGTCTAAGGCCTACTTTTACTGGGAAATAATCTCCCTCTTTCCTACATACACTAACTTGAGCCTCACTATCCTCGTAAAAACTCTTCACTGCTTTTAGTAACCTACCTCCTACACCATACACCTGCAACATCTGCCACATTGCCCCCCTATCCACCCTGTCATACGCCTTTTCCAAATCCATAAATGCCACAAAAACCTCTTTAGCCTTATCTAAATACTGTTCACTTATATGTTTCACTGTAAACACCTGGTCCACACACCCCCTACCTTTCCAAAGCCTCCTTGTTCATCTGCTATCCTATTCTCCGTCTTACTCTTAATTCTTTCAATAATAACTCTACCATACACTTTACCAGGTATACTCAACAGACTTATCGCCCTATAATTTTTGCACTCTCTTTTGTCCCCTTTGCCTTTATACAAAGGAACTATGCATGCTCTCTGCCAATCCCTAGGTACCTTACCCTCTTCCATACATTTATTAAATAATAGCACCAACCACTCCAAAACTATATCCCCACCTGCTTTTAACATTTCTATCTTTATCCCATCAATCCCAGCTGCCTTACCCCCTTTCATTTTACCTACTGCCTCACGAACTTCCCCCACACTCACAACTGTCTCTTCCTCACTCCTACAAGATGTTATTCCTCCTTGCCCTATACACGAAATCACAGCTTCCCTATCTTCATCAACATTTAACAATTCCTCAAAATATTCCTTCCGTCTTCCCAATACCTCTAACTCTTCATTTAATAACTCTCCTCTCCTATTTTTAACTGTCAAATCCATTTGTACTCTAGGCTTCCTTAACTTGTTAATCTCACTCGAAAACTTTTTCTTTTTTTCAACAAAATTTGTTGATAACATCTCACCCACTCTCTCATTTGCTCTCTTTTTTCTTTGCTTCACCACTCTCTTAACATCTCTCTTTTTCTCCATATACTCTTCCCTCCTTGCATCACTTCTATTTTGTAAAAACTTCTCATATGCTAACTTTTTCTCCCTTACTACTCTCTTTACCATATCATTCCACCAATCTCTCCTCTTCCCTCCCGCACCCACTTTCCTGTAACCACAAACTTCTGCTGAACACTCTAACACTACATTTTTAAACCTACCCCATACCTCTTCGACCCCATTGCCTATGCTCTCATTAGCCCATCTATCCTCCAATAGCTGTTTATATCTTACCCTAACTGCCTCCTCTTTTAGTTTATAAACCTTCACCTCTCTCTTCCCTGATGCTTCTATTCTCCTTGTATCCCATCTACCTTTTACTCTCAGTGTAGCTACAACTAGAAAGTGATCTGATTGATATATATATATATATATATATATATATATATATATATATATATATATATATATATTTTATATTTATGTGTGTGTGTGTGTGTGTGTGTGTGTGTGTATGTCGTGCCGAATAGGTAAAACTGGTCAGTTAACAAAACTCAGTTAAAATTAAGTTCTTTCTACAATTTTCTTTTATACGTTTAAATATATATTTTTTCATTTATTATTAATTTTGTACCAAAAGAACTTTAGGTAACTTACCTAACCTTATTAGAATAAGGGCAATTATTTTAGCCTAATCCAGCTAAACATATTTTAGATAAGTTTACAATAATTTAATAATAAACACAATGAAATATATTTTTTTCATTAGGTTCGGAATGATTTTTGCGAAATTATTGCAAACACAAATTTTCTCTTGCTTTATTCAGCAAGAAGAGCGTTGCTATATAAGCCAAAATCGCAAGTTTTACCTATTCGGCATGACACATACACACACATATATATGTATATATAAAGGGTTCACTCCTCTAGTGTAATATGTGGAGCCCCTTAATCTTAGAGAAGTAAAATGTCTTCTCTTATGAAGAGTCTAGAGTCCTCGTAACTACTGGTCTTATACCATCCCGGTGGATGGAGTGATGTGTACCTTGTTCACTTCTCACAGGGCTATGCATGGGAACATCAGATCGAGTCCTGGCCAGCAGCAGTTCTGTTCCTGATATATATATATATATATATATATATATATATATATATATATATATATATATATATATATATATATATATATATATATATATATATATATATATGTCGTGCCGAATAGGCAGAACTTGCGATCTTGGCTTAAATAGCAACGCTCATCTTGCCATATAGGACGAGTGAAAATTTGTGTATGCAATAATTTCGCCAAAATCATTCCGAACCTAACGAAAAAAATATGTATCACTGTGTTTGTATAGTATTAAATTACTGTAAACAAATCCAAAATATATTTAGTTGGGTTAGGCTAAAATAATTGCGCTTGTTATAATAAGGTTAGGTAAGTTTTCTAAGTTCCTTTTGGTGCAAAATTATAAATTTTTACATCAACATTAATGAAAAAAATATATCTTTAAACGTACAAGAGAACATTTTAGAAAGGACTTAATTTTAAATGAGTTCTTGCTAATTGGCCAGTTTTACCTATTAGGCACGAATATATATATATATATTATATATATATATATATATATATATATATATTATATATATATATAATATATATATATATATATGTCGTGCCGAATAGGCAGAACTTGCGATACGTTCTTGGCTTAAATGAAACGTTTCATCATTGCCATATTGGAAAGTCGAAAAATTTGTGTATCAATATTTCGCCAAAATTATTCTGACTAACGAAAAAAAATATATTTACTGTTGTTTGTTTAGTTATAAATTATATTGTAACAAATCTTAAAATAAATTTAGTTGGTTAGGCTTAAAAATAAATTGTTCTTTTTATAAAAGGTTAGTAAGTTTTCTAAGATTCTTTTGACAAAATTATAAAAATTTAATTAAATTAATGAATAAAAAATATTTTAAAGTATAAAGAATTTTTTAGAATAGGACTAATTTTAAAATTTTTAATTGACCATTTTACATATTCAAATATATATATATCAATAAGATCACAATAAACAGGTGATATCAGAATTTGCAAAACAACCACTGTGAAGAATAGTGAAATTTCAAGCGCTTTCGTGACTTCTCACATTATCAAGGAACTGTAAAAACATAGTTGCATAGTTCTTTGATAATGTGAGAAGTCATGAAAGCGCTTGGAATTTCACTATCCTTTCACAGTGGTTGTGTTGCATGCATATATATATATATATATATATATATATATATATATATATATATATATATATATATATATATATATATATATAATATGTATATATATATATATATATATATATATTATATTATAAATATATGTATATATATATAATATAATATATTTATAGTGTGTGTGTGTGTCGGGGATTATTTTTATAAAAGGCACAAATTTGAATAGCATACAGCATATCAGTTCCGAATCTCCTCCAGTTCCTCTGAAGCTAAATGCGAGACAAGTATGCAGCAAGCATTTCCCCTCTGGATGGCCACGTCAAGGCGCTGGAACATAAAAGTGACCACCCTTGAATCACTAGTGGAGTCACTGAGTCTGAAACTCAATTGTTTATGGAAACGTGTTGCATTCTTTTCCCTTGATTCTAGGTTCTCCGATCCCACTGGGACAAATTGGTAGTGATGGCTTATGTCTCTTTACTTACTGATCTTGTACTCCTTCCTGTCGTCTACAGCACGTCCATGTTGCCCAACACTGTGACAGATGTAGGTGTCAGCTAGCATCGACACGCAGGTCCCATGTTAAAAGCTTGCCATTCTTCAAGGAGAGATGGTAATCCCGTTGGGGCGGTTTGAGAGGTGAGTATTGTTGGATGCTAGGGATCGAGGCTTTCTCTCGGCTGGACACTCAGCTGTAGCCAGGCTCTTCATTACGATGTCATTGACTTCGTTGTGCCTCGCTTGCCAACCCTTGATTTTGGAGCAGTTGAGACCATGCAGACCATATTAGTCAGTTTGCTCACTGCCGCAAATACATGTATATTCCATGTGAATTGGGGCAGTGAGGCGGAGAGGCGCTGGAATATAGAGGGTCTATGGGTAGAGGCGTGTTTCGATTGCCGAAATGGGAACCGTTTGGTGGAAGTCCCCAGAGTTAGATGCACTCACATCTTGGAGACAAGCAAACTCCCTGTTGGATGATGCGGCCAATGAGTATGTTATGCATCATCTGGACTGTTTGTAGTCCAGTGCTGCACTAGGTTTTGGTTCTGGAAGAAAGAGTCTCCCATTTGTTAACGGCACTGGTGTAGCTAGGATCATGTATTCCTGCTGAGTCACCGAGGTTGTCTGGAAGAATTTGCTTTTATCCGATGCGATGGAGGAGGATAGGAAATCTGGCAGGATAATCTGGGAAGATTTGTGTATTTCAAGCCCCCCAAGCTTGACTGGTAGTGAGGCTTGCAACCACTGTCCATCCTCAAGGGAAAGATTCAGTACACTCTCTGGCATGGTCTTTAGGAGTGAGTCATATTCCTTGAGTCTTGGACTGTTGAAGGCTGGGAGGGACAGGCACCTGGTAAGTAGGTAGAAGACATCATGTGTATCAGTGTCTTTTATCTTCCCTCCCATAATCCTAAGATCTGAGATTTTTTCTAGAATCAGGTCACTAGCACTGTACCCGAGAGGAGCACCAAGGAGAATGCTACTGGCTGGATCAGTGTCTCTTGCTCTTGGCAAAGCAGCACTAATACCATCAGTGATCTGTTAGTTGGTAGAAACTAGCATTTAGAGGGTTTTAAAGACAGGCCCAGGCTTTCTCCCATGTCTTTTATTTCCTGATGTCCTCTAGGACAGATTCTGTAGTGCCAGCCAGGGCACCATCATCCAAGAACTGGATATATTTAAGTGAAAATATATTTAACATAAATACAGGTACAATATATATTGTAGCTTTTTAATAAATCGTGTTTTTTCATGATAATGTGAAAGGAGCCAACTAGGTGTATGTTGGAGGAGAATCAAAATGCCAGGAACTGGAACAGAGAATGAAACCTTTCGGCTGAGATAAAGGAAAAAACAAATGCAATGACTCACTTGCCTGTTTATGGGACATCTTTACTGGATACATTTCGGTCCTAGGATCTTAGCCACTCCACATTCGGTCCTAGAACCGAAACGTGTGTGTGTGTGTGTGTGTGTGTGTGTGTGTGTGTGTGTGTGTGTGTGTGTGTGTGTGTGTGGTGTGTGTGTGTGTGTGTGTGTCCTTCCGTATTTATCGTATCGTTACATCTTGTTCTTTCGTGACAAAAAAAAAAACTGAAATGTTAAAAAAAACAATCTATGAGAAAGTGTATATACGCGGATAACTTCACACCTCTGTGTATATACACTGAAAGAAACTCTCATTGTATATATACCTGAAATATCTCTGTGTAAATACCTTTGACCCGAATATGGCCTAATCCCGCGAGATTTAGCTGCACTGGGATCAAAATATACAATAAGAGAGATTTCAAGTGTAGGTGTACACAGGTCCTGTGTGCATTATAAATGATGTGAAGAAAACCTTTCGAACATCTGAGAAAAACATCTGGCGGTGGTTGATGTTTACAAAACTATCATCAATCAGAACATCATCGTTGTGGCAAAATTGATTATTATTGCCGTTGCGTGGAGCAGTAAACCCATAGTGGCCATGCAGCTCATGGCTGGGAAGGTTGAGCTTCGACTCAAGGCAAGGGGAAAGGCCAGGTTCAGTTCCGTGTATGTAGAACCCCACTTCCTTCCCCCCACTAGCATCAAAGAACCCCCACTGAGTTGTGAGGTCGTATACAATACTGTTATGTATGCTTGCAGCCACATTGAAAAAAAATGTATACAAGGTAAATACGAAGTATTTTGTGCCAACATTAGTGAACACAGACGGTGTCAAGAACCTGCAATTGAAGGCGCATACAATACTTTATAAAGGGCGACATGCAACAAATGTATATACATTAATTATGCAATATAAGTTATGAAGAGAGAATAAAGGAACAACATTTCTCTTCCCTAAAAAAAAAAAAAAGAAAAAAAAGGGAAAAAAGAGGAGACGTGAAAATCATGTGTCGTGTGAAGACACAATACAACAGAGGAATTTGCTTTTTTTTTTGGAATGAACAGCAAGGAGGAGGAGGAGGAGGAGAGGAGAGGACACTCCAACAGCAGGTAGTAGATCGGAGGCAAACTTTTCCAATACTGAATACGTATAGTGTCTCGAATTTCAGTGTTATACTCAGTTACAGTGATCTTCGCCCTTACAGTGACCTTCACTCTTACAGTGACCTTTGCAGTGATTTTCACCAGTACAGTGATTTTTACAGTGATCTTCACCCTTACATTGATTTCTACCTTACAGTGATCTTCACCCTTACATTGATTTCTACCTTACAGTGATCTTCACCCTTACTTGATTTCTACCTTACAGTGATCTTCACCCTTACAGTGATCGTCACAATTGCATTGACTTCTTCCTTACAGTGCTCCAGACGGTACACACTCACACTCTAACGCTGCTTCATGTCATTACTCTCACACAATGTCTTATACTCCACAAACGACTCACACGCAGCGAAAAGACAAATACTGAGAGGCCCTTCACTGAGACATTTCGCCCGAGGACAGGCTTCTTCAGTCAACACACAGGCACGTACTACAGGAAAATAAGTACAGATGTAGTCATTTGAGTGGCGGGGTCAGTCAGGTGACTGTGTTGGGTGACTCGCTGGTTGGGACGACTGCAAGAGGTCTTCCAGTTGCTGGTTGGGACGACTGCAAGAGGTCTTCCAGTTGCTGGTTGGGACCACTGCAAGGGATCTTCCAGTCGCTGGTTGGGACCACTGCAAGAGGTCTTCCAATCGCTGGTTGCCACGAATACAAGAGGTCTTCCAGTTGCTGGTTGGGACCACTGCAAGGGGTCTTCCAGTTGCTGGTTGGGACCACTGCAAGAGGTCTTCCAGTTGCTGGTTGGGACACTGCAAGAGTTTCATTGCTGTTGGGGCCACTGCAAGGTCTTCAGACAGCTGTATGGGATCAACGCAAGAGGTCTTCAAAACCGGTTGCAACAAAACAAGAGGTCTTCCAGTTGCTGTTGGACCACTGCAAGGGTTTTCCAGTGCTGGTTGGACAACTGCAAGAGGCTTCCAGTCCTTAATCTGACGACTTGTTATGTAAGCTGACATGTATGTATACAATATCACAGATGAGAATTAAACACATGTGCAACATTCGGGACCTCATTTAGACGTTTACCTCATGCTTTTATACAGGCGTATTGAAGTATAAAGTTATAAAATAGATGAGTAATCATCCTGAAAGGACTGATTACTCATTTTGTTATAGTCATTCTTCTTATTAGGTCCTTGAATTTGTATTTACAAAGCCACTGGATGGTGAAACGTCTACAAATTAAGATACCCAAATGTTGCACATGTGTATGATTCTTCATAATTTAAGCTGAGTTTGTGTTTTACGCTCCCTGATTCAGCTGGACGGTATTTTGCGTTTGAATTAGCGCAGCTTCCAGGCATCTACGTTGTGTTGTGTCACTTTATGTGAGCAGCAGCCTACACAATAGACTTCTTCGGTCGAATACAGAGGTGTCAGCTGAAGCATTAGAGATGTTAAGACGATGTAATCAGTCCACCTTACTACTGCTCGTGTGTCTTACTGATCAACCTGTCGGTATTGTGTTCTAGTATTATATTCACAAGTACTTTGGTGTTCTTTCAAACTGATGTGTAGGCTACTTGAAGTCTGATGTATTTCTGGCCACTATGACTACAAAATGATGTACACCCTTGCGTTGTCGTGGTCCTGGCGGTGGTCTTTGTGCCTGGTCATATCTTTGATGGTGATGGATAAGATAGTGGCAACATATGTTAAGTAAAAAGACACAAGTGCAGTTAATGTGATATTTTATTGTGGCAACGTTTCGCTTTTCAAAAGCTTTGTCAAGCCGTAACAGCTTGATAAAGCTCCTGGAGAGCGAAACGTTGCCATAATAAAACGTCACATTAGCTGTACTTGTGTTCTTTTGCCTAACATATTGTCGGTAATTCTACCAACATTAATACAACATATATGTTGTTTTTGGCGAGGGTGAGTTTAATATATTCTGCTAAAATTTCCTGTACACATCATCCGACATTGCTGGGACCATGTATACAAAAATCATCACCTCACTGACAACAACACGGAAACCTACCGACAGGCCTCACTGCAGTAAGGTTTCCGTGTTGTTCTCAGGTTTCAGTAAGGTGAAGATTTTGTATGCATGATCCATGCAATGTTGGATCATGACCGCAGGAACTTTCGGCATCTGGAGGATGCTGGAATGCTGAACTCCTCCAAATATTCAGGTCTGTGGATGATACAGACGCCCAAAATTCGTGGCACTGAACGCACCTCGTGTGGTTCTTTGCCTGTGCCGTGAGTAGAACTGTATCGTGTAGCTCTGAATAGTTCTCGGCAATCTTTGAATCTGAAGCGGCTGTCTTGTTTAATGAGGGAAAGGAAGTCTGTTATTAACGTCTCCTGAGGGAGTCCTGGTTGAACCATCTGTGGGCAGTGAACGGTACATCGTCCACACAGCGAGATCATGTGACCACTTTTGGCTGTGATGTTGGTGAACATTTTAGTCTCCAGTGATTCATTATACTGATTCACTAGAGCAACACTGACTAGTGAACCCCTGACCATGCAAGTCACCCCGGTGACCTCACTGACCTGACCATTCACCTAAATTACGCTTGTGTAATTTTTTTTGTACGTCCCCGTGTATTGACTGCCTACTTCAGTCCAGAAGTCGAGGGACTGAATAAGCCACTCGTGGCAAAGCGTTTTCTCTATTAAATGTCTTTTCCACATCGCATCGGCATCACCTTCCATTTTTCATTGACTGGCGAAGTCTATCCACGAGCGAAACGTCCCAATGGAGTTAGTCTCTTCAACCACGTCTCTCCACCAACCACTTTGCAACCTGCTATTGCCAGGTCACGTGATACCGGTAAGGGGGGCTCTCAATCCAAGGAATTGCAGCTACCCTTCCTCCTCATCCGTGGCTCGAACCTCACGTATCCCCCCGTCTACCCACAAGACCTACACGACCCCCTACGGGTTCAGAGCTTCCCCATGAACGCAAATATCAATAACATTATCATCAACTAACTGTTACGAAATAACGAGAGACAGAAACACTTGTTACAAGCAATAATTTTCCATAACTGTTGTCAGCCAATCGTGCTTCATTAACGTTATATTGATAATTAACACATTTAAAGCCTCGTTATTAATAAATGACTCGTTGATTAAGCGTAGTAACGTCGCTGTAAACGATTAATTATGAATTACAATAAACCTTGTATTCTTTGTTAATACAATGTTATAAATTCCTTCTTGTTAAGTGGTTCTAATTGCATTATTATTATTATTATTATTATTATTATTATTATTATTATTATTATTATTATTATTATTATTATTATTAACACTACTACTAATAATAATTAATAAATAATTAAGGTATCTCCCCCTACCTATTCGTGAATGAATGGATGAAGTTGAGGTTGTGTATGATGGATGAAGTTAAGGTTGTGTATGATGGATGAAGTTGAGGTTGTGTATGATGGATGAAGTTGAGGTTGTGTATGATGGATGAAGTTGAGGTTGTGTATGATGGATGAAGTTGAGGTTTTGTTATGATGGATGAAGTTGAGGGTTTGTGTAGGGATGGATGAAGTGTGGTTGTGTATGATGGAATGAATTTGAGGTTGGTATGATGGATGGAAGTTGGAGGATGTGTTGATGGATGAAGTTGAGGTTGTGTATGTGGATGAAGTTGTGGTTGTGTATGATGGATGAAGTTGTGGTTGTGTATGATGGATGAGTTGGGTTGTGTATGATGGTAAAGTTGAGGTTGTGTATTGATGGGATGAAGTTGAGGTTGTGTATGTTGATGAAGTTGAGTGTGTGTAGATGGATGAAGTTGAGGTTGTGATGATGGATGAAGTTGAGGTTGTGCTATATGGATGTGAATTGAGGTTGTGTATGATGGATGAAGTTGAGGTTGTGTTATGTGGATGAAGTTGAGGTTGTGTATGATGGAAATTGAAGTAAGGTTGTGTATGATGGATGAAAGTTAAGGTTGTGTATTGATGGATGAATTTGAGGTTGTGTATGATGGATGAAGTTGAGGTTGTGAAATGATGGATGAAGTTGTGGTTGTGTATGATGGATGAAGTTGTGGTTTTTATTGATGGATGAAGTTGAGGTTGTGTATGATGGATGAAGTTGAGGTTGTGTATGGATGGTTTGAAAGTTGTGGTTGTGTATGAGGATGAAGTTAGGTTGTGTATGATGGATGAAGTTAAGGTTGTGTATGATGGATGAAGTGAGGTTTGTGTATGATGGATGAAGTTGAGGTTGTGTATCGAAGGATGAAGTTGAGGGTTGTGTATGATGGATGAAGTTAGAGGTTGTGTATGATGGATGAAGTTAGGTTGTGTATGATGGATGAAGTTAAGTTGTGTATGATGGTATGAAGTTGAGGTTGTGTATGATGGATGAAGTTGAGGTTGTTATATGGATGAAGTTGTGTTGTGTATGATGGATGAATGTTGTGGTTCGTGTATGAGATGTAGTTGAGGTTGTTATGATGGAATGAAGTTGTAGTTGTGTATGATGGATGAAGTTGAGGTTTGTTATGATGGATGAAGTTTATAGGTTGTGTATGATGGATGAAGTTGAGAGTTGTGTATGATGGAATGAAGTTGAGGTTGTGTATGATGGATGAAGTTTGGTTGTGTATGATTGGATGAGTTGTGGTTGTGTATGATGGATGAAGTTAAAGGTTTGTGTATGATGGCATGAAGTTAAGGTTGTGTATGATGGATGAAGTTGAGGTTGTGTATGATGGATGAAGTTAAGGTTGTGTATGATGGATGAAGTTAAGGTTGTGTATGATGGATGAAGTTGAGGTTGTGTATGATGGATGAATGTGTGTGTATGATGGATGAAGTTAAGGTTGTGTTGATGGTAATGAAGTTAAGGTTGTGTATGATGGATGAAGTTGAGGTTGTGTATGATGGATGAAGTTTGTGGTTGTGTATGATGGATGAAGTTAAGGTTTGTGTATGATGGATGAAGTTAAGGTTGTGTATGATGGATGAAGTTGAGGTTGTGTATGATGGATGAAGTTAAGGTTGTGTATGATGGATGAAGTTAAGGTTGTGTATGATGGATGAAGTTGAGGTTGTGTATGATGGATGAAGTTGTGGTTGTGTATGATGGATGAAGTTGTGGTTGTGTATGATGGATGAAGTTGAGGTTGTGTATGATGGATGAAGTTAAGGTTGTGTATGATGGATGAAGTTAAGGTTGTGTATGATGGATGAAGTTGAGGTTGTGTATGATGGATGAAGTTAAGGTTGTGTATGATGGATGAAGTTAAGGTTGTGTATGATGGATGAAGTTAAGGTTGTGTATGATGGATGAAGTTAAGGTTGTGTATGATGGATGAAGTTGAGGTTGTGTATGATGGATGAAGTTGAGGTTGTGTATGATGGATGAAGTTGAGGTTGTGTATGATGGATGAAGTTGAGGTTGTGTATGATGGATGAAGTTGAGGTTGTGTATGATGGATGAAGTTGAGGTTGTGTATGATGGATGAAGTTGAGGTTGTGTATGATGCATGAAGTTGAGGTTGTGTATGATGGATGAAGTTGAGGTTGTGTATGATGGATGAAGTTGAGGTTGTGTATGATGGATGAAGTTGAGGTTGTGTATGATGGATGAAGTTGAGGTTGTGTATGATGGATGAAGTTGAGGTTGTGTATGATGGATGAAGTTAAGGTTGTGTATGATGGATTGAAGTTGAGGTTGTGTATGATGGATGAAGTTGAGGTTGTGTATGATGGATGAAGTTGAGGTTGTGTATGATGGATGAAGTTGAGGTTGTGTATGATGGATGAAGTTGAGGTTGTGTATGATGGATGAAGTTGAGGTTGTGTATGATGGATGAAGTTGAGGTTGTGTATGATGGATGAAGTTAAGGTTGTGTATGATGGATGAAGTTGAGGTTGTGTATGATGGATGAAGTTGAGGTTGTGTATGATGGATGAAGTTGAGGTTGTGTATGATGGATGAAGTTAAGGTTGTGTATGATGGATGAAGTTAAGGTTGTGTATGATGGATGAAGTTAAGGTTGTGTATGATGGATGAAGTTAAGGTTGTGTATGATGGATGAAGTTAAGGTTGTGTATGATGGATGAAGTTGAGGTTGTGTATGATGGATGAAGTTGAGGTTGTGTATGATGGATGAAGTTGAGGTTGTGTATGATGGATGAAGTTAAGGTTGTGTATGATGGATGAAGTTGAGGTTGTGTATGATGGATGAAGTTGAGGTTGTGTATGATGGATGAAGTTGAGGTTGTGTATGATGGATGAAGTTGAGGTTGTGTATGATGGATGAAGTTGAGGTTGTGTATGATGGATGAAGTTGAGGTTGTGTATGATGGATGAAGTTAAGGTTGTGTATGATGGATGAAGTTGAGGTTGTGTATGATGGATGAAGTTGAGGTTGTGTATGATGGATGAAGTTGAGGTTGTGTATGATGGATGAAGTTGAGGTTGTGTATGATGGATGAAGTTGAGGTTGTGTATGATGGATGAAGTTGAGGTTGTGTATGATGGATGAAGTTAAGGTTGTGTATGATGGATGAAGTTGAGGTTGTGTATGATGGATGAAGTTGAGGTTGTGTATGATGGATGAAGTTGAGGTTGTGTATGTGGATGAAGTTGAGGTTGTGTATGATGGATGAAGTTGAGGTTGTGTATGATGGATGAAGTTGAGGTTGTGTATGATGGATGAAGTTGAGGTTGTGTATGATGGATGAAGTTAAGGTTGTGTATGATGGATGAAGTTGAGGTTGTGTATGATGGATGAAGTTGAGGTTGTGTATGATGGATGAAGTTGAGGTTGTGTATGATGGATGAAGTTGAGGTTGTGTATGATGGATGAAGTTGAGGTTGTGTATGATGGATGAAGTTGAGGTTGTGTATGATGGATGAAGTTAAGGTTGTGTATGATGGATGAAGTTGAGGTTGTGCATGATGGATGAAGTTAAGGTTGTGTATGATGGATGAAGTTGAGGTTGTGCATGATGGATGAAGTTAAGGTTGTGTATGATGGATGAAGTTGAGGTTGTGTATTTCGAAACGCTTCGAAATAAAGATACCTAATTGTTGTATATATGTCTTACCTAACAAAAAGAAAGCCGGCAGCATGCATGAACATTTCGGACAGACTAATCCTAGTGTTCACACATTACTTAAAACTAGACAGAAGTTACAGTCGTAAATTTTAATTATGCATTTAAAAAAAATATTACAATTACTACAGTTTATAATAGTACGATTTTAGATCTGCATTAATAGTTTAGTGATTTTATTTAAGTGGAATTTCTATCCAAACAGCAGGTTGTGGGTTTTATTTATATTGAGGGTGAGTTTGTTGGTGATCGTCCACGTCGATATTTTTAGTAGTTCCTTGTTAACAGTGTAATTAAGCATAGCTGTGTATGAGTGGGAGAAGACACAAGTGGTGTTACTTGCTAGTGGAACTGGTTTAACGAGACAAGATTGCCTGAGCTTGCTACCATCTGCAGCTCATAAGACTGCCATCCCCACGAGCCCTTTTAGGGCGGGGCAGATGGCAGACCAGAGGCCTAGCTTCTCCCTACGAGCCCCGTGAGGGCGGGGAATGTGGCTAGGCCTGGGGACAGTTGGTCCCAAAGATGAGGGGGTACTTGTACCTCCTCCCATGGGAGACTTAAGTCTCGAGACACTCCCCAGATAGGGAGCCAAGGCCGGGTCACCACTACTTGGAAAAGACCCGGGCCGGGAGAGTACCGGGGAATAAAAAAAAAAAAACGAGACAAGATGCGTTGGGAAGATAATTGATGTTAATGAGAAAGAACAGAGGGCCAAGGAGACTACCTCAGGGCACTCGTATGGATACAGGCTGAGTAGACGAGGTTACACCGATTATGGAGACTTTTGGATATCTGTTGCTTGGATAAGATTTTTAGGTATGCAAGGGTACAGGATCCACTGTATCAAATGCTTTCCGAAACTCTATGAAGAATCCAAGAGCATATTATTATTTTTTCAGTGCTACGTAAAGGAGTTCATACATATGTATAATAGCATCATTTGCATAGGCTTGGCTGAAGGCACGAATATATACTACTTAACTTACATTCTCAACCTAGCTAAAGCTATGTAAATATCATCTAGACTTACCATTAATTCAGTAAGGACTTACAACTGAATTATCATTACAATTAAGGTGTAGGAAGCAGAAAGACTGACGGATTTGTGTGCCCACCAACACTCTCGTCTTAGAAACACTCCACTTCCTTCTTAACTCTTACCCTCTTCTTTACCACCCCCTTCCTAACTCCCACCCTCCTTAACTCCCACCCCCCCTTCTTAACTCCTCCCTTCTTAACTCTTGGTTGAGATTCCTGAATGCTTCTCTCAGAGTTGATGCCTGTGTGAAGGTGTGTCAGGCTGGAGAATTAACTGTCTTAGAGACAACACTATAGAGGTTAGGCTAGGTAAGACATGTCAGGAAACAGGAGAAGTATTTCCTGTCGCGGGTCTTAGTCATATGATGACCCGCAACTGGAGCTTTTGGTCATCTGACCGAGGCCTTCCGCTGGGTTACTCGTGCACCTCTTTAAAAGTTATGGTTATGATTATAACCATTGGCAATAAACACCTAAGAGAGGTTAGTCCTTGAAGTGATGCTAAAATGATCAGAGAGAATAACACTTACCCTAAGTGCCCCAACTTAAGAGAGCAAAGTGAATGTAAGTGTTGCACAAATCGTGTGCATACCTCTACTGCATTATTGCTTAGCATCATATGCAACATATGTTTATGTGGGCTCACGAAATCGTAATGACACGATTGCAAACAAACCATACCACGGGCGGGATTTGAACCCGCGGTCAGAGAGTCTCAAAACTGGTCCAGTGGCTAACGCGACGGTCTGGAGTTTTGAGACTCTGACCGCGGGTTCAAATCCCGCCCGTGGTATGGTTTATGTGGGCTGCTTAACATAATGTTTATGAATTATTTTCATACCAATTATATCAGTCTTATGTATATATTGATCAGTTAATATCGTCTACTTTATATGATGCTTCGTTGGCTTTACTTTATATGAAGAAGTTTTAATTAGGTAAATAACAGTTTTATTGGGCTTTATGTAGAAAAAATGGTGAGTAGTTTTTCTTAACAGAATGGGAGAAAGTTTTAAGATAAGTTGTTAGAAAGCTGGGAGAGGAAGATGAAGAAAGAGGAAGAAAAAAAGAAGAGGAGGAGGAGAAGAAGGAGGTGGCCTCATCCAGGGGATCAGTAAAAGGCGGCCGTCATAAAGTTAGCAGAAAGTAGGGTGTAGAGGCCAGCACAGCTCAATACTGAGAGCAGACACAGTTGGCAACCCACACCAGCAACCAACACACTCACACACACACACACACACACACACACACACACACACACACACACACACACACACACACACACACACGGACGAAGACTCCATATATAGCTGTAAGAAGACATTAAGCTCATGGAGCAAGAAGAGAGTGGACCTAGTAGCGACCAGCAAAGAGGCGGGACCAGGAGCAGTGACTCGACCCCTGCAACCACAAATAGGTTAATAGGCGAGTACAAACACACACACATACACACACAAAGCGAAGTGGACACGAAGCGGAGTTGTCGAAGTGAATTTACAAGGGCGACGCGTCATACACGGGCGGCCGCTGTCATCGCCAGCCACACCAACAAAATACAGAATGACAATAGCGTCCGTTCGTCACTCTCGCGCACAAGTTTGCTGAAGGGAAACTTTTGTTGAGGCTGTGATGGGTGTCGAGTGTTGTTGGGAGGGCGGTGGGTGGTGGGTGGGCGGCCTGCCATGATTGGTTGTCTCCCTTATGAAAAGAAACATTACAAGGGCGCCGTATGATGGTGATAGTGGCACGGGGAATAACACTATCACACACACACACACACACACACACACACACACACACACACACACACACACCACCAGCAACAGCAAGAGGGGGGTGGGGAGGGGGAGGATGAGGTGTCTGTTATTGCCAGATATGGGGGAGGTGGGGGTTCAAGATGGCTGTCTCTTCGTCTTTCAAGAGGACTCTCCCTTCCTCCCCTCACTCGCCAGTGCAAGATGACGTTCACCGTTCCCCCCTCCCCTGTAAGACGATGGTCTCTCCACCCCTTCAAGACGGCGTTCTTCCTTCACCCCTACAAGATGACGTTCTTCCTTCTCCACGCCTTTAAGACGTTCTTCTTTCACCCCTTTAAGGCGACGAAGACGACGTTCTTCCTTCTCCACCCCTTTAAGACGTTCTTCCTTCACCCCTTCAAGACGGCGTTCTCCCTTCTCCATCCCTTCAAGATGACGTCCTCTCTTCTCCATCCCTTCGAAATGACGTTCTCCCTTCTCCATCCCTTCAACGTGACCTTCTTCCTTCTCCATCTTTTCAACGTGACGTTCTTCCTTCTCCATCCCTGCAAAACGACGTTCTCTCTTCAACACACCTGTAAGACGATGTTCTTTCTTCTCTTACCCCAAAATACACCACCAGATCCTATTCCTCACTCTAATTCCCTTTCATTTCCCTTAAATTATCCCTTTTAACACCCCTTCATTTTCCCTTAAATTATCCCCTTTAACACCAACTTTAAAAAATGCTGCTATTTCTATCAAGATATAATGGTAACATGCTTGGCGATGGGCTGTATGTTAATGCTATCACCATCTTGTTTCCCCCAGTTCTGGGTGTGTATTGTATAGTCATTTAAACTCTTCGCCGCTTATTCTAATCATCTCAAAATCCAACTGCTCCCTGATTAGCAACGCTTCTCCACTATCTGCTCTGTTTGACCAATCTTTTTTTTCATTGTTTGGCTGAAGAGGTTTTACGGTTGATGTGAGCCTCTGGTGATATACTGGACACAATGCTCACCCCTAGGTCTTTCTCTCTGAATGAAGACCGCAGTCTGTTCCCAAAGTGTATACTCCATTTTCGATTTTTTTTTATCCTGTCCTAGTCTTCATGACCCTGCATTAACTGGGGTTAAATTCAAACAACCAGTTACCTGACTACTTTTGCAATTTGTCCAGACAGATCCCCTTTAGAGCCTTTTCTTGTCTTTTTTTGTTTCTTCCGTAAATTTTATCGCGTACGGGGTATATCGAATCAATTTTTCCATCTGTTCTGTCATTCACATGTACCCGAAGAAATGGTCCTAATATCTATCCTTGGGAACCCCGCCAGTTATCTTCCCCATTTAATGTGTCTTCCTGACAGTCATCTTCGTTTCCCGCCCCCCAAAAAATCTTTTATCAACCCGGGGCCCCTGTCTTGTTTTCCAGCATGTATACCCAAAATTTTGGGGCCCCGCTTCTTGTGGGTCAGTATCAAACGCCTCTTACAGTACAAAAAAATTCAATCCACCCAATCTTCTCTCTCTTCTCTTCTCTCTCTCTCTCTCTCCTTCTCTCTCTCTCTCTCTCTCTCTCTCTCTCTCTCTCTCTCTGAAAACATCTTTTACTTTGTCATAAAACCCCCAACAAGTTGTAGGCGAATTTATCGTCCTTAAACCCTTTTGGTTGCTATAAAACCCACTTTTTTCCCCCAAGTGTGTGTACTCACCATTTTTACCTAGTTGAGGTTGCGGGGGTTGAGTCCGACTCCTGGCCCCGCCTTTCACTAAACCCGTGAGCTTTATCATACCTTGTTTAAAAGCTATGTATGGATCCTCCCTCCATACATCGCTTCCCAAACTATTCCATTACTGACTACTCTGGGGTTTGAAGAAATATTCCCAACCCCTGTGATTTTCTGTGTCTTCAATTTCCCAAACTTGTCCCTTGTTACTGTGTCCAATCTTGGAACATCCTGTCTTTGTCCACCTTGTCAATTCCTCTCAGTATTTTGTATGTCGTTATCATGTCCCCCCTATCTCTCCTGTCCTCCAGTGTCGTCAGGTTGATTTCCCTTAACCTCTCCTCGTAGGACATACCTCTTAGCTCTGGGACTAGTCTTGTTGCAAACCTTTGCACTTTCTCTAGTTTCTTTACGTGCTTGGCTAGGTGTGGGTTCCAAACTGGTGCCGCATACTCCAATATGGGCCTAACGTACACGGTGTACAGGGTCCTGAACGATTCCTTATTAAGATGTCGGAATGCTGTTCTGAGGTTTGCTAGGCGCCCATATGCTGCAGCAGTTATTTGATTGATGTGCGCTTCAGGAGATGTGCCTGGTGTTATACTCACCCCAAGATCTTTTTCCTTGAGTGAGGTTTGTAGTCTCTGGCCCCCTAGACTGTACTCCATCTGGGGTCTTCTTTGCCCTTCCCCTATCTTCATGACTTTGCACTTGGTGGAATTGAACTCCAGGAGCCAATTGCTGGACCAGGTCTGCAGCCTGTCCAGATCCCTTTGTAGTTCAGCCTGGTCTTCGATCGAGTGAATTCTCATCAACTTTACGTCATCTGCAAACAGGGACACCTCAGAGTCTATTCCTTCCGTCATGTCGTTCACAAATACCAGAAACAGCACTGGTCCTAGGACTGACCCCTGTGGGACCCCGCTGGTCACAGGTGCCCACTCTGACACCTCGCCACGTACCATGACTCGCTGCTGTCTTCCTGACAAGTATTCCCTGATCCATTGTAGTGCCTTCCCTGTTATCCCTGCTTGGTCCTCCAGTTTTTGCACCAATCTCTTGTGTGGAACTGTGTCAAACGCCTTCTTGCAGTCCAAGAATATGCAATCCACCCACCCCTCTCTCTCTTGTCTTACTGCTGTCACCATGTCATAGAACTCCAGTAGGTTTGTAGGTTTGTGACACAGGATTTCCCGTCCCTGAAACCATGTTGGCTGCTGTTGATGAGATCATTCCTTTCTAGGTGTTCCACCACTCTTCTCCTGATAATCTTCTCCATGTTTTTGCATACTATACATGTCAGTGACACTGGTCTGTAGTTTAATGCTTCATGTCTGTCTCCTTTTTTAAAGATTGGGACTACATTTGCTGTCTTCCATGCCTCAGGCAATCTCCCTGTTTCGATAGATGTATTGAATATTGTTGTTAGGGGTATACATAGCACCTCTGCTCCCTCTCTCAGTACCCATGGGGATATGTTATCTGGCCCCATTGCCTTTGAGGTATCTAGCTCACTCAGAACCCTCTTCACTTCTTCCTCGGTTGTGTGCACTGTGTCCAGCACATGGTGGTGTGCCCCACCTCTCCGTCTTTCTGGAGCCCCTTCTGTCTCCTCTGTGAACACTTCTTTGAATCTCTTGTTGAGTTCCTCACATACTTCACGGTCATTTCTTGTTGTCTCTCCTCCTTCCTTCCTTAGCCTGATTACCTGGTCCTTGACTGTTGTTTTCCTCCTGATGTGGCTGTACAACAGTTTCGGGTCAGATTTGGCTTTCGCTGCTATGTCATTTTCATATTGTCTTTAGGCCTCCCTTCTTATCTGTGCATATTCGTTTCTGGCTCTACGACTGCTCTCCTTATTCTCCTGGGTCCTTTGCCTTCTATATTTCTTCCATTCCCTAGCACACTTGGTTTTTGCTCCCTGCACCTTTGGGTAAACCATGGGCTCATCCTGGCTTTTTCATTATTCCTGTTACCCTTGGGTACAAACCTCTCCTCAGCCTCCTTGCAATTTTGTTGCTACATATTCCATCATCTCATTAACTGGCTTCCCTGCCAGTTCTCTGTACCACTGAACCCCGTTCAGGAAGTTCCTCATTCCTGTGTAGTCCCCTTTCTTGTAGTTTGGTTTCATTCGTCCTGGCCTTCCTGCTTCTCCCTCCACTTGTAGCTCTACTGTGTATTCGAAGCTTAAAACCACATGGTCACTGGCCCAAGGGGTCTTTCATATGTGATGTCCTCGATATCTGCACTACTCAAGGTGAATACTAAGTCTAGCCTTGCTGGTTCATCCTCTCCTCTCTCTCTTGTAGTGTCCCTTACGTGTTGGTACATGAAGTTTTCCAGTACCACCTCCATCATCTTAGCCCTCCATGTATCTTGGCCCCCATGCGGGTCCAAGTTCTCCCAATCGATCTCCTTGTGGTTAAAGTCACCCATGATCAGGAGCTTTGCCCTGCATGCATGAGCTCTTCTGGCCACTCTAGCCAGTGTGTCAACCATCGCTCTATTGCTCTCGTCGTACTCTTGCCTTGGCCTCCCGCTGTTCTTGGTGGGTTATACATCACTGCTATTACCACCTTGGGACCTCCAGAGTGAAGCGTTCCCGCTATGTAATCACTTTCTTCTCCGCTGTCTCCTCTCTCTCCAGCTCATCAAAATTCCAGCGATTTTTGATCAGCAATGCCACTCCTCCACCCCCCCTGTTCCCTCTGTCTTTCCTCAGGATCTGGTATCCCATTGGAAAGATGGCATCTGTTATCATAACTGTAAGCTTGGTTTCTGTGAGAGCTATGATGTCCGGTGATGCCTCTTTGACTCTTTCATGCCACTCCTCCCATTTATTTGTTATACCATCAGCGTTTGTGTACCATACCGTCAGTTTCCTTTCCAACACTGTGGTTTGTGGGGCCTGTGAGGGTGGGAGACCTGGTGGCATACTGTGGGATTCTATAGCTTGGTGTTGGGTGGAGGCTGTGGGTATGGATTGTAGTGTGTGTTGGGATGGTGTGATAGGTTGTATGGTTCTGAGAACAGTTGTGTGTGTGCTTGCCCTTGCTGTTCTGTTATGCTCTGACTGACCTCTGCTGGTTCCATCCTTGTCTCTTTTCCTAGCTCCTTTCGCTTTTTTGTCCTCTCCCTCAGCTGCTGTCGTTCTGATTGTGTTCTGTCTCTGTCTAGGAACACCCTCTTGTACTCTTCCGAGTATTTCAGTCGTGGTTTCTCTTGGAGGATCCTGTTCCGCACTGTTTCCGTCCTGAGAATCAGCTTGATTGGTCGGTTTCTCCCCTTCGAGTACCCCCCTATTCTCTGAAAATTTACAATCTCGTCCATCTCTTCACCTATTTCCGTGATGATTTTTCTCAATCTCCTTACTTTCTTCCTGCTGCCTTTCAGTGTGTGTCCTTTCCTCTCTCTCCTGAAGCCCATGGATAAACACTGATTTTGCCCTTTCCTCCTCCCATTGCCTCACCCTCTGTGACTCTGGATCCTTCCTGTATGTGGTCAGTTTCTCCCATGATTTTTCCAGTGGCTCTTGATAGCATGGCTGTGCCTCAGCATTCGACCTATCACCCTCTCTGTCTGCAACCAGCTGTTCTTCCCTTCCACTCCTTGGCTCTTTTTGGCAGGTTGATATGACCTTAGCTGCATAATTCATAATTCCTTCCTTCCTGTTCAGCCTCGCAGCTTCATATGCTGTGTCTTCTCTGGTCACTGCCCCTGTAACTCGCTTCAGCCTATTTATCTCAACTTCTAGGACCCTTATCTTGGCTACTGCAGATTCGACTTGTGCCTCCCAATTCTTTGTCTCCTTCTCCAACCTCTTTTCCAATTTCACAGAGAGCTCTTTCTCCATTTTTTCAGAAAGCTCTCCTAATTTTCTCTCCCACTCTTGTTCCATCCTTTTCCACTGCTCCTCCATCCACTCCTCCCTACCAGAACCATTCTCATCTGATCCTTGGTTCCTGCGAGTCCCCACCATTTTTTTTTTGTGAGAGAAGATAGAAGGGAAAGGTAGAAGGAGAGAGAGAGGGGAAGAGTGAGAAGGGAAAGGGGGAGAGAGAGTGTGAGAGGGGGAAAGAGAGAGGAGGGAAGGGAAGGAGAGGGGGAGAGTGAGAAGGGAAAAATGGGGAAGAGATGGAGAGAGAGAGAGAGAGAGAGAGAGAGAGAGAAGGGAAGGTAGAAAGAGAGAGGGGGATAGTGAGAAGGAAAAAGGGGAAGAGAGAGTGAGAGTGAGAGAGAGAGGGGGAAGAGAGAGTGAAGGGAAGGGTAGGAGAGGGGGAGATTGAGAAGGGAAAATGGGGAAGAGAGAGAGCAAGAGAGAGAGAGCAAGAGAGAGAGAGAGAGAGAGAGAGAGAGAGAGAGAGAGAGAGAGAGGGAGAGGAGAGAGAGGGAGAGAGAGAGAGAGGGAGTAGAGAGGAGAGAGAGAGAAGGCAAAGAGAGGGGGAGAGAGAGGGGGGAGAGAGGGGGAAAGAGGGGAGATGGAAGAGCAAGAGGGGAGAGAGAAGGCAAAGAGAGGGGGAGAGAGAGGGGGGGGAGAGAGGGGGAAAGAGGGAGGAGATGGAAGAGCGAGAGGGGAGAGAGAGGCTGAGGGGAGAGAGATGGGAAAAGGGAGAGGGGAGAGATAATGGTAGGGGAGAGATGTTAGAGGGGGAGAGATGTTAGAGGGGGGGAGGTGTTAGAGGGAAGAGATGTTAGAGGGGAGAGAGGGAGAGGGAAGAGAGAGATATAGGTAGATAGTGGAAAAATAGGTAGAGAGAGAGATTAGGATAGGAAGAGAGGGAGAGAGAGAGGAGCGAGGTTCAGATGGTCAGTTCACAGGACGGTGTGAAATCCTGTGTATGTGTGTGTTTGTGTGTTTACTACAGCTTACAAGTGCTTGTTCCTGTGTGTGTGTGTGTGTGTGTGTGTGTGTGTGTGTGTGTGTGTGTGTGTGTGTGTGTGTGTGTGTGCCCCCACTTCTAAGTATTCATATGCTAATAAATACGGTAGATACAGTAATTCTAAGCTTACCAATACTTGTAACACTTATCGATTCTACTTCTAAAATTCAGAAAGTAGCTAGGTTGTAAAATTTAGCTTGTCTCAGCTTAAGTGTCTGACGTTATCCCTCACTACCACTTTACTCCTTGCACTCTCGTCTATGTTATTTCTACTCTAATTCTGGTAATGGCTTGCAGGAGTGAGTGACCAGTATCTAACAGTGATGCAGGACCAGAACTCAATCTTGCAAAATGCAACCTCAACAGGTGAAATACTTGCGCTGGCAGCGGTGTGATGACAAGTTGCCAGATGCTGATAACGTAGTCGTCGTACATAGGCCTTCTATCACTATTTTGTAACTCCTTCACCCGTGATGTTTATAACCATATATGCTCATGCATCCCGCGTTCCTCAATGATTTCACTTTTCACTTATTACAGAATACACTTCACATTCGGTGTTACACTTTATATGTATAATGACATACAAACTGTTGTGATGTCACTGCTTCAGTAGGCCTACTGCCACCTTCCCTTGTTGTATATTTTATTTTTTCTTTCTCCTTTTGCTTATTAACTTTTTCACTCTCACATTACGGTGCCCCACATTTCACTTGTTACCCAAACGCTGGTAATTCTTGATCACCCGTTTCCACACTCACTTTGATTTTTTTATGTTTGTATCTGTGTGGCAACAGTGCCTAGTAGATCCACAACGTGTGTGTGTGTGTGTGTGTGTGTGTGTGTGTGTGTGTGTGTGTGTGTGTGTGTGTGTGTGTGTGTATGTGTGTGTGTTCTCAACATTTTGTCATTGTCAAGGTGGTTCGTACCTTACCCAACCTCATAATTACATCAGACCGGTTTGTGAGCCTTGTCGTACCTCTCCTTACAGCTGTGCATCATGTAAGCTGTCTGCTTCAACTCTCGTAGGTGTTCTTTAGGGAAGAGTGAGGCAGCAATGACATTACTAGACGGGTGTTGTTATACTACACTGAAGTACAAAGACGTAGCATGGCCTTCACCACATGTCTGCCCCCGGGTCTAGTCGGAATCTAACTGAGAGAAGCTTGCTGGACCGACGACCTAGGCGCGTCGTTCAAGTGTAGTGACGTGACACCTGTGTGGTGTACAGGAGGGTTGTGTAGTTACCTCTTCCTCGGGTAAGTCATATTTGCTAATCACTTTGAATAATGAAGGAAGTATTTCTCGAAGTCGCTTGTGACTGTAGATATTGATCCTCTACGTACCTTGTCTCTGTTTCTCGTCCATCAAACATTTTCTTCTTTAAGGCTCACGAAATCGTAATGACACGATTGCAAACAAACCATTCCATGGGTGGAGATAGAACCCGCGATCGAGAGTCATAAAACTCCAGACCGACGCGTTATGCACTGGGCCAGCTTGCTACTATAAGATTTATCCACTAGGTATATTTATACACCATAGGAAGGTTAGTATACGCACCACTGTGACCACAAATACGAGTTTTTACAGACGAATCTCCCGCCAGCTGGCGGGAGATTCGTCAAGCTGTGAAAAATCACCAGGTATCTTTTACGACGTTGTCATGTGTTCCCTGTTTCTTGCATCTTACGAGATAGTCTGGTTCACTTCCGTTTGTCTCTCCTCGTATTGATCTCTCTATAAAACCTCTGGTCAATATCTAGAATTTTTTGCACTCTTGAAATCACTGTGTAACTCCTATGGGTTTAGAGCTTCCACCTGGATAAATCAGTACTAATTTACATTCTGTAACAGATGTATTCAGTCGGTCAGTCTTGAAGAAAGTACTTTCTTCAAGACTGATAGACTGAACACATCTATTCCAGGCTGAGGGACTGATTAACTCAAACTCCTATTCTGGAACAGACCTGGGTTCTAGAATTGCACTAAAGACTCTCATGTTAAATCTGTTATTAGTGGTACACGGAATAATAAGAGGGAATATTTTTGGTTCGTGATTGTTGTTCTTAGTCTGTGATTGTTGCTCTTAGTTCGTGAATGTTGATTGTAGTTCTGCTAGCTCTTATGTGCTCCTAACGCTATTGTATCTGGTGACAAGTTAGGCACAGTACTCAGGACTTTCCTGCTTGATCTGAGTCCGACTCTCTGTTGCTCAGTCTGTGCTCCGTATCTTGTCTTCTTTCTTTTTCCTTGATTTCAATATTTTTTTTTTTTTTTTGCACTTTCAGAAGTTGAAGTTTATTTATATTTCTGATGATCTACGGTTTCTTCAGTGTTTGTTCTATTTATATATTCTGGATCAATGTTGAATGATGCAACACAGATTTGTGTTGCATGTTTATTGTGCTTATGTGAGTTATGATGACCCTCGTGGCACTCCAGGTGTAATGATGACCCTCGTGGCACTCAAGGTATAGTGATGACTCTCGTGGCACTGCAGTTGTAGTGATGACCCTCGTGGCACTCCAGGTATAGTGATGACCCTAATGGCACTCCAAGTATAGTGATGACCCTCATGGCACTTTAGGTGTAGCGATGACCCTCGTGTCACTCCAGTCGTAGTGATGGTCCTCGTGGCACTCCAGGTGTAGGGATGTCCCTCGTGGCACTCCAGGTGTACTGATGACCCTCGTGGCGCTCCAGATGTAGTGATGACTCTCGTGGCACTCCAGGTGTAGTGATGACCCTCGTAGCACTCCAGGTGTAGTGATGACCCTAGTGGCACTCCAGGTGTAGTGATGACTCTTGGCACTCCGGTGTAGTGATGACTCTCGTAGCACTCCAGTTGTAGTGATGATCCTCATGGCACTCCATTTGTAGTGATCCTCGTGGCACTCCAGTTATAGTGATGATCCTTGTGGTACTCCAAGTGTAGTGATGACCCTCGTAACACTCCACGTGCGGTGATGACCCTCGTGGCACTCCAAGTGAAGTGACCCTCCTGGCACTCCACGTGTAGTGACCCTCCTGTCACTCCACGTGTAGTGATGACCCTTGTAGCACTCAACGTGTAGCTATGACCCTCGTGGCACTCCACGTGTAGTGATGATCCTCGTGCCACTCCAGGTGTAGTGATGACCCTCGTGCCACTCCAGAGGTAGTGATGACCCTCGTAGAGTCGTTTGTGAAGTCAAGGAGTACCTCTTGTATTATCTTCCCTCTCTGTGAAGTCAAGGAGCTCTTCTTATATTGTCATCCCTCTCTGTGAAGTCAAGGAACACCTCTTGTGTTGTCATCCCTCTGTGTGAAGTCAAGGAGCACCTCTTGCATTATCTTCCTTCTCTGTGAAGTCAAGGAGCACCTCTTGTGTTGTCATCCCTCTGTGTAAAGTCAAGGAGCACCTCTTGCATTATCTTCCTTCTCTGTGAAGTCAAGGAACACCTCTTGTGTTGCCATCCCTCTGTGTGAAGCCAAGGAACACCTCTTGTATTGTCTTCCCTCTCTGTAAAGTCAAGGAGCACCTCTTGCATTATCTTCCTTCTCTGTGAAGTCAAGGAGCACCTCTTGCATTATCTTCCTTCTCTGTGAAGTCAAGGAGCACCTCTTGCATTATCTTCCTTCTCTGTGAAGTCAAGGAGCACCTCTTGCATTATCTTCCTTCTCTGTGAAGTCAAGGAGCACCTCTTGCATTATCTTCCTTCTCTGTGAAGTCAAGGAGCACCTCTTGCATTATCTTCCTTCTCTGTGAAGTCAAGGAGCACCTCTTGTATTGTCTTGCCTGTCTGTATAACGATACATCAACAGTAACTCAGTTTACATTAAGAAAGGCACGCTGTGTGGGCACCATTGCATGACTGGCACACAATACCAACACGTTTATGTACGAGACACAATGTACAATACCTGGGTATCTGTTTTGTGAAGACGTTTCAACAACTTTATGATTAAGATTGTCAGGTAGAGAATAAAACTGCACGATACTTTAATCGGAACAACACACAAACAACCCGCTCACAGGAGAGAGAAGCTTACGACGAGGTATGGCTTTGTAAACGGTTCAAGTTGTACCGAAACGTCGTCGTAAACGGGTTATTTGTGAATAATTTCCAGGTGTAACACGTGTGTCTTACACAAATAACCCGCACATAGAAGAGAGGAGCTTACGAAGACGTTTCGGTCCGACTTGGACCATTTACAAAGTGACTTTGTCAATGGTCCAAGTCGGACCGAAACGTCGTCGTAAGCTCCTCTCTTCTATGTGAGGTTTTTTGTGTATCCTTCCAGTCACGGTATTGTGCTTTTTTTTTTTTTTTTTTTTTTTTTTTTTTTTTGTAACATGTGTCTTATTCGTCAACACTTTGCAAAATAGGAATTTCTTACGACAACTTTTTCGATCTGTTATGATCTTTATCAAGTCACGATGGAAGAGGAAAAGAGAGATTAAAATATCCACGCATACCATACCACGGGCGGGGTTAGAACTCGCGATCAGATTCTCAAAACTCCAGACCCAGTGGCTAACGCGTCGGTCAGGAGTTTTTAGACTCTCTGGTCGCGAGTTCTAACCCCGCCCTTGGTATGGTTTGTTTGCAATCGTGTCATTACGATTTCGTGAATCATGTCCACGCATTCCAGCATCGGTTAGGTTAGGTTCGTTAGGAAACAGGACCAGTGTTTCCTGATGCGGGTCTAAGTCATATGATGACCCACAGCTGGAACTTTTGGTCATCTGACCGAGGCCTTCCACTGGCTTACTACTTTAAAAATTGAAATGAGTTAGGTCCAGCATATGTAAGAAGACATTGTACACGAAAGTATGAGACAAAACAAGTGTTTGATTGGTATATTTGTTTGAGTGTGGGAGGTTGGCCTCGTGGTGTTAGCCTCGTGAGGTTGGCCTCGTGAGGTTGGCCTCGTGAGGTTGGCCTCGTGAGGTTGGCCTCGTGAGGTTACAACACCACATTCTCGAGTCACCACTGATACTCGTGCAGAATGTAACCCTTGTTAGTTAAACTGTCCCATCTTGGAGAGACATAGTGGAAATACAGACATAGGGGAAATACAGACATAGTGGAAATACAGACATAGTGGAAATACAGACATAGTGGAAATACAGACATAGGGGAAATACAGACATAGTGGAAATACAGACATAGTGGAAATACAGACATAGTGGAAATACAGACATGGTGGAAACAGACATGGTGGAAATACAGACATGGTGGAAACAGACATGGTGGAAACAGACATGGTGGAAACAGACATGGTGGAAATACAGACATGGTGGAAACAGACATGGTGGAAATACAGACATGGTGGAAACAGACATGGTGGAAACAGACATGGTGGAAACAGACATGGTGGAAACAGACATGGTGGAAATACAGACATGGTGGAAACAGACGTGGTGGAAACAGACATGGTGGAAACAGACATGGTGGAAATACAGACATGGTGGAAATACAGACATGGTGGAAACAGACATGGTGGAAACAGACATGGTGGAAACAGACATGGTGGAAATACAGACATGGTGGAAACAGACATGGTGGAAACAGACATGGTGGAAATACAGACATGGTGGAAATACAGACATGGTGGAAACAGACATGGTGGAAATACAGACATGGTGGTGGAAACAGACATGGTGGAAACAGACATGGTGGAAACAGACATGGTGGAAATACAGACATGGTGGAAACAGACATGGTGGAAACAGACATGGTGGAAACAGACATGGTGGAAATACAGACATGGTGGAAACAGACATGGTGGAAACAGACATGGTGGAAATACAGACATGGTGGAAACAGACATGGTGGAAACAGACATGGTGGAAACAGACATGGTGGAAACAGACATGGTGGAAATACAGACATGGTGGAAATACAGACATGGTGGAAATACAGACATGGTGGAAACAGACATGGTGGAAACAGACATGGTGGAAACAGACATGGTGGAAATACAGACATGGTGGAAATACAGACATGGTGGAAACAGACATGGTGGAAACAGACATGGTGGAAACAGACAGGGTGGAAACAGACATGGTGGAAACAGACAGGGTGGAAACAGACATGGTGGAAACAGACAGGGTGGAAACAGACATGGTGGAAACAGACAGGGTGGAAACAGACATGGTGGAAACAGACATGGTGGAAACAGACATGGTGGAAACAGACAGGGTGGAAACAGACATGGTGGAAACAGACAGGGTGGAAACAGACATGGTGGAAACAGACAGGGTGGAAACAGACATGGTGGAAACAGACAGGGTGGAAACAGACATGGTGGAAACAGACATGGTGGAAACAGACATGGTGGAAACAGACAGGGTGGAAACAGACAGGGTGGAAACAGACATGGTGGAAACAGACATGGTGGAAACAGACAGGGTGGAAACAGACATGGTGGAAACAGACATGGTGGAAACAGACAGGGTGGATACAGACAGGGTGGAAACAGACATGGTGGAAACAGACATGGTGGAAACAGACATGGTGGAAACAGACAGGGTGGAAACAGACATGGTGGAAAACACAAACAAACGCAAAATAATGCGATACTTTATTGTGCTGATAAAGTTTCTTGTGTGGGCGAAACGTCAGCAAAGGATTACATTTATGTCTCTTACCACTGGGTCACCTTCTTGCCTGATGCATCTCGGCTGTTTGTTAAATGTGTTAATAATTTGCGGTTAAATTTCCACCCTCATTGGTTAATTTAACATATCAACCCAATCCAGATTAACGCAACCCAGCGTTATCTAACACTAAGTAACGTAACTTAAGTGATAGAGTGTTATTTTTAAGGTCCTTGGCCAATACTGATAGCGTCTTGGCCAATACTGATAGCGTCTTGGCCAATACTGATAGCGTCTTGGCCGAAAGTGATAGCGTCTTGATACTACTGATAGTGTCTTGGCCAATACTGGTAGCGTCTTGGCCGAAAGTGATAGCGTCTTGGCCGAAAGTGATAGCGTCTTGGCCAATACTGATAGTGTCTTGGCCAATACTGATAGTGTCTTGGCCAATACTGGTAGCGTCTTGGCCGAAAGTGATAGCGTCTTGGCCGAAAGTGATAGTGTCTTGGCCAACTACTGATAGCGTCTTGGCCATACTGATGTTTTGGGCATAGTGATAGGTCTTGGCTGTCCATCGTTAGTTCTTCCCATACATGTATGCAATCTTGCAAATGGTAGCGTCTTGGGAAAGTGATAAGTCTTGCCAATGTAGGTCTTGGCCAATATGTAGTGTCTTGGCCAATACGAGGTCTTGGAAGTAATGATAGCGTCTTGGGAAAATGATAGTGATTGGCCAATGGAAGAGTACTTGGAGAAACAAACAGTAGAAGATGATAGGTTTGAGAAGTGAGAGTGTTTGGAATAGGGATAGTGGGCAGAAGAGACGACCAGAGAGCAAAAGAGAAAGAGAGATGAGAGAGATAGAGAGATGTAAAGAGAGAGAGGAAGAGAGAGAGTGAGGAGCACGAGAGTGGAGAGAGAGAGAGAGAGCAGACGAGAAGAGAGAGAGAGAGATGAGAGAGAGGAAGAGGAGAGAGAGAGAGAAGAGAGAGACAGACGAGAGAGAGAGAGAGAGGAGAGAGGGAGAGAGAGGAGAGAGAGAGAGAGAGAGACAGAGACAGAGACAGAGAGAGAGAGAGAGAGAGAGAGAGAGAGAGAGACAGAGAGAGAGACGAGAGGAGAGAGAGAGAGAGAGGAGAGAGAGAGAGAAAAGACAGAGACAGAGAGAGAGAGAGAGAGAGAGAGAGAGAAGAGAAGGAGAGAGAGGACAGAGACAGAGTGAGAGAGAGAGAGAGAGAGAGAGAGAGAGAGAGACAGAGAGAGAGAGAAGGAGAGGAGAGAGGAGAGAGACAGAAAAGAGGACAGAGAGAGACAGAGAGGGAGAGAGAGAGAAGAGAGAGAGACAGAGCAGAGAGAGAGAGAGAGAGAGAGAGACAGAGACAGAGACAGAGACAGAGAGAGAGAGAAGAAGAGGAGGGGAGAGACAGAGCAGACGAGAGAGAGGAGAGGGGGAGAGAGAGAGAGGAGAGAGAGAGACAGGAGAGAGAGAGAGAGAGAGAGAGGACAGA
>NC_069453.1:8597565-8620065 GCF_026875155.1 Cherax quadricarinatus
AGAGAAGACAGAGACAGAGAGGGGAGAAGACAGGAAGAGAGAGAGAGAGAGAGAAAAAGAGAAGAGAGAAGAGAGACAGAAGAGGAGAGAGAGAGAGGAGAGGGGGAAGAGGCGAAAAGAGGAGAGACAAGAGAGAGAGGAGAGAGAGAGAGGAAAAAGACAGGAGAGAGAGAGAGGAGAGAGGGAGAGAGAAGCAGAGAAAAGAGAAGAGACAGGAAAGAGAGAGAGAGAGGAAAGAGAAAAAGAGGAAGGGGAAAAGAGAAGAGGAGAGGAAGAGAAGAGAGAGAGAGGGGGGAGGGGGAAAGAGAGAGAAGAGAAGGGGAGAACAGAGAGGGGAAGAGAGAAGAGAGAGAGAGAGATGAGGAAAGGGAAAAAGAGAGGGAGGAAAGGGGGGAAGAGGACAGAAAAGAGGGAGAGAGAGAGAGAGGAGAGAAAAGGAGAGAGGAAGAGAGAGAAGGGGACAGAAAAAGAGAGGAGAGACAGAGAGAGAGAGAGAGGAGGAGAGAGAGAGGAGAAGGAGAAAAGGAGGGGAAAAGAGAAGAGAGAAGAGAGAGAGAAGAGAGAGACAAAGAGAGAGACAGGAGAGAGAGAGACAGAGAAAAAGAGAGAGAGAAGAGAGAGGGGAGAGAGAGAGAGAGAGAGAAGGAAAAGGGAGAGGAGGAGGAGAGAGACAGAGAAGAGAAAAAAGAGAGAGAGAGAGAGAGGAAGAGAAGAGAGAAGGAGAGAGAGAGAGAGAGAACGAAAAGGAGAGAAGAGAAAGAGAGAGAGAGAGGAGACAGAAAAGAGAGAGAGGGAAAAAGGGAGGAGAGAGAAAAGGAGAGAGAGGAAGAAGAGAGAAGGAGGGAAAAGAAAGAGAGAGAGAGAGACAGAAAAGACAGAGACAAGAGAGAGAGAGAGGGGAAGAGAGAGAGAGAGAGAGAGAGAGAGAGAGAGAGAGAGAGAGAGAGAGAGAAGAGAGAAAACAGGAGAGAGAGAAGAGACAGAGAAGAGACAGAGAGGGGAAGAGAGAGGACAGAGACAGAGAGAGGAGAGAGAGAGAGGACAGAGACAGAGACAGAGACGAGACAGAGAAGAGAGGAACAGAGACAGAGAGAGAGAGAGAGAGAGAGAGAGAGACAACGAGACAGAGACGAGACGAGAGAGGAACAAGACAGAGACAGAGACAGGACAGAGACGGAGAGAGAGAGGACAGGGACAGAGGAAGAGAGGAGAGAGAGAGAGAGGACAACAGAGACAGAGACAGGCAGAGAGAGAGAGACAGAGACAGAGACAGAGAAGAGCAGAGGAGAGAGAGAGAGACAGGCAAAAGGTTAAAGACTTTTAAACCCCCCTATAACGGAACTTGCACATGAAACCCTGTGGGCAAGGGGTGATGTTCAAAAGGGGGCATTCTAAGGGGAGGTGGGCACTAAAAGAAAGTTAGCATCAGGGAGGGTAGGTCAAAAAACCCGGGGGGTCCCGATCAAGGACAACAAGGTTTTTTCTGCCCGTGAACTTTTTCCCCTCTAAATCGCAGGATGGGACCACCTCTATAGTAGTCCCAAAAAAGGCGGGCCCCTTTTCTGAACACTTTCTACCAAAAAGCAAATCCGACCAGAAGGGGCCCTCCTTGGCTAGCTGCAAGAACTGTGTCAAAACCGTCAGTGGGGCAATAAGGCAGGAGGAGGTGCATTTTCCCTTTTTAAATCACTTGACCAGGGAAAAAGGGGTGGGCCCAACAAGTTGAGCCAAGATTGTTGAGAAGAGTGCAGACCCCTACGACCTCTAACTCGATCTTTCAGCATGCCCAGTACGTGAAAAAGGCCCCCTCCATGGAAAAAGGCAAAGTGTCCCTGTTCACAAAAAAAGAAAACAGAGCGAAAAACAGCAACTACAGACCCTGTCACTCCTGTCAATCACGGTAACCCTTGAGACAATAATCTCAAGACAAATGACAGATTTTTTGACTCCATCACACTTTGTGATGTAAATATGGCTTCGGGAAAGGTTATCGCTGCTGACTGTTTTTAAAACCTCTCCACTAATGGCACCATCACGGGATGAAAAAAGGCAGCTGTGGGTAGCCGGGACTGTGGCGCTTTGGCCCGGGTGTGGCACCAGGGCCTCTAGCAAAACTAAAGCACTGGAATTGAGGCTCTACGCTATTTTCCCCCAAGTGATTATTTTCATGTAGATCTCTAAGTGTAGTCCTCAATGGAACGGAATCAGCAAGGCACCTATTGGGAAAGGGTTTTCCAAAAGGAAGTGTGCTGGGTCCACTTTATGGAAGCTACTTCAACGCCTTCTCATCTCACCCCAGAATCCTGCATATGCAGACACTGTACCTGACATTCATTTACCCAAAGGGGAAAAGAAATCCACTGCTCTAAGCTACATAAATCACCACTGAGAGCTATATCGCGGGGGAAATAGATGCAAAAAAAATTTGCACCTGAGAAAACGAAAATGATGATCTCTCTAGGCACCATGAGGTTTGCTGGTGCAGAAAAAAGGGGAAATGGGACGATGTTGGCCCCTAGAAGAAGTTGTATCCTTGGGGAAATTTGACTCCAAAAAAACCTGAAGAACCATTTTGTAAATCTTTGCAAACAAGGCAGCCGGAAGCTTACAGACTTCGCCGTATCTCGCATTTCTTTACATAGGGGTTTCAAGATCCTTACGAGGACAAGTACGCTCACACCTTGAGTTGCCCACTTTCTTGGTTTGCCTGCCCCCCCCCTCATCTGCATGCTTTTACAGAGTAGAGAACGACAAGACTCTCACTCTCCCTGGGCCCATCCGGATGATCTGTCATTTCAGCAGAGCCTTAACATAGGAGGGGGTGTGGGGGCCTTTCTGTTATGTACAAGGGGGATATTGTCAAAATACCACACTTGGATCCCCCTCGAGGACAGCGTGAAACAAGCTTTTAAGCCCCAAGCGGGGAGAAAGCAGCAACTTTACTTGGGTTACCCTTCTCCCAAAAATCACTCCTCTGAGATCATACATACCCCGGGTGACTCGAGTATGAACACTTCGTACGCATAATAGTCAACGAGATAACGTCATTGATCAAAGAAAATGCGGCCCCCCAGATGGTCCAAATTCATCCTTTCCCCATTGTATGTCTCATAATAAAAAAGCTTTCAAATGAGCTATGTAGGTAAAAAGCTCTTTTTCTTGCCAAAAAGTTTGGGAAACCTTAACGGTAAAAAGCTTTTCAATAAAGCTAGGGATCCTTAACCTTGTCAACCCTGTGAAAAAAAAAAAAAAAAAAGGGGGGAATGAAGAAGGGGAAAAAGAAAAAGGGAAGAAGTAATGCAGATCAAAAAGAATAGAAAAGGAAGAGAAGGGGGGGGAAGGGGGAAAAAATAAAAAGAGGAGGAGGGGGAGGGAGGAGGGGGGGGAAAAGGAAAAGAGGGGAAAAGTGGTTTTAAGGGGGAAAAGGGTTGCGAGGAAAAATTTGTTCGTTTAAAAAGGTTTTGGGGGGTGATGAGGCGTGGGCGGGTGACTGGGTTTTATGAGGTGGCTGGGTGTTGGGGGGAGGGTAGAGGGTGGGTCTGAGTGGCGGGTCGTATGGGCTGATGGGTGTATGGGTGGCGGGGTGTATGAGGTGGAGGGTTTTGAGGGTAGCTGGGTGATGAGGTGGCTGGGTGTATGAGGGAGGGGTGTATGAGGCGGTGGGTGTATAGGCGGGTGGGTGCATGGGGGGGGATAGGCTGGGGGTTTGAGGCGGGGGGGGCGGGCGGTCGTTGGGGCGCTGGGTTGTGGGGAAGGGGTTTGGCTTGGGTCGTTTGAGGTGAATGGGTTTTTTGAGGCTGGCTGGGTTATGAGGCTGGATGGGTTGCATGAGGTGTGGGTGTTGAGGCTGGTGGGTTATGGGCTGACTGGGTTTATGGGCGGCTGGGTCGTTGGGCGGCTGGGTTGCTGAGGATGTGGGTGATGGGGTGGCTGGGGTATGAGGCTAAAGGGTGAGAGGCGGGTGGGTCGTTTGAGGTGGGGGTTGATGGGGTGGGGGTCGTTGAGGTGGTGGGTGATGAGGTGCTGGGTTTATGGGTGGTGGGTGTATGAGGCTGCTGGGTTTTTGAGGTGGGGGGGTGATGAGTGGCTGGGTGAGAGGTGTTGGGGTATGAGGCGGGTGGTCTAGGGGCTGCTGGTTGTATGAGGCGGGCGGGGGTGATGAGGTGGGGGTGTGAGGGGCGGGGGTGTTAGGTGTGGGTGATGGGGGTGCGGGGTTGTATGAGGCGGGGCTGGGTCGTATGGGGTGGCTGGGTCGTATGAGGTGGCTGGGTTGCTGGAATGCTGGGTGTAGAGGTGGTTGGGTTATGGGGGCGGGCTGGGTCGTATGAGGCGGGGGTTTTTGTATGAGGCTGGCGGGGTGATGGGTGGGGGTTTATGAGGCTGGGGGGGGTTGCATGAGGATGCGGGTCGTATGAGGCGGGGGTGTATGAGGTGGCTGGTGTATGAGGCTGGGGGTGTTGGGGTGGCGGGGTTATGAGATGGGGGGTGAAAGGGCTTTTTGGGTCGTATGGGGCGGCTGGTCGATGGGCTGGGGGGTTGTATGAGGTGGTTGGGTGTATGAGGTGGGGGGGTGTATGAGGGGGCTGGGTTGATGAGGTTGGGGTTTGGGGGGGGTTGAAGACTGGCTGGGTTGTTGACTGGTGGGTTTTTTATTGAGGGGCTGGGTGTATGAGGGGTTGGGTGTATGAGGTCGGGTCGTATGGGCGGTTTTGGCCATGAGGTGGTGGGGTATGAGGTGTGGGTTATGGGGCGGGCGGGTTTTAAAGAGGCTGGGGGGTTTTATGGGGCTGGTGGGTGATGAAAATGGTGGGTGTATATCTGGGGGGTGTATGGGGGGCGGGGTGTTAGGTGGCTGGGTGATGAGGTGGTGGGTCTTTATGAGGTGGGGGGGTTGCGGGCTGCGGGGTCGTTTGGGGCTGCGGGTTTTGTATGAGGGGCTGGGCGTATGAGGCTGGTGGGTCTATGGGGCGGGGGTTGCATGAGAACTGGGTGTAGAGGGGTTGGGTGTAGAGGCGCTGGTTGTATGGGTGGCGGGGTGATGAGGCGGCGGGTCGTTGAGGCTGGTGGGTTTGCTGAGGGTGGGTGAAGAGGCGGGGGGTGTATGAGGTGGCGGGTCGTATGGGGTGGTGGGCGTTAGGTGGGGTTTGATGGGGTGTGGGTGTATGAGGTGGTTGGGTCGATGGGGCTGTGGGTCGTATGAGGCGGTTTGGTTTTGTTGAGGCTGGTTGTTTGAGGGGGGGTGTATGGGGTGGCTGGGTTGAATGAGGTGTGGGTTTGGGTGGCTGGGGTGTATGGGGTGGCTGGGTGTATGACGGGCCCGGTTTTGAGGGGGCTGGGGTATGAGGTATGGTGTATGGGCTGCTGGGCGTATGAGGGGGGTGGGTCGATAGGGGGGGGGGTTTTTGAGGTGGGGGGCTGGGGGGGCTTAGGCTCGGGGTTGTAGAGGCGGCTGGGGGATGAGTGGGGGATGTTGATTGCGGGGTAGTATGAGGTGGCGGGTGTAGAGGCTGGGGGTTATGGGTGGCGGGGTGATCGGGGAGGGCTGGGTGTATGAGGCTGCGGGTTGTTTTGGGGTTTTCGGGTTGTAGAGGCTGGCTGGGTGAGGGTGGGGGTGTATGGGCTGGCGGGTTTGGGGCTGGCGGGGTCGATGAGGTGGTGGTTTTATAAAGGGGGCGGGGTTTTGTATGGGGGTGGGTTTGTAGGGGCAAAGTTTGGGGCGGGGTTGTATGAAGGCTGGTGGGTGGACTGTAGGTGGCGGGTGTATGAAGCGGGTGGGGGTTGAAGGGGGGTGTATGAAGCGCGGGGTCATGGTGGGGGGTGATAAAGCTCCTGGTCGATGACGGCTGGGGGTTAAAGGGCGGGGGTTTATAAAGCTGGCTGGGTCTATGAAGGGCTGGGTCGTAAAGCGGGTTTTGGGTGTAGGCTGGGGGTTTGTATGAAGCTGGCTGGGGTTTTTAAAGCTGGCGGGTTTTTGAAGTGGCTGGGTCTAAAATGGGGGGTTTCGTTAAAGTGGCTGGGGGTATGAAGTGGTTGGGGGGTATAAGGGGCTGGTTGTATAAAGCTGGCGGGTTTATGAAGGGGCGGGTGTATAAAAGGGCTGGGTGATGAGCTGGGGGGGTTAAAGAAGTGGCGGGGGTGTATAAACGGTGGGTTGTTGGCTGGTGGGTTGATTGTGGGGGTTTTGTTGAATGGGGTTTTTGGAAAGGGGGGTTTGTTGGGTGGGGGGTTTTGGAAGTGGGGTTGAGAACTGGGTTTGAAAGGGGGGGTTGAAATGGGGGGATTGCGGCTGGGGGGGTTGTAAAGCTGGCGTGTTGTATGGGGGTGGGGGGTTGAAAGAAGCTGGCTGGGTTTGTTGAAGCTGGCGGGTTTTGTTTGAAGTGGCGGGGTTTTATGAAGCTGGCTGGGTTGTATGAAGCTGGGGGTTGCATGAAGCGGGCTAGTTGTATGAACTGGCGGGGTTTGTAAAACTCCCTGGGTTGCATGAGGCGGGGGTTTTGTATAAAGTGGCTGGGTTGTTTTGGGCGGGGGGTTGTATGAAGTGGGGGGTGTATGGGGCTGGACGGGGTTGTTGAAGTTGGCGGGGTGTATGAAGTGGCTGGTTGTAAAAAGGGGGGGTTGTAGGGGCGGGGGTTGTTAAAAGTGGCGGGGTTTTGTATTAGGTGGTGGGTTGTATGAAGCTGCTGGATTGTTGAAGCGGCGGGTTGTATGAGGCTGGGGGGGTTGTAGAGGGTGGGTTGCATGAAGTGGCTGGGTTTTGTATGAGGCGGGGGGTTGTAGAAGGGGGGTTGTTGAGGCTGGCGGGGTTGTATGAAGTGGGGGTTGTATAAAGCTGGCGGGTTTGTAGGGTTGGTGGGTTGTATGAAGCGGTGGGTTTTATGAAGTGGCTAGTTGTTGAGGCTGGCTGCGTTGTATGAAGCTGGCTGGGTTGTATAGGATGGCGGGTTTGGGGCTGGCGGGGTTTGTATGAGGTGGTTGGGTTGTTTAGGCTGGCTGGGTTTATGAGGCGGCGGGTTTTGTATAAAGCGGTGGGTGTATAAAAGTGGTGGGTTGTTTGAGGCTGGCGGGTTTATAAGCGGGCGGGTTGTAGAAGTTGCGGGTTGTATAAGTGCTTGTTTTTTGAAGCTGGCTGTTTGATGAAGCTGGCTGGGGTTGTATGAAGTGGTTGGTTTTGTATGAAGCGGCTGTGTTGTATAAGCTGGCGGGTTGTTGAGGGGCTGGGTGTAGAGTGGCGGGGTTTAAAAGTGGCTGGGTTTTATGAAGCGGGGCTGTGTTGTATGAAGCTGGCGGGGTTGTAGAAGTGGTGGGTTGTATAAAGTGGCTGGGTTGTATAAAAGTGGCGGTTGTTGAAAGCTGGTGGGTTGTATGAAGCTGGGGGGTTGTATGAACGGCTGTGTTTATAAAAGTGGCGGGTTGTATAAAGGGCTGGGGTTGTATAAAGTGGTGTGTTGTATAAAGCTGGCTGGGTTGTATGAAGCTGGCTGGGTTGTATAAAAGTGGCGGGTTGTTTGGGGCGGCGGGTTGTTAAAAGCGGGCTGGGCTGTATGAGGTGGCGGGGTTTGTATAAAATTGGGGGGTTGTATAAAGCGGGGGGTTGTATGAAGTGGCTGGGGGTTGTATGAGGCGGGCGGTTTGTTGAAGGGGCTGGGTTGTATTGGGCTGGGGGTTTGTATGAAGCGGGGGGGGGATTTGAAGCGGCGGGTTGTATGAGGCTGGGGGGGTTGTTGAAGCGGGCGGGTTTCCCTGAAGTGGCCTGGGTTTATGAGGGGCTGGGTTGTAGAAGCTGGCGGGTTGTATGAGGCTGGCTGGGGTTTTGATGAAGTGGCGGGTTGTATGAAGTGGTGGGTGTATGATCTGGCTGGGTTTATGAAGCTGGCTGGGTTTTAAGAAGCTGGCTGTTTTTGTATGGGGTGGCTGCGTGTATAAAGGGCTGGGTTGTAGAGGAGGGTGGATTGAGGTGGCTGGTTGTATGGGGTGGTTGGGTTGTTTGAGGTGGCTGGGTTGTATGAGGCTGGCTGGGTTGAATGGCGGGGGGTTTGTATGAACTGGGGGTGTTTGAGGTGGGGGGTTGTATGAAGCTGGCGGGTTGTATGAAAGCTGCGGGTTTTTGAAGCTGGTTGTTGTATAAAAGCTGGCTGTGTTGATAAGCTGGTGGGTTGTAGAACGGTTGGGTTGTATGAAGCTGGCTGTTTTTGTAAAAAATGGCTGGGGTTGTATGAACTGGTGGGTTATAAAGGGCTGGGTTGTTAAAGCTGGTGGGTTTTATGAAGGGCTGTGTTGTATGAAGTGGTGGGTTGTATGAAGTGGCGGGTTGTATAAGCGGCGGGGTTTGTAAAAGCTGGTTTGGTTGTATAGTGGCGGGGTTGTATAAAGGGCTGGGTTTTTAAAAGCTGGCGGGTTTTATTAAAAATGGCTGGGTTGTATGAAGTGGCTGGGTTGTTGAAGTGTTGTTGTTGAAGCTGGCTGGGTTGTAAAAAAGTGGTGGGTTGATGGGGGTTTGGGGGTTTTTGAGGGGCTGGGTTGTAGAAGGGTGGGCTGTTTGGGGCGGGCTGGGTTGTTGAATTGGCTGGGTTGTATGAGCTGTTGGGTTTATAAAGTGGGGGGGTTTTTTGAGGTTTGCGGGGTTTTATGAAGCTGGGGGGTTTGTTTTAGGCTGGGGGTTTGTATGAAGCTGCGGATTGTTGAAGTGGTGGGTTGTATGAGGCTGGCGGGTTGTATAAAGCGGGCTGGGTTGCATGAAGCTGGCTAGTTGTATGGGGCGGGTGGGTTTTGTATTAAGTGGCTGGGTTGTTGGGGGCGGGGTTTATAAAGTGGTGGGTTGTAGAAGCTGGGGGGTTGTATGGTCTCTGGGTTGATAAGGCGGCGGGGTTTTTATGGCTGGCTGAGTTTTTTGGGGGGGCTGCGTGTATAAAGCTGGTGGGTTTAGAGGAGGGTGGATTGAGGCGGGCTGGGTTGTATGGGCGGGTTTGGGTTTTTTTTAGGCTGGCGGGTTGTATGAGGCGGCTGGGTTGTATGAAGCGGGTGGGTTGTAAAAGCGCTGGGTTGTTGAGGTGGCTGGGGTTTTTAAAAACGTGGGTTGTTGAAATTGCTGGGTTGTATGAGGGGCTGTGTTGTATGAAGTGGCTGTGTTGTATAAACTGGCGGGGTTTTTAAAAGGGTTGGTTGTTGAAGCGGCTGTGTTGTATGAACTGGGGGTTGTATGAAGCTGGCTGGGTTGTATGAAGCTGGCTCGGTTGATAAGGGCGGGGTTTTATGAAGCTGGTGTGTTGATGGTGGTGGTTGATGAAGCTGGCGGGTTGTAGGGGAAGTGGTGGGTTGTTAAAGTGGCGTGTTGTTAAAGTGGGGGGTTTGTATAAAGGGGTGGGTTGTATAAAGGGCTGGTTATATAAGCGGCGGTTGTATGAAGCGGGGGTTTATGAAGCGGCTGTTTTGTTGAACTGGCTGGGTTGTATGAACTGGGGGGTTGTTGAAGTGGCGGGGTGTATGAAGCTGGTGGATTGTATGAAGCTGGCTGGGTTTTATGAAGCGGGCTGTGTTGTATGAAGCCTGGTGGGTTGATGAAGTGGTTGTGTTGTTTGAAGCTGGGGGGTTGTATAAGCTGGCTGGGTGTGTGAAGGGGTGGGTTGTATGAACTGGGGGTTTTTGAACGGGCTGGGTTGTATGAAGTGGCGGGGTTGTATAAGCTGGGGGTTGTATGAAGCATTGGGGTTGTATAAGGGCTGTGTTGTATGAAGCTGAGGGTTGATGAAGCTGGCTGGGGATGAAGGGCGATTGTATGGCTGGCGGGGTTGTATGAAGGGGCGAGTTGTAAAAGGGGGGTTTGTTGAAGCTGGGGGGTTTGATGAAGCGGGGCGGGGTTGTATAAGTGGCGGGGTTTGTATAAAGCGTTGAGTTGTATAAAGCTGGCTGGGTTTAGAAGCTGGCGTGTTGTATAAATTTGGCGGGTTTATGAAGTGGTGGTTGTATAAAGCTGGTGGGTTGTATGAATGGGGGGTGTTGAAGTGGTGGTTTTTTGAACTGGCTGTTTTGTATGAAGCGGCGGGTTTGTAAAATGGTGGGTTGATGAAGCTGGGGGGTTTGTATGAAGTTTGGGGTGTTGTATGAAGGGGGCTGGGTTATATGAGCGGGCTGGGTGTTAAAGCTGGCGGGGTTGTATGAAGGGTGTGTTGTTAAAGGGTGGTTGATAAAGTGGCGGGGTTGATAAAGCTGGTGGGTTGATAAGTGGCTGGGTTGTAGAAGCTGATGGGTTGTATAAAGCTGGCGGGTTGTATGAAGCTGGCTGGGTTGTATGAAGCTGACTGGGTTGTATGTTTTCGTAATGTTTCATCTAATTGTGCCGTCCTCTAGTGATGTGAAATGTGGCATTTGTGATTTTTTCGGTAAAATTTAGGTATATTATTATTTTCATCGTTCCTGGTACTGAATTCGGAAAAACCAATCTAGTTGGAAGCCTCTGAACGTTGTTCTTAGTTGTCTGTTTATGTTTCACAAGGTGAGGGTTCTATACAGGCGCTGTGTGCTCTAATATTGGTCTTTCCTATGCTGTGTACAGTCATCTGATTGCCTGCGTGTTTGCCTTCCTGTATGCCGTTCTTATGTTTACTAAGTATATACATCGGCTTCTGAAGCTGTCGTGTTGATGTGCGCCTCAGAGGAGACGATCTAAATGATGTCCTCACCTAGGATGTATTCTCTTTCTCTGGTCACCCTCTCTGGACACACTGGTGCCTATTCTAACCTTCCTATGGTGTAGAAATATACCTAGTTGGATGAATCTTATTGAAGCTAGCTCGCCCAGTGGCTAACGCGACGGTCTGGAGTTTTGAGACTCTCTGACCGCGGGTTCAAACCCCACCCGTGGTATGGTTTGTTTGCAATCGTGTCACTACGATTTCGTGAGTCACTCTCAGTTAGTACTCTCTTTCTCTGGTAATCTCAGGTGGTACTCTCTCTCTGGTCACCCTCTCAGGTGGGTTCCTCTCTGGTCACCTTCTCAGGTGGTACTCTCTCTGGTCATCCTCTCAGGTGGTACTCTCTCTGGTCATCCTCTCAGGTGGTACTCTCTCTGGTCATCCTCTCAGGTGGTACTCTCTCTCTCTGGTCACCCTCTCAGGTGGTTTTCTTCCTCTGGCCTCCTGTCTCCTGATCCTACCATCAATTGCGCTTCGACTCTCATGTGTAGGAATCTCCTTCGCCAGGCAGGTCATTTACATACACCCAGAACAACGCCTCCAGTAGCTGAACTTCGTTGCACTCCTCTCCTAACATTCTCTCTCTCTCTCTCTCTCTCTCTCTCTTCTCTCTCTCTCTCTCTCTCTCTCTCTCTCTCTCTCTCTCTCTCTTCCGTGTCATACCTATCCCCTAGAAGACTATTCCAGTCATTGAAGGATAGTCTGCCATTTTGTTCACTAGTCTGTAATGGATATTTTTGTACTCTAGGAAAATCTTAAATACTTTAATTTCATTAAAATGGTATAAAATACCGACAGATTGTTAGGTAAGACACATATGCAACAGTTAGGTATCTTTATTTCGAAACGTTTCGCCTACACAGTAGGCTTCTTCAGTCGGGTACAGAAAAGTTGATAGAAGCAGAAGATACTTGAAGACGATGTAATCAGTCCATCACCCTTAAAGTTTTGAGGTGGTCATATTGTTTCAGACAACGGAACAATGCTCTTCTCCAGACTGAGGGACTGACCACCTCAAAACTTTAAGGGTGATGGACTGATTACATCGTCTTCAAGTATCTTCTGCTTCTATCAACTTTTCTGTACCCGACTGAAGAAGCCTACTGTGTAGGCGAAACGTTTCGAAATAAAGATACCTAACTGTTGCATATGTGTCTTACCTAACACTTTAATTTCAGTTGAAAATCAACGAAATTTCACAACATTTCCGCGGTAGTCCAAACATTCTTATCTTTTATCTTTAATATTCAAAAAAACAGAAATACCAACATGATGTATTAAGACACAAATGCAGTGTTAGGTGATCCTTTATTCGCCCACATAGTGGGCTTTATCAAAAGACTACTAGATCTTCCTGTGACATAATAAAGCCCACTGTGTGGGCGAAACTTCGTTAAAGGATCACTTTTTACTGCATTTGTGTCATTATCCATGTCTAAAGTACGTCTCTTCATGGATATTAATTATGTTAAGGTAGATATTCTCCTCTTTGAACACATTCTGGTTTAAAAAAAAAAACAATATCTTATGTTTTATTGTGGACGTGTTTCGCCAGGCAGTGGCTTCTCCAGTCCAGTACAGAGAAGAAGGATGAAAGATGAGCTGTGTGAAGTAATCAGTCCCTCAGCCTGGAGTCGATGTGTTCACTGAGTGTATCATAGGAAGTGAAAAGGATATGTGTGAAATTTTCAATACTTACTTCCTCTCAGTTTTTACCCAGGAAAATCCTCGCGAAATTCCAGAAATAATAGATTATGTAGAACAGGACGATAAACTATGCACGACTGGGGTAACTAGTGATATGGTTCTCAGACAAATAGAGAAACTAAAACCTAACAAATCCCCAGGCCCTGATGAACTGTTTGCAAGGGTGTTAAAGGAATGTAAAGAGGAACTTAGCATACCTTTGGCTAATCTTTTCAACATACCACTACAAACTGGCATAGTGCCTGATAAGTGGAAAATGGCAAATGTAATACCTATTTACAAGGCAGGTGACAGGTCCTTGGCTTCGAACTATAGACCAGTAAGCCTTACCTCCACAGTGGGAAAATTTATGGAATCAATAATTGCCGAAGCAATTCGTAGCCATCTTGATAGGCATATATTGATTAATGAATCTCAACACGGTTTTGCAAAGGGGCGTTCCTGTCTTACGAATTTACTAACTTTTTTCACTAAGGTGTTTGAGGAGGTAGATCATGGTAATGAATATGATATTGTGTATATGGACTTCAGTAAGGCTTTCGATAGAGTGGAAATATAAACACATATGCAGTATAATGTGATCCTTTATTGACCACGTTTCACCCACACAGTGGGCTTTTTCAAGTCACACACAGATCTACCTGGGGTGGAAGGTACGGGAGTATTTATAGTCATGTTCAGAATGTTGAGGTCAGGTGGAGAATGCTGCATCTGATGATCTACCGGGTGGGGTTATAGAGTCTTGGGTAGCTTGGCAGGGGTATTGGACAAGTTGTGAGTAGACCTTCTGCAGTGTTCTATGTTCTTATGTGGGATAGCGATGAAGAAGTTTCTTGGCGAGTGGTTCAGCTATGTTATAGAAGCCGTTGTTCTGGTTGAAATTGTTGGTTATAGAGATAAGCGATGATTCCAGGATTCTTCGGTATTGAGTGTTGTCTTCTGTGGCGATAAGTCTTGAGTTTCTGTAGTTAATTAAATGGTTGTGTGAATTGCGATGTTGTACACAGGCATTCGATAGAGTCCCACATCAGAGGCTATTGAGGAAACTTAAGGCACACGGAATAGGAGGAGAAATTTTTTCCTGGGTAGAGGCATGGTTGACAAATAGGCAGCAGAGAGTTTGCATAAATGGGGAGAAATCAGAATGGGGGGGACGTCACAAGCAGTGTTCCACAGGGGTCAGTGTTGGGCCCGTTGTTGTTCAGTCTACATAAACGACATAGATGAGGGAATAAATAGCGACATAAGCAGATTTGCTTATGACACCAAAATAGGTCGTCCAATTCATTCTAATGAGGACATTAGAGCACTCCAGGATGATTTGAATAGACTGATGCAGTGGTCGGAGAAGTGGCAGATGCAGTTTAATATAGACAAATGCAAAGTTCTAAATGTTGGACAGGTAAATAACCATGCCACATATAAACTAAATAATGTAGATCTTAATATTACGGATTGAACATAAGAACATAAGAACGAAGGAACACTGCAGAAGGCTTACTGGCCCATGCGAGGCAGGTCCAAGTCTCCTACCGGCTTAAGCCAATGCACCCAACCTAGTCAGGTCAGGTCACATTGACTTAAGGGAGGAACACGGCAACCGACCTGGTAGCACAAGCTATCAGGTCTAACTCACACCCACCCACATCCACTCATGTATTTATCCAACCTATTTTTAAAGCTACACAACGTTCTGGCCTCTATAACGGTACTTGGGAGTTTGTTCCACTCATCAATCAACTCTATACATACCATGTACTTTCCTATATCCTTCCTGAATCTGAATTTTTCCAACTTAAAAACCATTGCTGCGAGGTCCTGTCTAGGCTTAGATATTTCAGCACAACTATTTAACTCCCCCTTTATTTATTCTGTCTTCCATTTATTACACCCTCAATCTTATCCCACTAATTCCTACGTCTTTTCTAGAGAGTGCAGATTTCAGTGCCCTTAGGTCTGTCCGAATAGAGAAGGTTTTGATACATGGGATCAACTTTGTCAATCACTCCTTTGTACATTTTCCAGAGAATTTATATCCATCTGAATAAGGTGACCAAAACTGCGTGCTGCCTGCATTAATCTAAATGAGGCTATCCAAGGTGTTAGAGGAAGAACAACCTGAGGACTCCTATGATTTAGGCTTCTTGATATGAAGCCAAGCGATTCTATTAGCTTTTTTGCGAACACTTATGCACTTGTTGTCTTGGTTTTCTGATTTACTGCTAACAAGAACTCCTAAATCTTTTTCGCAATCCGTATATTTTGATCTACGTTTATTTTGTTTATATGTGCATGGTTATTGTCCTGTCCTAAACATTTAGAACTTTGCACTTGTCTTATATTAAACTTGCATCGCCACTTTCTCCGACCACTGCATCAGTCTATTCAAATCTTCCTGGAGTGCCTCTAATGTCCTCGTCAGAATGATGAATTCGTAGGCCTATTTTGGTATAATCGGCAAACTTGCCGATGTCGTCTTTATGCCCTCACATCTTTGTCGTTTATGTAGATTGTGAACAGATGGGGGCCCAACACTGACCCCTGTGGAACACCGCTCGTGACACTTTCCCCACTCTGATTTCTCCCCATTTATGCTAACTTCTCTTGCTGCCTATTTTGTCAACCATGCCTCTATCCAGTGGAAAAAATTTACTCCTCCTATAACATGGCATTTTTTAATTTTCATCAATAGTATTTGATGGTGGGACCCGTTCAAAAGCCTTATGAATCCATCATACACAATTATATTTCATTACCATGATATCCTCCTCAAATACCTTAGTGAAAAAAGTTAATAAATTGTAAGGCAGCGAACGCCCTCTTTGCTTAAAAACCATGCTGAGATTCGGTGATTAATTTTGCTTTTCATAGGTGGCTACGAAACTGATCGGCAATTATTGATTCCATATATTTTTCCACTATGGAGGATAGGCTTATTGGTCTATAGTCGAAGTAAGACTGTCACCTGTTTTGAAAATATATCAGGTTATCACATTTGCCATTTTCCACTTATCTGGCACCATGCCAGTTTGTAGTGAATATGTGAAAAGGATTAGCCAAAGGTGTGCTAAGCCTTCCTCTTTTACATTCCTTTAGAACCCTTGCATACCGTTCATCAGGGCATCTGGGGATTTGTTAGGTTTTAATTTATCTATTTGCACTAAGGACCATGTCACTTGTCTGCACCCTAATAGTACACAGTTTATCTATCGTTTCCTGTTCTAATAATAATTTATCATTACTGGAATACGCTGGTATCTCCTGTGTAATAAGGACGAAGGAAGTATGGTGTTAAAAATTCTACACATTTCATTATCCACGTCAGTGAGCTGACCGAGGAACTTTTGAGTGGGGCATATATTGTTCCTGATATTTCTTCTGTATACCTGAATGAATCCTTTTGGGTTAGTCTTCGATTCTCTTGCAACTTAAACCTCATAATCTCTTTTTGCTTTCTAATTCCCCTTTTTTATTTCTCTCTTTAACTGAATATATGATTTTCTCAATTGCCCTCTCCTCTTTTGATTTGCCTTATATATGCCTCTCCTTTTGACCAATCAGATAATTTTAATCTATTGTTCATCCATTTAGGATCATTTTTGTTGATCTGATTTCCTCTATTTGGAAACATAATTTGGACCTGAGCAGCTGAAACTATTGCCTGGAAAGCATCATATCCGGCATACATCACCACCTACCTGAACCTTAGTCAGGTCATTCCAGTTCAGCCTCACCTAAGTAATTTTCAGTCCTATGTAATCAGCCAAGCGTAAAGTCAGCGGACGGATGCTTGATTCGACATTATAGGGGAATTCCAGCTTGATATATTAAAACTGAGTGATTTGTGATCACTTTCCCCAAGGTATCATTTACTTCAAGATTATTAATTAGTGTTTCCCTACTGGCACGAACCAATTTCAATGAGTTTAAATATCATACCCCTATTATTCCCCCCCCTCTTTCCCCAAAATTAAAACAACACCCACTCCTCCCCCACCCCCCCCGGATCGTATCAAGAGAAAGTCACCTGACTCTAAAATTCTCCTGTCAAATTGACTCCAGGTCAATCTGTCTATAGTTGAAATCTCCCTGTAAGCTCAACATTTTCGTATGTAGATGCCTTACGAATTTCGTCCCATAGAGTTCTAATGCACACCCTATCAAGATTTGGGGGGGCCCTGTAAATCACACCAAAAATTAGTTTTTCTCGGCCCTCGAGAAAGCGTAACCAACAGATTCAGTGGCTGAGCTTCTAATTTTAATATCTTGTCTAAACACAACAATTTAAATTGTCTCTGAAACTACATCGTATCCAACCACCTTCCTGTTGACCCTGTCAGATGTGAATAAATTTATAGCTTGATGTGACATTCAGTCGGGCATCTCTTATCTTTCAGATTGAGCCAGGTCTCTGTTATAGCAATAATATCTATGTCGTCCTGCACTGTGCAATTAATCTTTAGCTCAATTACTCTTATTTCTTACACTCCTGCTATTAGTATTATAGTAAACCTTAAGGGAGCCTAGTCCCTTGCTGCCCTCTCGATGTCCCCTTTGTTTGCTGACCTGATCTATTGTCTTTATTTATAAACTCATGCTGAATGCCTTATGATACATTTTACTGTTTCAACCCAAGTGTTGCAACCGCCAAGCTTTGCATGTTTCCCACACACACCCATACCTCTATCTTCCTTCAGTTTATAAATCATAGGCATTTCAACAATGCCATTCTCAATCGAGGTCTGCAAGTGCTACCACCCCCAGCCCCAGTGAGATGTACCCCATCCCTTGCATTCATATCATGTTTGCCATTAAAAGTTGTTCCAGTTTGTCAATGAATGGGATTGCAAGTTCCTTTGCAGTATCTGTCTAGCAAGCAATTTAACACAATTGCCTAGACTAACCATTCATTTCCTACTTCCCCTTCTAGGCAAGGATGCTACATATGATTGGGATCCCTCCTTAGACTTAAATGAAATTATAGCTGACCTGTTACTTAATCAGCAGCTCTTCTCTCATACCCTTCCAATATCTTTTCCACCAGCACTGAGACAGATAATGGGCTCTGCTCACCATTACCTGACTATGATAGTATCACAGCCTGTTGACATATCGTCCCCAACACCAGCTCCAGGATGACACAATCTATAATCTCATCTTCGTTTTCCTATTACAAAAAAGCACGGTCATGTATCTTACCTGAGAGTCACCAACCACAAGAATGCGCTTACACTCCATTAGCAGGGGCAGTAGTAACCTTACCTCTCTGGCCACTGAAAGTACATTTCATCCTGAGAACAGAGAAATCGATTTCCTACCTTCAGATCTTCACTCTTAACTTTCCTTTCTCTGATGCGCCTTCATTACTGTGAATACTCGCCACTTGTAGCAGGTGCTGGGCTTGCACTCACTGCTGGTAGCCGTTGCTGCCCTCCCCCAACTACAGCCTCCTCACAGCGAAGAGACAGACTGCACTCGCTGTCTATGAAGCCTCATTCCCCAACTCCAGCCACCTCACACTCTTCTTCCAGACCCATGAGGTGGACCTTCAGCCTCCTAATCTCCTTCATGAGAAGAAAGACATCCTCCATTCAACTCTCCAACCTCAATTTTTTAAAACACTGCAGAAGCAAGCCATGCATTGTAACACCGTCCACACATAATCCACAAGGCAGTCAGGGTCTTGTGACCTACGATGACGAATGACCCACTGATGACTGACGACTGACACCACTTGAGACTGAAAAGGATTTAGGAAGTTTGGTTTAGCAGTAATCTAAAAACCAAGACAACAGTGCATTAGTGTTCAGCATTTAAAGCTAACAGAATCTTGGCTTCATAGCAAGAAGTATAATAATAGAAGTCTTCAGGTTGTTCTTCAACTCTATATATCTTTGGTTTAGGCCCTAATTTTGGATTATGCCGCCGTAGTTATGGTCACCGTTATTCACAGAATTGTATATAAATGCACTGGAAAACGTACAAGGAAGGTGACAATGTTGATCCCTATGTATCAGAACATCTTCCTTATGAGGATAGACTGTGGGCCCTGAATCAGCCAACTCTCTAGAAAGGCGTTAGATGAAGTGGAGTGTATGACCTCACTAGGGCGTCAAGGTCTCGCATGTGCCAGTAGGCTGTTGCAGTGTTCTTATTTCTTATATTCTTATGTTCATGTTTCTTGTGGAAACAGACATAAGAACGTCGTTCGTAAGACGTCATGTTATGTGGGAACAGCCTAGGAACGTAGCAAGGAACATCTGTCTTGTGACATTCCTAAGAACGAGGGTATATAACGTCATATTCTTGTGGATGGAACAGTTCTAGGGACGAGGTAAGAAAATAATGTTCTTGTGTAACAGCCCTAGGAACGTAGCAAGAACGTCATGTTCTTGTGGAACAATGCTAGGAGCGTCGTAAGAATGTCATGTTCTTACGACGTTCCTGCATTGCATGTGCAGCATTATACATTATTTGTGCAGCATTGTGCAGCTTTGAACAGCATTGTGCAACACTGCAGAATTGTTTGTGTAACATCGTTTGTGCAGCATTGTTTGTGCAGCATTGTGCAACATTGTGCAACATTGCGCAGCATTGTGCAGCATTGTTTGTGCAGCATTGTTTGTGCAGCATTGTGCAACATTGCGCAGCATTGTGCAGCATTGTTTGTGCAGCATTGTGCAACATTGTGCAACATTGCGCAGCATTGTGCAGCATTGTTTGTGCAGCATTGTTTGTGCAGCATTGTGCAACATTGCGCAGTATTGTGCAGCATTGTTTGTGCAGCATTGTTTGTGCAGCATTGTTTGTGCAGCATTGTGCAACATTGTGCAACATTGTGCAACATTGCGCAGCATTGTTTGTGCAGCATTGTTTGTGCAGAATTATGCAACATTGTGTAACGTGCAGAAGTTTCCAGAAACATTGCGTAACATCGTTTGTGCAACATTGTGCAACATTGTGCAACATTGCGCAGCATTGTTTGTGCAGAATTATGCAACATTGTGTAACGTGCAGAAGTTTCCAGAAACATTGCGTAACATCGTTTGTGCAACATTGAGCAACGTTGTTTGTGAAACATTGTGCAACAATGTGCAACACTGAGCAACAATGTGCAACACTGTTTCGCAACATTGTGCAGCAGCGTTTGTGCAACATCGAGCAACATTTTTGAAATGTTGAAAAAAATGAGCAACATTGTGCAACACTGTAGGAGCAACATAGGACCTGCAATATTGTGCAGCACAGTGCAACATTGTGCAGCACAGTGCAATATTGTGCAGCACAGTGCAACATTGTTCAGCACAGTGCAACATTGTGCAGCACAGTGCAACATTGTGCAGCACAGTGCAACATTGTTCAGCACAGTGCAACATTGTTCAGCACAGTGCAACATTGTGCAGCACAGTGCAACATTGTTCAGCACAGTGCAACATTGTGCAGCACAGTGCAACATTGTTCAGCACAGTGCAACATTGTGCAGCACAGTGCAACATGTTCAGCACAGTGAACATCTGTGCAGCACAGTGTGCAACATTGTGCAGCACAGTGCAACATTGTTCAGCACAGTGCAACATTGTGCAGCACAGTGCAACATTGTGCAGCACAGTGCAACATTGTGCAGCACAGTGCACATTGTGCGCACAGTGCAACATTGTGCAGCACAGTGCAAACATTGTTCAGCACAGTGCAACATTGTGCAGCACAGTGCAACATTGTGCAGCCAGTGAACATTGTGCAGCCACAGTGCAACATTGTGCAGCACAGTGCAACATTGTGCAGCACAGTGCAACATTGTGCAGCACAGTGCAACATTGTGCAGCATTGTAACACATGTGGAAACGTGTGAGAAAATGTTTGATCCCTTACACCGCAGTGATCCTGAGTGATCCTTCATACTGTGCGATCCTTCATACTGTGCGATCCTTCATACTGTGCGATCCTTTATACCTGGATGATTCTATATACTGTGTGAACCTATATACTTTATGATGTAGTATCTGATACTTTATATCTTGATCCTTCATAGTATTTGATCCTACATGGTGTGATAATCAATACTTTTCGTCTTTTATTCTGCATGATCCTTTGTGCGTGATCCTGTATACCGTGGGATCAGTGTGATTGTGTATACTGTGTGATTGTGTATGTGTGATTGTGTATACAGTGTGATTGTGTATACTGTGTGATTGTGTATACAGTGTGATTGTGTATACAGTGTGATTGTGTATACAGTGTGATTGTGTATACAGTGTGATTGTGTACACAATGTGATTGTGTATACAGTGTGATTGTGTATACAGTGTGATTGTGTACACAATGTGATTGTGTATACAGTGTGATTGTGTATACAGTGTGATTGTGTACACAATGTGATTGTGTATACTGTGTGATTGTGTATACAGTGTGATTGTGTATACAGTGTGATTGTGTATACAGTATGATTGTGTACACAATGTGATTATGTATACTGTGTGATTGTGTATACAGTGTGATTGTGTACACAATGTGATTGTGTATACTGTGTGATTGTGTATACTGTGTGATTGTGTATACAGTGTGATTGTGTATACTGTGTGATTGTGTATACTGTGTGATTGTGTATACAGTGTGATTGTGTACACAATGTGATTGTGTATACTGTGTGATTGTGTATACAGTGTGATTGTGTACACAATGTGATTGTGTATACAGTGTGATTGTGTACACAATGTGATTGTGTATACTGTGTGATTGTGTATACAGTGTGATTGTGTACACAATGTGATTGTGTATACTGTGTGATTGTGTATACAGTGTGATTGTGTATACAGTGTGATTGTGTATACAGTGTGATTGTGTATACTGTGTGATTGTGTATACTGTGTGATTGTGTATACAGTGTGATTGTGTACACTATGTGATTGTGTATACTGTGTGATTGTGTATACAGTGTGATTGTGTATACAGTGTGATTGTGTATACAGTGTGATTGTGTATACTGTGTGATTGTGTATACAGTGTGATTGTGTATACTGTGTGATTGTGTATACTGTGTGATTGTGTATACAGTGTGATTGTGTACACAATGTGATTGTGTATACTGTGTGATTGTGTATACAGTGTGATTGTGTATACAGTGTGATTGTGTATACAGTGTGATTGTGTATACTGTGTGATTGTGTATACAGTGTGATTGTGTACACATGTGATTGTGTATACTGTGTGATTGTGTATACAGTGTGATGTGTGTATACGTGTGATTGTGTATACAGTGTGATTGTGTATCAGTGTGATTGTGTATACAGTGTGATTGTGTATACTGTGTGATTGTGTATACAGTGTGATTGTGTATACTGTGTGATTGTGTATACAGTGTGATTGTGTACACAATGTGATTGTGTATACAGTGTGATTGTGTATACTGTGTGATTGTGTATACAGTGTGATTGTGTATACAGTGTGATTGTGTACACAATGTGATTGTGTATACAGTGTGATTGTGTATACTGTGTGATTGTGTATACAGTGTGATTGTGTATACTGTGTGATTGTGTATACTGTGTGATTGTGTACACAATGTGATTGTGTATACAGTGTGATTGTGTATACTGTGTGATTGTGTATACAGTGTGATTGTGTATACAGTGTGATTGTGTATACAGTGTGATTGTGTATACAGTGTGATTGTGTATACAGTGTGATTGTGTATACTGTGTGATTGTGTATACAGTGTGATTGTGTATACTGTGTGATTGTGTATACAGTGTGATTGTGTACACAATGTGATTGTGTATACAGTGTGATTGTGTATACTGTGTGATTGTGTATACAGTGTGATTGTGTATACAGTGTGATTGTGTACACAATGTGATTGTGTATACAGTGTGATTGTGTATACTGTGTGATTGTGTATACAGTGTGATTGTGTATACTGTGTGATTGTGTATACAGTGTGATTGTGTATACAGTGTGATTGTGTACACAATGTGATTGTGTATACAGTGTGATTGTGTATACTGTGTGTGATTGTGTATACAGTGTGATTGGTATTACTGTGTGTGATTGTGTATACAGTGTGATTGTGTATACAGTGTGATTGTGTACACAATGTGATTGTGTATAC